>CM034150.1:825819013-827019013 GCA_019776745.2 Taxus chinensis
AGGACGAGCGTCTGTCTTCCTTCTGTTGGGATTCTGGTTGTTTGGAAGTGAGCTTCTCACACAAACCTTTGCCTCTTACCAGCTTGGTGATCTTGATCTCAATGTCATACTCCATGACACGGGTGATCCATCCTGCCCTTTTCTCATTCAAATCCTTGTTGAGGAGGAAGTCCTTAACCCCAGCATGTGAGACCAATAACTGGACCTTGTTGTTTGAGACTAAATGTTTGAATTTCTTCAAGCTTCTGATTACTGCAAGCACATGCTTTTCAATAAAAGAGTACCTCACTTCGCAGTCACCTAGGCTCTGGCTGAAGAAGGCAATCGGATGCTCATCATTATCTTTGTTCTGCTGTACCAGAATGGCAAAAATAGTGTCATCACCTTCCAAATGCATAGAGGATGAAATCCTTGGAAAAGTCTGGGTTGATGAGAGTGGGGGTGCCTGGAGATGGCTTCTTTGATTGCTTCAAAACTCTCCTTGCCTTCTGCCGTCCACTTGAAAGCCATGCTTTTCTTTAATATTTTGGTGATGGGCTTGACAAGGGCTGTAAAATTTGGGACAAACCTCAGAAAAAAGTTTATCCTCCCCAGGAAACTCTGAAGGGCCTTCTTGTGGCTTGGCAATGGTAGAGGTCTTATGGCTTCAACCCTCTCTGGATCGATTTCTAATCCTTCCTTGGAGACAATATGGCCAAGGAGTTTTCCCTCGTGAGCTAAGAATATGCATTTTTTGGGATTCAATGATACCCCAAATCTTCTACACCTCTGAAATACCTGCCTCAAATGACAGAGGTGATCCGCTGCATTTTTTGAGAATACAGTGATGTCGTCAAGATATATCAAAACTATTTTATTGATCAACCCCTTGAATGCCATATCCATTGTCCTTTGGAAGGTGGCTCCAACATTTGATAGCCCAAATGGCATTTTCTTGTAGGCATAGGTCCCCCCATTTGGTGTGTGAAAGCCATCTTGAATTGGTCATCTTCTTTCACCAACACCTGATTATACCCGGAGTAGCCATCTAGGAGAGAGAATCTCTCTTAACCGGATACTACTTGCAATATTTGTTCCATTGAAGGGAACGGGTAATGGTCTTTGAGAGATGCCCTATTGAGGTCTCGAAAGTCCACACACAACCTAATTTCTCCGCTCTTCTTCCTGACCGGAACCAAGTTTGTAACCCAGCTTGAGTGCTTGATAGGGAATATAATGTTTTCCTCGATTAGCTTGTTAAGCTCTTTCTTCATTAGAGGCTCAATGTGAGGGTTGACTGGTCTCTGCTTCTGCCTGACGGGCTTGGCATCTGGATCCAATTCTATGGTATGTTGTGCCAAATTTGGATCGAATCCTCTTAAGTCTTCATAGCTTGAAGCGAAGACATCTGGAAATTCTTGGCAAAGTTGTATGAAATCTGATTTCTTTTGTTCAGTGGCCACTTTGCCAATTTGAAGTGTTTTGCCTTCCCCAACCAGAATTGGCTCTGAATCCTCTCTCTTGACCTATATATTAGCCTTTCCTTACAAAACTGGTCGTTAGGGTCGAAGATAGACTCCAATGTTACCAACCCCTTAGGAAGCTTGTTTGTCCGCAGCTATACCACTTGATCTCCATACTGCTGCTCTAGCCTATCCTAATTCCTAGCTGAAAATTCAGCTTCTTCTTGTAAGAAATTGACAATCTGTTGATCGTTCTCAAACACCTGCCAGCTTGTGTTATTATCTGGAACTACTGGCCTTACAACCACATGGATGTGTGGCTGTGTTTTTTCTCTTCTGATGTTGTCAACCACATCAAACGTTGCTCCAACTACTGCAAGCCTATCTGCGGCTTCATTTTTCTTCCTAGGTATGGACACAATGTTTGAAAGCTTCGAAATCCTCAATGAGGTCCCATACCCTATTCTTGTAGCTCCTCAGCAAGTTGTTCTTTGTAGCATGTTGTCTCTTAACTTGGTTGACGATTAGCTCACTATCTCTAAACACTTGCAAGTTCTTTATGCCCTTTTTCCTGGCCCAATGAAGTCCATGAATCAATGCTTTGTATTCAGCCGTGTTATTTGAACAAGAAAACTGGAAACGAAAGGCTGAATAATACTTGATGTCCTGTGGTGAAATCAACACTGCACCGCCTCCAGAACCTTGTCTGCTTCTCGAACCATCGAAGAATAATCTCCAGACTTTGTTTTCATCCTTTTGTTCAGGCTGAATGATGTCGGGGATGGGTGAATTTTCCTCGTGTATACAATACACACCCAATTTAGATTCTTCAATTTCCTTGTATGGATCAAATTCATGACTTTTTTTTGCCCATTCATCCAAAGTTAAATCAGGAATTCCCTCGACCTAGTACCACCTGTTTCTAGATCACTTGAACACTCCTCCTGATCAAAAGCTGAGCAATTTACATTGACAGGACCTGGTACAATAAGGCTCAATATGGAAATTGGCAATTGGTTCTGACCTGATTGTTGCTTTGGCTCCATACCTCATCCTAAAAATCATGTGTGACCAATCTGCAGATAAATATCCACCGATTTTTGTAGTGAAGTCTCCTGATAGACACAATGCAAAGAGTGGAGGAAGGTCAATCACAGACACATCCTTGCAAAACTGTAACATTAGGACAGGAATGTAGTGTTAGGCTTAACCCCTTGATGACTCCAACAGTCCCTACTACCATTCCATCTAGCTGTACTACTCCTTTCAGCACTGGCTCATATTTCAAACCCAGCTGATCCGCTATTTGCTTCGGCATTACTGAACTACTGGCCCCTGAATCTAACATACAGTTGTGTACCAAGTGGTTTCCAACAATCAATGAAACATAGAATGGTGGAGGCTTCAAATTTTTCCTTGTCTGGTCCTCATCATGTTGTACTGCATTAGTGAGAACTTTCTCATGTCCCTGGTTTGATACATTCGTGGTAGACCAATTAGCCATTGCAGCTTGCAATAAGTCTCGTTGTCCTGGGATCGCCAGTGATTCCCACATGGAAATGTTCACATGTGTCTTCTTCATTTGATCGATGATGTTGAAAGGGGATGAACTGTCTTTCCTGCTGCCCCTTACTTGGTACAACCTTTTCTTGAACTTGAATGGGTGCATGTGTTGGGTGCATGTGTTGCTATAACAGGGACCTTGGGTTGATTTTGCAGGTTTGGAGCTGCATTTGGTCTACTGACCCCTTGTTGTGTAAGAGTGGGTTGAGAAACAACTGGATTAGACGGTTGTCCCTCTTCTATGCTTCTCTTCTTTGACCGTGTATTGGCAGCCATGCCTTGAAAAGGCTGTTGGTTAACTCCACAGAAGTCTTCCGTTTGCCAATTTTCCAATGTGGTTTCTGTTGGAGGTCCTTGTTGCATTTATCGCTATTGATTCTCCTCCTGGCTTGGATCTTGAGCAACACCGATGGTTTGCACCATCAAGGCCTGATTTAGTGCACCATTGAAACATGCTGACTGATTATGAGGTAGATTGCAAGGGTAACACCAGTCATACTCCTGTGCCATGTTATTTTGTGCTGGTACTAATGCCTTAGAGGCAGATATGGCATTTGGATTATAGGGCTGGAAAGGTCTATTAACAGGAGGCCTTGTTTGATTCATATTTGCAGCTGTATTAAGTGGTCTTTGAGGCTGATATGGCTGCCTATTAGGTTGAGCTTGAGGCTGATACGAAGGTCTAAAACCTTGAGCTTGCTGTCTCTTGAGTTATACCAGCTCATTACCTAAATTTTGCAGTTGCTTCATGACTTCTTAAAGCTCATTTGGGGCACTTGGAGATGAAGTGGAAGCTTCATTTGAACTCTGATTCCTAGGAGTGGGAATAGGAGCTAAGACAGATGCTTGACCAGTACTTGGGCTCTCTAAACTTGGATATAATGGCATTGGAGGCCTAGGAGCTAGCTTGCCAGCTTGAATCAGACAATTTTCAGCTCTAATGGCAATACTATAAGCAGCAGGGATAGTTGTGCCTCCCATAGATTGAACCAACATAGAAATATCAGAATTTAAAGTTTTAAGGTAGTATAGAAAAGCACCTTATGCTGTTGGCCTGACTGCTACTGGAATTCTATCCCAAGATCTTTGAAATCTAAAGTTGAAGTCAGTTAGCTGCTCATTGGAAGTTCTCTTGATGGTTGTCAGCTGCTCCAAAAGAGACAAGTTGTCTCCCTTCTCTCCAAATTGATCATGAAGTGCAATACACAGCTGATTCCAGTTTGTGATAGAGCTAGCTCCAAGGCTCCTAAACCATTGCAATGCTTTCCCCTTAAATGAAGACGCCAGCAATTTGACAGCTACTTGCATCTCATTAATCTCGTGGATTGCACAAATGTTAGCAATGTCTTTGACATGATCACCAGGAGTGGTCTGATTTTCTCCAGTAAAGTATGGAATGTTCTTCAGTGCTGAAACTGGGATTGGATTTTGTGCATTGAGAGCAAGTGGGCTGCTGCCTGATAAGTTGACATAGGGGTTCACTGGTTGCACCATTCTGATTGGTCTTAAAACCCTTGTATATTGAAAGAAAGGCCTGTCAGGTGGAGGAGTTGAGAGAGTTCTGTTTGGTGGAGATGGAGACCTTTGAATCCTTCTTCCTCTTTGCCTTCTTCTTGGAGATACTTACAGGTATTCAAACAGCACTTCTTCTTCTCCAGCTCTTGACCTTGTGATTCTTCTCATAAGATTTTAGGCCTGTACTACTAAAAATAGTTGATTCTTCCCCTTGGAGTCGCCAGATATGCAAATAATAGCTCTTTTTAAGCAAGAAAATTGCAGCAGATGCATATCAACTTTGCTGCAGTAAAAATGAGACCTTTAGGTCCCACCGGGCGTGCCAAAACTATTGATGCAAAATCACAGCACCCCTGGAGGTAGATCGAGTTTCTAGGTTGATTACTTAGGCATCCAGTGTGATTGCATAACATTGAATCCTTTCTCCAAGTGTGGGACTTGAAAAAATGAGAAAAGATTCTCCAGAGAAAGGCTGGTTCCTATTCCTCTGTTCAGATGCACCAATGAAACGTAGAGGTTTACCCAAAAAACCTAAACTAACTACCAAGGAGACAGGGAGAGAGAAATGTACATAAATAAACCTAAGCTAAGGGGGTGATGCACCGAGGAATGAAGAACATAAGCTTTGCAAAAATAAACACAGACCATATAGATGCAATACCACACCATGCATAGGTAACCGAAATGCAATGAGAGATCAAAATGACAACAATGAATACATGAGAGGATTTAAATTTAATCACAGACATATATATATTTCTCAAAGGGTCGATTCAATACATTGCAATGGCCAAAAGGAAACAATGGCATTACAGTCCATGTGGGAGGCTTGAAAACTCCACGAATTCTCTTACAAGTAGGAGAGAAGGGAGGGGTTGTAAAACAAAAATGTCCAACCATTAGAAAGAAGCCCCTCCTTACAATTTATAGGAAGAATGAGAGAGAAAAGAGAGAGGAAATCGAAACCTGCCCCAACCACCTCCAGAATGCATTTAACTCATCTCATCATGGTAGAAGTGGTGGATCCTGGTGAAATGGCGGACTGCCTAACAGAAGCGATGAACTGTCTGCTGCATTAAAGTTGTTCATTGACGCATCACTTCTGTTTGTTATTCGCGCCAGAGGCGTTTCTTGATTTTCATCCTCCAAACTAAAGCAAAACTCGAGATTGATCCCATAATCATGTAGATAATCTCATAAGCTTTCCGTTGATATAAAGAACATGGAAATCTGAGCTCTGGATCAAAAGATATGGCAATCTGAAGATTTAGGGCACGGAACAGGTGAAAACAGATTTTTTAAATTTCTTCCCATGCTCTGCCACTTGGACGACACGTGGCACGTGCTGACTCACTGAGAAACTCTCTCTCCTCCACTTCTCAGTGGGTTCTCCTTTTGAAATTTCCTTGTGGGCCCTAACTGGGACACGTGGCATTATCCCATTGCTTTGGATCGGTGCTCGAAAACTCGCCCTTTGACTTTTTGACCTTTTCTCCTTGAGACACGTGTCATGATTTGATTGGCTCTCGACCCTGCCGGCTCTTTCGCGCCCTTCGCGTCTTTTTGTCCCGGATGTCCCAAATGCTTCGGACTCCTTGTGCTGATTTCACGCAAACCGGCCGGTTCGCGTCCATTTGTCCTAAATGTCCCATTTTTCTTTGGACCGTCTGGCCCTTTTTCGCTCGGTTCGGCCGGTTCGCGCCTTTTTGTCCTAAATGTCCCATTTTTCTTTGGACTGTCTGGCCCTTTTCTACCTGGTTTGACCGGTTCGCGCCTTTTTGGCCCGCTTGTCCCACTGGCGTCCCTCTTAGTAGTTAGCCAATTTTCTCTCTTTCGACCGGATCGGCTTTTTGCGCCTGCCGCGTACTTTTGTCCCAGATGTCCCTGTTGCTACTTGGGCCGCCTGGTGGCTTTTCGGCCGATCCACGTATTTCTGTCCCAAATGTCCCATTTGCTCCTAGGACTAGGACTTAGTTGATTTTCACGATTTTTCCTGGATCAACCTATTTGCCTTTCTGCAACTTTTGATGCATGTTATCGAAATTTACCCTGGGGGGGGGAAATTTTGACAACATAACCATTTGAGAAATGGGCTATCGACTTTGTAGGACCTATTTCACCAGCCACACATAGGATTGGATCATGCTACATCATTATTTGCACAGATTATCTCACAAGGTGGGCAGAAGCAGTGCCTACAAAGGATTATATAGTAGTTATATCAGCTAGGTTTCTATGGGAAAATGTTCTTAAAAGGTATGGATGTCCTCTAAGTCTGACAAGTGATAGGGGCACACATTTTTTGAATGAGACAATTAGGATATTATTATATGATTTTATGGTTGCACACCATAAGACTACACCTTACCATCCTCAAGAAAATGGAACTACTGAGGCTTTCAACAAGATTTTGAGCCAGACCTTGACAAAAATTTGTGATGTTTGAAGAAAGGATTGGGATGATAAAGTTTCTTCTTTACTTTGGGAATATAGAACAACTTACAAGAGGTTGAACAAAGCCACACCATTTCAATTAGTGTTTAGCACAAAATTCACTCTTCCTATGGAATTCATGTTACCTTCTTTGTGTATCATGTGCACTGGAGGTCGAGCTGATGAGAAAGCTTTAGAAGAATGGATTGAAAATATAATCAAGTTGGATGAGTGGCGAGCCATAGCATGTTGGATTCAGAAGTAAGAAAAGGCCAAGCAGAAAGCATGGCATGACATAAACATAAGGGATAAGAAGTTTGAGATTGGAAAAATGATGTTTCTCTATGACTCTAAGTTCTTGTACCATCCAGGAAAACTTAAGGTATATTGGTTAGGGTCATATGTTATCACTTACATCCTTGAATAGGTGCTTTCTATTTAGAAGAACTTGATGGAACACAGTTACCCGGTTACTTTAACGGGAGTAGGCTAAAGCCCTACTATAAATAAATCTTCTTGGTGTTTGTAATAAGGCAGTGTTGACATTTAAGTTAGGTTTTCAATTTTGTATTTCCTTCTTCATCACTATGCTTTGTCAATTTAGTTGATGTTATTTTATAATAAGTGTGTTTACACACATGGAGCTAATTACTATTTGAAGAATTTTTATGCACAGAGGAATACACATAATTTTAGTGTGGGGTGGTTGTTGATATCTCGGTACAAGACTATTGGAATTGAATGATGAAAGGAATAAGTTGTTATGGGTGTTATTCAAGTCAAAAGATTGCTTCTAAAAAATGACCAAAGATGGATATTAATGAAGGGATGGTATAACGTGAGGTAAGCAGATGCCATAACAACTACCAGTGGACGGTGCAGTGACAAGGTACTCAGGCACAAGGAAGCACGCTGAAGATAATTATGTGACCAAAGGGTAGGAAGGCACGCTAGAAGGTTATAGCTAGGGTGTGAAGATGTACCACATGGAATGAATGAAATTGGTCAATAAACGAGATGACATTGGGTAGGTGAAGGAGCAATAAATGTATCAAAAATTTGAAAATCTATATAAGGATGGGATGTGAGTTCATTAGTACCATTTCAATTAAGAGAATTTTAAAAATATCTAAGTGCGAAGAGATGATAAATCATGTTGAGGTGTGAAGAGTGTGAAAATAGACATGGAAAGAAAGTTGGTCGTAGGAGCTGTTATTTTGGGAAATGTCAGTTTTTCACCTATGATATGGCATTAGGCTATTTATTTCACATTCCAATCTTTCCACAGGTATTTGGGGATTAATTCGAAGCACTTTCATTTTTTGGAAATTTGTTTTTTGCTTTTTTTCTTTTTGGATTTTTCAACCCACGTCCCCTAGTTTTTAGTTTGTGCAACTTTCACTGTTCTTCTCTACAGAAAGATTTTACTTTTTTTGGAAGGTTGATCATACTAACATCCAGTGTGATTACATAACATTGAATCCTTTCTCCAAGTGTGGGACTTGGAGAGTGAGAAAGGATTCTCCAGAGAAGGCTGGTTCCTATTCCTCTGTTCAGGTGCACACGAAATATGCAGAGGGTTTTCTCAAAATCTAATCTAATCTGCCAAGGAGACAAGGTAAGAAGATGCATAAAATAAATCCTAGCTAATGGAGGTGATGCACCGAGGAATGAAGAACATATGCTTTGCCACATTAAACACAGACCATGTAGATATAACACAACACCATGCACAGATAGCAAAAATGCAATGAAAGATCAAGAATGACAGTAATAAATATGTAAGAGGGTTTAGAAGCAACCACAGACACATATATATTGCTCAAGGATCGATTCAATACATTGCAATGGCCAAAAGGCAAAAAAAACGGTGTTACAGTCTATATGGGAGGTTTGAAAACTCCACAAATCTTCTTTGCAAGCAGGAGAGAAGGGAGGGGTGCAAAACAGAAAATGTCCAACCCTTAGAAAGAAGCCCCTCCTTACAATTTATAGGAAGAATGGGAGAGAAAAGAGAGAGGAATTCGAAATCTGCCCCAACCACCTCTAGGTTGCATTTAATTCGTCCATCATGGCAGAAGCGGCGGGTTCTGGCAAAGCGGCGGTTTGCCTAACAGAAGCGGCGAACTGTCTGCTGCATTAAAATGGTTGTTGAAGTATTACCTCTGCTTGCTATTTCGTGCCAGAGGCGTTTCTCAATTTTCTCCCTCCAGACTTACTATGCCAAAATGCAAGATTGACCCTGGAAACGTGTAGAGAATTTCAACAGCTTTCCATTGATATCAAGAACGTGTAAATCCGAGCTCTGGATCGAAAGATATGTCGATCTGAAGATTGAGGACACGGAACAGTCGAAAACGGATTTTGAAATATTTTCCCGCGCACTGCCACTTGGACGCCACGTGGCATGCTCTGATTCGCTGAATAATTCTCTCTCCTCTACTTTTCGGCGGGCTGTCTCTTGAATTTTGACTTTTGGTGCTCTTGGAATATTTTCCACATTTTTTTCCCATGCCCCGCCACTAGGGATACGTGGCATGCATTGGTTGGTTCATGAACCTGCCGGGTCTTCCTTCACTTTTTAACCCATTTGGCTTTCATTTGGCCAAACCTTCCAACTCCTCCCCGAGCTCTGCACTTCTATGCTCCATTGGACACGTGTCCAATTTCTATTGGCTCGGGCCAGCGCTTCAAATCTTGCCCTTTGACCCTTCGGCTTTTCCTTGATGACACGTGGCAATTTCTCAATGGTTCTCGGGCCTGCCGGGTCTTCCGCGTACTTCGCGTCCATTCGTCCCAGATGTCCCAGTGCTGCTTGGGACAAAAACCTCCGATCCGCCCGAAATGGGCTTCCTTGTCCCTCATTTGGCCAAAGACACGTGGCACCTTTTGATTGGCTTTCGGCTCCTTCGGCTTCTTCGCGTATTTCGGGTCTTTTTGTCCCGGACGTCCCATTTTGATTTTGGACCTTTTGGGACAATTTCGGCCCGGTTCGGCCGGTTCGGGTATTCCTGGCCCGCTTGTCCCAATTGCTTTTGGGCTGACTTGTCTCTTGTTCGGCTCGAGTATTTCTGGCCCGCTTGTTGCTTTTGGGCTGGCCGATTCGCCGGCCTTTGGGTATTTCTGGTCCGCCTGTCCCGAACTGCTCCCTCTAGAAGGACTTAGCCAATTTTTTCACTTTTTCCTGGATCAATACTATTTGCCTTTCTGCAACTTTTCACACTTTCTCAAAGCTTGCTCCTTCCTTCTTCGGCCTGGGGAGTTTAGAAAGATTCCTGAAGGGACCCTTTAGAAAACTAGGATTTTGCTCTGAATCAGTCATTTTTCTTGGGAATTTGGACATCCTGATGCATGTTATCAAATTTACCCTGGGGGGTGAATTTTAGATAACAATTTGGCGACTCAGCGGGATCATCTGCCTGCTAGATGAAAATGGCCAGTGGCCTGAAGCAATCCATTGGGCATGGAGTTAAGCATTAACCTAAAACAAGCCTGATACTGCAACTTCCCCTCCAGCAACACTCTGAACTGTAGAAAACAACCTGAGAGCAGCAAAACCTGTGCCAAAGCACTTAGGGAAAACAAAACTAATCTACAGCAAAACAATGTGCACAAGCACTTGGAGGGAAAGAAAATCTAAACTAGTATTTACAGATGTAGTGAAAACCTCCCTCT
This sequence comes from Taxus chinensis, assembly GCA_019776745.2. Taxonomy (NCBI): domain Eukaryota; kingdom Viridiplantae; phylum Streptophyta; class Pinopsida; order Cupressales; family Taxaceae; genus Taxus; species Taxus chinensis. The sequence continues at coordinate 825,829,642 of CM034150.1, forward strand.
AGAAGCAACGCTTGAGATAGATTCCATTTACTGGAATCTGCAGTTCTTCACCATCCAATGAGGCCAATTGGAAAGCATTGTTGTTCTTGCACTTTGTGACCATGTATGGGCCACTCCAAATGGCATCAAATTTTGAATGCCTTCCTGGTTTTGCTCTGTCTGCATCCCATTTCAATACTAGATCTCCTATTTGAAAAGTCTATCTTTGGCCTTCTTATCAAAGGTCTTCTTGATCAAAGCCTGATCCTTTTCCAATGCTTGGAATGCCTGATCTCTGATTTCTTCTAGCTCCATCAATTCTGCATATCTCACCTCCATGGGCCCAAACTCTAGATAACTCCAGCTGTTTCATGAGTTCCAACGTTGGCAACTCAAGTGACATGGGCAAGACTGCCTCTCTTCCGTAGACAAGCCTAAATGGAGAATTACCTGTGGATCTTTTGGGTGTTATCCTATCTGCCCATAAGGCTGATTTCAGTTTGGTATGCCAAGCCTTCTGATTCTCATCAAGAGTCCTCCTAATGATTTTCAGCAAGTTCTTGTTTGTAGACTCGGCCTGGCCATTACCTTGAGGGTAATAGTTTGATGAAGTGCTCAGGTAGATTCCGTTCTTGACAGCCCACTCAGTAACTTTAGATCCAATAAATGCCAATGCATTATCAGAGACTATTGTAGCAGGTACACCAAATCTGGTAGTTATTCCCTCGTAAAAGTCCAAGATGCTAGACTCATTCGCCTCTTTGACTGCTACTGCTTCTGTCCATCTGGTGAAGTAGTCTGTGGCTGTCAAAATCCATTTGTGCCCTTGGCTCGAATTGGGATTGATGACTCCAATGAAGTCCAGACCCCATTGCATGAATGGCTGGTCAACTGAGATTGGATGTAATGGGAGTGCTGCAAGTTTCTCTTTTCCTGTGAAAAATGCACAATTCTTACACCTCTTGATCCATGCATAGCAATCACTGAATATTTTAGGCCAATAATAACCAGCCTTCATGATTTTCAGAGCTGTCACTCGTGGGGTGCAAAATGGCCACCGGCTGGTCCATCATGAAACTCTTTTAATACCCTCTGGATCTGACCTGTGTTAATGCATCTCAGCAGCACTCCATTCAGGTCCTTTTTGAACAAAACTCCATCAATGATGGTATATGGAATTGCCTGCAACCTGAAGTGTCTTCTTTTTGCTTTGCTCATTTCTAGAGGGCACATACCCGTCTGTAGGAAATGTATCATATTCTGAGTCCAACAGGGAGTGGACACATCATCATTTTCCTGTTTTTTATCGTCTTGTAATAGCAGGACAGCGTCCTTTTCATTTTCTGGGCTGTCTGGTTGTTTGGAAGCGAGTTGCTCGCACAAACCCTTCCCACTTACTAGTTTGGTAATTTTGATCTCAATGTCATATTCCATGACACGAGTTGATCCATCCTGCCCTTTTCTCATTCAAATCCTTGTTGAGGAGGAAGTCCTTAACCCCAGCATGTGAGACCAGCAACTGGACCTTGTTGTTTGAGACCAAATGCTTGAATTTCTTCAAGCTTCTGATTACTGCAAGCACATGTTTTTCAATAAAAGAGTACCTCAGTTTCGCAGTCATTTAGGCTTTGGCTGAAGAAGGCAATCGGCTGCTCATCATTATCTTTATTCTGTTGCACCAAAATGGCAGAAATAGTGTCATCACCCCCAAATGCATAGAGGATGAAATCCTTGGAAAAGTCTGGGTTGATGAGAGTGGGTGCCTGGGAGATGGCTTCTTTGATTGCTTCAAAGCTCTCCTTGCCTTCTGCCGTCCATTTGAAAGCCATGCTTTTCCTTAACATTTTGGTGATGGGCTTGACAAGGGCTGCAAAGTTTGGGACAAACCTTTGAACAAAGTTTATCCTTCCCAGGAAACTCTGAAGAGCTTTCTTGTGACTTGGCAATGGTAGAGCCCTTATGGCTTCAACCCTCTCTGGATCAATTGCTAATCCTTCCTTGGAGACAATGTGGCCAAGGAGTTTCCCTTCATGTGCAAGAAAGATGCACTTCTTAGGGTTTAAAGACACTCCAAACTTTCTACATCTTTGAAACACTTGCCTGAGGTGAAAGAGATGGTCTGCAGCATTTTTTGAGAAGACAGTAATGTCATCTAAGTATATCAGTACTGTCTTGTTGATCAAGCCTTTGAATGCCATATCCATAGCTCACTGGAATGTTGCTCCGGTGTTCGACAGTCCAAATGGCATCTTCTTGTAAGCATACGTGCCCCATTTGGTTGTGAAGGCTGTCTTGAACTGGTCTTCCTCCTTCACCATAATTTGATTGAAGCCTGAGTAACCATCAAGTAGCGAAAACCTTTCTGACCCAGCTACGACCTGCAATATTTGCTCCATGGAAGGGAGTGGATAATGGTCCTTGAGAGATGCCCTATTGAGGTCTCGGAAGTCCACACACATAGCCTGATCTCTCCACTTTTCTTTCTGACCGGAACCAAGTTCGCAACCCAGCTTGAGTGCTTGATAGGGAATATAATATGCTGGACTCAATCAGCTTGTCTTAGCTCCTTTCTCATGAGAGGCTCCATGTGTGGATTGACTGGTCTCTGCTTTCTGCCTGACAGGCTTAGTATTTGGATCCAACTCGATGGTATGCTGAGCTAAAATGGGATTGAAACCTCTTAAATCTTTGTAAGTCCAAGCAAAGACATCTGGGAATTCTTGACAAAGCTGAACAAAATCAGATTTCTCTTGTGGAGTACTTGCTTTGCCAATTTGCAATGTCTTGCCTTCATCTACTAAGATAGGTTTCGAATCTTCACCCTTTACTTGAATGTTCACCTTCTCCTTCCGGAACTGATCATTTGGGTTGAAGATTGACTCTAAAGTTATAAGGCCTTTTGGTAATTCGTTGGTTCTCAGCTGCACCACTTGGTCACCATACTGCTGCTCCAGTTTGTCTTGATTTTTGGCAGAGAACTCAGCTTCTTCTTGTAGGAAATTAACAATTTGCTGATCATTCTCGAAGACTTGCCAACTTGTGTTGTTGTCCGGAACAGCTGGTCTCACAACATATTTGATATGAGGCTGAGTTTTCTTACTTTTGATACTTTCTACAATATCAAACGCAGCCCCAATTACTGCCAGTCTGTCAGCAGCTTCATTCCTTTTTCTTGGAATGGAAATGATGCTAAAAGCTTCAAAATCTTCAATAAGATCCCATACCCGATTTTTGTAGTTCTTCAACAGATTATTTTTGGCAGCATTTTTTCCTCTGACTTGGTTTACAATCAGCTCACTATCACCAAAAACTTGTATGTTCCTGATGCTTTTCTTCTTTGCCCAGTGCAGTCCATGAATTAAAGCTTCATACTCAGCTGTGTTGTTTGAACAGGAAAACTGGAAACGGAAGGCTGAGTAGTACCTTATATCTTGTGGTGAAATGAGCATAGCTCCTCCTCCTGCACCTTGTCTACTTCTTGACCCATCAAAGAACAATTTCCATACTTCATTCTTGTCTTTATGTTCTGGCTTGGTGATGCTAGGAAGAGGTTGATTCCCTTCATGTAAACAATAGACCCCCAGCTCAGATTCTTCTATTTCTTGGTAGGGATCAAAAGCATGCACCTTGCCTGCCCATTCATCAAGAGTCAAATATGGGATGCTTCCAACCTTGGTGTCAGCTTCATCAGTACTTGGATAATCTTCTTGATCAAACACTGAACAGTTGGCATTGATCTGATTTGGGGTATAGGGCTCAATGTGAAAGTCCGCAATGGGCTCAGATCTGATTGTGGCCTTGGTTCCATACCTTGTTCTGAACAGCATGTGAGACCAATCGGCAGACAAATATCCCCCAATCTTGGCTGTAAAGTCCCTTGACAAGCATAGGGCAAAGAGTGGTGGAAGGTCTATGACTGAGACGTCTTGCAAAACAACCACGTTGGGACATGCATGCAAGGTAAGATTCAAGTTTTTTATAACTCCAACTGTGGCTACTGCTGTCCCATCTAACTGCACTATTCCTTTAGAGATGACTTCATATTGAAGCCCTAACTGATCAGCTATTTGCTTGGGTATTACTGAACTACTTGCCCCAGATTCAATTATGCAATTATGTACCAATTTATCTCCTATGATCAATGAAACATAAAATGGAGGAGGCTTCAGCATTTTACCTTGTTGTGTTCCATGATTCCCCTCAAGCTGGGCAGCATTTGTAAGCACTTTGTCTTGCCTCTGAACCTGCTGATTCGAAGTTGGCCAGTCCTTCATAGCAGCTTGCAGCAAATCTCTTTGGCCTGGGATGGATAGGGATTCCCACATAGATATATTGACGTTTGTTTTCTTCATCTGATCAATGATACTGAATGGTGATGAAGGATCTCTCTGCTGTCCTTTGGTTTGCACATTTATTCCTTGTATGTGGGCAGCAACAGCTGGCATTTGAGTTGGCCTAGGGGCTGTTCTTGGCTGCCCTTGTGCATTTGAAACTGGGTTTTGCTTGCCAATCATTTGTGGAGCTGTGGAAGGTTGTGGATTGGCTGGGGCTAACGGCTGTTCTTCACCTAAATTTCTTCTTTTTGACCTTGTGTTGGCTGCAACACCTTAAGGGACTACCTGATTCATACCACAGAAATCCTCTGCCTGCCAATTTACCAATGTGGTGTCATTTGGGGCAGGTTGCTGTTGGAATGTTTCTTGTTGTTGGCTATTTTCTTGACTACTTTCACCCTCCACACCAGCACTTGTTACCATTAAAGCTTGGGTTAAAGCACCATTATAGCACATGGATTGATTATGGGGTTCATTACATGGAAAACACCATTCATACTCCTGGGCAATGTTGTTTTGTGCTGGTACTAATGCCTTAGAGGCAGATATGGCATTTGGATTATAGGGCTGGAATGGTCTATTGGCAGGAGGCCTTGTTTGATTCATATTTGCAGCTGGATTAGGTGGCCTTTGAGGCTGATATGGCTGCCTATTAGGTTGAGCTTGAGGCTGATACGAAGGTCTAAAGCCTTGAGTTTGCTGTCTCTTAAGTGTGACCAGCTCATTACCTAAATTTTGCAGCTGCTTCATGACTTCTTGAAGCTCATTTGGGGCACTTGGAGATGAAGTGGAAGCTTCATTTGAACTCTGATTTCTAAGAGTGGGAGAAGGAGCTAAGACAGGTGCCTGACTAGTACTTGGGCTCTCTAAACTTGGATATAATGGCATTGGAGGCCTAGGAGCTAGCTTGCCAGCTTGAATCAGACAATTTTCAGCTCTAATGGCAATACTATAAGCAGCAGGGATAGTTGTGCCTCCCATGGATTGAATCAACATAGAAATATCAGAATTTAAAGCTTTAAGGTAGTATAGAAAAGCACCTTCTGCTGTTGGTCTGACTGCTACTGGAATTCTATCCCAAGATCTTTGAAATCTGAAGTTGAAGTCAGTTAGCTGCTCATTGGAAGCTCTCTTGATGGTTGTCAGCTGTTCCAAAAGAGACAAGTTGTCTCCCTTCTCTCCAAATTGATTATGAAGTGCAATACACAGCTGATTCCAGTTCGTGATAGAAGCAGCTTCAAGGCTCCTAAACCATTGCAATGCTTTTCCCTTGAATGAAGACGCCAGCAATTTGACAGCTACTTGCATCTCATTAATCTCATGGATTGCACAAATGTTAGCAATGTCCTTGACATGATCACCAGGAGTGGTCTGGTTTTCTCCAGTAAAATATGGAATGTTCTTCAATGCCGCAACTGGGATTGGATTTTGTGCATTGAGGGCAAGTGGGCTGCTACCTGTGAAGTTGACATAGGGGTTTACTGGTTGCGCCATTCTGAGTGGTCTTAAAACCCTTGTATATTGAAAGAAAGGCCTGTCAGGTGGAGGAGTTGAGAGAGTTCTGTTTGGTGGAGATGGAGACCTTTGAATCCTTCTTCCTCTTTGCCTTCTTCTTGGAGATAGTTGCAGGGATTCAAACAGCACTTCCTCTTCTCCAACTCTTGACCTTGTGATTCTTCTCATAAGCTTTTAGGCCTGACTGCTGAAATTCTATTGATTCCTCCCTTTGGAGTCGCCAGATATGCAAATAATAGCTCTTCTTAAGCAAGAAAATTGCAGCAGATGCACATCAACCTTGCTGTAATAAAAATGAGACTTCTTGTCCCACCGGGCGTGCCAAAACTGTTAGTGCAAAATCACAGCACCCCTGGATGTTGATCAGATTTCTAGGTTGATCATACTAACATCCAGTGTGATTGCATAACATTGAATCCTTCCTCCAAGTGTGGGACTTGGAAAATGAGAAAGGATTCTCCAGAGAAAGGATGGTTCCTATTCCTCTGCTCAGATGCACACAATAAAATGCAGAGGATTCACCCAAAAATCTAACCTAATCTACCAAGGAGACAAGGGAGAGAGAAATGCATATAAATAAATCCTAAGCTAATGGAGGGTGATGCACCGAGGAATGAAGAACATGATGCTTTACAACATTAAACACAGACCATATAGATGCAATACCATATCATACACAGGTAACTGAAATGCAATGAGAGATCAAGAATGACAACAATGAATACATGTAAGAGGATTTAGAATTCAATCACAGACACATATATATTGCTCAAAGGATCGATTCAATACATTGCAATAGCCAGAAGGCAAAAAATGGTGTTACAGTCTATATGGGAGGTTTGAAAACTCCACAAATCTTCTTATGCAAATAGGAGAGAAGGGAGGGGTTGCAAAGCAGAAAATGTCCAACCGTTAGAAAGAAGCCCCTCCTTACAATTTTATAGGAAGAATGGGAGAGAAAAGAGAGAGGAATTCGAAATCTGCCCCAACCACCTCTAGGTTGCATTTAATTCGTCCATCATGGCAAAAGTGGCGGGTTCTGGCAAAGCGGCAGTTTGCCTAACAGAAGCGGCGAACTGTCTGCTGCATTAAAATGGTTGTTGAAGTATTACCTCTGCTTGTTATTTTCATGCCAGAGGCGTTTCTCAATTTTCTCCCTCCCAGACTACGCCAAAATGCAAGATTGACCCTAGAAACGTGTAGAGAATTTCAACAGCTTTCCATTGATATCAAGAACGTGTAAATCCGAGCTCTGGATCGAAAGATATGTCGATCTGAAGATTTAGGACACAGAACAGGCAAAAACGGATTTTGAAACATTTTCCCTGCGCACTGCCACTTGGACGCCACGTGGCATGCTATGATTCGTTGAATAATTCTCTCTCCTCTGCTTTTCGGTGGGCTTTCTCTTGAATTTTGACTTTTTGTTCTCTTGGAATATTTTCCACATTTTTTCCCATGCCCCGCCACTGGGGATACATGGCATGCATTGGTTGGTTCACGAACCTGCCGGGTCTTCCTTCACTTTTTAACCCTTTTTGGCTTAGATTTGGCCAAACCTTCCAACTCCTCCCCAAGCTCCGCACTTCTATGCTCTATTGGACACGTTTCTAATTTCTATTGGCTTGGGCCAGCGCTTCAAACCTTGCCCTTTGACCCTTCGGCTTCTCCTTGATGACACGTGGCAATTTCTCAATGGTTCTCGGGCCTGCCGGAGTCTTCCGCGTACTTCACGTCCATTCATCCCGGATGTCCCAGTGCTGCTTGGGACAAAAACCTCCGGTCCGCCCGAAATGGGATTCCTTGTCCCTCATTTGGCCAAAGACACATGTCACCTTTTGATTGGCTCTCGGATCCTTCGGCTCCTTCGCGTATTTCGGGTCTTTTTGTCCCGGACGTCCTATTTTGATTTTGGACCTTTTGGGACAATTTCGGCCGATTCGGCCGGTTCGGGGTATTTCTGGCCCGCTTGTCCCAATTACTTTTGGGCTGACTGTCTCTTTTCGGCCGGTTCGGCCGGTTCGGGTATTTCTGGCCCGCTTGTCCCAATTGCTTTTGGGCTGACTTGTCTCTTTTCGGCCGGTTCGGGTATTTCTGGCCCGCTTGTCCCAATTGCTCCCTCTAGAAGGACTTAGCCAATTTTTTCACTTTTTCCTGGATCAATCCTATTTGCCTTTCTGCAACTTTTCACACTTTCTCAAGCTTGCTCCTTCCTTCTTCGGCCTGGGGAGTTTAGAAAGATTCCTGAAGGGACCCTAGAAAACTGATTTTGCTTTGAATCAGTCATTTTTCTTGGAATTTGGACATCCTGATGCATGTTATCAAATTTACCCTGGGGGGTGAATTTTGGATAACAGGAACCAAAGAAGGTAGCTATAGTGGGAGTTAAGGGAAAGAAGAAGGTGGTTGTGGAGGAAGAAGAAATGACCCCTGAGAGAAATTTTTCAGAGATGCAATATCCAAAGGCAGTTATAGTAGGCTATGAATGGGATTCCCACATTTGTAGAAGCAAGATAAGTGAGTACAACCATCATACCACAGAAAACAAGAAGGAGATGGATGCACTATTAAACATGAAGACAAATAAGCACATGGTGGAGGACATGCCGGTCTATGACGACACTAAAGAGAAGTTATTGAAAAAGATTGGAGTATATCAATTATAAGAGATCCCATACTTTGATAAATATGATCCCTTGTACCAATGGCTCATGAGTAGAGTACACAAAGACTTTTTCTACTTTGCAGGACACAGAGTAAGGATTTTAGCCACATTGATCTACACAGTGATAGGGTTGAAGGCTATAGATGAAGACTTCAATGGGGACTTAACATACAAGGTTGTAATTTTGGAGACTAGGAGGGAGATGGGTTACACTAACGGTCCATGAAGTATGGACATTGACAAGCTGAAAAAGTACCCAATTGTGCAAGAATCCACGTACCTTGTGATAAAATTAAATGACCAAAATAGGTTGGTCATAAGTGAATACCATGTGGCTGCACATTTCTAGAAGGATGTTTGAAGGAGTGGTCTACAACATTTCAGGTTACATTGCATAAATGATCATCAAAGAAGTGTGTTTAAGAGGAAAGATCAGTTTTGGGGTTGTTTTGTTATCTCTGGTATTCATGGAGATCGGGGTGCCCAATGGACCAAAGGAGAAGATTTGGGAGTATCCCATGGAGAATAGGTCACCTACATAATGATTCAACAAGTACTTGTGTGAAGGATCGATGACTGAACCAGTCAAGAAAAGGGTTGAGAAGTGGTATGATAGGCTCCACATGGCATTTGAAGAGGAATGGTGCATCTCCAAAGAATTTCCTTTAGTGGTGGGTAAGGTAGTATAGTTTGCAGTTTACCAGCATTTTTACATCACACGATTCACAATAAAGGACAGGGCTTGGAGCCCATGGTGCAAACTTTCATATTCCTTCACAGGGAGGTATTTTCAGGCATTAGTTTATAGGTTCTTATATGCACACTGCCTAACATTCAATGTAGACAAGGTAGACTATGACTACCACACACTGAGGAAGAAGTATGTATATCCAGGATGTAATGCATATATTGAAAGGCTCATCTCAGATGTGTTGAGCATAAATCTAGTAAGTTTGGTTTTTGGAGATATTAGAGTAGCACTTTTGTACCTCCAATTGAATCCCAAGCTGGAAAACAAAAAGTATGTGGAAGATGAGTTCGCACTCCTAGGGCCACCGAAGGGTAAACATACCATGGAGAACATTTTAGTTCTTAAGCCCATAGAGACAATCTAAGTGAAGGATGAGGAGGATGAGCGCAAGGATAGTTGTGGTTTGGAGCATAGGAGGAGGCAGCCATCAAATAAAAGATAATCAGAGCATGTGACTATGCCAACTCATGGGAAAGAAGAAGAATAGGATCTAGAATAAGTTCAATGAGATTTCCACTTTAAAAGAGTATTCATGTGAAAAAGGACTCAAGGTGCTACTCCACAATCCATAAGTAGGTCACCTCGACTATCTCCACAGAAGGATACAACTGAGAAAAGAAGAAGGAATTTGAATTTGGGTGAAGAGACAGAGGAATTTGAGGAAATCACACCAGGGTCTCCTACACCACCTAAATATGAGGAGGAACCACAGAGAATGGAGGAGCCACAAGAGGAATCAAAGGATGGAGAGGAAGGAGAAAGGAAGACAGTAGAAGCTATGCATGAGACTACTTAGGGTATGTCAGAATAAACTCCAAATCTTGAAGCTCCAGTTCCTAAGGGGCCTAGAACAAAGATAATGAGTGGAGAACACAGTGAACCAATCATGAGATACGCTAGGGACATAGGAAAACTTTTCTACACCTGTTTCCAAAGCACTGTGACATAAAAGGATTTATATGGCTGAGAGTTGATGGATGAAGATATGGCAACTGTATGCACAAGGAAGTAATTATCGTGGTCAATCCACACGCATATGGATGAACCAGACTTCAATGGTTGTGAGGAGTCATGCATGTCGAGGAGGTTGAAAAAGACTCCCCAAGCTAGACACATAACAATAAAGCCTATTGTTATGTCCGATGATCAAGTAAGTAATGCATTTCTAAAGGTCTCCACAAAGGTGGATCCCAAGAACATGGATAAGGCCGTAACCATCAGGGTGCTATGAGGGGAAATTAAAAAAAAGAATGCAAAAATAGCACGCCTGATCCAGGAAAAGGACTTGGAATAGAAAAAGAACCATGACTTTATTAGTATGGTGGAGACTATTGGGGACTGTGTACTGAAATTACACCCATATCTAGATTCAAATATACCATAGTAATTTCCTTCAGCAATGCACTATGTCAGGAATTTGGTAGACTTGATACTTGAAGATGAAATCATGTGAATGCTAACACCAAAGAATCCTGAGAAAGAGGCAGAAATGGAAAGGGCTTCAGTGAAGAGAAATATTTCATCTTATGAAGGACTATTGCAAGTGCTACAGGAAGAAATAAAGAAGGCAGACCAAGTCTTGAACATCTGTATAGCTCCAGAGGTGCTCATTAAAATAAAAACCTTGGAGGAGGACAACGAGGTCCAAAAAGTGATGAAGGACGACACATTGGGCCACACAACAATATTAGCACTAGTTAAATAGAAGCGTGAGGCCCTTGCAGCAGCACAACAACCACACAAGAATTAGCTAGATGAGCTTGGGAAACTCATCGCACAAAAGATGGATTTAATAGAAGGAAGGATGACTGTAATGTCTAGCATTGTTTTGGTCTTACAGAATGAGAAAGTAAATATTGCGCAAGATGAACTGGAGTCCATTTTTTTGGACATTCTAGAAAAATCAAAGGAGGTACTCGTTGAGTGGCAGATCTTGGAGGCCGAAATAAAGGAGGAATATCCTGAATTAATTTTTCAGGTTGAAGAGGATGAAGCTGCATAGTAACATCATTATTTTATTCATATATATTTGTTCTTATTCTTTCCATTTAGATTATTTAATTCATTATTGAGACAACCATTTCTGGGGTGGAAATACAATTAGTGTGGGATGATATTGAGTAGAGAATACTTAAAAAAAGGCACACAAGAGGTCCACATGAGAAAATAGGGAATGTTCAAAGGTGTGAATGGATAAGGGAAACACGCGCGCAGATGATAAGTTCATATTTCGAGACTTAGCCATTTTTACACATGAGGATCTATTTTTAGATATGGCGTGCAGAGCACATAAATGAGGTAGAGACTTGTGTGCTATGCATTGGCTATTTTTGGAGGATTGGCTACAAAGCACTTTACATGAATGCAGGATAAGAATAGGTTTATCACTGTCAATTAACTAAAGGAATTCTATTATTAGCACACTTGCATGTGGGTCTATGACTGTAAAAAGTGCATAGCTAATAATAGCATGTGATCTATTTTAGGATTAGATAAGTGGTGAAGGGAAATTCCCCACCCTTATAAATATTTAGTGAACTGCATAGTATAATAGATATAAAAGAATGAGTAAAGAGACAAATATATGTATGTATGTGTGCAAGAATGGACTACTATATCATATATGTGCGCATATGGGAATATAATTCCATTATTGTAAGAAGCTTCTGTGTAATTTTCATATTTAATATAATAGAGGATATTAGCTGAATCTAAGTGTTAGTTCTGTGTATATTTGGATCTAGTATGTTTTTTATTTCTTCATGGTTAATACTTAGTTTTATTCTCCCTTAGATATAGATATGGCATGCTCTGTAGAATGATGTATTAATAATGGAACTACATGTATTAAGTCTTCATGATGCTAACAACCTGCAACATTAACCCTAAAGAGGGACCTGGTACCTTTGCATGCTTCAAGTGAGCACTTAATCTAGGCTAAGTGATGTGTCAGCGCACCTAGGGTCTTACTGGTGAATTCTAGGCTACATTAATATATCGTTCATTGTGTCCTACAAGACTCAATGTATAAAATATTATTAACCATGTATAATTCCAGAGTATGATAGGAAACTTATCTTCTAATCAACACATTTCCTTTAGCCCCACCAACATCCCATCTTCTCATTCTTCTGATAATTCCCCATTGTATATAGAAGTAGTCATCACTAATTCCAAAATTAAGTGAGTTCTCATAGATAGTAGTTCATGTTTAAATATCTATAGTATAAAACTCATTAATCATTTGGGACACTCTGAGGAGTCATTAAAAACAAAAATTATGGTCGTTAATGCAGTCAGTCAGAAAAATATCCTTACCTTTCGCAATCAAGAATGTCACTTGTTTAACTCTATTTTATGTTATTAATCTTGAACTATATTAGAACATTCTCATTGGCCTCCCATGGATCCATTTCATGCATTTCATTTCATCCACTTACCATCAGTGTGTCAAATTTTTACATAGTGGGTAAGAGGTTACAGTGTTAGATGATTGTCACCCCTTTTAATATTCTATCTTTTTACCCACCCACTCTCTGAAACAACTCAAGTCTTTCCATCTACATCATCATCCCACATTCACCCATATGATATTCCTTCGAATTCCAATCACCCAATAAAATATCATGTTAAAATCATCAATATTGGCATTGGTGAATATGAAATTCAAAATTCCTTACATATAAAAAACCTTCCATTCTTAGCCCATAGCTATAACAGGACCAACATGTGTAAGAAAAAGGAAACATCTCCTTATCAACTTAGTAACTCCACTTTCCTCTATGGTAGACTTCTAGAAAATGAACATGTACATAGTTCTTGAGGATCTTTGTTGTACAATGAAAAAATTTATTATTTTAATGACTCAAAGGAATACCCAATTGGTCTTAAAATGATGAAATCTATGGGTTATAAAGGAAAATTACTAAGCATCACTGAACAAGTCTCGCTTGAACTCATATCCATTATTGAGAACACTTCCCGCTATGGTCTAGGATATAAACCATATGATTATATTCCCATTTCTATCGATGATGTTATTTCTGATAGCATGGATTCTTCATTTGACATCAAACTAGACACACCTTGTAGCCTCCATGAGGATATTTCCATCACTAACCTATTTTATGAAATAGCTATCCTTACCCTAGACTTGCAGCATCCTACACTCATTTGCTAGGAATAACAGGACCACATATTATTAGATATCTTTCGAAATGACGAGGCTATCAATGAATTCTTGGGAGCTCAGCATGGTATCCCATTAAGGAATCACAAGAAAGGATTTGATATTGAATTGGATTTTATAACCTACTTTAGATAAGAGTTTATGGTCCTTGGACAAAAATTGAATAAATAAAAAATAAAAAATAAAAATTTATCGTCCCCTAGTGAAAACATTTTTGAGCCGCTACAAGACACAAAAAATAAAAAAAGGAAATAAAACAACATGTCTACTCATGAAAACCTCCTCGATGTGCTAGTGGATGAGGACCTCAACCTCCATCCTGCACCTTTTCACATGCAAGATGGATCCAAGCTATTTGTAGAAGAAACCATAAATGTCGATATCAGTTCAAACGATAGTCCTGAAATTATTCAACTTAGGGATAATCTTAGTGCTCGAGAACATAATGCCTTTATCATCCTTCTCTATGACTTCTCATATGTATTTTATTGTACTTATGCTCACATTCACGGGTTAGACCCGTCACTAATAGTGCATCACTTAGTTGTACATAAATATTCTATGTCAGTTAAGCATAAACTTAGAAAAATGCATCCAAAAGTGGCCCTACTAATCAAAGAAGAATTTCATAAATGCTTAGATGTTGGCTTCATCTAGCCAATTGATTACCTTAAATGAATTTCCAACATTCTCCATATTAAAAATAAAACATCATGCATCAATATTTGTAGAGACTTCAGATATCTCAACAAGGCTTGTCCTAAAGATGACTTCCCTTTTCCCAATATTGACATGATAGTCAATTCTATCGCAGGGCATGAAACTTTATCTCTTATAGATGGAATTTCATGTTATAACAAAATTAAAATTACACCTAAAGATCAACATAAAACTTCCTTCTCTATGCCTTAGGGAACCTTTTGCTATCAAGTCACACCATTCATCCTTAAGAATATTGAAGCTACATATCAATGTGTCATGAGTGTTATCTTCTATGATATGCTCCATAGCATAGTCAAATACTGTGTGGATGACATATTGCGAAAATCAAAAATTGGGAAGGTCTCCCAATTTTTCTATGTAAAATATTTTAACGCCTATGGGAATACTAGGTCAGACTAAATCCCAAAAAAGTGTGTATTTGGCATCACATCCAACAAGCTTCTGGGTTTCATTGTATGTAGGTGATGCATTGATGTTGACCCTTCTAAGGTCACTTCCATCACATATATGCCTCCTCAAATTATCTCTCAACTACACAGTCTCTAATGAAAGATACAAGTCATACACAAGTTTATATCCCAATTGGATGATAAATGTCATTCGTTCACACATATGCTTTAAAAATAACAACATTTAGATGGTCTACAACATTTCAGCAGGAATTTTATAGTCTCAAGCAATAGCTGACATACACACTAGTATTGCTCCCTGCTACTCTAGGATAACCTCTTCTCTTGTATATATCAGCCACATAATTTGTTATAGGAGTGCTCCTTGCTCAATCATAATTTAATTTCCTATGATCTTAACTACACTTCAAATTTAAAAATCATTCTTAACATTTTCCTTTTCCTTTCAAAATATTTGGCATTACCTTTTCAACCATAAGATAAATCTTATAACCAAAGTAGATCCTCTGAAATATCTTCTGTCCAAACCAACTCTTACAAGTAGAATGGATAACTTGGTATTCATATTAAATGAATTTAACACTGAGTATGTAAACTAAAAATCTGGATCAAGGGACAAATTATCGTAGATCAACTAGATGAAACACCATTACCCAAAAGAGAACCTTTGAGTATAGAATTTCCTGATGAATCCATTATAATAGTCACAAAATCACTCGAGTGGAAACTCTATTTTGATGGCTCCTTTACTACACATGGTTCCAGAGTGGGTATCTTTCTCATCACCCTAGAAGATGATCCCATCCCAAAATCCTTTTGTCTTCGCTTCTCATGCATGAAAAACATTGTAGGGTGAAATCATATAAGTGTGTCCCACTTTTTTGCATTTTTTGTACCTTTATAAACATGAATTTTTAGTTTCATTGAAATTCCGTAGGCAATTGCCACAAAACCGTACACATTCATGAAATTCCTCAAACTAACGAAATGTTGTGTTTAGAGTGTAGAATACATGTAATTTTTTCTTAAGAAAAAAATCAGGTCTTTTTCTTAATGTTATTCATACATTGTTTCTTATTTTATAGTAGAGCAACAATGAGCCAACATCATTTTTTTTTATGAAAACTTTTTTTTTACCATGAAATTTTAGATAGATGTTCTAGATTTGAATATCGAGTGCATGAAAATTTTTAATATTTTTTAGTTATATTTTTTAATTAATTTTTTAGTGAAGATATTTTTAGATAAAGGGCGTACATATGTTTATGACAATATATTTCCATATTTATATAGAAATTGAAATTTTTTTCATAATATGAAGAAAACTTCAAAAAAAAGTAAAATTATTTTTTTCAAATTTTGTTGATATATTTTACTATTTTTCGAATTGTGTTGAAAGTGTACTAGTGATTGTCATAAAATATCATACATTAGAAAAAAAAAAATAGTAAAACATATTTTTTTTAAATGAATATTATATGTTTAGAAAGATAATAAAAAAACAGTATTTTGGTAAATTTTTTTGTAATTTAACTAATTAATTAAACCTAAATATGTCGCACCTATGTGTCACATTTTGGCTTATAATTGTCCTCCAAATGGTTTAAGGGTCAAAATATGCCACATTTGTGCAACATAGGCTCCAACTAAGAATGTTCACGTGAAAAGGGATTCGCCCAAAGGTAGTTCGGGTGAACCCACCTCGCGTAAACCACCCCTTCATGCAAACACCCAAAATGCAAATTTTGCGCCCCTCTCTGCCACCCAAGCACCACCAACTAAACATTTAATTTTAGACTTAGTTTTAAAGTTAAAATTTAATTTTTAAGAATAATTTTTAATAATTATAGTTTGAAAGCATAATTTTTTGATATTATTTTTAGATTCTAAATTTTAATGATTATAGTTTTAAAATATAGTTTTTAATATTGTTTTTAATTTATTTTTGTTTGTTTTTAATCATCTTTTTAAATTTATTTTTAAAAAATTATAAATAAAAAATGTTCTATTATATATATATATAAAATTAAGTTTAAAACATGGTTACATTTATCTAGTTAAATTTATTAAAAAGACATTACAAAAATTTAATAATTGTATATTAGATTTAAATTGTTTTTAAATTAGAAAAGTAGTTTTAAAGTTAGAAAAACATATAATTAAATACAACCTATTTTTAATGTCACTAATTAAATACAACAAAATCTATTAAGATTTATATATAATAAGATCTACAAGTGTATAGTTTTCCTTTGAATTTATTCTTAGATCCAGATCTAGCTCAATTTTTTTATGTAGGTGAAAATTAACGAACTGGAGGAATCATGTGAAATAAGAAGAAGAATAAGCGAAAATATAGTGAGGAAGATATAGAAGAGAAACGTGTTTGAAGATCATTTGTTAGGGAGAAACAAAAAGAGAGAAAAGGTTGTTAATCAAGAAAACATTGGTACATACATAATTGAAACCCTTGAGATCGTAATTGTTATGTCAAAAAAGTAGCACCCTATGATTATGCATTGAAGATCCCTATTTTGTTGCTAACATGGGACCATCTCTCATGTCGTGGGACTTGCTACTTGAGATGGACCTCTGGAGAAGGCCAACTTCCTCTACCCAAATCTAATGTTAAAAATACTCCTAAAGAAGGAAACGCAACTAACTAAACCTAAAATAACAATTCCAAGGGACTAGGGAGAGAGATAGAAGGTTAGAAAGATGCAATGAAAGGGAAATACTAAACTAAAAGGTAGTGATAACACTAGAAAAGTGGTGATTTCTCTCCACAAGGGGAGGGAAAGAGAGAAAAACATGGGAGAGAGGGAAGAAAATGTGCCACAGATAAAAGCCATGCAAACTAAACTTTCCCACGCATTGCCAACACACAAAATATGGGACCTACAAGTAGAAAATACACACAACATGCCAAAAATAAAATAGGGAGGCAAGAATACAAATAAAATGAGAGAAGGGCAGACAAGACTTGCCACAAAACAAATTTTATTGCTAGAAATATGCACAGGCTATTGCATTCATGGCAAAAGGTGAGAAATGCATTACAGATACCAAATTGGAGGTTTGAAACTTGTGGGAAGTCAGCCACCATTTTGGAATAGTGTCATTACAACAAAGTGTCATCCTTTATAAAATGAAGGATTTTACAATATATAGCTCACATGAGAGAGAGAAAGAAGAAAGAGAAGAGGGAAGAGAGATAGAGGCATGGCTCTTGAATTTTCAACCACAAGTAGTCTGCATTAAATTCTTATGCAAAGCACATGGTCACTCTACAAAGCAAGTATTGTGTCTATTTTGTCCTACAGAAGGAAATACAACCATGTTTCATCAATTTTGGTGGTTGAGATACCTGATTTGATCTCTTTTCTCCCTCAAAATCTGTGTTTTCTTTTTTTACCTACCAATCACCACCAAAATCATATTTTTATTATGCCGAGTTTAAGGGATTGAGGAGAGATTTCAAACAATATAAATTTTATCTGATTTGATGCTCTGGATCAAAATATATGGCCTCTTGAATATTTTCCTATCGGGAGGCATAAGAATTTGACATGTGGCATTATTTGATTAGCTTGGTGATCATCCCTTGCCAGCATGTGAATTTTTTTGTCTCTTTCCATGTGTTGGTCCTTTATTGGCTCAGGTATCGGGCCTTTTCTTCCCTTTATTCTTCTTGCTTTCTCCTTTAGCTTTATAAAGGTTCATCATATTAAAATATATGGACCAATAAGACAATGCCATGTTTCTTCACAGTGTCAAATTGTTCATTTCCTTTGAATGCTCCCTTAGAAATGTGAGCCAATGAGAAGGCTCCATGTTTCTTTGTAATTCACCCTTTAAAATCCTTTTGACTAACCATCGCGAAGTGTGAGCCAATGAGATCATTCAACGCACTTCGTAATGTCAGTCCTTTTGATTATCCCTTCTAACACATGTTAAGCATTATCCAATGATATCATTATATGCCCCTCAGGTTTTTAGAATATTTTATATTCTCATCTAAAAAATGTGAAGTGTGAGCTAATGATAGATATCCATGCACTTCACGTTGTCAGTATTTTCTTTGAAATCTTTTTCCCACTGCAAAGCATTTACCAATGGGGAAGCCCCACACCTTTCATGATGTCAGACCCACCCTAGCTCTTGAATAAAAACTATGAAGAATGATCCAATAGCAAAGCTCTGCATTCCTCGTAGTGTCAGATCTTGTCAAAGTTCTTTTGCCTTCATATTTTTTAGACTGTAAAAGATGAACTAATTAAATGACTCCGCATACCTTTGTTTTTAGAATTGCTAGCTTCACATCGCAACTTTTAACTCGCTCAAACTTAAAAACTTTTTGGCTTCAAAAAATTTTGTTGCATGTTTGCTTTGACCATACTTACTTTAACTTATCCCCACCGCGACACAGACCTGACAAATTTTGAAACTCATTCTATTATGCAGACTTGAGGTCTACATAATGCATCTATTTGAAGTTATTTGGAATGATACAATGTATCTCGTTTTAACTGTTTATTTCCTACAACCTGTCTTTTCCTTCTCCCGCCATGTGTTCTTATTAATGCTTGGCATTGAAATTGTTGGAAAAATTAACTTCACTCAACCTTTTAATATAACTTGCTACTAAATAATTTAAGTCTCCTACGGGTTTTTAAAAGCCAATGGCCAGTGACATTGGGAAGGAAAATTTGATAGTTGTTTGAACGTCCCAGGATCTTTAAAAATGGATAAGTCCATTTTTAAGTTTTTTAGAGCCAAAATAACCCAGGGGTAACTTTGGATAACAATTTTGTGACCTCTTAGGGTAATCTACCTGCTAGATTAGATCAGTATCCTTTCTGCAATCCATTGGGCATAGATTCAAGTCCAAAACTTTAAAAACTCATCTGAGCTTAAAAATTTCTTACCCCTAAGCCATATGGATCATGAAATGTACTTAGCATGATCTGGGGAGCTCTGAATGAAACTTAGAATTTTTCTAACTATATGTTTCCACCATGAAACCTACTCAGATGATCTGAGGCTACCTTGGTCTACTCTGAAGCTATTTTCTTAGGATTTTTTGTTGACTTTATAACTTCTTCAAGACACTAAATTTTGACTAAGGAAGGGTCACAGGAACTTTGACTAAAACTCATCTCTTGGGTCCCCAAAAATATACTTTAAAAACTACCCCAACATCTGATTTGGCCATGAATATTTCTCTAATTGATCTAGATTGTGCAAACAGCAACCAAAAATTGCAAAAAACTATGTACAAAGGGTAAAAAGCATACATGTTCCAATTAGAAACATGCAGAGTGTGCACAGGCACTTGTTCTGCTAAAAAAAAACCTATACCACCCCACTCTAACCAAGACAAAGAGAAGCTAAACAAATCACGAGACATGTAGGGAGAAATAGCTTCCCTTTCTTATAATTTTAGACCATGTATTTGATTTTTCAATGGACATGGCCTTTAACAAGAGTAAAAACTTAACTTGAAGTTGGTTTTTCACCCTTTCCTTCAAGGTGTCAACTTATAATATAACAAATACCTCTTTTATTTTCTCTGCATTTGGATTTTAGAGGCATTGCATCTGATCATTGGGAATTTGGAGTTCCTCCTCATACTCTGAAATGAGTATGATTGGTTGCAACTCTAATTTTGGCTTCAGCTAAATACCTGATTGGGAAAGGGTATTTGGGAACCAATGGGCTGATCCTTGTGATTTTCCCATCTCTTTGAAGCTCAGTCCCATGAATTGGATTATCTTGCAAACTTTCCCTAATAGAGTTGTTTGTAATATTATATGTGTTTCGTTCTACCTCTATAAACAACTATGCTTCCTTTAAAATTACCTTCTCAATGATGAATGATTTAGAAATGGTGTCATCATATTTATCATGCTCAAGTATGAAGTTTGAAAGATCAAATTCTTCATTATTTTCTTCATGAGGATATATTTTAGTAGGCTCTTCCTTGATGTTCTCCTCCATGGCAGGTTCATCAAAAAAAGCATATTCAACAAATTAAAGTAAGAAGCTTCCAATGCTATCTTCTACATATAAGGCCTCTAAATCTGATTTTATCTCCTCCATGTGCTCCTCTTGTTTTGAAATTGATTCATCCTTATCTTCTGATTTTGCAACTTGAGATGAATCAGCAACCTCTAGGAATATGGTGTCAAAATGCATACTACATTCAAAACAAATATATTGTCAGTCATATTCTTCTTGTACTTTATCTATTACAAAATCATCCTCCACCTTGTGTTCTTAAGCTCCAATTTTTGTTGAAATTTTAACCAAAAGTGGCTTCTAATTGGTTTCAAATTTTGAATCCCAATCCTTCAAGTTTTTCATAATCTCTTTTTTGTTGGGATCTTCAACTTGTTTCCCTCCTTATTTTATTCTCTGGTTAGTTTATTCTCAAAATGGATTTGTGACTATAAGAGGAGGGGTGGAGTGGGTTTCAAATGATTTTTGCAATGGTTTAGGTGGAAGGGAAGGTGTAGAATCTTCTTATAGAGGGGATTTGGAAGAAAAAATGGTAGAGAATCGAATGTGGGGTAGAAAGGAAGAAGATGGAGAATGGAAATCCTCAATAGGGGAATCTTAAAAGCCAGGGATATGAAATTCAGGTTGAGATGGTGTAAGTTTGGGAGGAGGAATGGGAGGGTTGTAAGATGGTAGTATATGATTTCTCCATTTATGGGGCTTCCTAATTCTAAATTCATGAGCCTCCAATAACTCATCTCACTTTGCAAGTTTGGGCATCATCTCAATCATAAATTTCAGCCTCTGTTGAAGATTGAACCAACTTGGTATAGGGTCAAACCATAGGGAAGGGACCCTAAAAATATTTTTTTAAGCCCTCATTACACATTTAGCTCTAGTCTACACCATGTTCATATCCATTTTTTGAATCTTGTTATGTAAATCAACATCTACCATGGAAATACCATCGTCACCTACATAACTTTGTTTTTGACAAACATTTGGTTAAAAAAATAACCATATGGGTCAGTGGGGGTTGGGTTATGTACAGATTATTCATGATGGGGCTCATAGAAGTAATTTAGGGGGGGATTTTGACAATATAGGGATGGAGATGATTGGTTTTTCTGTTGCAAATGAGAATCCCAAGAAGGAAATGAGTCATGATTGCACAAATTCATGAATGAAGAAAATGGAAAGAATGGAAAGAAAAACAAATGGCATGTTGATGAGATAATGGGTTTTTTGGAACAGTGGAGTCACCATATATACTTGAAAATTCCTCCAAAGGTACCTCACCAAGATCACATCAAACTTAGTGAAATTAAGTTTAGACTAGGATACACACCTATGAAGTATATAGCTTTCAATGCGTGCCCCACTGTGCATGCCAAAAATATTATGTAAAAAATTAGCACCTTAGGATTATGCATTACAGATCCCTATTTTTTTCTAACATGGGACCATCACTCAAGTTGTGGGACTTTCTACTTGAGATTGACCTCTAGAGAAGTTTGGCTTCCTCTACCCAAATTTAGTGCTAAAACTACTCCTAAAGAAGGAAATACAACTAATTAAACCTAAACTAAAAATTCTAAGGGACCAGGGAGAGCGAGAGAAGGTTAGAAAGATTCATGAAAGGTAAATCCTAAGCTAAAATGTGGTGATACCACTAGAACATGGATGATTTATCTCCATAATGTGAAGGAAAGAGAAAACATGGGAGAGAGGGTAGAAAATGTGCCACATACAAGAACCATGTAGACTGAGCTTTCCCATGCATTGACAACACAAAAAAATGGTACATGCAAGTAGGAGATACACGCAACATTCCAAAAATAAAATAGGGAGGAAAGAATGAGAGAAGGGCAGACAAGACGTGCCAAAAAAAGTATTTATTACTAGAAATATGTGAAGACTATTACATTCATAGAAGAAGATGAGAAATACTTTTTTCTCCCTCATAAGTTGTGTTTACCATTTTGACCCACCAATCACCACCAAAATAATATTTTGTTTATGTCAAGTTTAAGGGCTCGAGGAGATATTTCCAACAATATAAATTTTTTCTGATTTAGAGCTCTAAATCAAAAGATATGGCCTCTTGAATATTTTCTTAAAGAGAGGCATAAGAATTTGACATATGGCAGTCTTTGATTAGCTCGGTGATTGGCCCCTACCAATGTGTTCATTTTCTTGTCTCTTTCCATGTGTCGGTCCATCATTGGCTTGGGTATCAGGCCTTTGCTTCCCTTTACTTTTCCTGCATTCTTCTTTATCTTTATGAAGGTTAGTTTTATTAATAAATGCAGACCAATAATACAATGCCATATTTCTTTGCGGTGTTAGATTGTCCTTTCCCTTTTACTACTCCCTTAGAAATGTGAGCCAATTAGAAGGCTCCATGTTTCTTCACAATTCACCCTTTCAAATCCCTTTGACTGGCCATTTTGAAGTGTGATCCAATGAGTTCATTCTGCACACTTCACAATTTTATTCCTTTTGAGTATCCCTTCTAACACCTATGAACCATTAGCCAATGAGATCGTTCCACTCCCCTTGTGTTGCCAAACTCTTTGATAGTCTCATCTGACAACTATGAAGTGTGATCCAATGAGAAATCTCCATGCATTTCAAATTTTTTAGTATTTTCTTTGAAATCCTCTTCCCAATGTGAAGCATTGACCAATGGGGAATCCCCACGCCTTTCGCAATGTCATACCCACCCTAGCTCTTGACTAAAAACTAAGAAGAATGAAAAACACATAAAATGACTCCATATAGCTCTATTGTCAAACTTGTTAGAGTTGTTAGCTTCACGTTATAACTTTTAACTTGCTCGGACTTGGAAACTTTTTAGCTTTAAAAAATTTTGAAACCTATCCACTTTGACCTTGTTAACTTTAACTTATATCCACTGCAACATGGACCCAAATAATTATGAAACTCATTTTATTCCACGCACTTGAGTTCCGTGGAATGCATCTATTTGAAGTTGGCTCGAATGATGACATGTATCCCTCTTTAACCATTGATTTCCTACCACCTTTAAGTTCCTTCTCCCACCATGTGTTCCTGCTAGTGCTTGGATTTTAAATTGATGGCCAAATGAATGTCACTCGGCCTTTTAATAACCCACTAATAAATAATCTAAGTCTCCCACAATTTTTTAAAATGCAATGGCCGATGCTTTTGGAAATGGAAATTTGATGGTCGTTTGAACATTCCAAACTCTTTAAAAATGACTAAGTCCATTTTTAAGCTTATTAGATCTAAAATAACCTAGAGGGTAATTTTGGATAATAGTAATTTTATTTTGTCTAGGGTAAATCTGAAGTTTTAGCTTCAACATTCCTTCTAGATATAATAATGTTATATAAATATAGTCTATGATTAGTATTATGCGTTTAACTAAGAGGTCGGTATCCCTTAGAAAAGTTTTTCTATAAACCTATTCTCCTACCAAAAAATCTATCTTACACATAATTTTAAATCCTCATATTATTATAGATTTGCATAGTTTCAAGACATGTTGTCATATCTCAAATTACAACATGTTTGTTAGACTCATATTATCATATATTTTCATAGTCAGGGTTCATTTTAAGACACCCCTATAAAATTGAAGGTGGAAAATACCTGGCAAATATCCCCGTAACCAGTTTCAGTGAAAGGCGAATTTGACAGTATTAAAAAACAAAATTTTCACCTGGTTTTTCAAGGCTCCATCAGTGACGTCCGACAACACTAGTTCATAATGATGCACATCACTGGCGTGACACTTGTTTCGTAATGACGCGTGACACTGGAGTGACACTAGATAGTAATGACGCATGACACTGGCGCGACACTAGCTCAAAATGACGCATGATACTGGCTCATAACGACGTCACTAGACCCTGATGACGTGCGTCATTTACTCCTACTGATGCACGTCACTTGCTCCTATTGACGTGCGTCATTTGCTTCTACTGACGTGTGGCACTAGCTTCTATTGATGCATGACACCATCTTCTATTGACGCACGACACTATCTTCTATTGACACGCGACACTATCTTCTATTGACGCGCGACACCATCTTCTATTAACGCGCGACACCATCTTCTATTAACGCGCGACACTATCTTCTATTGACGCATGACACTATCATCTATTGACGCGCGACACTATCTTCTATTGACGCACGACACTATCTTGTATTGACGCGTGACATTGTAATCAAATGACGCGTGTCACTGTAACCTATTGACGTGCGTCAATAGGGGCCAGTGATACCCTATTTAGGTTATAAATACCCTTGTGCCGCTCATTTTCTCATTTTCGTTGTCCCGTTCTTGAATTTTTGCAGGTCTAAATCTTTGACAAAGACGCAATAATAGCTATAATGTCGACTTCACATGCTTCCCAATTGCAAGTTCAGCAAGAAAATCAAGAGAATCCAACTCAATCGATTTCCAAGATTAACTACAGGAATCCCTTATGCCCTCACATCCATACGGCTTTAAAGATGTCTTCAGAATATCAAGCTATAATGGAAGAGTGTGAATTTACAAGGCTCGTTAATATGCCCCATTTCGAAACAGATCCGGATATTTTGAATTACCTTCTGTCATGCTACAATTCAGAGGACGGTATATTTTATGTGACTCTGAACGATGGCCAAATGTTCCAATTCACTATTGAAGCAAATGACATACATTGGTTTACTGGCCTTCCTATCAGAAATTTACCAATTGTTACAACCAAGGCAACACTCCTAGAAGAAGACAAGAAATTTCTCGAATCAACATACGGTTTCCATGTTGATTGTAAGTATAATTCCTTTTAATTCATATTTTTTAATCTGTGTTTTATTCTGATACAATTTGTTGTTATAGATTTAAAGTAATTTTCACTGTTTCACATTTGCAGCCCATGTCAATAAATCCAGGCGTGGTGTAGATACACAATCAATTGCACACCACTTTCTTGCTGCACTTATTTCATTTTTTCAAGCCAGAATTGTTTTGCATGGTAGCCAAATGGATATGCCAAATTGGGCCATTGCATATATTTGTGCCACTATCTCAAAACATAAATTCAATTGGTGCACATATCTATCCAAAAAAATAAGAACTGAAATAACAAATTCAAAACTCTCAGATAAACCTTTCATTTATTCAACAAACTATCTCCTCGGCTTCTACTATGAGGCACTTTTAAATTTAAAACATAAAGAAATTCCTACTTGCTCTGATGAGGCTTTGAAGAAATTCTCAATTCCATTTGATGAACAACAGGTATAAACTATTTAGTTTGTAATTGTATTACAATTTTTGTCATTACAGTGCACAGTTATTAAAACTTAAATTTTAATGTTTTGCAGAGAAGATATCTTGAAGCCATTCCAAGAAAAAAAAATATGTCGAGAGGAAGAGGCCAACAACACGTGGAGGCTTCGGGGGACTCCCAATCTGAAATGGAAGCTCACTTTCCAAACCCTCAAGCGTTTGAACTCATTAAACGCCAGAGAAGTAATACATTCTCATATATTATTTACAAATTCCAAAGTTGCATATTTATTTTTCAATTTAAATTTTAACCAAATGAATTGACAACATTTAATATTGATGAATTGCAGGGAATATGGAACCTTCTTCCCCAACTCACTCCATACAGTCTCATGCATTCATATCTTTTGAACAGCCACTGAGTTCAACTCCTACAAGGCCACCCGTGGCACCGAAAAAAACAACCCCTCGACAACAAGGTACAACTTTTCTATAGTACGTTTAATTTCGTAGTTTTCACTTTATGAATTGTTTTAATATTTTTCATTTTTTTCTTGTTCTTTTCAGCACATGTCAGTCATGATCAAACCATGGCACTGACACCCACTCAACCATTAATTTTTAAAATTCCAACCAGAGGAACAGTGAAAAAGAACATTGGTAAACGCATGCCTTTTGCTCCGGCCCCTAGCGGGACACTAAACCTTGACACCTCGTTTCAAATTCCAACTCTCTCACTTGGTGGCTTGTCCAGTGCAACAGGCATATCTGTTTTGAACAATATAAATTTAGATGAAGATTATTTGGGCATTGATAGCAATGACCCAACTGGTTTTTTCGATACCCGCGAGATGATTCAAGGCCAGAAGGTATACTTCAAATTTCAATTTTAATATGCTTTACAATTTTGAATTACATTCTGATTTAAATTTATTTATCTAAATCTTGATTTATTTTTTCAAAAATAGGATCAGCCCACCCAAAGGTAGAAACAAGGAGCAGTTGATCTTTGTGAAAGCCCCCATTCTTCTCCAGCAAGATCGTCTGCATCAGATTCAGATAGTGAAGAGTTCCCACCTTTTCCTTTGGAGAAATTAATAGGTAATGATTGTCAATCCCATGTCAGTGAGTTTATTATTCCTCATATCCAACAGCTGATAGAATGGGGGAGAAGGGCTAAATTTCTTATCAATGAGATTATTAGTCGTTATGAAAATTATTGGCAACGGGATAGTTTATACGCTGCAGTCCAGAATCAACCTGCGAAGATGGATTCCTTACTTACCCAAGTAAAATGTGGGACTGTCACGTTTAACAATAACTATAAAGACGACATTTTAGATAAGGCACTAAACAAATTGGAAAATATTAGTGCCGAGGCCCAGGCATATTTTAACAAATGGTCCAAGGACAAGGATTTGGTATCAATCGCAAATGCCGAAAGAGATAGAGCGGTTGTAAGTACTATTACATTCAACAATCATTTTTGTTAATTTGAAATTTTGAATTTACATTAATATTTTGAATTGACATTACTCTTTTTGTGCAATTGAAATATGAAAATTTGAAGAGTCAGGCGAAGGTTTTGCAAGTTCACTTGGAAACATCAAAGAACAGCTTATCCGCAACAAAAAATTTGAAGCAAAATATTGTTTTGGTTAACAAACAAAAAAATACACTAAAGTGGATAATTAAAGAGCATGGTCTCGACCCTGACATATTGTTCAAAGCCAAAGCAACTTTTGATCCAAATTTGCTGTCGCATGGAGATGCAACAAATCAAGAAGAAAGAATTTTTAAAAATCTGGACAGCACTGCTGAAGATCTTATAAGTTCAGGGGTTATTTCTGGTGTTGGGGAAAGAGGTATAGCCACAATGGAAGAAGCCGTTGGGGAAGAGAGCAAAGTAGAATTATCTAAAGAAAAAGAGGGTTTTGAAAATTAGAAACTTTTATTATTGAGGAAACTTTAAATATTGAATTTGAAAACTTCTACTATTGAGTATGTACTATGGTATTTGAATTTAATTATATGGTGATTAGATGGTGATTATCATGAATTATATGTATGTTTCTTGTTTACTTGCATTGTCATGAATTGTATATGGACGTAGATGATGAATGATGACAATTGATAATCAATGATAGATGATGATGAAAGACGATGATCAATTTAATGTGTATAATGTCAAATTTAGTGCCTAAATATCTTGTGGGACTTTAATTATATTGAAAATTGTCTTTGGGGAAAAAATAGCAACTAAGGTTTGAAACAGATCTTTACTATTTAGGATTTCTCCTTAATAGACTTATGGTGTCGGAAAATTCTATTTTAAAGAGATTCACCTCTATATTAGTGCATAATCTCTCATTACAGAGCTTGTTTGACATCCAAAATAGTCAAGACCATTTGTCAGAAAATAACGTTTTGCTAGAAACAATCATTGATGTAGAGGCTAGATTAGCCAATTATGAAATAGTTAAATTCCAGGCCATAAGAATTAGAGCTTGGGAAATAATCAAGACCATGGTTTAAAAGATATGGTTTTTTTATCATGGATATTGTTTTGTGTAGAGGCTAGATTATGGAGGCTATGGAGGCTACCACCTTGTTTTGTTTTCCTTTGCTGAAGATACAATGTTCAAGTGTATGTTTGAAGACAATTTTCTTGAAGCTCCACCATTTCTATGCCTTGAATTGATTAATCATGATCTTCTTGAAGTACAATCTATAAAATCAAGTGTCTAAAATATTGAAAAAAAATTTACAACTCAACATAAAGTTCTCTGTGCAAGGTTGGATCATCTTAAAAAGGTAACATTGTGTAAATTTTGTCAAGAGTGCAAGGTTGGATCATCTTAAAAAGGTAACATTGTGTAAATTTTGTCAAGAGTGCCTTACTGGTACCTCATCTCAAACTCAGTCTTAGCATATATCATGAAGTTTCTTTATGAACTTATCAAACAAGACCCTATCATCATCAAGTACACACCAGTCACTGTTTGTTTCTTTGGTCTGGGGATAAATTTGAAGTCTTCATCTTAATTCGCTGGATTGCAAACTTGAAGGGAATTTCCTCTAGTGCAAAAGAGGTGACGCATGTCACTTGCATCTATTGACGTGCGTCACTTGCATCTATTGACGCACGTCACTAGCATCTATTGACGCGCGTCACTGGCATCTATTGACGCGCGTCACTGGCACCTATTGACGCGCGTCACTGGCACCTATTGACACGCGTCACTGGCACCTATTGATGCACGTCACTTGCATCTATTGACGCGCGTCAAGTGAAGCCATTGACGCCCGATTTAGCCTATAAATACCCTTCAACCGGTCATTTTCTCATTTTCATCTTCCGGCTCTTGAATTTTTGCAGGTCTCAATGCTTCCCAACTGCAAGTTCAGTAACAAAAATCAAGAGATTCCAATTCAATTGATGTCCCTTATGCCCTCACATCCATATCGTTAATATGCCCCATTTCGAAACAGATCCGGATATTTTGAATTACTTTCTATCATCCTACAATTCAGAGGACGGCATTTTTTATGTGACTCTGAACGATTTCTGAATTTTTCAATTCAGTATCGAAGCAAATGACATCCATCATTTTACGGGCCTTTTGTTCAAAAATTTACCAATTGTTACAACCAAGGCAACACTCGTGGAAGAAAAGAATTTTCTCGAATCAACGTTTGGTTTCCATGTTGATTGTAAGTATAAGTCGTTTTAATTCATATTTTTTATTTTGTTTCACATTTTTAGCCCATGTCCATATATCCAGGTGTGGTGTCTAATATGTAGCATTTCTGAGTACATGTAATTTTTGCAATGCTAGTGTCTAAGATTAGCTTTGTAACTTTGTTTTACCTGATGAGTGCAGTGGAAAAGTTTAAACAAAAAAAAGATCTTAAGAAAACTGATGGAACCAAGAAGGGGAAATTAATTGATGTTCCCAAACCTGATGATGCAAATCAAGCAGGGGGGAAGAATTCTGATCAATGTACTTTAATATTAACAGAGGGTGACTCAGCCAAGGCTCTTGCAGTCGCTGTAAGTGTTTGTGCCTTAAATCAGGGAAATGTGAATACTGAATTTGGTAGTATTGTGACATGTTTCGACATCACTTTCCAATTTAATTTTTTGTTATTTTAGTTATCTTTATCCTATCAGGTGGCAGGAATATCTATTTTTTGGGAAGCTACCACTCACCAACAAAGGGAGAATAAAGAGATAGTAAATAGAAAAAAAATCCTTGGTCTACAGGAAGATAAAATATATGACAGCATTAAATCTTTAAGATATGGCCATCTGATGATAATGATAGACCAGGTACATGATCTTTGTATAGCACTGTTTAGTTTCTGTAAATGTTCCCCCTGTATATTTGGTTGTGTTTCGAGACTTTTTATATTTGTTTTCTAAGCCTCCAGATGTTATGTATCTCCATGTCTAATGTCGGCACATGTTGATGTAGGCAACTCACAAAAATGGAAATGTGTTATCTTTCTACACAATTCCTGAGTATGAAGCTTGGAGAGAATCATTGAGTGGATCGATAACTGGCTGGACCATATAGTGCAACAAAGTAATGCTAGTTTGTTTTCTCTTTATATGTTTTCAAGTTATGGTTTTGTTCACTTGCTGATTAGGTATCACTTGTTGCTTGGACCATACAGGGTTCCCGGTTTGGGCACAAGTACTTCTAAAGAGGGCAAGGAGTATTTCAGAGATTTGGACAAGCACAAAAAAGATTTTGTGTGGGTTGATGAGAAAGATGGAGATGCTTCCTCATATCAATCAGCTTATAGAATGGGACATAAGGGCTAAGTTTCTTATCAATGAGATTATTAGTCGTTACGAAAATTATTGGCAACGGGATAGTTTATACTCTGCAACTGATCCAAATTTGCTGTCGCATGGAGATTTCTGGTGTTTGGGAAAGAGGTACAGCCACACTAGAAGAAGCCATTGGGGAATAGTGCAGAGGAGTAGAATTGGATAAAGAAAAAGAGGGTTTTGAAAACTAGAAACTTTTATTATTGTGGAAACTTTAAATAATGAATTTGAAAAATTCTACTATTGTCTATTGTGTATGTACTATGGTATTTGAATTTAATTATATGGATTTACATACAATCTTTAATTTTAATTCCATTAGATGTTGATTATCATGAATTATATGTATGTTTCTTGTTTACTTGCAATGTCATGAATTGTATGTGGACGTAGATGATGAATGATGATAATTGATAATTAATGATAGATGATGATAATGAGGATATGATAATGATATGGTGATGATATGATATATATGGATGATGAGGAATTTTATGTGGACTTATATTTAAAATCGTATAATGTATTGTTTATCCCGAATTTTATGTGAATTTTATTAGGAATTTTATGTGGACTTGTATTTAAAAATAAATTAAATATAATTCTAAGAAATCAAGAAAGAATCATCACTGGTAAGAAATTAAACATAATTGCAAATATGCTAGGGTTTAGCTTACCTCTTGCGTATTGCAATCATCAAGGGTAACATAACATTGTAGATGGAGGGGTGAGTTGCCTGACATTGTCAGTCCTAAGAAGTGCCAGTAACATCTTTAAATATATAGACCAACAATATCTTTAAATAAATGTAAATATAAAGAATTAGACCTGTAACGTCTTTAATGATAACAAGAGCTGAAAAAATGTAAAGTAACAAACAATAAGATTATGTTGAAGAAGATACCTATTTAAAATTGAAATCATCACTGGTAATGTGCTATATCTTTGTCTTAAAAAATTCAACACAAAAAATTGATTAGTAGATAGATGGGTGAGTTGCCTGACATTGTCAGTCCCGAGAAGTAACAGCTTCCTCGGACGGATGTCAACCCACATTTTCAAAAAATAAAAGTATTGTATTTAACTAAATGTAAATACATACACCTGTAACATCTTTAATTATAACCATAGCTGAAAAAATGAATAGTAACAAACAATAAGATTAAGGGGAAAAAGATACATGCTTAAAGTTGAAATCATCA
The DNA here is from genome assembly GCA_019776745.2 of Taxus chinensis. Taxonomy (NCBI): domain Eukaryota; kingdom Viridiplantae; phylum Streptophyta; class Pinopsida; order Cupressales; family Taxaceae; genus Taxus; species Taxus chinensis. The sequence continues at coordinate 825,861,522 of CM034150.1, forward strand.
CTGCCATTGGTAATGAGCTAGATCTTTGTTTTAAAAAAATCCAACACGAGAAATGGATTAGTAGATAGATGGGTTAATTGCCTGACATTTTTAGTATATAGACCTGTAACATCTTTAATGATAAAGATAAAAGATAGATAAAGAAGATACCTACTTAAAGTTGAAACAATCCATTATCAATAGCTTCATCAAAGTCGATGTTGTCTTCTGTAGAATGTGATGAAGAGCCAATTACACTCTCAAGGTTGGGAATATTTGTACTTGTAGCTGTATTATTTACACATCTTCTTTCGCAAAAGGAATTCCAGTGAGCAATTGCTCTGTCAAAAAATGAATAGAAACAAACAATAAGATTAAGGGGAAAAAGATACCTGCTTAAAGTTGAAATCATCACTGCCACTGGTAATGAGCTAGATCTGTGTTTTAAAAAATTCCAACATGAGAAATGGATTAGTAGATAGATGGGTGAATTGCCTGACATTTTTATTATATAGACCTGTAACATCTTTAATGATAAAAATAAAAGATAGATAAAGAAGATACCTACTTAAAGTTGAAACAATCCATTATCAATAGCTTCATCAAAGTCGATGTTATCTTCTGTAGAATGTGACGAAGAGCCAATTACACTCTCAAGGTTGGGAATATTTATACTTGTAGCTGTATTATTTACACCTCTTCTTTTGCAAAGGGAATTCCAGTGCGCAATTGCTCTGTCAAACGGAAAGGTTTCGAGGGAGTATCGAGAAACGTAACACCTCATGTAACTTTCCAGATTTTTATCCAACCTGTTTCTCAGTTTTGATTTTATAAATGACAATGCACTGAAAACCCTTTCATCCTCCACAGACCCCAAAATCATTGTCTGGCATAACTCATATAGTCTGAAATATTCACTGATATCTTCTTGTAAGATAGAAATGTTATCCAAAATTCACCCCCCTATGGTAAATTTTGATAACATGCATCAGAAGATTCAAATCCCAAGAAAACTGATTGATTCAGAGCAAAATCAGGTTTCTAGGGTCCCTTCAGGTATTTTTTTTAACTCCCCTAGCCGAAGAAACAGGGAGCAAGCTCTAAGGAAATGCAAAAAGGTAGCAGAAAGGCAAATAGGTTGATCCAGGAAAGAGTGAAAATTGGCTAAGTCCTGCTCAAGGTAGCATTTGGGACAAGTGGGACAAATGGAAGCGGGTCGGCCGAAAAGCCTCTAGGAGGCCCAAATTGCATTTGGGACAATCAGGCCAGAAGTACGCGGCAGACGCGAAAAGCCGATAAGGCCGAAAGAGGAAGAAAAATTGGCTAAGTGTTGCTCGGGAAGTTTGGGACAAAAAGGCTCGAACCGGCCGGTTCGGCCGAAATGAGCACAGGCAGTCCAAAAGAAAATGGGACAAATGGGAAAAAAGTACATGGCGGGCGCGAAATGCTGGTTCGACCAATAAAAAAATCGACTAACTGCTGAGAGGGACAGTTCGGGACAATCGGGCCAAAAAGGTGTGAACCGGCCGAAATCAGTCAAGTCAGTCCGAAGCAAAGTGGGACAAGCGGGCCAAAAATGCCCGAATCGGTCGAATCGGCCGAAATGAGCACAAAGGGCCCAAAATCAAATGGGACATCTGGGACAAGTGGAGGTGAAGTACGTGAAAAAGCCGGCAGGGCCGAGAACCAATCAGAAGCCGCCACGTGTCTCAAGGGAAAAAGGGTCAAAAAGGTCAAAGGGCAAGTTTTAAAAGAGTCAGCTCGAACCAATGAAATAGTGCCACGTGTCCAGTTAAGGGCCCCACAAGCGAATTTCAAAATGAAAGCCCGCAAAAAATGGAGGAGAGAGAATTGCTCATCCAATCAGCATGTGCCACGTGTCATCCAGGTGGCAGAGCGTGGGAAAGGATTTCAAAACACGTTTTCGCCTGTTTTGCGCCCTAGATCTTCAAATCGCCATAACTTTTGATCCAGAGCTCGGATTTGCATGTTCTTTACATCAACGAAAAGCTGGTGAAATTCTCTACATGATTCCAGGGTCAATCTTGCATTTTGGAGCAGTCTAGAGGGATGAAAATTGAGAAACGGCTCTGACACGTATTCATGGCCGGAAATGACATTCCAACGACCAGAGTTAATGCAGAATGGGTCGCATTCTCCTGCAATCCAGTCAAAATGAATGGGTATGGTTTATAAGGTCCTCCATGCTGTTTTAATACACCTGCAGTCAAGAAAGAATGGGCTCCCATGCCTTTGTACGTCTCCTGTTCCCTGGGTTCGACCCTTGCTTTTTTAAAAGCCAGTTTTGGGCTCATTTCAAAGGGAGGAACATTTTTGGGCATAGCAGACTTCTTCTTTCACCTTCTTCAAGGGATTGATGAAGTATCAAACCTCTCCAAGGATTGTAACAGTTTTCTTTACCTCTCTGAGGGTGTAATGCGTATTTTGATATTAAATTGATGATGCAAGCTCTATGAATGGGTTTCAATCCTCTGTTTGTATTATTTGCTTGATTTCAGATGCTAAATTATACATTATTAGTCTGTGTATGTTTTTATGTTGTGAACCTTGGTCTGTGTCTATTTGCATGACTAATATGTTTCACCACTCCTTTTTGGTGCATCACCATCTTTAGTTAGTTTCAAATTTTGCACTTCTACCCCTGTCTCCTTGCAAGTTAGAATAGGATTAGGATCTAAACCTCTGTAGTTTTGTAAAATATAGATCTAAATCAGAGGAGTTTGAGGAACCAGCCTCTAATCTGGAGATTCCTCTCTCAGTTTCCAAGTCCCACACTTGGAGAGAGGTTTCCATGTTGTGCAATTACACTAGATGCAAGAGTGATCAACCTAGAAATCTGATCAGCGTCCAGGGGTGCTGTAATTTTGCACTAACAGTTTTGGCACGCCCGATGGGACCAGAGGTCTCAATTTTATTGCAGCAAAGTTGATGTGCATCTGCTGCAAGTTTCTTGCTTGAAAAGAGCTATTATTTGCATATCTGGCGACTCCAAGGGGAAGAATCAATAGAATTTCAGCAGTCAAGCCTGAAAGCTTATGAGAAGAATCACAAGGTCAAGGGTTGGAGAAGAAGAAGTGATGTTTGAATACCTGCAATTATCTCCAAGAAGAAGGCAAAGAGGAAGAAGTATTCGAAGGTCTCCATCTCCACCAAACAGAACTCTTTCAACTCCTCCACCTGAGCGGCCTTTCTTTCAGTATACAAGGGTTTTAAGACCAATCAGAATGGCGCAACCAGTGAACCCCTATGTCAACTTCACAGGCAGTAGCCCACTTGCTCTCAATGCACAAAATCCAATCCCAATTGCAGCACTAAAGAACATTCCATACTTTATTGGGGAAAATCAGACCACTCCTGGTGATCATGTCAAGGACATTGCTAACATTTGTGCAATCCATGAGATTAATGAGATGCAAGTAGCTGTCAAATTGCTGGCATCTTCATTCAAGGGAAAAGCATTGTAATGGTTTAGGAGCCTTGAAGCTGGCTCTATCACAAACTAGAATCAGCTGTGTATTGCACTTCACAATCAATTTGGAGAGAAGGGAGACAACTTGTCTCTTTTGGAGCAGCTAACAACCATCAAGAGAGCTTCCAATGAGCAGCTAACTGACTTCAACTTCAGATTTCAAAGGTCTTGGAATAGAATTCCAGTGGCAGTCAGGCCAACAGCAGAAGGTGTTTTTCTATATTACCTTAAAGCTTTAAATTCTGATATTTCTGTGTTGATTCAATCTATGAGAGGCACAACTATCCCTGCTGCTTATAGTATTGCCATTAGAGCTGAAAATTGTTTGATTCAAGCCGGCAAGCTAGCTCCTAGACCTCCAATGCCATTATATCCAAGTTTAGAGAGCCCAAGTACTAGTCAAGTACCTATCTTAGCTCCTATTCCCACTCCTAGGAATCAGAGTTCAAATGAGGCTTCCACTTCATCTCCAAGTGCCCCAAATGAGCTTCAAGAAGTCATGAAGCAACTGCAAAATTTAGGTAATGAGCTGGTTACACTTAAGAGACAGCAAACTCAAGGTTTTAGACCTTTGTATTAGCCTCAAGCTCAACCTAATAGGCAGCCATATTAGCCTCTAAGGCCACCCAATCCAACTGCAAATATGAATCAAACAAGGCCTCCTGCCAATAAACCATTCCAGCCCTATAATCCAAATGCCATATCTGCCTCTAAGGCATTAGTACCAGCACAAAACAACACTGCCCAGGAGTATGATTGGTGTTTTCCATGTAATGAGCCTCATAATCAATCCATGTGCTTTAATGGTGCTTTGACCCAAGCTTTAATGGTAACAAGTGCTGGTGTGGAGGGTGAGAGTAGTCAAGAAAACAGCCAACAACAAGAAACATTCCAACAGCAACCTGCCCCAAATGACACCACATTGGTAAATTGGCAAGCAGAGGATTTCTGTGGCATGAATCAGGCAGTTTCTCAAGGTATTGCTGCCAACACAAGGTCAGAAAGGAGAAATTTGGGTGAAGAACATCCGTTAGCCCTAGCTAATCCACAACCTTCCACAGCTCCACAAATGATTGGCAAGCAAAACCCAGTTTCAAATGCACAAGGGCAGTCAAGAACAGCCCCTAGGCCAACTCAAATGCCAGCTGTTGCTACCCACATACAAGGAGCAAATGTGCAGACCAAGGGACAGCAGAGAGATCCTTCATCACCATTCAGTATCATTGATCAGATGAAGAAGACAAACGTCAATATATCTATGTGGGAATCGCTATCCATCCCAGGCCAAAGAAATCTGCTGCAAGCTGCCATAAAGGATTGGCCAACTTCGAATCAGCAAGTCCAAATGCAGGAGAAGGTACTCATAAATGCTGCCCACCCTCAAGGAAATCATGGAGCACAACAAGGTAGAATGCTGAAGCCTCCCCCTTTCTATGTTTCGTTAATCATTGGAAATCAGCTAGTGCATAATTGCATGATAGATTCCGGGGCAAGTAGCTCAGTTATGTCTAAACAGATAGCTGATCAGTTAGGGCTCCAGTATGAAATAACATCTAAGGGAGTAGTGCAGCTGGATGGGACAGCAATAGCAACAGTTGGAGTGATTAGAAATTTGTGTCTTACCTTGCATGCATGTCCAAATTTTGTTGTCTTACAAGACATATCAGTCATAGACCTTCCACCACTCTTTGCCCTCTGTTTGTCAAGAGATTTCACTGCCAAAATTGGGGGATATTTGTCCACTGATTGGTCTCACATGCTATTCAGAACGAGATATGGGACTAAGGCCACAATTAGGTAAGAACCTATTGCAGACTTCCACATTGAGCCCTATACTCCAAGTCATATTAATACCAATTGCTCAGCATTTGATCAAGAAGATCACCTTGGCACTGATGAAGCCGACACTAAGGTTGGAAGCATCCCAGATTTGACTCTTGATGAATGGGCAAACAAGGTACATGCTTTTGATCCTTATCAAGAAGTAGAAGAATTTGAGCTATGGGTCTATTGCATACACAAAGAAATTCAACCTGTTCCTAGCATCACCAAGCCAAACCACAAGGATGACAATGAAGTATGGCAGTTGTTTTTCGATGGATCAAGGAGTAGACAAGGTGCAGGAGGTGGAGCCATGCTTGTTTCACCTCAAGGAATAAAGCATTATTCAGCTTTTAGATTTCAATTTGCATGCTCCAATAACACTGCTGAATATGAAGCCTTGGTGCAAGGGATGCATTGGGCAATCAAGAGAAAGATAAAGAACTTGCAAGTTTTTGGGGACAGTGAGCTGATTGTAAATCAGGTTAAGGGACAACATGCTGCCAAAAATGATCTACTCAGAGGCTACAAGAACAGGGTGTGGGACCTCATGGAAGATTTTGAGGGCTTTGGCATCAAATCCATCCCTAGGAAAGAGAATCAAGCTGCTGACAGGCTTGCAGCAGTAGGGGCAGCCTTTGACATTATAGAAAACATTCAACAAGACAAGGTACAGCCAAACATCCATGTGATTGTGAGGCCTTCAGTACTGGATAACGATGTCAGTTGGCAAGTATTTGAGAATGATCAGTAAATCATCCACTTCTTGCAAGAAGAAGCTGAGTTCTCAGCTAAGAATCAAGAGAAGTTAGAACAGCAATATGGTGACCAGGTGATACAGCTGAGAACTGACAAGCTGCCCAAGGGACTTATCACCTTGGAGTCCATTTTTAATCCCAATGATTAGTTTAGAAAGGAGAAAGCAAACATTCAGGTTAAGAGAGAAGATTCAGTTTCCATCTTGGTAGAAGAGAACAAGCCATTGCAAATTGGAAAGATGACAACTGAACAGGAAAGGTATGAGTTCATACAGCTATGTCAAGAATTCCCTGACGTGTTTGCTTGGAGTTATGAAGATTTGAAAGGGTTCAATCCCAACTTAGCTCAGTATACCATTGAATTGGACCCAAATACTAAGCCTATCAGGTAGAAGCAGAGACCAGTCAATCCACACATGGAGCCTCTCATGAGGAAAGAATTGGACAAGCTGATTGAGTCAGCAATTATATTCCCAATCAAGCATTCTAGTTGGGTTGCCAACTTAGTTCCAGTTAGAAAGAAGAGTGGAGAGATCAGGTTGTGTGTTGACTTCAGAGATTTGAATAGAGCCTCTCTCAAGGACCATTATCCACTCCCTTCCATGGAGCAAATATTACAGGTCATAGCTGGTTCAGAAAGGTTTTCACTACTTGATGGTTACTCAGGTTTCAATCAGATTATGGTAAAGGGGGAAGACCAGTTCAAGACAGCCTTCACAACCAAATGGGGCACATATGCTTACAAGAAGATTCCATTTGGACTGTCGAACGCCGGAGCAACATTCCAGCGAGCTATGGATATGGCATTCAAAGGCTTGATCAACAAGATAGTGCTGATATACTTAGATGATATTACTGTCTTCTCAAAGAATGTTGCAGACCATCTCTTTCACCTCAGGCAAGTGTTTTAGAGGTGTAGAAAGTTCGGTGTGTCTTTGAATCCTAAGAAGTGCATCTTTCTTGCACATGAAGGGAAGCTCCTTGGCCATATTGTCTCCAAGGAGGGATTAGCAATTGATCCAGAGAGGGTCGAAGCCATAAGGGCTCTACCATTTCCAAGCCACAAGAAGGCCCTTCAGAGTTTCCTGGGAAGGATAAACTTTGTTCGGAGGTTTGTCCCAAATTTTGCAGCCCTTGTCAAGCCCATCACTAAAATGTAAGAAAAATCATGGCTTTCAAATGGACGGCAGAAGGCAAGGAGAGTTTTGAAGCAATTAAAGAAGCCATCTCCCAGGCACCCACTCTCATCAACCCAGACTTTTCCAAGGATTTCATCCTCAATGCATTTGGAGGTGATGACACTATTTCTGCCATTCTGGTACAGTAGAACAAAGATAATGATGAGCAGCCGATTGCCTTCTTCAGCCAGAGCCTAGGTGACTGTGAAATGAGGTACTCTTTTATTGAAAAGCATGTCCTTGTAGTAATCAGAAGCTTGAAGAAATTCAAGCATTTAGTCTCAAACAACAAGATACAGTTGTTAGTCTTGCATGTTGGGGTTAAGGATTTCCTCCTCAACAGGGATTTGAATGAAAAAAGGGCAGGTTGGATCACCCGTGTCATGGAGTATGACATTGAGATCAAGATCACCAAGCTGGTAAGAGGCAAAGGTTTGTGTGAGCAGCTCGCTTCCAAACAACCAGACAACCTAGAAGATGAAGAAGATGTTGTCCTGCTATTACAAGATGATCAAAAACAGGAAAATGATGATGTGTCCACTCCCTGTTGGACTCAGAATATGATACATTTCCTACAGACGGGCATGTGCCCTCTAAAAGTGAGCAAAGCAAAGAGGAGATACTTCAGATTACAAGCCATTCCATATGTGCTTGTTGATGGAGTTTTGTTTAAAAGGGACATCAATGGTGTTCTATTAAGATGCATTGGAACAGGTCAAGTTGAGAAAATGCTACACGAGTTCCATGATGAGGAAGCAGGAGGCCATTTTGCTCCACGAGTAACGGCTCTAAAAATCATGAAAGATGGTTACTATTGGCCTACTGTGTTCAATGATTGCTACTCATGGGTCAAGAAATGCAAGAAATGTGCATTCTTCACGGGGAAAGAAAGGTTAGCAGCGCTGCCCCTTCGTCCAATTTCAGTGGATCAGCCATTCATGCAATGGGGATTGGACTTCATTGGGGTTATCAATCCCAATTCAAGTCAGGGCCACAAGTGGATACTAACAGCAACAGACTATTTCACCAAGTGGACTGAAGCAGTGGCACTCAAGGAGGTAAATGAATCTAATATCTTAGATTTCTATGAAGGGATAGTCACGAGGTTTGGTGCCCCTACCACTATCATATCAGACAATGCATTGGCATTCCTTGGCACAAAGATCACTGAATGGGCTGTCAAGAATTGTGTGTATCTCAGCACTTCATCAAACTATTACCCTCAAGGGAATGGCCAAGCCAAGTCTACGAACAAGAACCTACTAAGAATCATCAGAAGGACTCTGGATGAAAATCAAAGGACTTGGCACTCAAAGCTCAAATCAACTCTATGGGCTGATAGGATCACACCCAAGAGATCTACAGGAAGCTCTCCATACAAGCTTGTATACGGGAAAGAAGCAGTTCTACCTATATCACTTGAGTTGCCAGTGTTGGAACTCATGAAACAGTTGGAACTAGCTGAGTTTGAACCTATGGAAATCAGGTATGCAGAGCTGATGGAATTAGAAGAGACAAGAGAGCATGTAGCCCAGGTAATAGAGAAGGATCAAGCCCTGATCAAGAAAACTTTTGATAAGAAATCCAAGGCTAGAACTTTCCAAATTGGAGATTTGGTGTTGAAATGGGATGCTGATCGTGGAAAACCAGGAAAGCACTCCAAATTTGATGCCATTTGGAGTGGCCCATACATGGTCACAAAGTGCAAAAGCAACAATGCTTTCTAATTGGCCTCATTGGATGGTGAAGAATTGCAGATTCCAGTAAATGGAATCTATCTCAAGCGTTGCTTCTAAAGGGAGGTTCACTACACCTGTAGATATTAGATTAGATTTTCTTTCCTCCAAGTGCTTGTGCACATTTTTTTGTTGTAAGTTAGTTTTGTTTTCCCTAAGTGCCTTGGCACAGCTTGCTGTCCATGGAGATGTTTAGCATGTCTTTACTTTCATCAAGTCACATTCCATCTTGCCCCTTGCACATTCTGAATCAGTTTGGATTCTAACAGAATATTTGATGACTCCATGCCCAATGGATTGCTTCAGGCAACTGGTCTTTCCATCTAGCAGGCAGATGATCCCGCTGAGTCACCAAATTGTTATCCAAAATTCACCCCCCTAGGGTAAATTTTGATAACATGCATCAGAAGATTCAAATCCCAAGCAAATTGATTGATTTAGAGCAAAATCAGGTTTCTAGGGTCCCTTCAAGTATTTTTCTAACTCCCCTGGCCAAAGAAATAGGGAGCAAGCTCTGAGGAAATGCAAAAAAGTAGCAGAAAGGCAAATAGGTTGATCCAGGAAAGAGTGAAAATTGGCTAAGTCCTACTCAAGGTAGCATTTGGGACAAGTGGGACAAATGGAAGCGGGTCGGCCGAAAGGCCTCTAGGTGGCCCAAATTACATTTGGGACAATCGGGCCAGAAGTACGCGGTGGACGCGAAAAGCCGATAAGGCTGAAAGAGGAAGAAAAATTGGCTAAGTGTTGCTCGGGACGTTTGGGACAAAAAGGCCCAAACCGGCCGGTTCGGCCGAAATGAGCACAGGCAGTCCAAAAGAAAATGGGACAAATGGGATGAAAGTACATGCGGCAGGCACGAAATGCCGGTTTGACCGAGAGAAAAATCGACTAACTATTGAGAGGGACAGTTCAAGACAATCGGGCCAAAAAGGCACGAACCGGCCGAACCGGCCGAAATCAGTCAAGTCAGTCCGAAGCAAAGTGGGACAAGCGGGCCAAAAATGCCCGAACCGGCCGAATCAGCCGAAATGAGCACAAAGGGCCCAAAATCAAATGGGACATCCGGGAAAAATGGAGGCGAAGTACGTGAAAAAGCCGGCAGGGCCGAGAACCAATCAGAAGCCGCCACGTGTCTCAGGGAAAAAGGGTCAAAAAGGTCAAAGGGCAAGTTTTAAAAGAGTCAGCCCGAACCAATGAAATAGCGCCACGTGTCTAGTTAAGGGGCCCACAAGCGAATTTCAAAATGAAAACCCATGAAAAACAGAGGAGAGAGAATTGCTCATCCAATCAGCACGTGCCACGTGTCGTCCAGGGGGCAGAGCGCGGGAAAGGATTTCAAAACATGTTTTCGCCTATTTTGCGCCCTAGATCTTCAGATCGCCATAACTTTTGATCCAGAGCTCGGATTTACACGTTCTTATACATACAACGGAAAGCTGGTGAGATTCTCTACACGATTATGGGGTCAATCTTGTGTTTTGGAGCAGTTTAGAGGGAGGAAAATCAAGAAACGGCTCTGACACGTATTCATGGCTGGAAATGACATTCCAACGACCAGAGTTAATGCAGAATGGGTCACATTCTCCTGTAATCCAGTCAAAATGATAGGGTATGGTTTGTAAGGTCCTCCATGCCGTTTTAATACTCCTGCAGTCAAGAAAGAATGGGCTCCCATGCCTTTGTACGTCTCCTGTTCCCTGGGTTCGACCCTTGCATTTTTAAAAGCCAGTTTTTGGCTCATTTCAAAGGGGGGAACATTTTTGGGCATAACAGACTTCTTATTTCACCTTCTTCAAGGGATTGATGAAGTATCAGACCTCTCCAAGGATTGTAACAGTTTTCTTTACCTCTCTGAGGGTGTAATGTGTATTTTGATATTAAATTGATGATGCAAGCTCTGTGAATGGGTTTCAATCCTCTGTTTGTATTATTTGCTTGATTTCAGATGCTAAATTATACATTATTAGTCTGTGTATGTTTTTTTTTATGTTGTGAACCTTGGTCTGTGTCTATTTACATGACTAATATGTTTCACCACTCCTTTTTGGTGCATCACCATCTTTAGTTAGTTTCAAATTTTGCACTTCTACCCCTGTCTCCTTGCAAGTTAGAATAGAATTAGGATCTAAACCTCTGTAGTTTTGCAAAATATAGATCTAAATTAGAGGATTTTGAGGAACTAACCTCTAATCTAGAGATTCCTCTCTCAGTTTCCAAGTCCCACACTTGGAGAGAGGTTTCCATGTTGTGTAATTACACTGGATGCAAGAGTGATCAACCTAGAAATCTGATCAGCGTTCAGGGGTGCTGTAATTTTGCACTAACAAGAACTTTGATAGATTCCTCTCCAAAGCCTTGTAATAGCACCACTTTCAGAAGGTTGATCTAAATTCCTATATTGGTTCCTCATTGTTGTTGCAAAATTTGTTGACTGAAACTTTAATAAATCGGCATTCAGTATACCTTTGATTTACATACCCTTGAGCTCTGACGTCTTTGTAAATTGTTCCATTATTGTACCCATTGATTTATGGAAATGCTTACTGACAAAGTCTGCACATCCACCTTCTGTATTCCAAAAATTTAGATTCATCACACCCATGGCTTCCAGAATTTTATCTTTACAGAAACGTTCCCTAATTTTTGATGACAAGGTTTCTAAAATCTTTTTAAGCTTTATTCTGGTTTCAACTATCACAGACTCAAACAAATTACGTGTCACGGGAACATCTTCTCGTTCCGATCCTGTAATATCTTGACGTTTTTGCAAAATGTGCATTGGTATTTCCCTCCCATTAACAGAGATGCATAGGTGATCGTGGATATTAAATCTCAAAAAGGTTTTAGGACTTTTAAGATATAATAAATCTCTCCAATTTTCAAAAACAGGTGCATCAAAACTATCCTGGGAACAATACAATATATCAAGACTTTGACATACCATTTTCCTCATCCGTATAAAATCCACAATATAGATTAATATGCCCTGTGCATGCTTCATCAGTGTATTGATCTCCTTTAACATTGGAAGAATACCAACCAATGTAAGAAATGTCTCCAAATTAGTTAAGCGGAACAACAGGTCCCTTGCCCTATCAACTTCATGATGGTATTTGTGCATGAAACCAACCAATGAAGGATACTCCTCACAAACTCTACATGCAGGTTCATACAAAGATATTCATCTAGTCTCCACATCCTTCAGAAGTTTTTTGCCATCTGTTCCAATTGCAAATTTTTGGAACTCGAGAAAACGCTTTGGGCTGCTTGACATATAGGCATGAAGTTCTCTTATGATGTCTTCTAATTTAGCAACATTTTCGTGGTTGCTTACCATTTTATATGCTAAATTCATTCTGTGAGCCATACAGTGAATTGGTAGCATATATGGGGCCACTATTGTTTGTAATCTAACACACAGCCCTGTTCGGTGACCCTACATGACAGATGCACCATCTGCTCCAACGCATACCAACTTCGTAGCAATTTCATAATTAGTCATACCAGCAACATCTTTCAAATGAGAAACAACTATTTTATATAGGTTTTCAGCATTGTAGTTTTCAACCATTTTCATAACACCCAATAGATGAGGTGTCCTTATATGATTTTCTAATGTATAGATGTGGATACATACCCACGTGGTGTTGTCGACTGCTGTCACTTCATCAATTGAAAGAGAGATAAAAAAAAAATTTACATTCTCTTTCAAATCTTCCTTCTCTATCATCGAGAGGCATTTTGCCATTTCCCATCCACTAATCTCAGACCAATGAGACTGAGGTACATTCAGCATTCCATTAAATTGATACAAAACTTTGAAATCGAGGAAATCCGACATCGCTCTTCCTTTTTTAAGTATTTGAAAAAGAGTAGAGAATTGTATGAATTTTGCATGTAGATTTGTTTCTTTCATCTTACCAATATGCGATGTGATTGTTCCTCCCTTTTCCAACAGATGTCTGTGTTTTTTCTGCTCTGCCTCATATTCTGCTGCGTATCTAACATGCATGTACTCCTTTTCAGTTTTCCACCTATGTGTTTTGATTTTCTGGCCATCTGCCCCCGTTACAGTTAAATATTGTTTTCCACAATGTTTTTCTATAGTGTCCAGCTTCAGTTACATTTTTTGTTGCTTTCCCAATTTCCACGTACATATTGTACATGTACATTCACATGGGATTTCTTCAAAATTAGATGATTGTACAGGTTCAATAAATGGAAATTTAGCTGCCCAATCAAACTTATATGTCCTGCCAATGGTCCACATATTCTTGTTCGTTTTCAATGCTTCACTTTTTTGAGTAGAATTTTGAGCAATATCACAATCACCTGGTTTCCTCTTTCTTGGACCAGAGTTTGATTTTGATTTCTGTCTTCCATTTTGCTGAGTATTTATATCTGTGATATCTAGCTGCACTTCTGGTTGCACCCCAACAGGAACAATATCTTCAAGATCTGGCATATTATCGTATGCTGTGATACTGTGCAGAATACATGTCCACCTCAATAATACCTTCCACACAGTCAATATTCTGATTCTTTTTGGTGGCATCTATATGATTGGTATTTATAATATCTGTATCCGCAGAGTTTCCAAAATACTTGAAGAGTGATTTCTGAGATTTCTTACTTACTTTTAGGTTATTCGTATTCTTTGAGCTGGCACCTTCCATTATTCTAAAAAGAGTCTTGCATCAGTAAAAGAACCAAGAAGCGACTCTGTCCAGTCTCTGAGGTCTTGTCGCGTGTGAACTGTCTGAGGTTGCGCATCAACTCTACCCAAGTCGTGCGTCAACACTTCCTTCTATCACGTGTCAACCCTTCCTCTATCGCACGTCACTTCCTAGCCCAAGTCGCGCGTCAGTAAAGCTCTTGTTGCGCGTTAATACAGCTCTTATCACACGTCAGTACAGCTCTTGTCGCGTGTCAGTACAGCTCTTGTCGCGCATCAGTATAGCTCTTGTCGCACGTCAATAATGCCCTTGTCGCGCGTCTACACTGCATTTGTCACGCGTCAACAATCACAGGCTAATAGTAATATGAATCTCTGGTGCTCAAGGGTATGCGAGTTCAAAGTTCACAGTATTGGTAATTTGGTAAGCTACTTGAGGTATACTACCCGGCGAATCACATATGTTTTTATAGGAGATGTTTTCAAATGAAGGCGAAGCCGACCCCCCAAAAAAATATACTATATATTTTAGGCGAACAGGACACCGACCCACTCCGAATAATTCACCTTTCCAAATTTTCCTAAAATGAAATTTTCGCCATATTACGAATATTCGCCGCTAAAATTATCCCTGTTCATAGTTTAGAGATCACTCCTCATCTAAACTAGGATTGTCACTTTTATCATTAAGGGGTAAAAAATATGGTTATTTATAGCATATCATCCATCACATTCCATACTTATAAATTATTGGCATTCACAACTATGTAAAATATAAAAAAAAAAAGTTAAGTTAGATTGTCTTCCCTAAAAAATTATTAGAAGCCACATTTTAAATGATCAAGAACTATCTCTTGGACGCTTCTTTAATCTTGAGTTATTGATTAATCCTATATATTTTTCTATTCAAACTTCAAAGGTCTTTGTAAAACATCATGGCATGCATCCATTAGTAAGATATCCTATAGAGCTTTATTCTTAAGATGACTAATATTCTTCTCTAATTCACATTATTTTTTAACAATGATTGTTATTCCTTTCATAAACCATGTCACCTTTTAGATAAGGATTTTGATACTATCTCCAATCCAATCCTAACTTCCATATCATTTTCACAAATACCTATTTTTTTATGCTATCATTTTTTATCATCACCATGCAACACATTCCTCTTGTTGTGTATCTTATGAAAATAATGGGTCTCATATCTCCTTGTATCTCTTATCTTCATCTAATAAACCTTATTATTTTCTTCATTATGAGTACTAATTCACCTAGCTCATGTTCATCTACATAATGCTCTAGATATTTAACTTCCTCTTCTGCATACATAAAACATGTGCACAAGTGTATCATCATTCATTCCATCATCCTTAAATTTCCATATAAAGAATCAAAATTTGTATGTCCAACCTATATACACCAAAAAATACTATGTTATTGTATTGGTATAGTACACTAGTTTTTCGCGATCCATTTGAGAGAAGCATGAATACATCAATGTTCATTTGATTTTGAGAGTAAATTGTAAAACACTTATACTTAGCTACCAAAAGTTACCAAGAGTAAAAAATTAAGTTTACTTAATGCAAGCTATTTTTTTCATACCTATTTTTCATTTCCTATTTCTAACCATTTATCTCCAAGATTAAGATTTGTATCACACTAAAACTTCATTTGCTATAACATTTTACCTATTCAATGTTTTCCAAGTTCATAGAATATGTATTAAATGCAATTTATAATATAATTTTAATCTATATATATATATATATATATATATATATATATATATATATATATATATATATATATATTGTGTGTGTATCAGTTTAGTACATTATTAGAGAAAAGCCTCTTTATAAACAGGATAGTGAGTGTTTTTCTTTACTCGTATTATTTTATGGAGCAATTAAGAAAATGATTAAATGATTTTCATGTATTATAAACAAATTTTATAATTATTTAGATGGAATATTATTTTATATATAATTATTTGAGTCCTAGGTTACATATTTAGCTCACATTTGTATATTCAAACATAGAAATAATTTGAACATATATAGATCAACAGAATACATGTGAAATTAATAATTTTTTTAACACCCAATATCAATAAATCATATATTCAAAATCAATATCTATATACAAATAATGTCCCAAAAATATATATACACGTTTGAGTCATATCAAAATCTTGCGTAAACGTTATATATATGTATACATGAAAATGAATATATGTATCATATATAGTCTTTGCCATCTATTAGGGCAAGTATCAGACCCCTCACTTTGATATGCTACACCCTGCATTTATAAAAAGAAATATACACATCAAAAACTTTATAGAACATGCCATATTAAAATATAAGCAAAATTCTACAATAATTTCTTGAATAATTCAATATATCATAAAACTATTTAATTTTTTACCTTTGTATCTATCTATGGGTGAATGTTGGGATTATCTACACTATGTGTAGATATCTGGCATCTAGATCTCTGTGAAAATAAATAAATTAAATGTAATAAGTTGATAAAAAAATTAAATTAAATAAAACATTAATGATGTAGCCTAGAATTCACCAGTAAAAGCCCAGGCATGTTGGTACATCACTTAGCCTAGACCGAGTGCTCACCCGAAATGCGCAAAGGCACAGGCCCCTCTTTAGGGTTTTTGTTGTAGGATGTTAGCATGATGAAGACTTAAAGCATTCAGACCCATAACTAGTATATCATTATACAGTGCATGTTCAGATCTAGATCTTAAAGTATCATGAATCAAATAATAATCATAGCGGAAACATTCGTGCAATAATAAACTATAACCATGATTAACACCTTGATTCATTCAATAACCTCCATTATATTAAACACAGTAATACACAAAAGCTTATTACAATAGATAATACCACAGTCTATGTGTGCATCATATTTGGCAGCATAACCTCACAATAACTCAGTTTTCACATGCCCCCCTATGCTACATAGTTCATTACATACTTATAAGGGTGGGGACTTTCCCTTCACCACTTATCTAATCCCAAAATAGGTTGCATGCTATTACTAGCCATGCATCATTAAAATAATAGCCACACATGTAAGTGCTCTAAAAATATACTTCTCTCAGTTAACTTTCAGTAGTAAATCTATTCTCATCCTATATCCATGTAAAGCACTAATTTTTAACTTTGGTCCATAATTCACTTTAGTGACCATGAATTAACTATATGATGTTTGTCTACTTCTTACTAAAAATAGATCCTCATCGTGAAAATAGCTAAGTCCCGAATATGTCTCTATCCTCAGTGTGTGATTCCTTCCCAATCCTTCCGCGCTTTTGAATGTTCTCTATTCTTCCATGTGAACCTTTTGTATGTTTTTTGCTAAGTGCCAAATTTTGTCTGACCAACAATTAATTTCACAAATTTCAATTCAATTTAAATATTAAATCTAAAACAATATATATATACATACCTATGTGGAATGTTTCTCAAGATCTATGGGGCCACCACCGAAAAATTGTCTCTACATGACCCACAACCTCAACACTAGAAAATAAATATAATCCTAATGAACCAAGACTTATGCCTTCAAGATCAAGTGATGTATCATGGTTTGGCTCATTCAAGAGTTGTGAATATGTTAAGTACAGATATGTTGTGGGTTAGGAAGCACCACAATTCTCACCAATATGCCCTGGAGTAGAATCCTAAACACATAAGTACACGGTCAATATTCCATATCAACACTAGATCTTATATATTTATTTAAATATTAACATTGTAAAGTAATAATGTAATAAAATATTAATTTAAATTAAGGTTTAATTTTCACACACCGGAACATAACAGTGTTAAACATTTGGTGTCACAATCCCAATAACAAGAGGTCCAATTGCATTAGTTGTAGTAGTATGCTTTGTACCTTGAATAGAAGATATGCTACATGAACAATACATTGCTCCAAATAATCCAATACCCCTGATAGTGGAATTTCATGGTCCCTTGTAATCACCTCATATGCTTGTAACATGTTGGTGGACATGACACATGTTATATGACACAACTATGTAACATCCACAACTACCTCACCCGTAGCAGGTGATATCAAATGTGCACGAGTGTATAACTCATTATGTGCCTCACTGTTGCTACTATCACATCCACTGATACCACATTTTAGAAGGAACTAGCCTACATGGTATGAAGAGATAAATCGGATCTCACGATAAATGTTCCCAAGACCCTCTATATCACCCTCATAAGCACTTAGAATCATAGGCGCAACAACATCCTAAAATATAGGTAAGAAAGGTCATGGCCTATCTACAAGTTGTCTCGCGTCAAAAATAGAATGAGCTCCTTCTTGTCGATATACAATCATATCACTCATGCAGACATGCCCCTGCCTAAAATAAGTATGGATGTTTAAATAGTTAATCTTTAAGTTTAGGTGAACCCCACTTTGTAGCATCATAATGAAATATAACGGTAATTGATCATTGTTGGGAAATTGGCCTTGAAAGGCCACAAATCTAGGATAAATCAAAGATGCACAAAGGAAACATGCACATTTGTTTACATATTATCCCATACTTTTCCATTTTCCTGTTTAACTCATCCAACATGAGCTCTTAACAACTTCCTTATCTGTAATTTTACCTATTATTTCACTAAACCCCACATCGCCTCTCACACTAGATTTTAGTTCATCCATAAAAAAATTTAATGACTCAGGCTTGAAGGGGTTGTATGTTTTCAAGTTTAATTATATTTTTTGAGGTTCTTTTAATACATTTTCACAATGCATTTTTTAATGACCAATTATAGTTAGATGTTGAAGAATAGAAGACATTTTAGCCATCTCTAATTTAATTATCTCATGAAAATTAACAGAAGAAGATGTCATAACTATAATAAATTAAAATACATTCATTTTAGAATATATTTTTAGGTAACATATACCCATAACTGTTGTAATTTCATGTTTTTCACTTTATTTTCAAAAAATTGAAAACCTCACCCCCTATTTTTCAATTTTTGAAAAAAAAACAAAAAAAACTCAAGAAATTTTGAAAAGAAAAAAGGAATACTTGTTATGAAGTGTAGTTGATCTAGTTTGGGTGAGAACTTGTTTTGGCAAAGCTCTGTGTAGGTGTCTATAGAGGTAAATAGTGGTAGGTTGGGTGTCACCGTGAATATATAAACTAGGGTGTTCACCCAAAGGTGGTTTTCTTGAACCCCCATCGCATGAAGGGGTGGTTCACGTGAACCCCATCACGTGAAGATTGTGTTTTCCTGAACCCCCCAAAAATTTGAACTGACCCAACCCATGTCTCACATTTTTTGAACAACAAGTGGGACACACTATTGTGTTTCCACTCCTATGCAAGGAGATTTGTTCCCTTTGAAATACAAATTATAGTTCTCCAACACTAACAATAGTTTTTAGTATGAATCCTTGTTACTTGGTTTGCGAGCTTTTAAAGAAATGAAGATCAAGAATATAATAATGTAAGGAGATGTTGGGTTGATCTTGAAACATGTAAGGTATATATTCTAAGTAAATAAACCCCATCTTCATCACTACAGGAATAGATTTTGGGATTATCTAGAATATTTTTATGCATTTGATATCAAGGAAATTCCTCAAGATCAAAACACTAGGACTGATTTGGTAGTAATATCAGCCTCCATGATGATTATGCACCCCGATTTCAGTGGAAAAAAATTGATAGAGATGATTTTCCACTCGAGTGTGCCAGATAACTTAGAAAACAAGAAATTGTTTAATTATGATAACCACATTTTTTCCTTATTGTAGTAGACTATATATTTTCAGGTCTATGTACTTTAAAGTGACTTGGTCCCATGGGATATTACTACAAATTATGGTGACAATACTACGAATGACCAAGTAGATGAATATGGATTAATCCAATTGAAAGGAAATAGAATTCCAAAGGGGTTGGTGTCACTAGAGGAATTGTTTAACAAGAATGACAGGTTTATCCACATTATATCTAAGGATAAACGTATATCTTCATCCAAATATGAGAAAATAAACATTGGTACAAGTGAACAACCAAGGATGGTGGATATAGGAAAATTTTGTTTACCTTAGGAAAAAAGAAATTTCTCAACCTTTTTGAATAAGTATTCATATGTATTTTCATATTTGTATGATCATTTGTAATCCATTTAATTGCAATCAATGTAGCACTTTATCCCCCTAAAACTAGATGCAAAGGCCTTCTAGTAAAATCAAAGCTAGTATAATCCAAATATTGTCAAGACCATCAAAGTAGAAGTTGAGAAACTACTCAATGCCTTATCATTTTTCCTATCCATCACTCAACTTGGATAGTAAAAATCATACCAGTTCAGAAGAAGAATGGTGAAACTTCTATCTGTGTAGATTTTTGAAACATAAATCAATCCTCTCCAAAGGACACCCATTTTCAGTCATGGATTATATCCTACAAGTAATAAATGGTTCATAAATGATGTATGTGCTTAACAAATTTTGTGGATAAAACCATATTGAGGTAGCTAAGGAGCATCAATTTAAGATTGCTTTCACTACTCCTTAGGGAACATTTTCATATCATCACATGCCCTTCAGCCTAATAAATTCAGGTACCACATTTCAAAGGGATATGGACTTAGCTTTCAAGAATTTGAGAGTGAAATACATAGTGGTGTATTTGGAATATATCACATTGTACTCAAAGAAGAGATTATAACACTTGTAATAACTAGAGAAAGTTTTGATTCATTGAAGGAGGCATCACATCTCTCTTAATTGGAAGAAGTAAATCTTTAGAGTTACTGAAGAAAATATCCTTGGTCACATTTTGAGAAAGGATGGTACAAAAATTGACCCATGGAGATTAGAATCAATTTAAATATTTTCTTTACCTATAATTAATCTAGGTTTGCACTTATTCTATAAATTTCTTAAGAATATTTTTTCCATACCCTCCCAAGCTTTCAAAAGAAATCATCCATGTCATGAAACCCAAGGAATTTTTCAAGTGGAGTAGAGAATGGAAGAAGAATTTAGAGTCAATCAAAGGTTTCATTAAAAAATCACCCACTTTGGTCCATCCATATTTCAACAAAGAGTTCATTGTGTATTGCCATAATTAGGAGCATGTCATTTTAGTTTTCCTAGTCCAAGAAAATGATGATAAAGTTCATTCACCCATTGCATTCATGAGTTCTCCTTTGAAGGCATATAAACTTAACTATTCACAACATGAGAATATTTTCTATGTGATGGTCAGAGATTTGAAGAGTTTTGATTTTTACCTCTCCCCTAGCCCAGTAGTTAAATCCATTCTAATGCAACAAGATCCTAGTGTAAAAAGAGGAAATTGGGTGTTGAAAGTGAAAGAGTATAACCTTGACATTAAACTTTCAAAATTGGTATGATGCAATGGCTTATGTGAAATCATTTCTCAAGAAGAATAGGAATATTGTTCCAACTATTATGAGAGCTTGATCAAGGATCTTCCTCTCACTCTCTTTGTAAGCACCACCAACCATTTGTATTCAAAGATAGCATATTTTCTAACCTATGGTGATTTCCCCATTGACTGGATTACAAGAAAAGGCATACTCTCCATCTCAAAGCAGCAAAATATGTTATTTGGGATAACATACTATATAAGAAAATACTAGACAATAATTTCTTGAGGTGTATTAAGGAAGAACAACATAAGAATATTTTCAAGACATGTCATTATCAAGCATGCAAAGGTCATTTATCATCAATGTTAACAGCCCAAAAAAATTGAGAAGTTTTTATTATTGGCCTACCATCTTATAAGATGCATAAAAATGGGTGAACAAATGTGACTCATGCCATCAATTTGTAGGGAAACAATGGCTTTTTTCTTTACCTCTCAGACTTGTGATCATTAAGGACCCTTCCAATAGTGGGGTTTTGATTTTGTTGGTGTATGTAACCCATATTATACTGTGGGCCATATTTAGGTCCTTATTGCTATTGATTACCTCAAAAATTGGTTGGCAGATAATCTAACCAAGCATTCCAATTCTAAAATTGTATGTAGATTATTGAAGCAGAATATCATTTTCGAATTCATGGTAACAAATAAGATAGTTACTTCTTCTCTAGTGAATTGGTGGATTTTTTCTATAATCACAGTATCTCACTATCTCACTCTACTAATTACTATCCATAATAAAATGGCTAAATGGAGTCTAGTAATAAAAATATTGTCAAGATTCTACAAAAATTAGTGTATTCTAATCAAAGGGATTGGCATAAGAAACTATATGAAGCATTATGGGCTGATCAGATCACACCTAAGAAGGTCATCAGTGCTTCTTCTTTCCAACAGTTGTAGTCATATTTTATACCCTTAGACCAATAGTCTAATCTCGTGCGCATCGACCTATCACCCAGCAAGTTTTGGGCACTCACTCGAGGAACACGCAGGCATCGAGTCTCTCCTTTATGTGATTCTTGTGAGAATGCACCATCTTATGATAGATAATCAAATTTAGAAGAATATAAAAGAACCATGCAACATTCTAAGAACCTAGAACAAGTTTTCATCTCGTTACATCCAGAAAAGAGAAATAACCAGAAGCATACAAAAATGGTTCATACAAAAAGGAAATGCATAATTATTCTACTCCTGAACACATATATGATTCATAACATAACCTTATATTCATATTAATATGTTCAACAACCACATTACATCCCTTGAGGTCATAACAGACCTTCATATAACCATGCAGAGCTAAGTCATGCATCAGAATTACATTATGTCCATCATATTACAAAGAAAGATGCATACCCATCCCTCTAAATGTGTCATGATTCCTATATTCTCCTAATCCTAGCCCATATACTTCTTCATGGTATTTCTACAGATTTTTACCTCTCTTCTACCCTCTTCGCCCTCATTCTCCTATTTTCTTCTATCGGGTGCTGGTATTTATAACCTCAGTAACTACCACCATGCCTTTCTAAAGTTATAGATCGGTTATCAAGTGTCAAAGTGGTCCTCCATGGGAACATGCCTTCTCAGATCTGATCTCTCCACTTTTTTCAATGATGTCTTATGGAACCTTCCATCGCATGCCTAGAGTATTCCCTTTTTGATCCTACAGACACTAGGCTGACACCTTATCCATAAGGGTCATGCTTTTCTCGTGTGCTTCCTGGGATGTCAAAAATGGCTAAGTCCAAAACTTTTTATGCCTTACACGCGTGCACCATGTGTTCTACAAAACCCTGCTATAACCCTTCCCTTTGCGCCTTCAATTCGCATGCCCACGTGCCTTCTCATACTTAGCAAATATTTTGGGGCCCAACATCACCCCACAATGTGCCTGTTCTCCATCCTCAGAAACACTCTTCAAAGAATAAATAATGGTGGTTCCCTATAATGTTTAGAAAGAAAGAATATGGGAATGAAGAAATGGGGAGTTCATCATCATCATCCCTTTCGTTGATGTAGGCATCTAAACTCTCTGTTTCTTTTGAGTCTACCTCATCAGTCACCTTTTGCTTTTTCCTTACTGGGGATTCCAATACAAGAGATTCTTATTTTTCTTTCTCTTTAACAGGTGATCTCTTCATTGGCGATTCCTCATGGGTGAGGGTTTCTTTGTGATCTGGAACCTCTTCTTCTGGGGTCTTTACCTTGATAGGAGACTTATTTCTCCACGTGTAAGTACTAGGCCTAGCACTTGCTTCCGACACCCTCACCATTTGTGTGGTTTGAACACTTGGTGCCTTCTTCTCTTGTACCTCTTCTCTTCCTTAGCATGGCCTTCTTCCTTCCTATAGAGTCTTTAGGAATGGAGATATCATTCTCCAAGTAAGCACCCTTTTTAAATTTTGGCCTTATTCACAAACACACCCTTATTGTGGTCCTTCTTGCAATCTGAAGTGTTAAAGGCTTCATCATTTGTATCTCGTGGGAGACATATCTCTCCACATATGCATGCTTCTTTGGGTAGATGAGATTTTGGCACAGCTTGTGATGGTCTATATCTACCTCACTAAGGTCAAACCTTAGTCTCTTGGCCTCCTTGAACCGATTGACTCTAGCTTGGAAGTATTAGGTGGTGAAGGAGAAGGGTAGCTTACAACATGGACTCATATTTCCATCTGTCAATGTAAATCTGCCAATGTAGAAGTGTTGGTACACTACGTTGGTAATTAATTTGGGATCCTCCATTTTGCTTTGAATACATCACGCATTCACTTGTACCACTTTTCCAAGTGCGCCTTGTGAGCGGCCTACATGTTTTCACAAGTGTATTTCGCAAACCTTTTTATGGGTGAGGGATCCTCTTCTGGATACTCCCAAACAACGTTTTTTTGCCCATTGGGCACTCTAATCTTTGAAAATACAATGGTGAGAAGGATGTTACCGAAGAGTATATTTTCTCTCTCCTATGCACTGATTATGATTTCATCTGTGATGAAATCAGACAAGTTATAGATTTTTCCTTTAGATATCTTCCGGCATACATTTAGTCATGCCTTATTCACTTCTCCCCATTGTTCCTAGTCATTGAGCATGGTCACCAAGCACACAACCATCCTCATAATAGGTTCTGAAATCTCACAGATGTCAAAGTATCACAACACCTTCTTGTAGTCACATGTGGCCACAGTCTCTTTGATAGCCTCCTTGTCACTCAGATCATCATAAATGTTATCTCCTTCACAAATGAGGCATGTGAACTTGGATATCAGTTGAGGTGTTATGTGCATCTTGCGTCCTCACAAAGTAAAAGTGATCCTCATGCATGCATGACATCAACCATTGATAAAGGTGATCAATATTTTTGAAATAAGGAAACTCATAAAGTTGTAATAATCCATCCTTCTCAAATTTGACTTTTACCTCATCATTGTAAATGGGCATTCCATCTAGCGTCCTCTTGTTAGCTAGACAGACCAACTCTAATTCCATTTCCTTCTCAGTTGGGCTCATGTGATGGCTATAATCACTCAAGGTCATCTTTTGCAAATGTGACTCCCACTCTTTTCCTAGAAATACCCCATCTGGTACTACATTTCCACATAACCATTCTTCTTTTGTGCTTGTAACGGAAACGTTTTTCTTCTCCCTTTTTTCCTTTCCTTTTTCTTTGGTGAAATGGTTAGTTTCCTGGGTGCCATATTTTTCTATTGGGATCAACTACGAGCTTCTAACTCTACTCTACTACTTTGCTATAATCCCAATTCAGATCCAAAGCTTCAAATCCTGAAATGAATCCTTTTTCTTCATGCCCTAGCTTCCAAACCCTAACTAGGAAAACCATCCACAAGATGGTGCTCTTCACACAACCTTTTCTCATGCCCATGTACTCCTTCCTTCTGGTTCACAAATCTACTCTAGTTGCACACGCAAATTTCTCATATTCTTCTTCCTTCACACAAATTTCTCTTTAAATTCCCCTATTTCGGAAGAGCTTCTTTTAATTCATAATTGCAAGGTAACAAATGAATTTCCTAACATTGTATTCATAGTTTTTCCTTCTTTCAAACATTAAATGTTATACCACCTACCACCGTACTTGACACTAAATGCGTATTTTTCCACCAAGCCAAATTTAAGTACCCTTACCCACGTGCCTAATCCTGTGTGAAAAAATTTATAACCTTTTGGCACGCAAAAATCCAATCTGACCGAAGACTCTTACGCGCACGTTTACAGCACCGAAGGTACTTCTTTTGTCCTTTACCCAATTTTTGACCTCACCTACCTCATTTTTTTCCTGCACTCTTCATCCTTTTTGTACATGGTCTCTGCAAAGCCTTATCCTGACACCAACCATTCTCATCCACCTCTCTTCTATGCACTTCTTAACCTTACACACTTTTTATCCTTCAACCAATCCATTCACCATAACTTCTCCTACCAGCTCAACTTTGTATTGTAGGCCTATACTTTGCCATTACTTCACCCCACACTAAAAAAAATGTGTAGTTCTCTAAGCATACACAACCTTGGAAAAATAATGTGGTTACTAATGCACAAGGCATAAAACAAAAAAAAATAAAGAAACAAGTAACGAGAAAGGGAAACACAAGAAAAGAAAACTATCAAGGAAAATTCTAAGCAAACTAGTAACACTACCTTTTTACAAACACCAAGAAGACTTATTTATAGTAGGGCTTCATCCTACTCCCATTGAAATGACCTAGTAACCTCGTCCAATCCATCACTTGTAACTATAAATTGCTTGAATCAAGAATGTGTGAGATGATGTAAGGTCCCAACCAATGGAATTTTAACTTCCCATGATGGTGCAAATACTTGGAATCATATAACAACACCATCTGCCCAACCTAAAACTTCTTGTTCTTGATATGATGATCATGCCATTCTTTTTTCCTTGATTTTTTTGTCTTCTGACTCCATCTAGCAAACAATCACCTTTTTTCTAACTGCATCAACTTATCAATCCATTCTTCCAGTGCTTTCTCATCAGCTAACCATCATGTGTGTGTTATATGTAGCGATGGTAATATGAATTCAACTAGCAGCACAGCCTCCATGCCAAACACAAATTGAAATGGTGTGGCTTTGTTTGACCTCTTGTAGGTTGTCATGTATGCTCATAGAATGGCTAATACTTTGTCATCCCAATCTTGTCTTCCAACATCAAAAATATTAGTTAACATGTGACTTAGTATCTTGTTAAATTCCTCACCAGTTCCATTTGCTTGAGGGTGATAAGGGGTAGTATTATGATGGGACACCATAAATTCTACTAACAAAATCCTGACCGTTTCATTTTGAAAGTGTGTACCTCTTGTAGACACCCATAATTATGCCCAAGCAATTTAAATACTTAAATTGCGCTAATTATCTATCTTCTAGAAAAATAATGACATATTGTCAATAACACTCATTTTCCCTCATATCATCATTAATTAATTACACTAAGCTAATTAATTAAGTCACCTATCCAAAAAATACCCTAATTAACGACCTTCTGTTAATAAATCACCCCTTCTACCTAGACTAATTAATTATTATTAATTAATTATCTTTCCCTTCCATTTAACCAATAAATCAATATTTAATTGATTTAATCCCCTTCTAATAGCCTAAATCATATTAATATTCCTCTAATTAGCTTCTATAAGCTTACATCTACCTATTAGTTAATCACCTTTGATTAATTAAAACACCCCCCAACTCCCATGACTTGCTAAGCATAAATTAAACCCTTTTAAAGTAAGGTTACCTTTTATAAAGCAACATTATCCATTCCTAATCATGTTTTACCTTTATCCCACATGTAAAGGGATGAAGTGTTTCCTTTATCCATTGGGCTATATAAGGAGCCCTCCTTCTACCTTTATACCTACACCTAAACTTCTTGAGAAAGCAAATGCAAAGCATATAGAAAAATAGACTAAGAGTTTTCCTTTTGTTTTCTTGAGAGTTCATCATCTTGAAGAGTTAAGCCTCTTTCCTAAGTGCTTAGGTCATATGGGAGGTGTCAAAAGGGTCTTGTAGCCCAACTTTGACAAGCCCTCATTCCTAGGTTCTTGGAACACCAAAGACAACCATTTTTTGTAGCCATGGAGCCTACATAGGTCCATTCATTTATTTTTTGTTAGAGAATAGAGGATTTAGATGCTTAACATTGTTAGTTTCAAAGTTTTGTATATTGATGAATGTTAGCATCTAACCTTGTTCAATTCTTATCATGATGGTGCTTAGTAGTTTGTTTAATTTTTGCTAATTAAGGCTATTAGGTGTTAGTATTTGTTTACATTAGCATTAGTTTAAAAAAAATTCATGCACACATTTGGCACGCCCGGTGGGACTTACTCCATTGTCCTTTGCACTTAATTTCAAGTTTTTGTAGTTAAGTTTCATTTTTGGTTACTAACCCTCTTTTACACATGTTGATCTAACTTATTTTTCTTAACTTGTTTTGTTGAGTTTGCATGTGTTGAGTCCTCCCTGTAGGTATAAAGGAGGTGAAGTGCTGTTAAAATTGGAATTGATGGGAAAATTTTAAGATTTCTCCATGTTTTCATTTTTAGAGCTTACTTTTTCAACATTCTACATACTAGTTTTATCAATTTCTTGAAAATTTTAAATTCTTGCAGCATGTAGGTTAGTGTTTGATAGTTTTGAGTCTTCTATTTACATATTAATGTGGTGGGTTGTCTATCAAAATTAAATCTTGGTGAGAAAATTTCAAGATTTCATCATGTTTTCATTTTTTAGAGCTTACTTTTTCATCAGTCTACATGCTAGTTTTGTCAATTTCTTGAAAATCTTAAATTCTTGAGCATGTATGTTAATGTTTTATAGTATTGAGTCTTCTATTTACATATAATGTAATGGGTTGCTGTCAAAATTAAATCTTGGTGAGAAAATTTCAAGATTTCATAATGTTTTCATTTTTAGAGTTTTACTTTTTCAACATTCTACATGCTAGTTTTGTCAATTTCTTAAAAAATTTAAATTCTTTAGCATGTATGTTAGTGTTTGATAGTGCTAAGTATTTTATTTACCTATCAATGTGATGGTTTGTTGTCAAAATTGAATCTTGGTTGGAAAAAATTTCCCATTTTGCAGATTATTTTTTTACATTTTTTGAGTGCATGTCAAGTGCATACTCGTGAGCATAAGAGCATATGCGTAACCCATCTTCCGAAGGCCATAACGTTTGCTCCCAAACTTGAAATGACTCCATTTTTTTTGTGTTGGAAAGGTATTGAAGTTAAATATTCAATGAAAACATAAATTTGGGATTTATACTTACAAAAATTAAAGGTTTTTCTATTAGTTTAAAACTGGTCATTTTCTAACATGTCTAATGTTTTGATGAATGTTGTATTTCCATGCTTACTCGATTTATACCAAAGTGTGTGTATGCTCTTCTCTTACACCTTTTGGTGATCTTGAGAATCAAAAACAACTTTTATCTCTATCTTTTTAACATTGGGATTAAACTTGAAAATTTGATTATTCATTTTACTTAAGAGAATGAACCTTTTACAAAGTATTTTTCAATGGTCCTTTGACTTGAAGTTTTTCTATTTCTATATAGTTGGGATAAAAATTTTGTATGCTCTTCTCTTGCACCATAGGGTGATCTTGAGAATCAAAAGTAACTTTAGTCTTCATTTTATAACATTTGGTAAATTGGAAACTTCATCGTTCACTTTTGGTTTAAGGGAATGAACATTTATTAAGCTTTTTGTATGGTTCATTGATTGCAAAGCTTTTGTTTTACTTTTTAGTTAGATTATTTGTTGTGTATTCTCTTCTCTTGCATCCTTGGATGATCTTGAGAATCAAAAGAAACTCTTAATCCTCTTTTAAATAATGTGATTTTCTTGGAGAACTACTAACGTTTGAGTGTAGGACCTAAAAACACTTGTCAAAGAAAGGAGGAATCAAAACAAAGTCAAAAACTACTAATATAGTTGTTATACAGGTTGCCAAAAGGTGTTCAAGCAAACCACACCTAATTAAACAAGATAAAAAGAATAACATATTCAAAACACGGTATTGCATGTTTTAGAAAAGGGTACATCCCTCTCCGCTCAACTAGAACATAACCCCTTTAGCATAACGCCTTAAGCTACAATAATGGGGGTGGTTCTAGGAACCCCAAAGTAGTCCATGCAAGAGGGAACCTTGTGGACGAAACGGGAAGTGCTCCACACTACCTATCTTGACTAGTGATTCCTTTGTGAGATAGCATTACAAGTTGTCCCTACATGACCCTTTTAAGTACATGATGGATGCATTTGTTGCCCACTGTGCTTGAAGGGGGAAAATTCGAGATACTCCCAAGATAGTCAGGAATATTTGGGTAAATCGTCCCACTGGTGGATAATCTTTGTAACACTAGGATGAGAGAACCACCTAGGAAAGATATTCTTTGGTCAGGATCCCACTTTGACCATTCTCAAAATAGTGTTGAGTTGTGAAGCCATCTTTTCATCGCGAAACATGTGACGCATTACTTTCGCTTAGTTTTTCACTTACCTTAAGGCGAGGTGAAACTCTGCCAAAGTGAAGCCAGAATTTTTCATCCCCATTTTGATCTACTTCCTTCACATTCTTTTGACACTTTGTTGATCAAAAGAAGGGTGACTACCTCTATGTTACCAATCAATTGTTTCTGCCACTTTTTTGTTCGTTTACGCCCATCCATGTTTGCGGCTGGGTTAGTTAAACATCTAAAGTGTGTGGAGGTATATTTATATCATTGGTGGCCTTTGTGATCTTGATACCCACATCAATATTGTCATCATAGTTAGGAATGATTCATCATTTTATCTCCCTTTGACATATTACCTCTTTTTCATTGTCTCGACATAGTTAAGATACTTATCTCACGTTTCTCTAAACATGATCTAAGTGTCGTATTGTGGTGTTACGATGCCCATGTTTTAACACATCCTTAGTATACTTTAACTTAGTTTGATTTCAAACATTGTCCCAAATCTTGAAGGGTGTCACTTACTTTGTTTGCGTCATTTCGATACCACTTTGAGACTAATATCTCACTTCTCTGCGAAGCTTGATAGACATGTCCAATTGGTGTGGTTATGTAGCTTACATTTGTAAACCTCACCCTTTAACATTTAGGCCTTGTTGGTTGTTAAAATTGTCATGGTATCCTTTGATAGGGATTCACATCTACCCTTTGTTAATATTTACGCCTTGTTCATTTTGAGCTTGACGTAAATATTGACGTTGTGTTGATCATCTTTGCATCGCATTTTCATATGGTGTATTTCCTTGTTGATTGGCTTTGTGTTTCACACTTGCATGATTATTCCTTATGATTATTCATTTAAAAAAACTTATTTTCTAGGAAAATCCCTCTCGATCTCATTAAGATTATGTCATCACAATGTTTATTTTCCTTAGACCTTCTTCGGAAAATCACGCACGCATCTCCATACTTACACAATGTCTAGTTTGTTGTCCTTATGCTACCCAAATAGACATGTAACTTCCTTCCCTTTGAAGGAGTTCCACCACACTATCTAGATCTAGACATTTGTGCTTAAAACAGCACCAAAAATGACTTACTATTGTGCAGTTCCCCATACTTACAAAAATATGGAACCTAGGTTTAGCAATTCAAATCAAAATATTCCCATTACAACTAAACCTCGTTTGGTTCTTCATGCTAGAGAGCCCATATGGGTAACTCGTTCCCCACCTTCATCTCATAGTTGGTGGTATGATTTGAATGCTTCTGATCCAAATTATTATTCAAGTTCCCCCCACTCTTCTTCTAATTCTAATCCAAACATTTTCTCTTCTTCTGAGGATTCCAATCCAAATATTTCCTCTGATTCTTCTGATGATTCAGATCCAAACTGCTATTGGGATCTAAACTACTATTGAGATTCATCTAATTCAACTCCTAAGTCATCTAATGTGACTCCTATGTCATGGTCCTCCCTATCTTCACAGGAACCTCTTCATCATATATTTAATATGACTCCTACATTGTGGTCCTCCCTTTCTTCACAAGACCCCTTTTATTAGTCACCTCGACGATGTCTTCTTCCTTTGAAGATACGTACAACTCCAAATTCCTCAAATCAAACATCTAAAACAATTTTTGAATCACGGTCCTCTCTTTCTTTACAGAACCCTTATTATTATTCATCCAATGCAATTCTTAAATCATGGTCCTCCCATTCTTCGCGGGACCTTCTTCATCAATCACCCCCAATAAGTCTTCCTCCTTTAAAGATTCATGTGAGTCAAATTCCTTCAAGACAAACGTCTAAATCGACCCATGCGCTGCAATCTATAGACTTTGGAATTAATCCTACTATTTTACATATGACATACCATTGTATAGGTAGGTCCACACCACCTTCTTCTACTCCTGATACATCTAACTACACATCTTCTTCATCCCCCACATCATTTTCTTCTATCAAACATCTTCTAAGTCTTCCACACTAATTGGATCTCTTTCTTCCAATCAACCCCTAGTGGTTGATGAAAAACTCATACTGATTGATCTCTTTCATAATGAAGAAACAATCAGGGAATTTATAGGGGCATATGAAGATATTCCTTTAGCAGATTATGAGAAAGGATTCTCTTTATACTTTGATGCATCTACATATTGTGAGGAAAAGGTTGATTCCTTTTATCAAGAAACATAGGAAGAGCCTCAGGTCATGTAACTTCACCCTCCTCTTATTCTTCCATCTTCACATTCTTCTTTATGTGATGAAACTCCTTGGTCTTGCATTGATCCATGGCCTATCTACTCATCACCCAATAACTCTTTGTATATCATAATTCTTCAATCACAATCTCTTATCGGGTCAATGCCAAGTAGCCCTTCATCTTCATCTAGGTGTGGGTCACCTTCCAAGAGCCATCCCTCTACTATTTGTGGGACATTTTCAAGTAGTCCACTATCTTCTATTCTTGGGGCACGTCCAACTATCCCCTTATCTTATATGTATGGATCACCCTCGGGTAGTCCATCATCTTCTATTCTTAGGCCACATCCTAGTAGTCCATCAACTTACATCTATATGTCACGTCCTAGTAGCCCTTCTTCTTCTATTCTTGGGCCACATCCTAGTAGCCCTTCATCTTCTATCTATGGGTCACATCCTAGTAGCCCTTCTTCTTCTATTCTTGGGCCACATCCTAGTAGCCTTTCATCTTCTATCTATGGCTCACCTCCCAGTAGCCCATCTTCTTCAATACTTGGACCGTATCATTTTCATCAATCACATCATCCTTCTACTAATGACTGGGGCAATCCCACGATCATTTCTCTCCTTTCTATCATCAATCATAAACGTTCACTTTCTTCTCCTTCTCGAGGTTAGAAAAGACACAAGTCAGCTTATAAGAAACCTAACAGGTTCATCATCAAGCTCAGGTAAAAACTTCCAAGAGCTCAAAATCCCCCAACAAATTAAACAATCTCAAAGTTGTAAATCAAGCACAATTCAAGAATGCACATCAATGTAACCATCAAGTATGGTGCAAAGTGCATAAACCTCTGGATAGGGAACTCAAGCTCCCGCATACAAACTCAATGTTTCAGGATAAATCGTAGTCCTTTGTTGAGTGTGAACTCACCATGATCATTAAGATCGGGGAAAACATGACTCTTGATAAACAAACACGCCTAGTCTCCCTTATCAAGGAAGGCACAAACATTGTTATTGGATCTTACCACACATAGTGAATTTGTTATTCCCAACCTCTTAAAACTGTCAAAAATCTAAAAATACAAAATAATTCAAAAATACAAAAAAAACATTGACAAAACACAACAAAAATCAAAGGTACAAAGATCAAACATTGCAATCAGTGGTTGCATACACATGGATATTTCTTTCTTTCCTTCCTTTCTATTCTTCTACAAGTCTTCCTACCATTTTCATCCCTTCAGTGATATTTTGGTTAACTTATTTACATGCATTTTGTGACATTTATGTCTATGCTATCTATTTAACCCTGGTCTTTTATCACCTTGGTAAATTAAAGAATGACTGACCTCGTAGATATCCTATCACATTCAACATCTAATAAACTTGTTGCAAAGAAATTTTGGACATATTTGTTGACACTAGCCAATGTCATCATCATAAGCACTTACACCTCCTTTCATCAATCCATCAGTGGTTCTTAACCCCTTGTCAAACAAGAGAGCTGAAATAAGTTTTCAGAAAGTAAGAGAATCAAAATTAATCAAAAATCAAAAGCTAAAAGCTACAGAGAAAAAGAAAATTGATATATTACTCTCTCTTGGGTTATTTCCAATAATCTCTATCGGGGCTATGGACACTTGACTGACAGTAGAGTAATGTTGTGATTAGAATCAAATACATCTCCGTCGAGGCTATGGATGCCTGGCTGGCAGTGAAGCAATGTACGGCTATCCTTTCACCATCCATTCACAAAATCACCTTTCACAATAAATCATTCCTACACATTGGCTAGGGTCTCTTCACTTGTTGTCTATTAGATCTTCACTTCAAGAGGTAATAAACTCCATGTGCACATGTTAGATCTCTATGAGTAGGCAAGATTAGTATGTTACCAAGTTTCTTGTTTTGGATCTTGTTTAGACTCTTACTCTAGTCCATATCTCGTCTTATGATTTTTCACCTTTGGTTAATCACTTATTTTTTGGGAGGCTTATAAGCTACATTCATATCATTCTTCTACTTCATTCAAAACATCCATGTGTATAAGATTACTTGTTTGCCATGTTTGCAGACATGTTTGTCACCTTTCACAAAAACAATATTCTCCTTCCTTTCTATCATGTGCTTTTAGACCAACTTACGCTGAGGGCATCCTTGCTTCTTCCCATCATTTCATTGGTTTATGTTCATCATCATGTTGAGCCTATCCATAATGGCCTTGGGTCCTGCTTCTACCTATGAAGAGTTTACCTTTGAATACTCCCACCTAATCATTAGGGAATTTTTGCATTTTCACCTTTCTGGATCGCACATGGCCTTATGCCCTTGTACATCCCATCTATCACTAGGGGCATCCACTCTTCCTTGTCTTCCTGTACATAGTTTCATAAAACTTTCAAAATCAACCAAAACATTCAAATATGTTAGGAAAATCATCAAAAACATTCAAATATGTTTTATAAAACTTCTAAAAATTGAAACTCATCCTACAAAACATCACTCTTTGGTTCTCACTTGTTCATGTTTGTGACTTGTAGATCATCTTGATCTACCTCCATCAACAAAAGCTAGGCTACTTACTTCGTCTGTACTCTGGGGCACAATGAGATGCCTAGTACTATTTCGTAGTGCACATTGATTTTCCATCAAACCCAAGTGTCCTCTGTTATTCCCCTCGCATGTATCCTTGTTTGGGGTACCATCACCAACCCTTGTCATTAATTTACATAGGTTGTAACTGAAGCTCGATAATAAAAATATTATATTATGTTTCTCTGTTATTTTAGCTTGTTTACTTTCTCATATTGCATTACATTTTGTATGTTACATGGAGTTAGGCATCTTTCACTTTCTTGTATTGCATTGCATTTTGTATGTTGCATGGAGTTGGTGTTTTAAGAAATGGACAATTGTTCGTAGTATGGCTTTTCATGTCATTCTACTTTTTTCGTATGCTTATATTTTTCATAAGGACCGATGACGTAGCTCTTGTGGAAATATGATAACATCGAAATTGTTCCAATATACAAAGGCTAGAGGCTAAGCTCTTCTCTCCCCTCCATATTTCTTCTGCATCACTTTCCTCACACCACTTTCCTTCTACTTCACCTGGGGCATTCTGCCCATGCCCATTCTTCTATCTATTTCTCACCTTTTTTCAATCTTTGATTGTCTTCCTTCATCACCCTATCGACACTCGAGGGGGCATCTCTCCTTCCTACTAATTTTTCTTCTATCCCTTCAAAATCTCTTTCGTGTACTATCTTTGAAGTGGCATCACTTACGCCACCCCAAAGAGGGGAAAATGTAGACACCCATAATTACGCCCAAGCAATTTAAATACTCAAATTGTACTAATTATCTATCTTCTGAAAAATTGATGACATATTGTCAATAACACTCATTTTCCCTCATATCATCATTAATTAATTACACTAAGCTAATTAATTAAGTTTCCTATCCAAAAAGTACCCTAATTAATGACCTTCCATTAATAAATCACCCCTTCTACCTAGACTAATTAATTATTATTGATTAATTAGCTTTCCCTTCCATTTAACCAGTAAATCAATATTTAAGTTATTTAATCCCCTTCTAATAGCCTAAATCATACTAATATTCCTCTAATTAGCTTCTATAATCTTACATCTACCTATTAGTTAATCACCTTTGATTAATTAAAACACCCCCCAACTCCCATGACTTGTTAAGCATAAATTAAACCCTTATAAAGAAAGGTTACCTTTTATAAAGCAACCTTATCCATTCCTAATCATGTTTTACCTTTATCCAACATGCAAAGGGATGAAGTGTTTCCTTTATCCATTGGGCTATATAAGGAGCCCTCCTTCTACCTTTATACCTACACCTAAACTTCTTGAGAAAGCAAATGCAAAGCATATAGCAAAATAGACTAAGAGCTTGCCTTTTGTTTTCTTGAGAGTTCATCATCTTGAAGAGTTAAGCCTCGTTCCTAAGTGCTTAGGTCATATGGGAGGTGTCAAAAGGGTCTTGTAGCCCAACTTTGACAAGCCCTCATTCCTAGGTTCTTAGAACACCAAAGAAAACCATTTTTTATAGCCATGAAGCCTACATAGGTCCATTCATTTATTTTTTGTTAGAGAATAGAGGATTTAGAGGCTTAACATTGTTAGTTTCAAACTTTTATATATTGATGAATGTTATCATCTAACCTTGTTCAATTCTTATCATGATGGTGCTTAGTAGTATGTTTAATTTTTGATAATTAAGGCTATTAGGTGTTAGTCTTTGTTTACATTAGCATTATTTTAAAAAAAAATCATGCACACACCTCTATCACTTGTTAAACTTAAAGGACAACCAAACCTGCTGATTATGTTCTCCCATAAAAATATAGCAGTTATCGCTACGATGCAATCCTTCGTAGGCACTGCCTCTACCCATAGTGTCAAGTAATTAGTGCAAGTGATGATATACCATGAACCAGTCCTTTGCGCAGTTGGCGCAATTAGCCCTACAAAGTCAATTGCCCATTTTTCAAATGGTTCAGCATTGGCTATTGGTCACAAGGGAATTTCATCCCTCTTTCTAGGTTTGCAAAGGTGCTGACAATGGTCACAGGCCTTGCAAAACTCAATACAATCCTTGTAGAAGGTTTCCCACCAAATCCCTACTAATAAAATCTTTCGCGCGTTAGCATTTCCCTAATAGTGTCCTCTTGTAATTCCACCATGTGCTTCCTCCATAATTATCACGTGCTCATGCTCCAATACGCATCGGCACAGAACCTCATCACGACCAAACTTATATAGGTCTCAACTAATCAACGTGTAGGGTGCGGCACGTATTGCTAACTTCTTTCTCTCTAGAGCCTTCATTCTTTCCAGCGCCACACTTGTTTTCAAGAACATTGTGATATCCTCCAAGACTAAGGGCGCATGCCACAACCTAAAGATTTGCATGTCTAGCATGGTATCCTCAATGCTTTGTGCATCCTCCCCTGAATTAATCCTTGATAAGTGGTCAGGCCCTGAGTTACTCTTTCATGGTTTTACAACCACTGTGAACTCAAATTCTTTAAATAATAGGACCCAATGACATATGTTCCCTTATAGAACCAAATTTTTGACTAATTATTTCAATGTCATGTGGTCCGTGTAGAATATAAATGGTGTTGCCAACAGATATTTCCTAAAATTATGCAATGCATAGATCATAGACAATCCTTCACAGTTAATAGTTGTGTAATTCTGTTCTGCTAGTGTCAAATTTCTACTTGCAAAGCACAAGGGATTATCAACAATTCCCTCACCAGGTTGTGGTAGTATTGCTCCCATAGTTTTCCTTGATGCATCAACATACACAGGGAAAGGCTTATCCCAAGAAGGAAAACATAATATGGGCACCGTGACAAGCCTATCCTTCAAAGTATCAAATTCCTTCTGTTGCGCCTCTCCCCAATGAAAGACACTCTTGTGTTTTAACAATTCCTTGAAGGGTGCGATGATATTGGCATACCCCTTGATGAACTTCCTATAATACCCTGTACACCCAAGGAATCCGTGTACTGCAATTTGACTAGTAGGCTCTCCTAATCCCACAATAACTACAACTTTAGTGGGATCCACTAGTAAACCTTCTTTGCATATAATATGTCCTAACAGGGTTCCAAATGGATTAGAAAAGATACATTTCTTAATGTTGAGGGATATCCTCAATTTCCGACATCTCTCAAACATCAAATATTAAATTTTCACAACGGTCTTTCACTAATCCATACATAGTCTAGTCATCTAGGTAAACTTGAAGAAATTATGGATGAAGTCCTGAAATGCTTATACCACGATGTGCGAGAACATAGCAGGCACATTCTTCAATCTAAAACACATAACCGTGTAGGCAAAACTTCCCCATTCAGTGGAAAAATTTGTATCTGGTCTTCCTTTGCAATACTAGCCTGGTGATACCCTGAGAACCCATCCATGAAAGATTAGACTTCGTGTCCAGCTACTCCCTTCAAAATTTCTTAAGTAAAGGGGGTTAGGAAAGGATCAATGACATATACTGCATTCAGATCCATGTAGTCAACACAAATTCTTATCCTTCCATCTTTCTTGATATTGATGACCATTGGGTTTATCCATTTTAATTCTTACACTACCTTAATGATACTAGATGTTATCATCTCATCTATTTCTTCTTTGACCCATACGCACAAATTTGGATTCATCTGATAAGGCCTCTACTGAATTAGGTGTTCACATTCCTTCAACTTGATCTTTATCTCCTCTAAGGAATGGTGGATGCCTTTGATTTCATTATAACAATGAGGGAATAAATCTTGGAATTCATGCAAAAGATCAATGACCTTTGAAACTTTTTTTCGAACCAATAGTCCCCAATGATAGCTTCCTTAGGTTTTGTCTTTGTTCTAATGTTAACCTTCTTTATTTTCAAGGGCTCATGGTAGGTGCATTCTCACTCATCAGTGCAATCTATGACTTCACGCATACCTTCAAAATGGTTAACATCCAAAGTTTCCATCTCTTCACCATCTACTACATAGACCATCTTTCCTTTTTCTTTTTCCATACATGTGTGGTCAAGTTGTTCTTCCTCTGATTCCTCTTTATTGAGGCACATCTCCAAATAAGACTCGCCTAATAATTCCAGTAGCGTATCTTCTTCCATATCACTATCTCCTATAGTAAGGTGTTTGATCACTTGCAACGCCTTATCTACTGATGGCATGGTACTCACATACTTGAAATATTGAATGAGATCAGCCACCAACTCGTGCCAATTACGTGTTTGATGAAGCATCTCTGAATGAATATATCATATGTGCACATATCCTTGTAAGGTGGAATACAAATTATGCACCCATAATAAAGGAAGTAATACTTCAGTGCTTCTCATCCAGGCCTTCTCACACGCTTGGATATGAAATGAGGCAGTCTCTTTACCATGGTAGTCTTGTATGATTGTGAGCGCGTTACTTCTGGAGAACCTTATAGAAAATATGATTCTTACCTTGCATCACTCTAGGAGGTTATCCCGATGTGTAACCCACTAGCGTGTTGTAGTTCCGAGTAGGTTGTAATTGAGCATTCCTCTTATTTCGTCCTCATTATTCCATTGAGCCTCAATTTCCTACAAGAAAATTTTAGGGTATGCTACCCTAGAGTAAATTGGCAACTTGTTCCCTCCTAGGAACTTGATTGAGTGCATCTTGGCTACCCTTATTACATATCCTCTCAATTGTCACCCAATCAACTCATAGGTCCCATGCGCCCAATTTTTGCATGTCATACTAGTGGTATCACTCAAGGATTGAGCATCTTCAAACTGGATAACTCCCTCTGTGGGATGAATTATCTCAGGATCTCTAATGGAGCACACATAGATTATGTTAAGGATTGCCTCTCCTAAGGGCTCAGTATAGGGTACTGACTTCCCATCTGTCAAAGTAATGATCACCCTTTCTTCCTTGTTCTCAAAGATGATATACCATTTTTTAAACCACAAGTTGGCATTGTTCTTGTAACACCATGGGCACCCAAGAAATGTTGAAAAAATTTCTTCCTTGGCAAGCACAAACACTTTGAAGTCTCCAATGAACTTGTCCCCTTGAATGGTGATAACTACATCCTTCAGGACTCCAATGGGCATTGCCTTAGTCTTGTTTTCCATATAGCACATTCGAAGATGGCTATAATGCGGGATTTCCCATTTGATGTCAAGAATCTAAGGTAAGAACATGGACCTCTAATCCTATGTCGATGATGATATTACTTAGAATCCATCCATCAACAACTGTGTTGTCATGTAAATTTGTAATAGGTAAAGTGACGATTTCCAAGCACGACAACGATACCCTAGTGTCAAATTTTTCAAGTTCTACCATTCCAAGATACCCTGGATCTATCCAATCAGTCTAATCACCTCCCAATCAATATTAATTCATTCCAATAGGTGATTTAGGAAATTCAAATCAACCCCTCTAAGTGATTTTATGGAGTTCTGAAAAGATGTTATCTTCTGGCAGTATTGCGAAGGGCTATCATTGGCCTTCCTAGGACTGAATCAACCCCCTGGAGAATAATAGAAGGACAAAATTCAACATGGAGGTTAATTTAAGACCTTATAACATCATGGAAATTATTTTGGAAGGTTTGGATAATTTTTGAAAGACCTAGAGCAGTCTGAGTAAAAATAAGGTTCACAAACCTAGGCAGTACACAGGCCTAAAACAACTGTTAGGCTTTAGAAGAAGATTTTGAGAGCTCTAGATGGAGTTCGGAGTTAAAAAAAAACATAACAGGAAAGAGGATTCCAATACCTACATGATGGTGAAATCATATTTTTCACAACACCTTGGTGCATAGGATTTTCAGGAAGTTTTTACCAGGCATAAATGGAGTCTCAAATAACAAATCTGATTTTCCAGGGATCAGATGGATGACCAAATACATTATACCTAAGCCATTGGATTAAAAATTCCATTTCTAATCAATATCATATAAAATTTCACCAATAAATTCCATCGAGAACTCAAGTTATCATCATTTCAAGTTACCCTCTCAAAGGTGATTCAGAACTTAGTCATTTTTCAGGAGGACACGTGTCAGCACCAGGAGCCTAGTGGGATTTCATGTCCCCAAAGTCACTGAGTTCAAGTAAACCAACCCTTGAAAAATCTTCCCAGCCCCCATGTGACCTCCAGACTTGACAA
Source organism: Taxus chinensis (assembly GCA_019776745.2). Taxonomy (NCBI): domain Eukaryota; kingdom Viridiplantae; phylum Streptophyta; class Pinopsida; order Cupressales; family Taxaceae; genus Taxus; species Taxus chinensis. The sequence goes on from CM034150.1 coordinate 825,902,082, forward strand.
TTCAGCCCCTAGGTGCATTTTTGGAGCATCCATTCCCTACCGTCAAATCAAGCGCCACGTGTCAGCTCTAGGAACACTGTGGAAATTGATGTCCCTCATGTCCCTGAGGTGAGGGACATCAAGCATGGAAAAATTCACCCAGACCTTATGGGGAGTCTTTTTTTCACCAACGTGACCGAATTTCAGCTCCCAGGTGCATTTTTGGAACATCCATTCCCTGTCGTTGGATCAAGCATTACATGTCAGCTCCAGGACCACCGTGGAAACTGATGTCCCTCATGTCCCTGAGGTGAGGTACACCAAACATGTAAAAATTTTCCCAACCCCAATGGGAAGTATTTGGGTCACTCATGTGACCGGCTTTCAGCCCCCACGTGCATTTTTCAAGCAAATCCCCTATCGTTGGATCGAGGACACGTGTCGTCCTCTTGACCACCTTGGAAATTGATGTCCCTCACATCGCTGAGGTGAGGGGTTTCATGGACATAAAAACATGCACAGCCCCTCCATGTGTATTTTTTTTTTAAATTTAAATATGGCACTTAGTTGTTTTCTTCCTCTTATTTCTCCACCACAACTCCTCACCATGTCATGGCTTTTCTCAAGATTGTTCAGACACCTAGTCCACCATTGCTGATCCAAACCAGCTCCATCATGATCACCAAAATCCCCACACCATTAATGAATAGAAATATGTAGGCCTTAGAGAAAAATGGAGATTTTTTCTCTAGATAACTACGAAGCCACCTGATCAAAAAATCCTCATATCTTGCAAAGTACAAGTCAGACCAAGATTCCGTCTTTTTCAGACTTTCACATTTTTCAATACAATCAAGATGCAACTAAAAATAGGTCAAATGGTGTTTAGAATAATTTTTTCCAAAAAAAATCCTCACTTCGTGCACTGACTCACATTTGTCGGATTTCCCATCACTCCAGAAATGGAATCGAACTAAAAAACGTGCACATTGGCTCCAAATAAAAAAACCTATTGCAATGGAGTTGTTTTCATCGTAAACAGAGACAAAAAATAGACCTGTAAATTTCAAGCTCCATTAATGGCTGCCATGGTACCTCTATGCCTGAAGCCACTGTCAGGTCAAAATTTCAAAATTTATTTCCAATCATAATAATGGGAAAAACTATGTGAAATTTGGAGGGTGTGATCGTAACGACAAGACGAGTCCAAAAAAGTATGTTCTGTCACAAATCGAGCACTAGAAACACACTTTCTAAAAATAGTAAGTTTTCATATATAGACTTGTTATGTTTAAAAATTCATCATCAAAATCAGCTGAGAAAAAGGCAACAAGCATTGAATATCCCAAGGAAGCCATAACGAGTGTTCAGAGTAGAAAAAAGTGAAAATGACCACTTACTAAAAATAGTAAATCCCTAATATGGGTGCTTACTAAAATTTGTAAGTCACCCCTAAGAAGAGACTGAGTCAAGGGTAATGTGTGTAGGATCGAATGAGGGAGTTCATCGCATCACGATGGTTGAGAAGATGCAAAAATCACCTCTCACTAAAAATATGATATCATATGCAGGATGGGAGTTACGGTCATCAACAGAACAATTCACTAAACCTAGCAAGCATTCATGAGCTGATTTAAAGGAGATTCACAGTGTGCAAGGAGTTTGAAGATTCAGAGTTTCACTGTATTTGGGGCTTTCCATCAACGAGCATCAACATACTTCATCAGAAAAGACATATCTTCTTCTTCTTCCCTCTCTCTCTTTCTCTCTCCTCTTCCCCCCAACTTTCTCTCACTTTCCAATATTCTAATTTTGCATTGGGATTTCACTTTTTCATATGTCCTAATGTTCCTAATGTAATAAGTCACCTTTATGTTATAAAAAAGGGACTTAAAAGTTTTAAGTTGTGCAAGGACATATGAAAAGGCATTGGGGGTAGATGAAGAGTCATATTCTACTCTATAAATTGTAACACCATTCCCATTTCAAAGGTTTTTCAATTGATCTTGTAAGCTCAAGAGTGCATTGTCCCTAGAGAAAACAAAGGAGATAGTCATTTTCTTCTACTTTCCTCCACTCTTAAATTTCTTCCATTCCCACACTATGTACAACTTCTGTTTAAGAATCAATACAAGTAGAAGGATTGTGTAGCCTTTTGATGAGGATATTTTAGAAAGTATAATTTCGCAATCTTATCTCATCTTGTTTCCATTTATAGGGTTGTTTTTTCTCATAAATGCATGTGTTGAATTTTCTAGCTAGTGTGTGTGTAGGAATCTGATTTCCTACCTGCAACATTAGTTCCCCTATCTCATTTATCACTCCCCTTTCCCTCTTTACAGAAAAATTCCTCTCTAGCAATAAATTTCTATCTTTTCCATAGGGTCAGTGGAGTGCCCCTGTTGGATCCCCAGTCAAAAGGCCACTAGAGAAATCCATATTTTCACATGCATGCATATACGGCAGTTGCACTAGTTAAGTAGAGGGACTTAGATTCCCAAAGCATTGGCAATAAATCCACACGTTTTTCCACCCGACAAATTTTCTCACCAAAAAACCCCATTCATAACAATCTCCTTGTCATATTCAAGGTTGTGAGGAGGAAGGTTTGTATGTAAAACCTACCTTTTGTGCTCTATTTTGATGCATGGTACCTTCTCTCTTAGCCATTCTCCTAATAGGGGAATAATATTCTCTTGCCTTAACATTCTACATTCTCCCTTGACCTCCTCCAAGACATCCTTTGGAACCTCTGCATTCTTCCTTTGCTCCAATTGTCTTGATTATTCCTTTAGGCATTGGATCTCCCCTTGTAAACTTTGAATCATGTCTGTAGTTTCTTGATATACCTCCTTCTGATGAGTAGGGTCCAGGTATTTTCCATGTATCACTTCCTCTCTTGAAACTAGTGTCCTTTGTCTTGGCATTTCCCTGGCATGTATAGCCTCTACTTGTGTCATCACTAGGACAGGTTCTAGTCCTAACTCATGCGCCACTCTTGGCATCCACTATGAATGGGCCTTCTTGATGCTTACCATCCCAACTCCTTTGTATTTCTGGTGCTACTGGTTCATATGCTCATAGAATTCTAGACATTCTTTGTACTTGTGTTTCTTTCTACACCATGACCATTGTAATAGATTAGGACACTCACATTTGTAATGCTCTATAGATCCATAGTTTATAATAGGTTCCTCACAAGAACTCACTTTGTCCTCCACCATGGTTACTATGACCACAAAATCTTCCGCAAAAACCTCTTCCATGCTCTCCTCCATCTGTGTACCCTTTATAGCAATGTTCATCATCCTTGGAACTGCTTGTAAGGCTATTATGGTGCACACCAAGATCAATAGCATCATGGATCTGATCAATCAGTCTGTAATCCTTGGTAACATGGTTCATAGAGGTATAGATCTTACAATAGCAAGAAACATTCTTATGGATTGTGGGTTGTAGTATAGGGCACATGTTTGCATCATGGTCCCCATGGAAGATCTCACAGTCTACCACCATAACACATACTGACTTCCGTGGGAAACTATCCTTTACATGCCCTTCCACTTCACAATCTATACACCAAAGCCCACTATGAACCTTATGTGCTGAGTTTGTAGATAGCTTCTCCAACTACTTGTCCGTTATAGTAATTTGAGCCTCCATAAAAGGACTAACACTAGTATCGATGCTCCTAACAGCTTCGGCATGTAGGGCATCTTCTAATGCCTTGCATGGGTCTATGAAATTCTTGTGTGACATCTCCCTTCTAAATGGTGTTATCAAACCTCTAAAAAACCATTAAGCATGTTGAGAAGCATGAATTTCATAGGATATTTTAAACAAGAGAGTCTCGAAATGCATGCCATACTCCCACACACTCTTTGTCATTCCTTGATGGATATCCTTTAGAGCGTTGATGCTTTGATGCTCAAACTCAGGGATATGGAACTCTGCTAGGAAGGCATTCTTCAATCTGATGTAATCTACCACGGTCTGATGGGGTCATATTTCCTATACCAACTATATACGTGCCCTTACAACATTATTGAAAATTGGCTTGCCTTTCACTCTGGGGTAGTGATCCCCTTCACACACCATATTAATTCACACTTGTGTAGATGCTTTGCAGCATCTTCAATACCTCTATAGTCTGGTAAGTGCAAAGATTTCTCAAAAAACACTTGGGGAGGGGGCTGGGTTCCTTGTCCTCTCAATCCAGAGCCTTGGTTTCCTCCTCCATTAGATCCACTAGATCCATCGGGTCCTGACCCACTAGATCCACTTCCTGTAGACAGAAAAGGACCTAAAGTGCTTTTGCCAAGGGTTCCCAACATCCCACTGAACTATGCATCGATGGTCTGTGATATTGTCCCACTTCCAGTTATATGTCCCTCTCCACTCCCAGACGTGATACCCAATCCTTGTGTAATTTCACCTTGTCCAAAGATTCCTCCAAATACAAGAATGGCTTGTGCAGCCCTTGCATGTTCAAAATGAGAAATTATATATCCTTGGTGCATATCAGTTACTCCCACCAATACCAACTGGGTTAACAATATTTCTCCCTTGATCTAGAAAACCAAGTACTAGGGTTTGGTCCCCATGTGGGTTCATATGCATGGTGACGGATCTTCTTTCTCCATTCGATGAAATCTCATCAGAATCTAGAAGGGCTTCTCTCCTTAGCTTTCCAAGATGGGGTAGCATAGACTGCTCAGGTTCCATGTCCTCTGCATGAACCTCAACTCCTTCCTGCAATGTATGCCTCCATATATCCATCAAACTTGTAACCTCGTGTTGTCTAGTCATCTCCCTTTCATGAGATTTTCTATACTTGAGCCATACCTCCTCCCTTTCCTTCATAGCCATAATTTCCACCATCTTCCTCCACCCTAGCTTCCTTTCCCAATGCTCAAAGAACCTTAGCTAGCCATGGGAAATGCCTCCAAACTCAAGGTAATGACCAATATCTTCATAAACAAAGGAATAGCATGAAAAAATTATCCTTTAGGCTCCCTCCAGAACTCAAACTTAGAAAATTTTAGGAAAGAATATATAGAAATTGCGTATTCAAGGGTATAACTGATTAGTACTCTCTTCCACCAGTGATCAACAATACACATCCAAGTCAGATCTACATCATGCAGCCTTTGATAGTCATCTTGGGTCCATACGCACGATCTATAGTACCAGCTTGATCTGGATGCATATGTTGAAAGCCATTCATATTGTTCTATTGGGAAGTAGCAAAATAATGTCTCATACAGCTCATTGTACGGATTCTCTTCTACCCATCTATGTGCATTGAACTTACGTCCAGTGCTGACTCTCTGATAAAACTCATCCTTCATGCTCTTAAACAATGTTTCAATACTTTCTAATGTCAGTTGCTTTGTCATCATGCATCAAAGGGAAAAATATGCATGTCATTCCTCATAAAAACTTCAAAAAGAGGTCCCAGAAATAGAACCAAGATGTAGTCATATTTTATACCCTTAGACCAATAATCTAATCGCATGCGCATTGGCCTATCACCTAGCGGGCACTGGTACTCACCCGAGGCATGCACGGGTGCCAATTCTCTCCTTTATGTAAGTATTATGAGAATGTGCCATCTTATGATAGATAATCAAATGTAGAAGAATAGAAAATAACTATGCAACATTCTAAGAACCTAGAATGATTTTTCATCTCATTGCATCCAGAAAAGATAAATAATAAGTAGCATGCGGAAATGGTTCATACAGAAAGGAAATACATAAGTATTATACTCCTAAACACATATATGATCCATAACATAACCTTATATTCATACTAATATGTTCAACAACCACATTACATCCCTTGAGGTCATAATAGACCTTCATATAACCATGGAGAGCCAAGTCATGCATCAGAACTACATTATGTCCATCATATTACAAAGAAAGATACAGACCCATCCCTCTAAATGTGTCATGATTCCTATATTCTCCTCATCCCATCCTATATACTTCTTCACGGTATTTTTGTAGATATTCACCTCTCTTCTACCCTCTCTACCCTCATTCTCCTCTTTTCTTCTATCGGGTGCTTGTATTTATAACCTCAGCAACCACCGTCATTCCTTTCTAAAGTTATAGATTGTTTGCCAAGTGTTGAAATGGTCCTCCATGGGAACATGCCTTCTCAGATCGAAGCTCTCCACTCTTTGTAATGATGTCTTCTGGAACCTTCCATCACATGCCTACAATATTCCCTTTTTAATCCTACAGTCGCCAAGCTAACACCTTATCCATAAGGGTCTTTCTTTTCTCGTGTGCTTCCTGGGGTGTCAAATATAGATAATTCCAGAACTTGTCCTGCCTTATGTGTGTGCATTATGTGTTCTACAAAACCCTACTAGAACCCTTCCCTGCATGCCTTCAACATGCACTCCCTTCTTCAACTAGGTCCCACGTGACCATGCACCTTCTCATCTTTAGCCAATATTATAGTGCCCAAAAACTATTATATGGAATCAAAGCTTAAATCCCAATCTCACTCAATTTACTGTTAGTACAGAATCACAACACTCATGAATGGCCGAGGTGTGAAGTGGGGCATCCGATGTGATTTCAAAACATGGGACCATCTCTCAAGCTATGGGACATTACAAAACTTGAGATGGACCTCCGAAGAAAGATAGTTCTTGTTTCCTAATCTATCTGCCACAAGCTACTCCATTGTAGGTAGAATCTAACTAACCTAATCTAACTATTCTAAGGGGACATGGAGAAAGAGAGAGAGGGTGAAAGATCCTATACTAAGTGGTGATACACCTAAAAGGAAGTGGATGATCACATACCTGACTGCCTGAAGCAGAGAGAGGTAAGTAGAGGAGAGGGTGGACAGAATGCACCACGGTCTATAGATATATTTCACACAGAACACCACTTCAAAACCCATTAAACATAGCTCCCAAGACCTACAACAAAGATCATAATATGCACAATAACCCTACAATGACGAGAGGTAAGAAGAGACTACAAAATAAGCCAAGGATGGATAGATGCATCACGAAACACATTCTATTACTCCAAAATGTTACATGGTACATCATCAGTAGGCAAGAGGAAAGAAACACCATTACAGAGCCATGGGAGGAGGCCTATACTCCGCATTCTACCCTAAGCAAGAAAGAGAGAGAGGGGGTCAGGAGAGAAAACAATGACCAGCCCTTCACATATTCCCCTCCTTTACAATATATAGGAAGAATAAGAGAGAGAAGAGGGAAAAATTTGAATCCTGCTTAACCACCTTCACAACGCATTAAATCCTAATCTGAAAGCTCAACCATCACCCCTTAATGTATGTTCTAGATCTACCCACAATCTGTGAAGTCTGCCTTAATTACTTTTTCTGCACATTGAAGGAGGAAGAACGGTGGATCAGATCAAATCCGATCTAGTTGTTGGAGTAACGAATTCTATATTAATGGTTTGGGAGACATTTTCTTATTTTCCACCCACTAGAGCCTACTAAAGATAATATTTTATGTTTCCATGGTGTAGAGGGTGTTGAGACATTTCCAAAAAGTCTTCTCCCACCCAAATCTAAGTTTTCAGTCAAAAGATATGGCCATTTGAATATTTGGGTTGCGGGCGCACAATATTTAAAAAGTCTATCCATACCGGGTCCACGTGGCAGCCTTGCGCTTCTTAGAGATTCAGCCCCTACCTTGCACTCTTGAAATTGTGCCAAATTGACATGTGGTGGCTTCTGCAGGATCCATTGTGTTCCTTTGTATTTTCCCTAAGTCCTTTGCTTGACGGCACCAAACTTCTGACCCTGGACACGTGGCGGCTTGGCGCTCATTTGAAAACAGCCCCTATATTTTACCTTTGAAGTTTCTTAGTTGAAACACGTGGAGGCCTCCACTTTCTTTTGGAATTTTTAATGGCTGACTTCACCTCTTTGGACTCTGGGACATGTGGCAGGTTGGCTCTCATTTGGAAACCCGTCCCAAATTTTACTTTTTGAAAGAGCGGCATGTTGACACCTAGCTCCTTCTGTTGGCCTACGTCTGCTTTCACTATTCAACCCTGACTCTGTCCCTTTTTGGACTCTGGGACATGTGGAAGACTTGCGCTCATTTGAAAACCCAGTCAGGATTTTACCTTTGAAGGAGTGTCATTAATACATGTGGCACCTTCCACATGCACTTTATACTTAGTTGTTTTAGGCTCACTCTATTTTTTGACCTCTGTTGACCATTGGCTACATGGAGGGCTGGCACAAGTTTGATTCTCCACCCAAGACTCCCATCTTGGAATTGCGTCATTTGGACACTTTGCACCTTCCACTGATTTGAAGACTTTTCAACAGCCGGTGCAAATTTTGGGGCTCTAGATGCATGGAGGCTTGGCACTCAGTTGATTCTAACCTTTTGAGTTTAACCTTTGGAGGTGTGTTGTTTGGACACTTGGGAGCTTCCGCTGTCTCCTCCATACTTAGCCAATTTTGGGGCTCATTCTAAATCATTTGTAGAGCCTGAAAACTTTGAACCTTTGACATTTCTTTTCCTTTGAGCTTCTAGTTTCTTCCTTCTATTTACTCTTTCCCTGACCTTGTTACTCCATTGTAGATCCTACATGTAACTTGTCTGTTGGATTTGAAGCACGGGCTTGAATGACAGAACCATTTTCTTGAATTTCTTCTTACATGGGGTCATTTGATTTTTCACAAGCCTTGTCACTCCATTGTAGAGTCCCTCTATTTCTTGATTATAGGATTTGAATGTGATTTCTTTGGTTTCTTCTGTGTGAGGTCATGGTTGATCCAATTTTACCCAAGGGAAAAATTGGGATAACAATTTGGTGACTCACAGGGGGCATATGTCTGCTAGATGGAGGGACCAGCAACCTTGAAGCATCCATTGGGCATGGAGTTTAGAATAATAGCCTGATACTGATCCTTTTGCTTTGAAAATCTAATCCCCTAGCTATTGCAAGCCTGACAGATTGCTCGTAGTGACCCTGAACCTACCCGCACGTCCACACTCTCAATTTTCATAAGAAATCTTGAAACAAGGCTTCTGAGAGTAGAAAATTGTTTTGACCTGGGGCTTTCATCCATCCCTGAATGGACTGTTTCAAAGATGGCTTTAGTTGCTCTGCATTTTTTTTATTTTGAAATTCATAACTATTACAGGAAACTATGAGTCTTCTGCCATGAATAGTGAAGGGCCTAGCCTCAGTAGCTTTGGAGCAATACAACCAAAACTTATGTACAAAAAAAATCATAAATGCCTTAAATGAGACATGTAGAGTGTGCACAGGAACTTCTTCTGCTGGAAGCAAAGTCTACTCCTACTCCTAAACTAACCAAAGAGAAAAGGGGGCTAAACAAAGCTTGTTACAGGAAGGGAGAAGTAGCTTCCCTTTCTCAAGAGGGGCAGCCATGCAAATGATTTGACACTGAATATGGCTACTTGTATGAGTGAAAAACTAACTATAAGCTGGACCTTCACCCAAATCATCAAGGTATCCACATCAACCAAAAATACCTCCTCAAGCTTATTAGCATTAAACTCATGGAGGTGTTGATGATGAACCTTGGTACTTTGATGCTCTTCCTCATGCCTTGAAGTAGGCATGACTAGTTTTGTCTTCTCTCCTGGCTCTAATGAAGCCAAGTACCTAATCGAGCATGGTCAGATCCTTTGAATGTGCCCTTTGATCTGAAATTTAACTCCAAAAATGGATTTTTTTGTGGACCTTCTTGGATGGATGGTGTGAGAGAGATGATGACATCTTCTTTCCTTTTATCTTCCTTCTCTTGTGAAGAACATGGAAGACTCATATCTTCCAACCTTGGTTCCAGAGGACTGTTATGAAGTGCAAGTTTTTTTCCTTGAACACTCTCCTTCATGGCAGCAGACTCATATGCTTGGAAGATAGATGGAGGAGGAGGAAATTATGTAATATCCATGCACTCTTCTCCATCAAAGCAGTTCTCCAAGTTAGATAATTTTTCTCCATGTTGTCTTATTGCATGTGCTCGACCTCCTCCATGGTGTGCTCTTGATCCGCAACTAGCTCACCATGGTTTCCCTCTTCCTCGAACCATAATTTTGAAAGTTCAAACTCTTCTTCAACATCAAAGCTTGAAGGGGATGAAGTGGGAGGAAGAATTGATGGTTCTTCTATGGCATGATCCACACTTGGGGCCTCTGAAATTGTATGATCCTCATCCATCATGGGTTCATCAATCAAATCAAGCCCTTGAAATGAAAGCAAAAAAATTTCAATTATGCATTCTTCATTGATTGGCTTCAACTCTAATTTTATCTCTCCCAGATGCTCCTCTTCAATGGAACTTGGAGCTAATTGTTCCTCATCTTTAACTAGTTTTGCATCTTAGATTAGATCAGCATTCTCTTTAGACAAAGTGTCATCATGGACATTGCATTCAGAGCAAACAAACTGCTAATATTCTTCTTCTTGTTTTTTTTCTTCTTTTGCTGCAAACTCAGCCTCAGCCACCACTATTTCTTCAACCATGACCTCCTCTATTAGCTTGACCATCAAGGGGATCTTTGTAAACCCAAATTTAGTAGCCCAACTCTTCAGATTGTATGTCGTTTCTTCTCTGTTGGGCTCCACTTGTTGTTGTTTTCCTTGACTGGATTCTTGAGTCTCTTCCCAACATGGAATTGGGAAAGAAAGAGGAGTGATAGGTTGGGGTTCAAATAGCTTTGCAATTGTTTTTGGTGGTGAGGGAGGTGGAACTTCTTATTTATTTTTAGGGAATGACTGTGTAGACACCAAATTTGTGTCTGACAACCCCCCGTGCCCCACATCTCATTTCGCAACCTAACCTCATCACCTAAACCTTACACAATTATTTATTAATTACCTTATAATTAATAAATTCACATCGCCATACCTGCCACCTCATTTCACCACCTCATCATGACCTAGTCTTAACCCTAAACTAACCTAATTAAGACCTATAACTTGGTCTACATTCACACCCATGACTAATGACTCCTCACCCGCACCTAAAACCAACCTCATAATGACTTGACCAAGCCCGCAACTAATCCCTCAAGAGAAAAGGAGGGAAGGTTGGCTATTTTACTAAAAATAGCCCACCTTGACCTGACCGATACTGGTTACTACTCGACCGCCGTCGGTTACGTAACCGCCATCGGTTCCCTGTAAATGACCACTCCCAACCAAAAACAAAGGGTTGGATTTTTCATTGATCCGAATCATAAGTCATTGGAAAGGATCCCAGAATTTACTTGGCTGAACAGAGACAAGTGAAGGAAAGAGCAGGAAGTTGGGCAGGGAAGGACATGCAAGTGCAAAGACTGCAACTGATACCCAGAGCCCAGTGACACTCATCAAGCATTCAGGGAGAGAGATAGCTCATCTTGGATTGTCAGATCATCACCGCTTGAGCGCCTGTCTTGCCATCGTGTCCCATAACCTGCATTTTCATCAGGAATTAGTAAGTCTTATATGTTCCCTTTTAATAATATTCTTAGATTTCTGAATCACAGTAATTACAAGTCTACCCCCAGATCCACTAACCCGGTAACACTCTCCACCTAACTTACATTCCTTTACCCCTATTTGCTCCAAGAACAGCCCGCATACCTCTAGTCTTCTCCATCACCTCATTCATATCCCCAGTTATTCCTACCAGCCTTATAAACACCATAACTATCCATATAGCCATTCTTATAGCCAACCTTCACACCAAACCCCTTGAATCACTACCCCTACTTGATATCGTTATCAATCAAAATCGTACCGGGTGACACTGACCGGTGTCGGTCACCGGATTCAAACCAAGACCAGCCTTTCTCTATTGTTCTAAACAGGTAAACAAATTGTAATTGGACAATAGCTTATTTGTTAGAATTTTGTATTAATTCATATTAGCATGGGAACTGACCCTTCGAAAGAAGTTTTTATATTTCCTGGGCCCAAAAAAGGCAGTTCCCTCATTTCTTGTCTAATTAAAAATCTAGTGGTCTTGTATTCTTATCTTACAGGTAGTCCTTCCAGACAAAAAGGAGTTCTTCACAATCGATCTGAATCTCTCTCCTCTAAAACGGTACGCGCACAGCCCTTCTCGACATTCAACAAGTATTCTCCTAAGCCCTAACCCTTATCGTTTCTCAAAGGAATGAAAGGATAGAAGCAGTCTATTCCAAAAATGAAACATTCCATGTGAAACATTTTGGCAATGCCTGGTGGGACCATTTCGGGTTTCTTTTCTTTTCTTGCTTGCTTTCATATAGGGAGCCTAACTTGTTGTTTTCTTCTTCTTAAGATATCATAAGGTATTTGTTATTTTGGTAAAGGAACTTGCTTTTGCTTTTACATCTTTGGCATTTAGTGAAATTCACTTCTTTGCTTCATCGAATATCATTTTCGATTTGGGTTTAACCAGCGTGCATTAACATTCTTGCTTGTTGTTTTAATATTAAGTGAGCGTAGATTAAGTAACAGTCGTAGACGTGGGGGTGAATTTCCACGGTATTACATAGAAATTAATCTTACTTTCACTGCACACACATACCGAATCATGACATAATAAACACCAACATCTCAAACATCCCCCCTTTTTCTGTGGTATTCCTCAGCCCCATTGAGACGGTAAGCCTTATACCAAAAAAAAACTTGACAATTGCCCAGTCTTTGTTTAGGATTGACTATGTACGTTCTAAAGGCATAAGCCCCAATTGAAAAAATTACCATAGGGTTAGTCTGCTTAATTTTTGGGCTCTTGCTTGTACTCGGTTCTGTTTTGGCATACACTGTTCTGTGATCACTTCGAATAGTTTGATAGAGGTACTAAGGATTGTTAAAAACTCAAATCAGCAGCTTCTTATGTTTGTTATACCAGTCCTATTACACCGACATCGGGTTATTTGACGACGGTTAAGCCTAACCGACAGCGGTGTAGGAAGACCAAATCGGGTACTGTATTCTCCAGTCCATGATAAACCAGAAACTCTACAATGTCAAAATTTGGAGTTGTTTCTGTTCCTAAATAAAATTGAAACCTCTACTAGGTAATCTTGCTCATGTTTGTGCACTTGGAAGCAAGCCGCCGCCATAGTTTCACATGCATGCCTCTGTGGACAATTTTCGGGAATCATTCGCCCATGGTTGTTCACATTTCTTGTGGCGCTATGGGGACCTACGGATTACAAGTGAGGTTCTAAAAATTCGGTAGAGAGATAGGAATTGCAAAAAATGGGACGCTAATCCTAGCACTGTACAATTTTATTTGTTCATGCCCTGAATAATGCCCAATGGTCAACTCCTTGTTGCCATGCCATTAGTATAGCTTCTCATTAGACTCCTCTCTTCCTGATTAACCACACTTTTGCCTTTTGCATCCGTGGCCCTGTTCTCCCAATCCAGCGGCTCCAGGGGTTTCAGTCGGCATAGATTGTCTTTCCTTTGTTTAATCTTGGGCCCCCACATATATACCACTGACTACTCCTAACTCGTCTCTCTTGCAGACTGCTCTGTTCATGATTTGCTCTTACCACCTATCCACACGAGATTGCCTTCTCAAGCTCCGCCCACCTTTTATTTCCACCACCGTATCCAATGACCTCAACATCCTTATATAGGACATCCCTTATTTGGTCACCTCAACATATTCGTCCTCCCTTACCTTGTCAACATTTACCCCACCATTGTCTAGTGGAGGCCCTTGGCCAATTGGGCTCCGGTTACCACAACCCCAAACCCTCATCTCATCAACCATGCTTTCATAAAAAGATGGACAAAATGTAAAATCATGGAAGCTTTGGTTTGGGGAAGGAAGTCGGCTAGCGCCTTGAAATACGAGCAAGTTTGTCGGGAGCCTAGCCACCATCCTCTGATCCCCCTTCATTCATATCCTTCCTCAATGGGGAACTACCAAAATTGACTTGTTTATAGTAAAGAGGATCCTCAACAACATTGCGATCATTTAGACATGCTTGTATTTGATTTCTCATGATGATGTCTGGCTACTCAGCACCTTTCCCATTCCTTATCAGGACCTGCCTTGGAAGTGTACAGTGCTTTAAAACCGCACTCAAATCTTCTCTTTTAACCAACTAGCCCCAATCTTTCTTGGTCATTCTCCATTAACATGCCAAGAAAGTATTCTATCACCGACTTTATGCCATCTGACAATTTTCGAAGCATGAATCTATCACAGATTTCAGGACAATTAGGGGCCTTATCAAACCAACTTACATATGGCCTGCCTCAGGCCGACTTATCAAACTTTTTACGCAGGCTGCGCAAGCACATCTCTCCTACCCTCAAATCAAACTTTCGCACATTTGATGGAGGCCTGTACTTGGCTCAAAAACTAGAGATTCGAGCGTCTTAAAGGAGAGGAAGTGGTGGTACGCAACAAAAACCGCAATTTCACAAACTCAGACTCCACCAATAAACCCCCATACACCACCACTCCTTCACACATCCAACTATTGAAATCAAAAGGAGCTTGTGCACACGGTGAGGTAAATATCAAGCCACCGGCTAATACCCCACCAAACGCTGCCTAAAGTATAAAGGCCGAGGAGGCCCATCAATTATTTCCTCCCTTGGAGAGGAGAACGGGAACACTAGGTTGTCATCTTGGAAAAAATTGCTCAAAGCCGAGCTATTCACCTTGCCTCCTGTTAAAACCACCTCTCGGTTTAGGACTCAACCCGCGCTTTATACTTCGTGGTACAAAGAAAATGACTTCTATAACTTTCACCGCGGTAAAGGGACCAGTCCTGAAAACTGTTAAGATTCCGGTTTGAAAAAATCATTAGTGCAAGATGGTTGATGCAGGGGATATAACCCTTCGATAATCCTAATGCCGCCTGATAACAAAATTGACAATAGTCAATAAACATTCTGAATACTCGTATAACAGTAACATTAAACCAAGATGATAATTAGCCGAGGAGAGTGTTCATGAAATCCGCAGTCTTCGGACTCCCGAGCAAAAAGCCTCTATCGAACCCCCCCAAAAATTCGACGTCAAACTCTTCACAACGCAGAGGAACCCGAACCCCCCTCCTCACTTATCAAGACAAAGATGAAATACTTACCGTTCCTTAATCATCAAGGAATTAACCACCCAGAGTTCTCTTCTTACAAATGAAACTTTCTTTACCAACCAACATCTTGCCAAAAACTGATGAGTGGATGTTATCTAACTTATCTATTTCCCAAAGTCTCCTTCTACCCACTCTTTTACACAAGAGGAGGGCCCGCAACTTCTTTTGTATCCTTAGACTAGAGACCTCTTGCACCGACATAACCACATTCTTTAAACATGACGAATCCTCTCAACATGCCCTTCTACCTATTAGTTATTCATCACCTAAACTCTTTTCAGCGACCGGGTGACCTCTTAACGCCCATTGATATAAGGCCCTCATGTACCACCTGTATCACACCATAGTGGACCGGAATCACAACACACTCTCTTCCATATCAAATTCCAATTCACATGCGAGGATTGTCATCCTCAGGAGATAGGTGAGTCCTATGGGAACGTTTGAGTACGCCATATTCTACTCAAATGAAGATGACTGATCCCAGAACGCCTCTACCATATACCCCGAAGTGTTTACAGAAGCTTAAAATGCCTATGTCCTCATCTTCACCTCCCCTCATCTCTACCAAATACCTCTATCCACCTCTATTAGCCTAACCAAATCTTCCCCTACGCTTGGGACCTCACCAATACCCAGTCTAACACACCCACCTAAGTGGCTTGATTTATTAAAAATAATCCGTCCATCCACTTAGGCGAACAAAATCAATCTCCTCACCTATATCTCTATCACAACTAAAACCATCGTCGTCACACCTACCTTCCATATTGGGACCTCATCCCTCCACCTTGCATCAATATATCATACCTCCTCGCGTTTTCTTTAAAATGACCTACGCCTTCTGCACCCATAGAGAGATCCAAGGGTATATCAACACCGTCACCCCGTGTATCCTATCCACCTATCAACTCTAAACAAATTCCATCATCAAAAGATTTTTTGTGTCCACTCCTATTTCTCCGTGGTTGTTTTCTGATACCACATCATTTATGGCCCCATCATCTAACTAGCTAACCATAGCTTCCGCACCAAAGAATCCACGTTTAGTTTAAAACCCATTATCAAAACCCCTTGGCTAAACCGCCACCCATACAAATCAACCATACCCCGTCATTACCCACAATCTACCCAGTCAATAGCCTCATCTTCCTCTAACTTTGACCCACTCAAAGGGTCTTACGCCAAAATCCTTGCTATGTTGTGGCGAATGCGACCATTTCCTACCCCACTTAGACCTTATGACCCATCTAAACCCTCGACCAATAGGTTATGATGAGTCTAAAATCTACACTTACCACCGCACACTAGGACATGATGTAGAGGGATGCAAAGCGTTGAAATCCATACTTCGTAAGTCACCTCTCTCAGATAGAAAAGTTAAGAAAGACAACTTACGAAGGGAGAGACCTTTAGCTTCAATTCCCTCTCCTATACTACCTGTCCCCGCCTCACCAAAATCTATCATTATTACAACTCCACCTCTCGAAGACCAGGACTTATCCATACCGTCTTCCTCCTCTCGTATTCACGAGATCAATATGATTAGTTTTGCTACTCAAGGGTAGAAAAACAATGGGAAAGTGAAAGAAAGCACACCTGCGGCCTCCCTTTCTCCGTCCACCATCCCAATCGCACCACCACCTAAAGTGGTTATTCGTGGACCTGCCTACCCCGTCTCTAATGGAGTTGCCCACCGAACCATGATCAAACAGCTTCACCAATCACCTGTAAAAATGACACTGTATGATCTCATTCAGACTTCTGAATCTCATCAAAAAGCTCTCGTTGAACTCCTTCAAGGGATAGAGGTCTTACCTAATGAAACCTTGCCTGTTACCTCCATTCTCACACCCAATCATGTTGCTTCGCTCACCAAACAACCCATCTCCCCAACCACTTTTGTCTCTGTACAGCAAGCCGCTGCTGTCAGTTTCTCTGAAGACAAAATTATCGACTTTGGTACTGAAGATCCTGACCCTGCTCTTTTCATCTTAGCTTACGTCTGAGACATTCGGGTACGTCGTGTTATGATTGACGGGGGCGCTAGCCTAAACATCATCTCTTCAAAATCCTTCCAACAAATGAATATCCCTTCTAGCTGCATGTGTGCCAACCCCATCATGTTGCGGTCATTCAATGATGCTATTACTTCTACCTTAGGCACCGTGATCCTTAACATTTGTGTAGGACCACATAATTTACCCGAACCCTTCTATGTCCTTGAGGGAGAGTTTCAATACAATATGTTGTTAGGCAGCCCTTGTATCCGGGCTATGGGATGTGTTCCCTCCACCTTACATAGATGCATAAAATTTGAGTACGAGGGGAATTCCTACACTGTAAAAGCTTATCCTCCCCCCTTCAAAACATGTATTATGTTATATCACCCTAATGATGTGCTTGTACCAGTCAAGAAACCCATTCATCTAACCCAACCATCCACTCCAACCACACCTCTATCATCCACTTCAACCGCACCTACACCTTCAACCAATGAAACCACCATCATAAATACCACTTCCTTTCCGACAGCTAACATCCCAACCTCAAACCCCTTAGTAGATGTTTTTCAAATCCTTACGCTGGGGGAGTATCGCATATATAACATTAGATCTTTCCATACCCCACAGGAGTACGGACAGTTACATGCGCATCCTACCTATGACCGTCAAGTGGGGGAAGTAATTCCCTACGGACCACCTCATTTCCACACCAACCTAATGTATGGGGGTGTCAACGCTTCCTCCATTACCCCTGAACCTCCTGTTGGTGTGGTTCCTTTCCAATCTGATTTTCAATACCTAAAAAATCGTCGTTTCGCCCTCACCTTCTTGACTCATTATGCTTGGAAAGGCTTTGGTTTTGGTCTTTATGAACAAGGTCGACATATAATCATTCCTGTAACTACACACAAGCACAATGATCATAGTGCTCTCAGATTTCATGTCAGTTGTCTCCTAGAAGATGAAAACGTCACCCCTACCAAACCATCATCACCCATTTTGCCATCATCACCCACAGAGTCGATACATCCTAAATCTATCCCTCCTAACTTTTTTTTTTTTTCATAAATGCTATCTTCCTAGGTCCTCTCACCTATCAACAAGATAATGAGGACCCGTCTTCTCTTCCCTTTCTGTATCCAGACATGATTGAAGAGGACTCACCTTCAATTAATGTCGTTGAGTGCCAGGATGACGACTCCATCCTCACTTACCTTGACGCGGATGACTCTTATATTCAACGCGCCTTACCATCTGAAACTCAAACCATGTTGAACGAGTCGACTATAGAAATCAACATCCATACAGAGGAGGATCCTCACATCGTGAAGATCAGACAATCCCTTAACGCATCAGAACAAGTCGCCTTTACTACCTTTCTCCGTACCCACAACCAAGCTTTCGCTTGGTCCTACGCTGACATGCCAGGAATTGATCCTGACATTGCTGTCCATAACATTACCCTGAAACCTGATTCCAAACCAATTAAATAGAAACTGAGAAAAATGCATTCATGCATTGCCCTCTTGGTCAAAGAAGAGCTTCAATGACTCCTTTTTGTTTCCTTCATCCTGCCTATTGACTATCCTCAATGGATTTCTAAAATCGTACCTGTCAGTAAAGCGACGGGGGGACTTCGGATATGCACGGATTTCTGAGACCTTAACCTCACTTGCCCCAAGGATGACTTGCCCCTCCCAAGTATTCATCAACTTGTTGATCTCACTGCGGGCCATGAGATGCTCTCTCATGGATGGCTTTTTGGGATACAACCAAATTTTGGTAGCCCCTGCTGATCAACATAAAACTACCTTCATAACTATTTGGGGAACCTTCTGTTATCGTGTCATGCCATTTGGCCTTAAGAATTCTAGTGCAACCTATCAGTGGGCTATGACTTACATTTTTCACGACATTATGCACACTATCCTTGAGGATTATGTCGATGATCTTCTTAGCAAATCTAAACATCGCAGTGAACATATCGATGTTTTAACCATTATTTTTGATCACTTATTACAATATTCTGTCTGTCTTCAACCAAAGAAATCTGTCTTTGGTGTCCTTTCAGGAAAACTTCTTGGTTTTATCGTCTCTTTGCGTGGCATTGAGGTCGATCCATCTAAAGTCACAGCTATCCTCGAAATGCCCCCCACCTACTAACCTCAAAAATTGCGTAGCTGCAAGGTAAACTCCAATCTATCCGGCATTTCATCTCCCAACTCTCATATCGATGTCAACCTTTCCATCATCTCCTTAAAAAGGACATTGCCTTTCAATGGAGTGAAGAGTGCCACCAAGCCTTTGAGGCTCTCAAAGCTTATCTCTTGCAGCCACCCGTGCTTATCCCACCTCAGGACGATTGCCCTTTCTACCTTTACCTTTCTGCCACCAACCACGCTGTAGGGGCCATGCTCGCACATCATGACTCCAAGTATCGAGAACAAGCTGTTTATGATAAATTCGTACTCTGGTGGATTATGAGACTAGGTATACACATGTAGAACAAATTGTGCCTAGCCCTTCATTTTGTGGCCACCAAACTCCGACACTACTCCTGAATCACAAAAATTTCGTATCACCAACATGGACCCCATCCATTATATGTATGCCAAACCTCATCTAAACCAACGCATCGCCCGATGGCTTATGCTCCTTGCTGACCTCGACCTTGAATTTATAACAACAGAATTCAATCAAAAGGACAAACGATTGCGACCAACTCGCGGAAGCCCCTTTACCTGGGGTGCAATTTACCAATTTTAATTTCCCCGACGAACTCATCGCCACTCTTTCACTTAGGGAGGAGTCGTATCCAATGAACCCTCTCTCGATGGATCAAATGCCAGTGCGGCGGCGGGGCAGGCATTGTTCTCATTCCTCTTGATGCTGAGCCTATGCCTCTTTCATTCCGACTCGATTTCCCCTGCACTAATTATACAGCGGAATACAAGGCCCTAGTTTTGGATCTCCCGGTTTCATTACACTTAGGTGTCAAATCTATCAATATTTTGACGACTCTCAATTGGTAGTCAATCAAGTCATGGGCATATACCAATGGAAAAAATGCAAGAACTTCAAAATACAAACACTTCGTGGATTCACTTGACCTTATTGCTCCATACTCTATCCAAAACCATTTCCACGCTCCAATAACAAAAAAAAAAAAAATTTGCGAGATATGGCTTGCTTAGCCGCGCAAATTCTTGCTTCATCAATGACTTGACATTGTTGTCTTGGTCCACCAAACTCTTTGACACATCTTAGTCAGCCACGGTTGGTTTGTATGATAAATAATGTGTCTGCTTAATTGCAGGATTACGGTATCACCAATTTTTCATGACTACCTTACAACCTCTGTTCTCTGACCTGACCTTACTAGTACCGGCAAACGTAATTTTCTTAAAAGTGTTCTCATGATGTCGTCATGGGGGGACTCCTTTTAAACGTGGCTTTGATGGCCAATCCTCCTTCGATGTCTACAGGCCGCTGATGGTTTCACCTATACCATCCAATAGGTCCATGATAGTTTTTGTGGTGGCATTTTATTGGCCTTGCCATGGCTAAACGGATCTTCGTCCTAGGCTCTTAGTTGGCCTACTCTTAATAACGACCACTACGATATGATAAGCCGTTGTGTTATTGTCATCAACATGCCAACCTCAACATACTCCTAGCCATCTTGCGACAGTCCACACGAGATCTTTGGGCCTTCTCCACAATGGGTTTAGACCTTATTGGTGAGTTTCATCCACCCTCTTTACATGTCACCGATGGATAATTCACAACAGCAACCGCATATTACACAAATGGGTGTAGGCTATTCACTCATCTCACCCAAAAAATAAAAAAGTGTAGATTTCATTAACCACCAACGTATCGTCATTTTGGTGTTCCTCATCG
This sequence comes from Taxus chinensis, assembly GCA_019776745.2. Lineage (NCBI taxonomy): Eukaryota > Viridiplantae > Streptophyta > Pinopsida > Cupressales > Taxaceae > Taxus > Taxus chinensis. The sequence goes on from CM034150.1 coordinate 825,923,073, forward strand.
CCTGATCACCAGATAAGGAAATATTTCAAAATAAGTTGTTACAATATAAGAAGACCTTTGGTAACAACTTCAGTATCAAACTAGCTTTCTCTTCACCGTACCATCCACCGGCCAATGGTTTTTAGGCTGAATCTCTAATAAAACCTAAACAAAGCCCAAATGAAAGTTGTTTAATGAGTCCGAAATGAACTTGTCATGATACACTCCCCTTGCCCTCTGGGCTTATCATACTAAGCAGTCATACCTCACTATGCACAACACCTTTTTCTTTGGTATATGGTACCAAGGCTGTCCTCCTCTCGAAATCAAATACCTCCCCTCAGCTTATAAATCTCGTCAGGATATTCTCACCAACGGGATTTCTGCCACGAAGCGATGAGCCCAATTAGCACTTCTTGATCGATCGTCATCTACGGCTCTTGACCACCTTCAAATTTCCCCCCCCTATCAAAACGCATCAAGTGTGCTTTGGATACGTGACTTTCATGAGCGTAACCTTTAAGGTTGTGATCTTGTCTTAAAGAGATCAACATGTCACCAAACTAGAACGAAAACATGGAAAATTTGCTCCCATTGATTGGGCCCTTCTTACATATCCCTCACACTTATGGATCAGGAACTAGCGTTTAAGCTTCGCTTATGGTAACCTTAGCCTGACCCCCTTAATGCCCTTACATCTTCAACCATTCTATTGTTGAATTTAGTGTTACATCAAACTTCTTACCTACCTTGCAACTCGTCCGTTGAGCTCATTTACCACCACATCACTTTGTTTTCCTACATCTCAAAATCATCAAGCTCACAGAATTGGTTTGATTACACCTCCCTTACAGAAGCCTTCCCCTTTATAATCTAGTCCAATGACTGTCAAAGTATCAAAATGACACATTCTTATTGAACACTTATGGGATCTCTCCTCTTGAGTCAAACTTCCTACAAACTAGATGCTTTAATGCCAACTGCCAGCTAAAATTATGAAATTATATATAGACTGCTCCCTCGGAGGACAGCTATATTCCACACTATTACTGCTATTATATATTAGACTGCTCCCGAAGGAAAAGCTAACACAAAAGACACATTGCTACTATAATAGACGGACTCCCTTGAAGACAGTATACAAGGCCAACCTTTATCGAAGATTCTCGCCATTGATCAGACTTCGTGAAGGACCTACAAGAACAACAAAATATATATTCCCCTGTTAGACTTCCCGACGATCAGTCTATAAAAAAAAAGGCCGCCATCAAAAGAAACTTGGAGTCATGGACTTGTCTATTAGGTTAGGTTCTTTTTTCGTTTCAGAATACTCACTTTATAACAAGTTATCTGCACTCAGTACACCATCCAACTCACCTAACCCATTGTTACACAAAAAACTTAAGGGATTGTGACGTATACCCGATATATGTGATTATATATAAACTCTTTTCACCTACGACTTCTAGCTTTATGCAGCGGTACTAGGGTGCAAGATCATTATACTGTAGATGTGGTTTGTTTAGCCTTTCACTGACGGAGCACTTTTGCCTCTTTGACTCGATTCTAGGATTATGTGTGATCTTAATAAAGACATGGTTCCCTACCATTGGTAGGCTAACTTCACTTCACCTAGACCTATAAACAAACATCGCCAATTCCTTCCCAACACCAACAAACATTACCCACCAATATCAATATATTTACCAAACAACAAATTGCTCAACATACCTAAAATGCCTGAATTGCACCTCTCTATGGTCTAAGGAAGAACTACATCGGTCTGAGGCCCCTCCTTGACTTTGGCAATGGGGAGATGTAGGTGGTAGCGATTAGGAGACATGGTGTCTCCCAAGGTTAGCTTGACAATCCCTACAATACTAATCATGTGTTGTAAAGAAAATATTTTTGTGTTATTCTATTTTGACAACATTCACTTTTATCCTTTTCAAAACAAACAAAAACACATCCAAAAACACAAACCATTCTTAGTCTATCATCACTCAAACAACATACTATTTGATGTTTAGGATGTAAAAAATACATCTTCTCTCATCACGACTCGTAGGTCGAAATCTTAATTTATTCGTATACTCCTATGACATTCATTAGATCCTTGCACCTTCCTCCTGAAATCAGGTGGGGATCTGTGATCGTCGACGCCACTCACTTGGCCTCTCCCCGCTCCCATAACAAATTTTGCGATACTATGCTTGCTTAGCCCCCGGCAAATTCTTGCTTCATCATCAAATACCTGACTCTGACATTTTTTCTTGGTCCAAACAACTCTTGCCCCATCTTATACCAGGCCCCCCCTCCCCGGTTGTTGTATGATAAATAATGTTTTCTGCTAATTTACCGGCTGATACCTGGTATCGAATCAACCAATTTCATGCGTACACCTTACAACAACAACCACCCTGTTCTCTGATCTCTGACCTGACCTTACTAGTACCACCTGGCAAACGTAATTTTTTTTCTTTCTTAAAAGTGTTTTCGCATTATGTCTGTCATGGGGGACTCCTTTTTAAACGTGGCCTTTGATGCAAGATGGCATCCTCCTAGTCGATGTCTAACAGGCGCGGAGGTCACACTATACACATCCAATAAGGTCCATGATAGTCTTTGGTGGTGGCCATTTTAGTGGCCCTTGCCCATGGCTAACGGATTCTTCGCCTTATGATATTATTGGCCTACTCTTATACGACCACTACGAATATGATAAGCGTTGTGTTATGTGTCAGCAACATGCCAACCTTCAACATACTCCTAGCCATCTGCTACAGGTCACACGAGATCTTTGGCCTTTCTCACAATGGGGTTTAGACCTTATTGGTGAGATTCATCCCCCCTCTTCACAATGTCACCGATGGATAATCACAGCAACCCGAATATTACACAAAATGGGTGGAGGCTATTCCACTATCTCAACCAAAAAAGAAAAAATTGTAGAGTTCATTAACCACCACATTATCTGTCATTTTGGTGTTCCTCATCGCCTGATACAGATAATGGAAAATATTTCAAAATAAAGTTGTTACAAGACCTTGTAACAACTTCAGTATCAAACTTAGCTTCTCGTCACCGTACTATCCACAGGCCAATGGTTAGGCTGAATCTTCTAATAAAACCCTAACCAAATCCTCATGAAAGTTGTTAATGAGTCCGAAAGAAATTGGCATGATCACATCCCCTTTGCCCTCTGGGCTTATCATACTAGCATTCATACCTCCACTAATGCCACACCTTTTTCTTTGGTATATGGTACCAAGGCTGTCCTGCCTCTCGAAATAAAAATACCCTCCCTCAGAATATCTCTTCAGGATATTCTCACCAACGATGATTTCTGCCAAGAGCGATTAGCCCAATTAGAGCTTCTTGACGAGCGTCATCTTACGGCTCTTGACCACCTTCAAATCTATCAAAAACGCATCAAGTGTGCTTATGATAAGTGACTTCATGAGCGTACCTTTAAGGTTGGTGATCTTGTCCTTAAAGAGAATCAACATGTAACCAAACTAGAAAAGAGAAAACATGGAAAATTTGCTCCCAATTGGATTGGGCCTTACATAATCACTCACACTTATGGATCAGGAACTTATCGTTTAGCTTCGCTTAATGGTAAACCTGAGCCTGAACCCCTTAATGCCTTACATCTTCAACCATTCTATTGTTGAATTTAGTGTTACATCACTTCTTACCTACCTTGCACTCGTCCGTTGAGCTCATTTACCACCACATACACTTTGTTTCCTACATCTCAAAATCAAATCAAGCTCACATGGTTTGATTATCACCTCCCCTTAAAGAAGCCTTCCCCTTTTTAGTCTAGTCCATGACTTCAAAGTATCAAAATGACACATTCTTAATTTAACACTTATGGGATTTTCTTGAGTCAAACTTCCTACAAAACTAGATGCTTTATGCCAAACGGACATCTAAATCTATAAATTATATATAGACTGCTCCCTCGAAGGACAGCTATATTCCAAACTATTACTGCTATTATATATAGACTGCTCCCCCGAAGGACAGCTATACACAAAAGACACATTTGCTACTATAAATAGACTGCTCCCTTGAAGGACAGCTATACAAGGCCAACCTTTATCAGAAGCTTCTCGCATTGATCAGCTTCGTGAAGACCTCAAGAACAACAAAATATATATCCCATGTAGACTTCCCGCATCGATCAGTCTATAAAAAAAAAGGCCGCATTCAAAAGAACTTTTGAGTCATGGACTTGTCTATTTAGGTTAGGTTCTTTTTTCGTCAGAATACTCACTTTATAACAAGTTCTCTGCACCTCAGCTACACCATCCACCTCACCTCACCATTTGTTTACACAAAAAAACTCAAGGGATGTGACGTATACCCGATATATTGTGATTATATAACTCTTTTCACCTATCGACTTCTCGTTTATGCACGGTACCTAGGGGTTCAAGCTCATTCTACTTTATTATGTGGTTTGTTTAGCTCTTTTCACTTACGGAGCACTTTTTCCTCTTTGACTCGAATCTAGGATTATGTGTTGATCTTAATCAAGACATGGTTCCCTACCACTTGGGTAGGCTAACTTTCACTTCACCTATACCTATACCAACATCGCCAATTCCTTACCAACACCAACAACATTACCCTACCAATATCAATATATTTACCAAACAACAAATTGCCTAAACATACCTAAATTGCCTGAATTCACCTCTCCCTGGTCCTAAGGAAGAACTACATCGGTCTGAGGCCCCTCCTTGCTTTGTGCAATGGGCTATGTAGGTAGCGCTTAGGAGACATGGTGTCTCCCAAGGTTAGCTTGACCATCCCCTACCATACCCTATCATGTGTTGTAAATATAAATATTTTTGTGTATTTCTATTTTGACAACATTCATCTTTATCCTTTTTCAAAACAAACAAAAACAACATCCAAAACACAACCATTCTTAGTACTATCATCACTCAAAACAACATACATATTTAGTTTTTAGATGTTAAACAAATACATCTTCTCTATCATCGACTCGTAGGTCGACATCCTTATTTATTCTTATACTCCTATGAAATTCACTTAGATCCTTGCACCTCCTCCCGAATCAGGTGGTGATCGTGATCGTCGACGCCACTCACTTGGCCTCTCCATCCTCAAAGGTGCCACTGCTACTGGTTCCTCCCACTGATCCGCCAACATCTCCTGTAACATATGAATACATCTTCTAGTGTGGAGGAATCTTGCCTCCAGTCTCTCCACTCATAACTGTGAAACCTCTAACAATCTTGTTGTCTCTTTCACTTGTGTTTGAAGTTGGTGAACCAAATCCTGTAGACAATCTCTCTCCGCTATAATCACAGCTATGTCAGGGCCCTCACGTGCACCTCGCAGCTCTGCTACCCACCATACTCTATAGGCCTCTGTTGTTCCCGCATCCCTTACCCTACGATCGGCTGCTATCTCTTTTGGCCCTTCTAGAGGTGTCGGCCGGGGAGGTGAGAATGCTACCTCAACATCAATCCTCATGTATGGTCTATATGTCATAGGTATATCCTGAACAAACCCAAATTGTTGCCACACGCGATCTAGAGGAATCCTCTCATACTTACCTGGCTTGTGCCCCGTGATCCACCTCAATCGCTCTACACCTCTCAACTCCTCAGCTATGTTCTCTGTTACCATATAGTTCCCGTAAGGCCTCCAACAGATATCCGCAATCATCACCATCTCCCATACCTGCCTATAATACTCAGTGTCACCTATCACGGCCTAGGATCTTGCCTCTTGTTCTATCTGGACCCATCATCTGAATGCCAACCTCTGCACTCCTATCTCTCCCAACTCAATCGGTCGGCCTATTGGGTGCGCACAAACAATGTGCTCATAGGCCCAACAATGTAATAAGTATGAACAATCCAGTGTCATCCTGTGATTTCTACTACAAGCCCATAAACCCCTGTATACCTCTGCCAGGTATGCGGGTGCCCATGCAAAAGTCACGTTCCTTTCTATCATTTCCCAAATAACACTCATCAATGCTTTTGGAAATCTTCTGCCATCCGCTCTCGGTAATGCATAATACCCCACCGCTATCATTAATACTACTGCCAACCTTGTTGCCTCAGGGTGTGCTGCATACATTATACCATAAGTGAATCTCAAACCTTGTTGTGTCAAATCTCGTGCGTATGGACCAAATACTGCTATTATCACTCCTCGCGCAGCGCTAGGCAATGCCTGATATACTGGTCTTCCTGTAATTAGGAGTCTCAAAATACGAAACACATCTTCCAATGTCACTATCATCTCCCCTGTTGGTAGATAGAAGGTATTCCTCTTTAGATTCCATCTCTCAATCAACGCCTGTAACATAGCATGGTTACATGCGATTCGTGAATAATAGCAGATTCCACTTAACCCCAAATGATTTATCAATGCCCATTCCGCTGGTGTTACATCCACTTGGATTCATGATAACAACGCTGGCATAGTATCGTTCATCCTTAACCCTGCCTCCGCCTGCACACATCAAAACGACACACCGCCATTCAATAAATCAGATCCCCAAGGGTTTTTTCTCACATTCTGGAAATTCCTACAGTCATCGGTATCGGTTATAGCTAACCGGTACCAGTTATCTCTAATCGATATCGGTCACTATCAATTTTATACACCCTGTCTAAACACACCACCTATGACAATAATTTGATCGTTTACACCTCTCTGTACATACAAAAATACCTGAAACCCCTGATTACCTACCCCATAACACTCACCTCATCCCAAACCCTTTCCTATCACCTTTTCTTGCTCATCTCTACCCACTTACACTTCTCTCATCCTATTCACAAAACATGCAAGAATCAAATTACAACCAAAACGTTTACCTCTTGGGCTGCAGCAGCTTGAGGTGGAACTTTCCTTCCCTCTCATCCTTGCCTACTGGATGCTTCTCCTTGTTCAGCCATGTTCACCACCCTCTTCAAATATAACTTGTCTTTCTACCTTCTGAATCTCAGCCCACACTCACTTCACCTATCTCTTTCCTCGTTATCACTCAATTATTTCATGTAATTACCTGTATCAGTCATCAAACAGCGTCGCATTCACGTATTTAACTTGTTGCATAACTCTAAAAATAAGAATGCTAAAAATAAGAACTTAAGTTTCCAACCAAGTAGTTCTATTTTTAGGAAATATAATTTTGGCATAACTGATATCGGTTGCATAACCGCTATCGGTCACATTGCCACCGACATCGGTTACATAACCGATATCGGTCAAGAGCCTACTTTTTCTTAAACATAGGCCTTTTCTTTATTTTCTACCCAATTTTTGTAGCGCCCGCTTCTTTTTCCTGCATAACAACACCATTATCAATATTTTTCATCCAAATCACATATATATATCCTCACAATTTCAGCAACATCATCTATCTACATTATAACAACCATTGACAACATACATACGACATCATATATATACATCAAAATCAGCATACACAACATGTGAATTAAACTCATCATCTATATATACATACATTTCATTTCAAAAAGCCATCAACAAAAGACATCAACACCATCAATATATAAACCATGTGGATCAAACTCATCATACATTAAATTTCACAAACCATCAACAAAATACTTAAAACATTTTACACACAGCATATGGATCAAAATCATCATATATATCTATTTATCAAAGGTTTCAAGTATACAACTTGACTTGCATAGGGGCCTCTGTAATCTCATAATAATACAAAGCCGGCACGTAGGCCACAATAACTTTCAACATCTCAACTCGGCTCATAGGCTGGTCTCTTATATCAAAAATATACTCAGCTCGCAGGCCGGTATCAACTGTACAACCCGTACTCGGCTCGCAGGCCGGTATATACAATAAATGAATAAATGAATGAATAAATCATATGTGGGAACGCAGGCCTCTATAAACATAACCAGTTTACAGACCGGTGCCTATACCCAATGTACAAACAAAAACATCTATCTCTGACCCGGGGATGTCTCAACTCTCTCCACCGCCCTCAACACCTCTCCCTGCGGGTCCTGGCCTTGGCTTCCACCTCCTCCCTATCACGGACCCACTGGCTGTGGCTGCACCCCCCTGGGATCTCTGGCTACGAGAGGTCTCAGCTCTGTGCACTGCATATGGCTGATAGTCAGCCCCGGTACCATCAAGGACATCCTGATAATACCGGGCCTCCACTCTTGCCTCCATATAGCAGGCCTATGCCACCATCGCTGCTGGGGCTGGTCCCCCGACTCCTAATAATAATGGCCCCTATGCTGGTGGCGGTACCTATGCCTGTGGCTGCGCCGGTGGTAGTACCTGTACCTGTGGCTGTGCCGGTGCCTGTGGTGGTGCCTGTGGTGGTGCCTGTGCCTGTGCCTGTACATATGCCTGGGCTAACTGCCCCTGTAGGACACCTATATGTTCCTGTGCAGTAGTAAGCTACCCCTGTAACAACTGTACCTGTCCCCTGAGCTGGTCCCTCTCTACTCTAATAGCTGCTAAGTCTGGTTGTGCGGGTTGTGCTCTCCTCACGGCTCTCTCCCCTGCCCACCATACCAAAAATGATCATGTGCAGCCGGCGTCATCTACGGTATCATCTGCTAGCCTCTCTGCTACCCAATCTGGGTCCACGGGCTGTGGTACAGGCAATGGGGCCTCTACATCATCCCTCCAGTACTGAGGGAAGGGTGGTGGCTCATCCTGTTGTAACCCCAACTGCCATCGTACCCTCTCTAGGGGTATCTGCTCATGCTCTCCCGGCCTCCATCCTGTTATCTAGAATGTATACTGGATCGAACGTAACTGTGATCGGGCTCCTCCGCGGGGCTGATGACCTCTGTAAGGCCTCCATATAATATCCAAGGCATTCACGCCCTCTAATACATGACGGTAATATGCTACATCCCGTCCAGCGAGAACTGCTCGTGGCTGGCCCACGACCCCCAACCACCTCTGAAAACCATATCTATATATCACCTATGGCCCCGGTTGCTGGGGTATCCCTACTATTCGAATGCATATGATATGCTCATATGCCCAGCAATGTAACAAAAATGTGGAACAAATCCCAAATCACCTCATCTGGCGATAGCCCCACAGCTCTCTGTATAACTACAATGGGTATACTGGTGCCCACGCATAACATGTATGCTCCTTCACCATCTCGTGTAGCACCCCCATCAGCGCCCGTGGAAAGCGGTCTCCCTTTGAGTCTGGGAGGGCGAAGCGTGTGATGCCGATCATCATTAACACGGCAATCCGTGTCTCATGTCTGTGGGCACAATACATGTCCCCATAGGCAATGCTCGCGTTGTGATTGGTCAATAGCGTGGTTGCATCCCCAAATACCTGTAGAATGTTGTCCATGGCTGTCTCCGCATCTACTTGGAATACTGCCTCTCCATCGATCGGCAATCTAAGGATGCGATACACATCCTCCAGTGTAATCGTCATCTCTCCAGTCGGGAGATGGAACACATTGGTCACCAGATCCCATCTCTCGATGAGGGCAACCATAAGACTATGATCCCTATCTATAGCCCTATAACATTGGACTCTGTCGAGTCCCACCTCGCACATGATGGCCCACTGCGCTGTGAACACGTGTGGCCACATCTGTCTCAACAGTGGGGGCATCCTATCCCGCATCGTCAGCTGCTGACGTGCCTACAAAACCAACCCACTGCATTAGCCCTACTCTTTACAATAACAACTACTTTAACCCTCTATACCCCCTTTTTAGCCACCCAACAACACCCTGACTCTATAACACACATCTACACCCACCTATCTTACCCTAACAACATCTACGATATCCCCCTCCCTCTTCACACACAACACAACAACCCAAACAATACCATAACACCCAAACACCAACCCAAACAACAACCAAACATTCAAAACAACAATAAAACCACACCCAAAACATCAATACTCCTAATTACGGACTGGTACCGGTCACCCATGACCACCACTGGTCCTCCCTCCACCGACGCCGGTCACCATACGACTGACACTAGTCAACCACAAACCTCCCTTGCCCGAAAAATTCGTGACCGGTACCGGTCGCTTAGTGATCGGCATCGGTCACTATAAAATCATGGAGCCAAACCCGACGCGGCCCCCCAAACCCTTTTTTTCCCTATTACTCCCATTTTACCCATTAAAAAATCCTAAAAACCTACCCACCCTACCGTTTTAGCCTAACTACCCTACCTACCCTCTCCCTTTTCCAAACCACTTCCATTTATTAATTATTTTATTAAAAACATGGATTCCTACCCCAAACCCAAATATAGTTTAACAACATCAAATTCACACAATGAAGGGTTTCGAACCTACTGGTACGACGACACGTCATCGTGGTGGGATAGGTGGTGGTGGTCTAGCTGGTCTAGCACCTCCTGCTCCTCCTAGCTGTGCCATGGCTCTAACTCTCCTCTACTGGGTCCTCCACCAATCAACTGCTGCCTCCTACTCACTAGGGCCTACCAACCACTCACTTCTCCACTCAAATAGTGCCACCTCAGCCAAAAAATGCACCAATCTCAACAATACACCTCAGACAACTCAAATTGGTTTTCAAATTGACAATTTGACAATGACAGGCCATTTTTTTCTTTTTATAGGTTTTTGACCTATAACCGATATCGGTTATATTGTGCACTAAGGAACTGGTATCGGTCACCTAACCGATACCGGTCATATATAGCCGATATTGGTTTAATACCTAACTTCACCTAACTTCTTCCCTTATTCACCAATCTCCCTTTCTCACCACGTTTCCTATTCACCACATCGCCTATACACTCAATTGCTATTTAGCCGTTTTTGACCTCATTGGCCCGACCCAAGGCCGCAACCAACCATTTGGCCCAACCCAAGGCCGCAACCAACCATTTGGCCCGACTAAAGGCCGCAACCAACCATTTGGCCCAACCCAAGGCCACAACCAACCATTTGGCCTGACCTAAGGCCCCAACCAACACATTCGGCCTGACCCAAGGCCGCAACCAACCATTTGGCCCGACTGAAGGCCGCAACCAACCATTTGGCCCAACCCAAGGCCGCAACCAACCATTTGGCCCAACCCAAGGCTACAACCAACCATTTGGCCCAACTGAAGGCCGCAACCAACTATCTGGCCCAACCTAAGGCCGCCACCAACCATTTGGCCCGACCCAAGGCCGCACTCAACCTATCAGGCCAGACCCATGGCCCTCACTAATCAATCGGCCCGACCCAAGGCCGCACCAAATAAATACCTCACCCCAAACCAACACATTACAATTTTATCCACCCAACATGTAGCTTTTTGTTCAATCGAGCTCACCTGTTCATGTTTTAGCATGATTAGGGTACTTGACTTGATCAGTTGACCAACTTTGCCTAGACCTAGACTGTGACGTTTATCTCGACCAAACCAACCATTTGGTACTGTCGAACATGCCTAAACATTCTTGTGCCTTACCCGTTATATCCCCTGGAGCTACTTCCTATGCCTTAGATACCAGGATTATATCACCCTTGTTTGGATAAACTATCAACCTTTGCCTATGAATTATTTGTTTGCTCTTCAAAATCATGTACCCTAGTCGCACTACTTCATTTCAACGTGCATCTACTTCTTTGGACCTACCCCACCATCTCACCATTATTTCAACACCATTTACCCTTTATCAACTCTATCCCTGATTTCACGCTATCTCAATCTGTGATAGATTTGAGGGGGATTACCTATACCCTTAACAGGGGTAACCACTTCTTATTATTGTCTGTGTAGCTTTACAAGACAAGCTACACAACAACAAGGGGCTAATGTAGACACCAAATTTGTGTCTGACGACCCCCCGTGCCCCGCATCTCATTTCGTAACCTAACCTCATCACCTAAACCTTACACAATTATTTATTAATTACCTTATAATTAATAAATCCACATCGCCATACCTGCCACCTCATTTCACCACCTCATCATGACCTAGTCTTAACCCTAAACTAACCTAATTAAGACCTATAACTTGGTCTACATTCACACCCATGACTAATGACTCCTCACCTGCACCTAAAACCAACCTCATAATGACTTTACCAAGCCCGCAACTAATCCCTCGGGAGAAAAGGAGGGAAGGCTGGCTATTTTACTAAAAATAGCCCACCTTGACCTGACCGATACCAGTTCCTACTCGACCACTGTCTGTTACGTAACCGCCATCGGTTCCCTGTAAATGACCACTCCCAACCAAAAACAAAGGGTTGGATTTTTCATTGATCCGAATCAGAAGTCATTGGAAGGATCTGGAATTTACTTGGCTGAACAGAGATAAGTGAAGGAAAGAGAGGAGTTGGCAGGGAAGGACATCAAGCCCAAGACTGCAACTAAATAACCAGAGCCCAGTGACACTCATCCAAGTATCAAGAGAGGGGATAGCTCATCTTGGATTGTTAGATCATCCCACTTGAGCCCTGTCTTCGCCATCGCAGTCCCAGAACCTGCATTTTGATCAGGAATTAGTAAGTCAGTCTTATATGTTCTTTTAATAATATTTCTTAGATTTCTGAATCATAGTAATTACAAGTCTACCCCTAGATCCACTACCCGGTAACACTCTTCACCTAACTTACATTCCTTTACCCCTATTTTTCTCCAAGAACAACCCCCATAACCTCTGAGTCTTCTCCATCACCTCATTACCTATCCCCAATTATTCTACCAGCCTTATAAACACCATAACTATCATATAGCCATCTTATAGCCAACCTTCACCCAACCCCTTAAATCACTACCCCTACCGATATCGGTTATCATCAACCGGTACCGGTGACACTGACCGACGTCGGTCACCATGATTCTAAACCAAGACCAGCCCTTTCTCTATTGTTCTAACAAGGTAAACAAATTGTAATTAGACAATAGCTTATTTGTTAGAATTTGTGTTAATTCATATTAGCAGGGGAACTGACCACCTTCGAAAGGAATTTTTATATTTCCTGGGCCCAAGGCAGTTCCCTCATTTCTTATCTAATTAAAATCTGGTGGTCTTGTATTCTTACTTACAGGTAGTCCTTCCAAGACAAAAAGGAGTTCTTCGCAGTCGATCTGATCTCTCTCTCTACGGTACGTGCACACCCTCTCGACATCCAACAGGTATTCCTCCTAGCCCTAACCCTTATCTGTTTCTCAAAGGAATGAAAGGATAGAAGCAAGTCTATTCCAAAAATAGAAACATTCCGTGTGAAACAGACTGCTTGGGAAAGAAAAGGGGAGAAGAATTGAAATGAGGTGGAAGATCAGAAGATGGAGGAATGAAATCAACACTTGGGGCAGCAAGTGAGGGTCTTGACTCTTGATCATGCAGAAATGGTAAAGTTTGAGAAAGAGAAAATGAAGGACAGGGAGCTAGTGATTGACTTACCCATTGAAAAGGATGTCTCGTACTTTGCTCATAAGCCTCAATGTCCTCAATCCACTGTGTAATCTAAGGTAGCACTTCAACCATGAAGTCAAGATTCTCCTAAGGACTATAATGTCTTGGAAAAGGGCCTCCCCATGGACAGGGTGCTCTATAACCAATCTTGAATGCCTTCATTTTTTCTATCGCCCTTGACTGAACCATGTCAACCTCCATTTTTTGAATCTTCTCCAGAAAACCAGTATTCTCCACATAGTTGTCACCATTGTATGCGCCCCCTTGTTCTTGATAAGTTCCATGGCCAAACTAATTTTGACCCTGATCATATGGGTAAGCATAATGGTCATTGATCTAATTATATTTCATATTTGGAGGATTTGGGAAATGCATTGGAGGTGAACTGCATTGCTACTGTAAGTGTAAGTTCCAAGAAGGAAATGAAGCCATGATTGCACAACTTCATGGAATGGGAGAAAATGAAAGAGATGGAAGAAGAAAATAGATGAAAATGGGTGGAAATGGATGGAAGAAGTCTACAAATTTATAGATAGGGTTTTTTACCAGATAGAGCTACCAGATGTACTTGCATGTGCCTCAAAAGGCTTAATCTCAACAGGAATACACCAACCTGCTAAGATGAAGTGGTAAGGTGCTTTAGAATTGTCCCACCGAGTGTGCCAAAATTATTAGTAAAAAACCACAACACCCCTGAATGTCTTGGGTGTGAAGTGGGGCATCTGGTGTGATTGCATAGCATGGGACCATCTCTTAAGTTGTGGGACATTACAAAACTTGAGATGGACCTCTAGAGAAAGTCAATTCTTGCTTCCTAATCTACCTACCACAAGCTACTCTAGTGCAGGTAGAATCTAACTAACCTAATCTAACTTTTCCAAGGAGATAGAGAGAAAGAGAGAGAGGGTGAAAGAGCCTACACTAAGTGGTGATACACCAGAAAAGGAAGTGGATGATCACAAACCCAACTACCTGAAGCAGAGAGAGGTGAGTAGAGGAGAGGGTGGACAAAATGCACCATGGTCCAGAGATAGATTTCACACAGAACACCACTTCAAATCCCATTAAACACAGCTCCCAGGACCTACCACAAACATCAGAATATGAACAGTATACCCTGCAATGATGAGAGGTAAGAAGAGACAAAAAAATAAGGTAAATATGGATAGATGCATCATGAAATAGATTATATTACTCCAAAATGTTACACGGTACATCGTAAGTGGGAAAGAGGAAAGAAATTCCATTATAGAGCCATGGGAGGAGGCTTAGACTCCGCATTCTACCCTAAAGAAGAAAGAGAGAGGGGGTCAAGAGAGAAAACAATGACCAACCCTTCGAATATGCCCTTCCTTTATAATATATATGAAGAATAAGAGAGAGAGGAGGGAAAAATTTGAATCCTACTTAACCACCTTCGCAACGCATTAAATCCTACTCTAAAATCTAAACCACCACCCCTTAATGCACGTTCTAGATCTACCCAAAATCTATGAATTATACCTCGATTACTTGTTTGACGCATTGAAGGTGGAAGAACAGTGGATCAGATCAAATCTGATCTAGTTGTTGGAGCAACGGATTCTATATTAATGTCCTGGGAGATGTTTTTTTATTTTTCACCCACCAGAGCCTACTAAAGATAATATTTTATGTTTCCATGGTGTAGAGGGTGTCGAGACGTTTCCAAAAAGTCTTCTCTACCCAAATTTGAGTTTCCAGTCAAAAGATATGGCCATTTGAATATTTCGGTCGTGGGCGCGCAATATTTAAAAATTCTATCTGTACCGGGTCCATGTGGTAGCCTCACGCTTCTTGGATATTCAGCCCCATTCTTGTGCTCCTAAAATTGTTCCATATTGACATGTGGTGGCTTCCACAGGCTCAACAGTGTCTCTTTGTATTTTTCCTGAGTCCTTTATTTGGTGGAGCCAAAAGTCTAACCCTGGACACGTGGCGGCTTGGCACTCATTTGAAAACAGCCCCTAGATTCTACCTTTAAAGTTGTGCGGTCAAAACACATGGAGGCTTCCACTTGATTTTGGACTTTTCAATAGTTGACTGCACCTCTTTGGACTCTGGGACACATGACGGATTGGTACTCGTTTGGAAACCCGTCCCAAATTTTACTTTTTTAAAGAGCACCGTGTTGATACCTAGCTCCTTCCGCTAGTCTACTTCTGCTTTGGCTATTCAACCCTGACTCTATCCCATTTTTTACTTGGGACATGTGGACTCAGGATTTTACCTTTGAAGGAGCGTTGTTAAGACACGTGGCATCTTCCACCTGCACTCTATACTTAGTCATTTTGCGCCCTCTCTCCTTTTTGACCTCTATTTATCATTGGCTACATGGAGGGCTGGCACAAGTTTTATTCTCCACCCAAGACTCCCATCTTGTAATTACATCGTTTGGACACTTGGCACCTTCTGCTGAGTCGAATAATTTTCAACGACCAGTGCAACTTTTGGGGCTCTTGACGCGTGGAGGCTTGGCGCTCATTTGAGTCTTCCCTTTTGGGCTTAACCATTAGAGGTGTGTCATTTGGATACTTGGTAGCTTCCGTTGTCTCCTCCATACTTAGCCAATTTCAGGGCTTGTTCTAAATCATTTGCATAGCCCAAAAACTTTAAACCTTCACCATTTATTTTCCTTTGAGTTTCTAGTTTCTTCCTTCTATTTACTCTTTCCCCGATCATGTTACTCTATTATAGAGTCTACCTGTAACTTTTCTGTTGGATTTGAAGCACGGGCTCGAACGACGAAACCATTTTCTTTAATTTTTTCTTGCATGGGGTCGTTTGATCTTTCACAGGCCCTGTCACTCCATTGTAGAATCCCTCTGTTGCTTGATTAAAGGATTTAAATGTGATTTCTTTGGTTTCTTCTGTATGGGGTCGTGGTTGATCCAATTTTACCTGGGAACGAAATTGGGATAACAACTACCTACCTTTTGACTGGTGAATGTAGGACAAAATGGAGAATACGCATATGTTATTGATAAGAGGATTTGCTACTTATAGAAATTGAATGAAGACAGGAAATTAGCAGTTGACGTGCTAAGGAAACACCAATCGAAAGTGAAGAGGATTTTTAATCAAAATACATAAGATATAATCTTTTGGATTGGAGATCTTGTTCTACTCTAGGAAAAGAGGTGAGATCCCAAAGGAAGCCATGGAAATATTTACTCTCTTTGGATTGGCCTCTTCAAGATCGGGTATTTCTGTAGAGAGAATACATACTATCTTGCTTACCTTGACAGGACCCCATTAGAGTTATCTCATAGTGGGTAACATTTGAAGCTCTTCAACCTGTGAGGTTAATTATCTCCAACCATGTACCATAGTTTCTATTTCTATTTTGTGTGTTTCCCTTTAGTTTTAGTGTGTTTCTCTTTCTTTTAGTGGGTTTGCTTGTGTTTCCCTTATGTGTATTCGTTGTTTGTATTATTCATTGAATAAATGACTCTCTTTCCCAATTGTCAAAGCATTGGTCTAATTACCAAGAGAGTTATGAAGTCCTCCATTTCCCCTTACAATTCAATTTCCCCAAGTTAGATCCATCTATTGTCATGCTAAATTTCTAAATTGCAAAATTAAAAAATTGCCATGAAAAATAAGCCCATGCTATAAAAATTCCTCTCCTAATCACTATGAACACTTCCTCTAGCTAGCACATCCTCATTTTCACCCTCATTTTGGCTCATAGGAATGTTCTAATAATATTTCTAAAAAAATCATGTTCAACAATATATTCCCAAGGTGACTAATGAAGTCACTAAGATTTAAGGGAAAACAACTGCTCTCAAAGGCCTAGAAAGGGCCATTTTTGGCCATTTTGCAATGGGTAAACACCGTATACAAGCTTACATGGAAGATTAAAACCATTTTTTATTTTTGTGGGAAATAAATGATTTCATATAAGGTATTTTAGGGAAAACTAGTGGAATAAATTGAAGTCATGAAAAACTTATGCAAGATCGGGTCATTTTGGGCTTAGGGAATGAATGTTCAAACTGTGAAATCCAGCTTATCTTGATGATTCTTAGAGTTTAAAAAATATTTTGGAGGAAAAAAATAATAATTTGAAATATCTTATAACCCTACATTATGTACACATCACTTTTGTTCCAAGAATAAAATATCTTCTATGAGAATCTAGGACACTGCAACTACCTCTTCAAATCAAGAATGAAATAGGACCTAAAAATGAAATATAAGGAAGAATTTGATCCTAATAATGGTTGTATTGATCTAAACATGTTTTTTTGAGTCAAAATCATATATTTTTTAACCCCAAAACACTCTCCCATGCTCCTGTGGTGAAAAGGCACTCCTGGTGTCCTCAAATGTACCCTGTGGGTGATATCAACACTTCAAAACTCCTTTATCGCACTTTTTCACCCTTTGAGTCCCTTTGGATTTTATTTTAGGTGAAAGGGAAAATGGGAACATAAAAGTGTGACCTCTATCATTTTTTAAGTTTCTTCACTTAAGAGAATGACTTAAGAACTTAGGGTGAATAAATTAGTGAACTAACATGCTTAGCCCAATTTTTATGACAATTGAACCATCATGTCACACTTTTTCAACCTCTATTTCCCCATTGATTGTCTCTAAGGTGAAAATGGGACAATGGGGACACAAAATTGTGGTCACCCATCATGTCAAACCTCTAACAACTTACCCCTCACCACTTTTGCACCTAGGTTACACCAACTTATGTTTTTCCTTGTCCCCCTTTCATAGGCTTGAATCCAGGTCACACATTTTCAATCATGTTGTCCACATTGTCCTCAAGGTTTAAATGTAACAAGGGGATACAAAAGTGTGATCCCTTTCCTTCCATGTAGCTCCTAGTCACACATAAAATCATATTTTAGCCCATGGTGTTCATTCCCAACCCCTGCATCTCCTCCACATGGAACCAGAAGTTTCCACTTGTCACCATCTATTGAAATTCACACTTTTGTGTCCTTTTTTCCCCTTTATCCCTCTTTCATAGGTGTAACTCCACTTCAACCACATCTCAAGCGTGGTTAAGCTATTGGGTAAAATGGGTGAGTTAAAATTATAAGAAAATTGAACAACTTTCCACTTCTCACAACACTTAACCATCCCATGCCTCCAATTTTACTAGGCATGTAACTAAAATTTCACCAAAAATTCATATCCCAAAATATAAAATGCTCATAACTCTCTAATTGTGCACCTGTTTTCAAATAAATTTTACCTATGCAGTCCTCCCAAAAATAATGTTTAGTTGAGTGTAAGAGAATTTCCATTGATGCTCTGTATGATTTACATCATCCATCTGAAGTTTTCAAACCTAGAGGTTTCCTTTCCATATTTAAGGAGCTTTAGTACATGAAAAGCTTCAAAAACTAGATCAAAAAGTCTTGAAGTAAAACCTAATGTTTTGAGACAAATTTCATTGCAATATGACATCCAAAAGACACCCTTATAAAAATAGTAAGTTTGCGAGGCTCCACATATCCAAATATAATAAGTTTCCAAAAATGGAAAATTCTTGACACCCATAATACTCCAAACAAGTAAAAAATTTCAAAAGGTAAAAATTGTGAAAACTTACTAAAAATATGTGTCCTAGATAGGATTAGCTAAAAATATAGTCTTGTAACTAAGTTTAATCACTTTTGGAAACTCACATTCTACCTATCTCACCTCTTTTTGACATTATGAAGTTCAAGTATTCAGGTTTAGAGCCTATTTCCACTCTGATCATTGAATACCCTAGTGTGGTAGATAGTCATGTCACCCACATGGATCTAGAAGACTTGAAACATAGAATGCTTAACGGACCTTGTGAACCACTGGAGGATAAAATATTCTTAATTGGTATATTTAGGGTAGGTAGTCACCCATTATCTTTTCAGAGCACTAAAATATTCTTTGCATGTGTACAACATTATGATGTTAAATCCAAAATAATTAGGGAAAATGATAACTCACTTCTAGCAGTTCTAACACTGAAGGGAATTTCTTAATGCCTACATATTCCCACCAATAGAAACATGGTCATCATAACCAAGGATTTTTCTTCACATGAGTGGGTGAATATTGATTTATATATGCAAGGCCTAACACTCATTTTGTGGCTCAAACAAGCAAGAAATCCTTCCCATATTCCCAAGAGCTTTTCAAGGAATGAATTTAATGAGGCTTATTCCAATGCCATTATTCTTTTCAGTGGGGCGATGGGGGAAGAAACAAAAAAATATTTCCATGATTGGATGGCTCATGCTACTGAAGGAAACCACATGGTGGATTGGGGGTAGATAATCAATGACAACATCCATGCTTAATTATTACCATTCTCCACCACTAAGTTCACCATGACTTATTACATGGTGTATGCCCTTTCCTTCACAATAATATTCAAAGGATTTTCCATAGCTCCCCATATGCCTCAAAAATCACCTGCATATGAGAATTATCCATAGCTTATTCGTAAAGAGATAAATTCCCACTATGTCAAGGTGAATGATGTATTCATCATGTTCATTATCAATAATCTTGAGGAAAATCTAGAGCAAAGGATTTGTTGGTCAGAAAATTTTCTAAGTAAATGTAAAGCACATAGGAAACACGTAAGGAATTTGCACACTCAAAGAATGGAATAGTATGCAAGGGAGCACGTGAATTTGGGAAATAGGTTGGTACGCGGAACTGTGCACACAAGCAAAAAATAACAAGGAATTATTCATTTCCATAACATGGCTTGAAATAGGAAAATAAGGGTTTTATTTTTGACCAAACAAAGGATAAAATCAAGATGACTTGGCATCTGAGAAAGGGCTATAAGTGGAAAAATCACATGCAGAGAAAGAAGATAACCATACATGGGCCAAGATAATAATAGGATTAAAGCAAGTCTTATATTTAGGATAATATATTATCAGCATTTAATGTAAAATCATGCAAGCTATTTTGTGAGCATACCTATTATTAGGAATGTGCATGGGTAGTGAAGGGAAAGTCCTCACCCCTATATATAGGTGATAAGTGTCTTTGTTAGAGGATGATCGTAGATAAGTGAGAAGAGTTATGCCAAAATGATTCTGAACTAGGGTTTTTTTAGCACACGCATGGTCCAACGCAATGTTATATTAGTCATGTATTAACTTCATGTTATGTAATTGTTTTTTGTTTATAATGGGCAATTGTGGTTGGATAATAACCATTGATGTATCTGATGATGGTGTTTGGATAGTACACTTGACCTTTGTGATTTTTTACTTGGATTAATCATTTTCCTTATTATATATGTCTTTAATTTCCATATTTATGAGGATTATTATGCATGAATGAATATCTTGATTATGAATATGGTAAACTAACATGCTAACCTTCTTATAGGCATAACAAAAGAGGGACCTAGTGGTTGTATGTGCTTCTAGAGAGCATTCCAATTTTTATGGATGAGGTGCCAGCACGCATAGATATTGGGTGGATAAACGAAGAATACATTTTGGTTCCATTGTTGGGACCTATTTTCAATTTTTCTATAGGGATGTTGCATACATATGGTGTATCGACTATCTTTGGAGAGTATTGAAAGTTGGGTAGAATACAGTCAAGATGCTTTTGCAAAAAGATATAGAACTAGATCTGATTTTAATGTGTAAAAGTGGGTAGAGGATAACATATATGACTGCTTGTATGAGACATTATTCAACTTTTTCCTAGTATATTTATACCAGTGGTTGGCAGCTTATGCATCAAATAGACTTTTCTACCCAAGGAAGATATTTTGGATGCAGGAATATTATCAGACTCTTTTTTATTCAACTAGGAGGTGAACTAGAATTATTGATTATTAGTGGAAAGGTATACTATGTAACTATACTTTTGATAAAATAACTTCCATGTATTCTTATCTAGAGGATACTGAGTTTAAGTTCGTGTGTGAGCCTAGAGGATGCTATTTGTTTGTGATACCCTTAGCTATCAATATCTTGATGATAGAACTTGGACTAGAGAGATTACCTATGGCTAGTTAAATCTCCAGTGTGTACAAGGGAAGGGTAGGTGTGGAGAAGGATGGTAGTGGCCCTGACGGAAGAAATATAGAGAGATGAAACATGGATCAAACATAATGAAGAATAAGAAAGTACAGTTGACACAATGTTGGTGTCAAGAAGAATGATGACTATCAAAGGTTTTGAGACCCCTATGGAAGACAAGGACCCACAATATCATGTCCTCTCAACACTGGGAAATCGTAGTAAAGAGACCCCATCGGCTTCTGATGTGAGCATGTTAGAGGAAAGAATGAGGACCGCGGGCACGCATTTGACCCAGCCTAGCTACCTAGCCCTTGTACAAGGCATTTCAAATCTAGAGGTAGTTGTTGAAGGGCATTATAGTGAAGGAAAGAAAGTAATATCTACGCATTCTGAAGGAGATACAAGTAGATATAATTTAGTTATAACTCAAGAAGTGTAGAAAACTAAGGGTGCACACATGGTAGCACAGCATGTGGCAATGTTTAGAAGTATTTTTTTGGGATTTTTTACAAGTGTATCATCAAGATAGATTATTGGCACATAGACCATTGGAAGTAATCTTATAGGAGTTGCTACAGCACAAAAATTAGTTTTCCATTTCACTACCACAATTAGTACATAAGGGAGTTATTCTACAGGGCCATAGGTCGCATAGGTGGCAGAGGAGGCCACAAAAAATTTCACGGGAGGCTTAGGAGGTTCAGGATAGCCACTACACAGAGGAAATCCTTGTGGAGGTTCTGGAACTAGGTCTAGTCCTAACCAATGGCAGAGTCCACTACTACCTCAACAACCAAAGCAACAAACACCTCAATTCTACTTTGAGATGTCACTTCACTTACTAGATTATAGAGGTATGGAGGTTGTTGTTGAGCATGTACACAAAAGTGAACTGTTATGGAGAGAAAAGGGGATCACATCCCTTGATATAAAGGTAAGTTAATTTTCCACCACACATCAAGGGCACACACACAATTGGTATGGAAATTATGATCCACACCATACTACGATGGATTATGATTCTTTACATACATCATTTTTGGTTGAGTTCCACATTCCATAGTTTAAGCGGTAGAGTATCATCGCGCTCAAGGATATAAGACAGGGTCTATCTGAAAGTGTGAGGGAGTATGATGTGCATTTTAAGACTCTACTATCTAAATTATCATACGATATTCATCTAATTCAAAATGCACAGTGGTTTTTTTACTATATTTCAAAGGGCTTTATCACACAAGACCTACGCAAATCTATGCGAGACTTTGGAAGCAGTTCTATGCGCTGAAGAAATCAGGAGTGTAGATTTGGAGTGATTCCTTTTCTAGAGGAATAAATAGAAGCAATGGCTAAGTAATTGGATAATATTTCTTTCAATTCATTGCATGAGACGTGCATTGGTTTATGGTGCACTGATTGTGAATTATAGGTACATACGAAGGATATTTTTCTACACAGGACTGTACACGTACTTTTACAACCTTGTGATATTTTCCTCAATAATCATGACGTCCATAATATCCCTATTTTATAATGTACAACTATGAATAATTTATCCATGTACTACAAGATATACAACGTACATAATCATGATACAAAGGATTTTTAGCTAATAGACCAAATTCATTAGGCATGTCAGACTGGGCTGCGGAAAACCATTATGACAAGTAGTTCTTAGGTGCAGGAATCTCAACCTATTAAAGGGCATGGTAACAAAGTTGGATTCTAAGGAGGATATAGGAGCATAATTTGTGGTGGTAGAGGAATAGTTATGCATGGGATATGTTACACGTGTGGGTCCACATATCATTACCAATGTGAGTGTCCCTAGAATCAGGTATGTGTATATTGTGGAAAACCCCATAAAGTTGAGGATTGTCCAGATATTTATGAGCACGTGTAAGAATAAGAAGAAGGAAAAATGTGAGGGAATGATTAAGGTATAGTGGGAAAAGACAAAACTGTGGACACTGAAGAAGATGCATGATCCAAAACTACATCTTGTGTTGGTTAATATGCATGCAGAAGCAGCACATGTGTGTGAGCCTCTTAAATCAAAACCACTCATTAGGAGAGAAGATGTTATTTGTGCCAAGTATCTAGATGCTTCTCATTAGAAGGAGTTCTATCAAGATAATATGGGAGTTATTAGAGTGTTGCAAGGCAAGATTCGGTGCTTGAAGGAACAAGCGCATGAAAGATAATGTGTGAAGAACATTGATATCCCACAGAAATATGTAGATGATCTAAAGGAGATATGCAAGATGTTGAGACAATAGAATATCATCCCATTATTACGGGAGTTGTTTTGTGAGGATTTACCAAGTGCTGGAGTTGAGTGCAAGCACTAGATCCTACATGTAAATTTACTACCACATAACCATGAGTATGAAAAATAAATCACATTGGATGCAATGATTAATGGTTGGCTAGTGAGTAACATTCTGATTGTCATAGATGTTGAGATGAATGTTCTGACTTTGGATGTGTGGAACCAAATGGGAAGACCACCCTTGCATCCATCCTCTAATGTCTTGTATGGAAAACAATAAAAAATTTATACCTATTAGGGTATTGAAGGATGCATCAATTACCATTCAAGGATTCAAGTTTACATGGGATTTTGAGGTATTGGAGTTGGTTGAGGAAAATATTTTTCTAGCACTACTTGGGCGTCCTTGGTGTTATGTAAAAAATTTTAACCTGCGCTTCAACAAGAGATGTATCAATTTTGAGAAAAAGGATGAGTACATAATCATACCCCTCGATGATGTGAAGGTTGCACCCTATATTAATCCAATGAACAAAAAAGGTTGAATAGAATCTATCTACATATGGTGCAAGATCCTGAGAATGTGGATCCCTCTAAGGAAATTTTACTTTAGTGGGAATATGTGTACTCAATTAGCAACACCAGTAGTATTGCTTGAGGCAACTAGGTCCATGGCACATATGACCTGGTTAGGCATGAGATGAAGGTGAGAGTCACCAGAATGAACAGGTCGCGTATGATCAAGCGCATGGGAAAAACTCAATTACCTAGGTATAAAGGTGAAGAAAATCCTAAATCTTCCTTGCATGCCATGGAGAACCATTAGTCAAATGAAGGAGGCAAAAGGAATATATTGGTTTACATGTTACGTGGAATAGCAGCGCATTTATGTGTAACACATAGAGATAACCTGTTGGGCTGGCAAGAAGTGAGAATCACCTTTTCAACAAGGTTTACTCAAAAAAATGTGGCTACACTTATACATGAGTATGATGGGAAGGCTTCTGATTTGGTACACATTCATAACTGTGAGAGATAATGGAAACAAGGCTAGTAGGATTTACCACCATCTCTATAGGTACATAAGTTCCACTCAACCCTATGCAAATGTGCACATATTTGGTATGTGTATGTTGATCTCAAGCAAAAAACTGTAAGTTGGTAAGATGTGACTGAAGGTATGGCTCACACTTTTGATTATTTTTCTAATTAAACCTCTATTACATGAGGCTTTGCATATCATGAAGTGCATCACATTGGGGGATAGCACAAAATTAGAGGAGCTCATGCTTTACTTACTTTGAGAAATTGATCCCACAGACCGCAAAGATACATTAGAGACAGAAGAGATGGAATTGGGTCATGCTTAGAAAGAGAAAGAAAAATGGAAATTTTATACCTCATTGATGATGAACAGGTAGAGAACCTAGATATTATCCATACAGAGGGTGCACGTGAGGTAATGGAATATGTAGATGAAAATTAATGCGCATACCATGCTCCCATAAAGGCCAAGAAGGTTAATATTGGCACTAAGGATACGCCTAAGGAAGTTATTATTGGATATTATTGGTCATAATAATAGGTATAAAAGATCATCAAAATATAGTGTGACTTCCAAGATCTGTTCCCAAGAGGTTACCATGAGTTAAAATGAGTGCACCCCTCATTGGGAGATATGAAGATTAAGCTGAAAGAAGGTGTGTGACCGGTTCAGAAGAGGCCTTACAGGATGAACCCAAACCTACACGTAAATGTACAAGAATAAATTGATAAGATGATTAATTTTGGAATCATTGAACCAATTGAGGAATCAAAGTGGGTTAGTTCCATGGTGATCAGCATCAAGAAGGATGGGAAGATCAGGGTCTGTGTAGAATACAAGGAACTTAATGCTTCATGTGTCATAGATCCTTTTCCTACACCATTCACCAAAGATATAGTTGAGGGAATTGCAAGGTGTGAAATCTACTCTTTCACTTATGGGTTGTCAAGTTATCACCAAGTGCGCATTGTGCGTGAGGATCAAGATTATACCACCTTCACTACTAAATGGGGAAGTTTGCATATACCATTATGCCTTTTGGATTGAAAAATGTGCCAGTGGTATTCTCGCGC
Organism: Taxus chinensis; assembly: GCA_019776745.2. NCBI lineage: Eukaryota > Viridiplantae > Streptophyta > Pinopsida > Cupressales > Taxaceae > Taxus > Taxus chinensis. The sequence continues at coordinate 825,948,925 of CM034150.1, forward strand.
ATAGTAGTCCAAAATTTTCATGAATTCATCCACAAGTTATTACAAGTTTATCTACTTTATTGGACCTTCTATGGGTTGGTTGAGGATCATTGTGATAACCTAAGGCTCATTTTTTAGATATGTAGACAATTAAGCATCTCCCTTAATATCAAGAAGTGTATGTTTGTTATACCGTTTAACACTTTTCTTGGGCACATCATTTGCAAGGATGGATTATTGGTAGAACCAACTAAGAAAGTAGTAATCCTAGGATTAGAAGAACCTACCAACCAAATGAAGTGTGTGGTTTCCTAGGACATACTGGTTATTACAAGAATTTTATTGAGGAATATGCAAATATTGTTGTACCCCTAGAAGAATTTCTCAAATCCAAAGAAAAAAACTATTGGGGTGATGTGCAATAGCAGGTGTTTGAAAAATTAAAGGAGAAGCTTACCACTACACTAATCTTGTGCTTCCCTTCATGAAAAAAAACCTTTTCATGTACATATCGATGCCTCTAGCATGGATATTGGTGAAGCCTTGGCATAACCTGGAGAGGGTAATGCATATCACCCCTATGTTTTACAAGTAGGAAGTTAACACCCAGTAGAGTATAATTATACTAACATAGAGCGCAAGACATTTTTTATGATCTACGCACTACACAAGTTTTGAAAATAGTTGTTAGCCACCTTGTTCATATTTTATACAGATCATATGGAATTGAAGTACTTAGTCAACAAAATTATTTTGCAAGGGCGCATTTACTGGTGGATATTTCTATTTTAGGAGTTTAAATTCAAAGTTGTTGTAAAGCCAAGAGTAATCTAGGACCTAATCACTTATCAAGGATTAATTCTAGAGAGGATGCACAAAGTACTGAATATGTTATTCCTGATACATAGTTATTCAAGTTGAATTACGTGCAAGTAGATTTGGAGGATATAACAATATTTTTACACATAGGACCTACGTCAGAAGGGATGAAAACATTGGAGAAGAATCATCTTGCTATTTGAGTCATTTCATACCAATTCATTAGAGGATACTTGTAAAAAATAGGTCGAAATGAAGTCTTAGGTAGATGTGTCCTCGAACTTGAGCGCAAAGTTATTATGAAGAAATCTCACATTATGCAGGATATGTAATTACGCACAAAATCCTTCTAGCTAGCTTATGGTGGGAAACAGTGTATAAGGATACCAAGGATTTTGTCAAAGTATATGATCACTTACAGAGGATTAAAGATCCTGGGAATAGAGATGAAATTCCCTTGAGACCTATAGCAAGCGTGGAACCTTTCAAATAGTGGGTTGCTGATTTTGTTGGACATATTGCACCACCCATGTGTAGGACTAGGGAGTGTTACATTATCACATGTATTGATTACTTAAAAATGTGGGAAGGGGCTATGCCTACATAATATTATAGAGTATCTATGGCATTAAGGTTCCTTTACGAGAATATTATCAGTAGGTATGGATTCCCTTTGATCTTGACAAGTGATAGTGATTTATTGAATGAGACAATTATAATTCTATTGGAATATTTTATGGTGGTACAGCATAAGAATAATCCTTATCATCCTCAAGCAAATGGCATTGTCAAAGCTTCCAACAAGATCTTGAAACAAACATTGATGAAGATATGTGATGTTGAAAGAAAGGATTTGGATGATAAGGAATTAGTTATTCTTTGGGAATATAGAACAACCTATAAATGGTTGTACAAATACACACATTTCAAGCTAGTGTTTGGTGCATAATTTGTACTACTTGTGGATTTTTTTTACCATCCCTGGGTATTACTCGTGTAGGAGGATTATCTGATGAAAAGGTTATGGAATATTGTATTGAGAAATTTATGAAACTAGATGAGTGGCATGTAGTTGTGTGTTGGAGCTATAAGATGGAGAAGGAAAGATAGAATGCTTTGTATGACAAGAACATCAAGAAAAATTATTTTGCATTTGGAAAGATGGCACTTCTGTAAGACTCCAAGTTTACACACCATCCAAGAAATTTGAAGGTCCACCGGTTGGGACCCTTTATAGTGACCAAGATACTTGAATCAAGCGCATGTGGATTACAGGTGTTGTATGGAATTATGTTGTCTAGTTACTTCAATGGGAGTAGGGTAAATCTCTACTATAAATAAGTTTCTTTGTGTTTATAATAAGGCATTATTATCACTTAGATCATATTTTCTTTTATGTGTTGTTTTTTCTCTGCTTGTTTTTTTTGTAATAAGTTTGTTCACGTGCAAAAGTTGATTACTATCTATTGATTTGATATGCAAAGGACCACGTATACTTTTAGTGCGGGTTGAACCAAGTATGAGCACATGAAAAATAATTCATATGGTATTGGGACTTATAATGAAGATGGTATAAATGTGTGTGTGTCAATATAAATGGAGGATGTTGGTTAAAGGTGTGTGAAAGAAAAATAAAAGGGGGTTGCAAGTGCTTAGGAATGATTGGGTGTTTGAAATAAATTTCTCAAAGATGAGGATCACATGAGAAAGGGCTGCATATTGTAATGCAAGGAAGGCAATAGTAGGATAGACTACTTGGTGTATGAAATAGATGAATATGGGTTACGGTGCAAGGAAATGCACGTGAGGATGTCTATGACCTGGAAGTAGTGGCACGTCAAAAGGTTATGATTGTCACACGTGGAAGAAAGTAGAGTAAAGTGTGGAAAAAGAAAAAAGTGTATTTAAAGTTGCAATACAGTGGTAGGTCAAGGGAAATAAATGTGATATAAATTTGGAAATCTATAAAAGGGGCACCAAAGAGAGTTTATTATTTCCTTGTGAAGAGCTCGAGCGATTGAAGAACAAATAGAGTGTGAGTTTTTATGAATTTGCGAACCAGATTGAAAAATTCATGGCCTAGTTAAGGAGGACCTTCACGTGGAAGTTTAGATCATGGAGAAGGCATGGAGGATTGTATCTATTTCGTAAGAGTTTTAATTTGGTGGGATAGGTTTTACAAAGAAGCACAAGTATTTAGAGATAAAATTAGGGCACAAATCTGAAACTAGGGAAAGAACTATTTATACATGATAAGAACTCGAGGAAAGGGAGGAAGGATTATCAGATTAGTGTGGGAATTTGAGGAGTATTGTTACTCGGCACCTAGGGCAAACCATACTCAAGAAGGTTGAATTTGGAAGTTTTAAGTGAAATAATGGCATTGAGAAAGGCATCCACCATATCACCAAAGAATAAAGGAAAGGTCAAGGGAAGAGAAGGGAAAAATGCATGCGGCATACAAAAAAATGGAGTGTATTGCAGATATTAACACTACCACATACCATAGCCTTGCATCACATGCTAAGGATGAATATGAGACATTGCTACATTATCTGGAGGACTTGACATGGATGCTCTTGCACAAAATAAGGAAGGGTATAGAGCTAATAGCCAAGTAGTTAGCCATGCAAAAGAGATTTGACAGGGAAATATAGAGGCACATCTTACATATTATGAGGCACTAGCTGCAGAGGCTAAGGAGGTTGTGCAAAGCAAAAAAAAATATTTTTGACAACTTCCAATATTTTGATCACTTATGAGCATGCTTTCCGCCAATGACGAGGCATAGTTGAAAGAAATTCATACCAAAATGAGGAATTACATGGTCGATCAGGAGAGGATGTTGGCTGAAGTAGATTAGAAGAGGGATTTAATAACATATCTAAAAGTCCACACTCAAAGATAGATTTAAGGAATTCTTCCCCTCGGTCACACACAGAATGGATGTGATGGAAAATGTGGCTAAATAGTTGGAGAAATTAATCATGGATATTAAGGGGAATATTGATTATTTAACTCCCACATAAGTGTTTGATATTGTGAATGTTGTGTCGGTCAATGCAACCAAGGAGTCGGAAGGTTGGAGAGAGTTAGAGAAAAAATGGAAAAGGAATTTTTAGGGATCCTTCCACCAAATAAGGTGTAGGATATTGATTCTTTAAATTATTTTGGCATAAGCCATACTCTTATTCTTTAATTCATTCATTGAAGGCATTCTTTGATTCAATGTTGTCGTGGATAGGCAATATCCCTAGTGTGGGCTAATATTGGTTGGGAAATTTTCTAAGTAATCATAAAGAATAGAGGCATCATGCAGGGAATGCGCAAGGAATGAAATAGTTCCCAAGGGAGCATGTGTAGTTTGGAAACAGGTTGATGCATGAGACTGTGCACATAGGCAGAAAAGAACAAGGACTTAGCCATTTCTAGAGTAGGCATAACAATAGGAAAATCGGGGTTTGAGTTTCGACCAAGAAAAGGATAAAATAAAGATGACTTGGGGGCTAAGAAAGGTTTATAAGTGGAAAAATCACATGCAGAGAAAGAAGAGAACCATGCATGGGCTAAGCTAATAATAGGATCAAATGAAGTCTTATATTTAGGCTAATCTATTATTAGCATAGAATGTAAAATCATGTAAGCTATTTTGTGAGCATGCCTATTATTAGGAATGTGCTTGCATTGTGAAGGGAAATTCCCCACCCATGTGTGTGTGTGTGTGTGTGTGTGTGTGTGTGTGTGTGTGTGTGTGTGTGTGTGTGTGTGTGTGTGTGTGTGTGTGTGTGTGTGTGTGTGTGTGTGTGTGTGTGTGTGTGTGTGTGTGTGTGTGTGTGTGTGTGTGTCTTTGTTAGAGGATGAACGTAGATAAGTGAACATAGTTATGCTAGAAGGATTCTGAACTAGGCTTTTGTCAACACGTGCATGGTCCAACACACTTTATATTAGTCATGTATCAGCTTCATGTTAGGTAATTTATTTTGTCTTATAATATATTATTATGGCTGGATAATAACCATTGATGTGTCTAATGATGGTGTTTGGACAATACACTTGAACTTTGTGATTGTTTACTTGGATTAATCATTTTCCTTATTATATGTGTCTCCAATTGTCATGTTTATGAGGATTATTACGCATGAATGAATATCTTGATTATGAATATGGAAAACAATCATGCTAACTTTATGATAGGCATAACAAAGGAGGGACTTGGTGGTTGCACATGCTTCAGGTGAGCAATCAGATTTTTCTGGATGAGGTGTTAGCACACACAAATATTGAGGTAAATATGGAGCAAAGGATCTCTTCAAGAGTTTACACTGATTAAAAATTATGGGAACCACTTCATCCAATTCACTACCTTCACCTACATTAGAGTCTCAAGCTGTGATTTTACAGGCTACTCAAGTACCTGAGTGACAAAATCATAATATTAGAATTATGTAGGAAATTGGATCATGTTCATGTCAAGTGTAAGAATAAAAAAAACAAAGGTGTTTCATTTCTCATCTCATTGAGAATATATCCATGTAATAATGTCACAGATTTAGCAAACATTAAAGCATCCTTCGTTGCAGCATGTGTTTGAAACATTGAAGGAGAAGCTTACCATTGCACCAATCTTGTGCTTCCCTTCATGGAACAAACCTTTCCACATACATATTGATGCCTCTAGCATGGTTATTGGTGCAATCTTAGCATGACCTAGAGAGGGTAATGTGGATTGTCCCATATGCTTTACAAGTAGAAAGTTGACACTAGCAGAGTAGAATTATACTACAACAAAGCATGAGGCGTTGTCTATGATATATGCGCTTATCCCAGGACACCAGCTCCCATTCTGGAAACTAGCATCTAAGCACTTCTATCCATCCTAGGTGCTTATGTCCTCTTTTTTCTTGTTCAATTTTTTTACATTTATGGTTGGAATTTTCAGTTTTCTAACTCCTATCCCGAGGCCCCAGTCGGCATGTCGTGTCACTAGTGTCGAAATTCAAACCAGAGATCCCTATATATATACAACATACATTCCATTATATGGGTGGGTAATTATCAAGGGATATCTTATCTACATACTATCAAAGGGACAAATTTTTTGCACTACTTATTCTTCATACACTGCATAGGAAGGGGAAGTTCTAAATTTCATCCCACACATTTGCATTTTATCTAGATATAGCCTGTTATCTCGGCATCATTAACACAAGGGAAATGTAAGGACAATATTTCACACACAAGCACACAAAGCTACATGAATTCTAGAATGTAATGTAATGCTCGGTCATAATTTCATCCTTCGGATGACCACTAAGGTTAGTCCAACTTCACCTATTGTGTTTTTTATTCCAATTTTATGTGTTTGTGAGCTTGTGTAGGTAGCTAGGGTTTTTGTTTCAGATTATATGTACCTTGGCGATCAAAGTACGACATACATGTGATCAACAACAAACAAGTGTGAAACCATAGAGGCATAGGAAAAATTAAATTCTAATTATTTTCATAGTCACCAGTGCCTAGTAGTGGTATGATGCAGCCTAGAGTTGTTAGTTAACACCTAGTTGCACTGGCACATCACTCAACCTAGACTGAGTGCTCACCCGAAGTGCCCAAAGGTACTGAGTCCCTCTTAAGAGTTGCAGTAGCAGATTGGTGATATGATAAAGTAGTAAACATATATTTTAGGAACCAATCCATCTATTCATCATTAGATTTAACCAGATCTATAAGAGCTTAAAGGTAATGTTGTCCAAAATTCCCCCCCAGGTAATTTTGATAACAGATTGATTCAAGCCCAAAATCATGTTTCTGGGGTCCCACTCAGCTTCCTTCTAACTCTCTTGTCCGAGAAGAAATCCCAACAGGTCGAGAAAATGGAAGAAATTGCAGAAAACCAGCTTGGTGCCGAAATACAGAGGAAATCGGCTAATTCCTAGTCCAGGCGGTCCACACAGCATTTGGGACAGTTGGGACATTAGGACGCGTGGGGCACGAAAAGCCGAACCAGCCGGAAAAAATGAAGAAAATTGCCTAAGTCTTGTTAGTTAACACCTAGTCGTGCTGGCACATCACTCAGCCTAGGACCGGGCCTGAGTGCTCACCCATAAAAGCACACAAAGGTACCAGAGTCCCTCTTAAGAGTTGCAGTAGCAGAATGGTGATATGATAAAGTAGTAAACATATGTTTTAGGAACTAATCCATCTATTCAGATCATTATATTTAACCAGATCTATAAGTGCTTAAAGGTAAATCATCATGAAAATAATAACATGCATTGATAAAACACATCAAACACTGTTTGTTCGGCCAATTTACTTTATCTATTCATCGTACCAACAATACAGAAGTTCTTCATACAATACCAGGCATGCGCATGGATCTGTTACAACTATCCAGTCGCATGTACTCATGTTCTACCATTCTTCAAAGCATATGTTTTCATCTGTATCTCTATATGTCAACAGGTCCATATATTTTCTAAATAATTCATTACATATATATATAGGGTGGGGAACTAGCCCTTCACCACTTAACTCTACCAGAAATAGGTTGCATGCTAATAATAGCCACGTGCACTTCTTACAATTATAGCCATACATGCAAGTATGCTATCTATAGATTGCTGATAGTTAACTGAAGTGATGGATCTATTCTTAACTTATGCCCATGCAAGAGTGAGTTGACATGTCCTTCAAAAATCTCCATGAAGAGTGGTACGCAAATCTCGGCATTGCTTTGTGTACTCCATGCATGCCAATCTCTAAGAATAGACTCTGATCCCCAAAATCGGCTAAGTCCTTGAGAGTCTGACTCTACACCTCTGCGCGTGATGCTTTCCTATACCTTCGCACTTTTTCTCCTGTGCTATTCTTCCACGTGGACTCTGTGTGCAAGTTCAACTAAGTGTTTTCTCTTATCAACATTACCCCACACTAATCTCATTGTCACCCCGACAATGGTGATGCCCAAAAATTATACAAAGAATGGATAAATAAAAAATAGTTGAATAAATAATTTTGAATAAGAATCTTGAATAAGAATTTTGAAGAAGATATACACAGCTAATCAAAACTGTTTAAGCCTCAGGCCCCTCCGTCTCATCCTAAAGCAGCAACTCTAGATATTCTTCTTTGATATCTGCTTCCAGGTTCTCCCACGCCGTTAGCGTTGCTCCTGTTGTTTTAGGCACATCTGCAATGATGGACTGCAGCTCTTCCATGGAGATTTTCCCTTGCTCATTTTGTATCACAAGCATTACGCTTGACATAGAGGTTTGCACCCCTTCCAGTACATCCATCTTCTGAGCAATGAGCTTTCCTAGCTCCTCCAACCTCTCCTTATACAGTGCCTATGCCACAGCTACTACCTCACTGCTTTTTCTTTACTAGGACTAAGCATTCAGTGTGGCCTAGGGAAGCATCCTTCATTGCCTTGTGAACCTCATTCTCCTCCTCCAATGTTTTCACTGTGATAAGCACATCTGGGGCTGTGTATATTGTTAGCACATGATCAGCCTTCTTCAGTTCGTCGTGGGTGCCTTGCAGTAAGCCTTCATAATTAGAAATCTTCCTAGATACTACATCCTGTTCCTTCTCTGTCTTTTCCTTGGAATCCTTGGGCTGTGAGGATACGCACACTTTCTCATCTTCCAACACTATTGTTATTATTGTCTTTACAGAATGCATTACAGAAGGAAATTATTTTAGTACCTAGGATTTCAGATGTGGGAAAACCTTTAGAACATCATCTCCAATTTCCTCTACCATACTGAAAAAAGTGTCATATTTTCTTTTGATTAAGTCCTTTTCCTATACTAGGCGTGCTATCTCCACATCCTTGGCTTTTAAATTCTATGTCAATGCCTTGATGGTAGCAGATTTATCTATGTTTCTTCTTGCTACTTCGGAGGATAGTTTTACTAGAGAATTGCTCACCTACTCATCAGACATCATTGTTGGTTTGATTGTCATATGGCACATTTCAGGTGCCTTCTTCAACCACCTTGACGCACATGATTCTTCACTGACATCAAAGTTGGGTTCGTCCATGTGTGTGTGCATAGACCATGAAATTTGCTTCCTTGTGTGTAGAGTCACCTTGTCCTCATCCATGAGAACCCATCCAAATAAATCCTTCTACTCAATGGTTCTCTAGAACCCAGTGCAAATGATCAGCTTTGGGTCTTCTACATACCCCATGGTATGTGCCTTGGCGTCCTCCCCTATTTGACGGGATCAAGATCCTCTAGGAATGGTTGCATCAAGGTTGGAAATACCAGATGTATCCCCACCCTTGTCCTATGTAGCCTCTGATTAACCCCCTTCCTCTCATTACATATTCTCCTCCTCGTGTTGAGGCTCTTCTTCAGTTGGATATGAAGGCACTTTCTCATCAAATTATTCTGTTTCCTTGCTCAGCCTAAGTTTTCTCCATTTCTTCTCCTCTGGCTTCTTCACCTGCGGGGTTCCTCCTTGCACCCTTGTGCACTTAAACACCTTTTTGAATATTTTCTCACCCTACTCCTCCCCTATAACTCCTTCTCCCTAGGAAGTTGTCACAAACTCCCCCTCCTAGCCAGATGGCTACTTCCTCCTTTAAACCAGGCTGCCACTATCTCCATGTTCTTCATCTTCTTCCTCATCATCTTATGTGGGTGCAGAGGGCCTAGGTGCCAAAATGTTTTCCATAGTATTTATTCCCTTCAGTGGCCCTGGGAAGCACGAATTTGTTATCGACATACTTGTTATTCTCCAGTTTAGGCTTCAGTTGGAGGTATATTAGTGCGGCCCTGATATCCGCGATGGCCACTATCTCTGGCTTAATACTCAAGATTTCTGAGATGTTATTCTCATTGTATGCATTCCTCCTTGGATATACATAAGTCTTCCTCAGATTTTGATACTCACAGTCCACCTTATCCATGTTAAATACCAACCTCCATGTGTTGGTGAAACGATGAACTGTAGCTTGGAAGTAATGTGTGGGAAATGTGTATGAAAGCTTGCACCAAGGGCTCCATGACCCATCTATCATTGGAAAGCACACAATACAGAAGTGCTGGTAGACTGAAAATTATACCTATTTTCCAAGGAATGAGGGTAAATCCGTGGGTATGCACCATTATTCTCCAAACGTCGCACGAAGCCTATCATACCACATCTCAGCGTGCTCCTTCACCTTCTCTGTCATCGACCCCTTGCAAAGCTACTTGCTAAATCACTTAGCTGGAGACTTATGATTCATGGGGTATTCTCACATGTTCTCTTTTGGGCCGTCTGGTACCCCAATCTTCATGAAGACCAGACTTAGTAGGACACAGCCAAAAATTATCTTACTCCCTTCATGTGCTTCCTCTATTATCCACTCTGTAATGAAACTGGAGATGTTATAAGTGGTTCCTTCTGATATGTGTTTGGCCACATGCAACCACATAGAATTAACTTGTGATGAACATTATTGGTCAGTTAATTTTGTGGTTAGATGCGCTGCTGCATGTACTACTATTTGTAAATGTCCATCCCACACAGTCCTTTCTGATAGCCCAGCACCTTCTGTGTCTCCAAAATGGTGCTTTTATCAACTAAGTCATTCTTATCGTCTTCACCCATTTCCCATAAACTAGTAACTGTGGCAACAAGGATGGGTGTCAGTCTTACCCTCTGTCCTGCGAAGTAAAAGAAGTCCGTATGGACTTGGCTCATCAGCCATCTATACAAGGGTGCATACTTTCCAATGTATGGAAGCTCATAAAGCTGGTAGACACCATTTCCTTTGAGTATCTTTTCCCCAACATCATCATATATCAACATGCCATCCTCAGTGCGCATGTTGGTTTGAGAAGTGAGGAGGTCATATAACTTTTTCTGGTTTTCACTAGTTCAGTGATTGTATTCACTTATCTTACTCTGTCTTATGTGGGTATTCCACTCCTACCCCACAATAACTTCCTCAGGGTACTACATTTTAGAGAAATTTCTCTCTGGGGCCATCTCCTCCTCTTCTTCCACCCCCACCTTCTTCTTTTCTTTTATCAGTGTTGCTTTCTTCTTTGGTGCCATTCTTCTTTTAGGTTTTTGTTTTGTAGACCAGGTGCTGTTTGTTTTGAGTAATTGCTTCGAACCCTAACCTGATTCCTCCGTTCCCTAATTTGTAATCACGAACTTGCACACCCTAGATCTGTTTTATTAATCTACTTCATCAAACCCTTTTCCTAGGGGATCTAATCCCTTCTAATAAAAAATATCTTCTCCATGCCTAGTTCGCTTGGTTTGTACCTTGAATCAATTAGCTTTATGCTCTTCGCGTATAGGATCTTTATCAAATTATCGTATTCGCAAGGGTAAAAATGAAATCACATCCCATCCTTATATAGATTTCTACTTTTCGCTGCATTAATTTATCCTCCACCTACTAAATTCTCCTCATTTATGACCCGTTTTTATCATTTCCACGTCATATATTCTCGCACCAAATCTATAACCTTCTAGCACACCCTTTTACCCTCTGTCATAGACTTCTCTTCAGCGCGCACTCTAGCACCTGAGTACCTCATCACTGCACCCTCTCCTGGTAATTACCATGGCCACCACTTACCTCGCGTTATACTTTCCCTTATCCATATTCATCCTTTCTTATCTTGAGAAGTAATTTTTTGTCAGTTACCCTTAACAACCTTCTTTCTCAACACCCACAACATGACATCTTCATAGCATATACCTGAGAGTCACCAATAATCCACCCCACATAAAAAGGATGTGTAGTCCTTTTCACATCAACATGCTTCATATTACAGTTAGTTTTATGCGCACAAGCGCACTTATTACACAAACAAGAGCTAAAATTAACAAAGCATAGTGACGATGAAAGAAATACATGAAGGAAAGGCATAAAGGAAAACCTAATGTATCTTGCAATACTACCCTATTACAAACACCAAGAAGACTTATTTATAGTAGGGATTCAGCCTACTCCTGTTAAAGAAACTGGGCAACCCGTGCCATCAATTGTTTCCAACTGGAAATCACCTAACTCAAGTATATGAGTGATAAAATATGGCCCTAACCAATGCACCTTGAGATTTCCTGGATGGCATAGAAAATTGGAGTCATATAAAGTACCATTTGGCCCACCACAATTTTCTTATCCCTGATGTGTCAGTTGTGTCATGCCTTTTAGTGCACTTTCTCCTATTTCTGACTCCAGCGTACGATGGCTCGGCACTCATCTAGTTGAACCATCTTCACAATCTGTTCTTCCAAGGCTTTCTCATCAGCTAGACCTCTAGCATGTGCAATGCACAAATAAAGTAACATAATTTCTAGAGGAAAGACATCTTTCGCGCCAAACACTAATTAAAAAGGTGTGGCTTATTTCAATCTTTTGTATGTTGTCCTATAAGCCCAAAGAACATCAGATACTTTATATCCCAATCTTTCATTCCAACATCAAAAATCTTGGTCAATGTGTGGCACAAAATCTTGTTAAAAGCCTCAGCAGTCCCATTTTCCTAAGGGTGATAGGGTGTAGTTTTATGGTGGGCAACCATAAACTCATCTAAAATAATTCTTATTGTCTCATTTAAATAATGTGTGCCCCTATCACTTGTTAAACTTAAAGGACAACCATACCTTTTAAGAACATTCTCCCATAAGAACCATGCTATTGTAACTATTATACAATCCTTTTTAGGTGTTGCTTCTACCCAGTGGGTAAGATAATCCGCACAAGTGATGATATAATGCGATCCAATCCTACGCGCGACTAGTGAAATAGGCCTAACAAAGGGTTCAGCACTTTTTATTGGTCATAGGGGCATCTCATCCCTTTGTCCTGGTCAATCGAGACATTGATAATGGTCACATGTCTTACAATACTCTTTACAATCCTTGTATATTGTTTCCCACCACAACCCAACAAGTAGGATCTTGCGCGTTGTGGCATCACCTACATAGTGGCCACCTGCAATACCACCATGTGCTTCTTCCATTATGTCCTTCCGTTCATGCTCCAAGACACAATGGCGTAACACCTCATCTCTACCTAACTTGTACAAATCACTACTAATCAACATAAATGGTGCTGCGCGAATAGTAAGTTGCTTCTTCTCTAAAGCTTTCATACCTTCGGGCACCATACCAGTTTTTAGAAAGACAACAATATCCTCTAATTTTGATGGCATGCATTATAACCTATACAGCTATGCATCAGGCATGGTCTCTTCTATTATTTGTGCCTCTTCCCTTGATTGAGTTCTAGACAAGTGATCCGGTCCAGAATTGCTTTTTCCTGGTTTTACCACAATCGTAAAGTCAAACTCTTGAAATAAGAGTATCCATCGGCATATGCGCCCCTGTAAAATGGGCTTGTTTACCAAATATTTTAATGCCATGTGATTTATATAAAACAAAAAGGGTGTAGCCAACAAATACTGATGAAATTTGTGTAACGCATAGATCATGGACAAGGCCTCACACTCTGTAGTGGTATAATTCTATTTTGCAGGTGTTAACTTCCTACTAGCAAAGAAAATGGGATGATCAACGATACCTTTGCCTAGTTGAGCTAAGACAACACCAATGGCTATGTGAGAGGCATCCACAAGAACATGAAAAGGTTTATCCCATGAAGGGAAATGTAAGATAGGTGTGGTAGTAAGTTTCTCCTTCAATATTTCAAAGGTGCACTATTGTGACTCCCCCCAGTATAATTTACCTTTTCCTTGGAGAAATTCTTCCAAGGGTGCAGAAAATTTTGCATACCCTTTTATAAACTTCATATAATACCTTGTATGACCCAAAAATCCATGAACCTCATGCTAACTGGCTGGTGCTTTCAGTCCTATGATGAATGTAACTTTAATTAGATCAACCAACAACCCATCCTTACAGATTATATGTCCTAAAAGTGTGCCAAAGGGAGTAGCAAAGATGTACTTCTTGATGTTCAATGAGATACTCAACTATCAACATATTTCAAACATTAAGCGTAGATTCTCAAAATAATCCTTAATTAGCCCATAGACGGTCCAATCATCAAGATAGACCTGTAAGAAGTTATGAATAAAATCCTTGAAGGCTTGTACCACTATCCTTGAAAATACAGCAGGTGCATTCTTCAATCCAAAGGGCATCACAGTATAGGAAAATCTTCCCCATTCAGTAGTGAAGGTGGTCTTCTCTTGATCCTCTGGGGAAATTCGAACCTGATGATACCCTAAAAACCTATCTGTAAATGAATATATTTTGCATCCAGCCACTCCTTCTAAAATTTCCTCCGTGAATGGCGTAGGAAAGGGATCTGTAACACATGCTTCATTCGACTCCCTATAATCAACACAAATTCAAATCCTACCATCCTTTTTTATGCTTATCACCATAGGACTGACCCATTCTGATGCATCCAATGGTCGAATGATCTTGGATTTCAACATCTTGTTAATCTCCTCCTTTACTTTCTCACACAAATTGGGATTCATCTGATATGGTCGCTTCCTAACAGGGCATGCACCTTCCTTGAGCTTAATCTTCATTTCTCTGAGTGATATATGCATACCTTTAATTTCATGGTATCCTCTTGGGAATAAGTCCCCATAGTCTCGAAGTAACTCTATGATCTTTGCTACCTCTGATTCTGACCAGTAATCCCCAATTATCACCTCCTTAGGTTTAGCTTCTGTGCCTATATTGATTTGTTTTGTCTTTATAGGTTTTTGATATGTGTGTGCATCTACATCCACACTAGATAACACTTCATGTGTTCCATGTGAATGATCCCCGTCCAAGTGCTCAACTTCCTCCTCATCAATTATGTAAACCATCTTCCCCTTATCTTTTTCCAGAGAATTGTGCTCAAGTAATACGATATCATCTTCTTCATCCGTAAAACGCACCCTTGACTTGGTCTCACCAAACAATTCCTGAACAAGTTCTTCTACTTTCCCACTGTCTCCCATGGTTAAGCACTTGATAAAGCTTAAAGCTGTGTTTACTGGTTGCGTAGATGAAGAGAAGTCAAAAGTTTGGATCATCCCGGCAGTCAAAGTTTGCCAACTACCAGTGTCACAGTGAAATTCAGCATAGACATACCAAGCATGCGCGTAACCTCGTAGAGTAGAATAAAACTGATGCACCCAAAGTGAGGGAGGTAATGCTTCATGTCCTATTGTTCAGAGTCCCTCACACTGTTGGATATGATATTGAGCAGGTTGATCACCATGATAAGGGCTTATGTTTGTAGGTGCATTACTTCTTGAAAACTTGGTTGATAAGGCGGTCCCAATGACTCCTCATCCTGAGAGATTATCCATGTGTACTACCCACCAGCACGTGGCCATCCCACCTAAAGTATACGATAGCATATCTCATCATTTAAGCTAGTCAACCCAGTTTATTTCCATGGCCTGTAAAAATCCAGCCAAATCTTCAGATCCAGTATAGCAGGGTATTGTGCGACCTATACATCGAACATAGCGAAAACTCATCTTGCAAGTAACCACACACTTAACTTCACGCCCCACTAGTTCATAAGTGCCATGAGCCCAATTATCACAAGCAATACTAGTAGTATCACTGATTGACCTAGAATCTTGCCAATGAAGGATTCCTTCCTTAGATGGATCATTGACCTCTGGGTCCCGAATAGCACGTACATAGATTCTGTTCAAATCCTCCTTGCTTAAAGGTTCCACATATGGCACGGATTTTCCATCTATCAATGGTATTATCACAGGGGGTTCACTTATTAAAAGTATGCTATAGCACATTCGTTTAAAGGGTATTAAATAATACCCTTAATTCTAGTTTTTACCTCTAATTATTCAATTGATAATACCCCCTCCCATTATATTATTAGAGAAAATACCCCCTATTTTTTCCATGTACCTTACTTATCCATTTTTCCATGACAAATTTATTTACCCCTTTTTATTTCTACCCTAATATATTAAACAAAAAATATATGATATTTCTCACTCAATTTTTTTAGTATGCATTTTATCTCAAAATATAGTTTAAATCCATTCAAGAACTATTACCAATTACCTTATAAATGTTAAGGTTTAATCATTTATCAATAGTTCTTCAAATAATTAAGATGGTGAAATAATATCACTTGTGTTGAAAAGCATACTCAATCCTAGTTTTATACCATCTTATTATTACTTGGTTAAGAATCTCTTAATTGAGGTCTCTTTATTTAAAAAGAGATTATAATTTAAATTTATGATCACACTTCTTAAATTGCAATTTAAAGGTATTTAGTTTTAAAAACCATGGTTCAAATGTTATATTTTAATATTAAAATTAAACCTCCCTTTCCTTTGGCCCACCTCTCTAACCTACCCCAATACCTTATTCAAAATATTAATAAATTAAACCTTTTCACCCCCTTATGTCTACCGGTATATTGAATTTAATTTTATTAATTATAATTACCTCAATATGAACTCACGTGTTAGGATATTGCCTAGCTAATGAACCCCCCATGGGTATTATGAACCTTTCCTCCTTGTTCTCAAAGCTGATATACCCTTTGTTAAACCTCAAATCAGCATTGTTTGCATAACACCAAGGGCACCCAAGAAAATATGGGAAACTATCTGCTTCCGCGAGCACTAGCACTTCAAAGTCTCCTGTGAACTTGGCCCCTTATATAGTGATAGGTGCATCCTTCAAAACTCCTATAGGAGTAGCTTTCATTATTTTCACCATGAACAATACATTAGATAAGGGATGCAATGGGGGTCTCCCCATTTTTTCCCACGCATCTAATGTAAGTACATTTACTTCCGCACCTGTTTCAATCAAGATATTTCTCAACAGTCATCCATCCACAACAACATTCAAAGTGATCTCCTTTTCATAGTCAATGCTATCGGGGGGAGATTCACATGAAGTATTTGTCTCTTATTTTAGTTCCCGCATGCAGAGTATTCCCTTTTAACCAATTTCCTAATAAAGGAATAATATTCTCCTAGCACAACATTCTACATACCTCTCTGATGTCATCAATATCCGACAGGACCTGTTCTATATCCTTGTGCTCCAATTTCTGAGACTACTCTTTTAAACCTTGTATCTCACCTTGAAGGCTCCTAAGGACCTCCATTGTGTCCTAATAGACTTATTTCCGATGAGTTTGATGTGGATATCTAGCATGCAAAACCTCCTCCCTAGTGATTTTCAGCTTCTGTTGCAACATCTCTCTTGTGCGCGCCACCTCATCTCATGTGGTTATCTTGAATGTTACCACCTCAGGTTCTGATGTTAACTTTGGTATCCACTGGTTCTCTACAGCACGTTGGATTCTAACCATCCTTTCACCCTTGTTTTCTTGCTTGTGCTACTTACTGAGATGCTCATACAAGTCTGGACACTCTTCATAACTATGCCCCTTTCCACAAAATGAATAGGAAATATTCTACGGGTATTTGCACCTATGATGGTCAGGTGAATCGCATGTATAGCAAGTTCCTCGAGGGAATTCACTCCTTCCTCCACCTCAGCCTCATCCTCCATATCCACCTCGATATCCTTGTCCCCTTTCACGAACCCCTTCAAACCTTCCGTCATTCTTGTCATAGCGTGTTTTATTATAATCCCTATCCTGATGCTCATTCATCCCTTTAGAATTATCAGCCACACTCACATGTCTGACCCAAATATCAATGGCATCATGTATCTAGCCAATCAATCTACAGTCCTCATTATCATGGGTCGTGGACATACAAATTTGAAAAAAGGAGGACACATTCTTCTTGATCGCACATTGTAGTAAGGGGCACTGACTAGCATCATCATTCAAATGAAAAATATCATAGTCTAATATCCTTAGTGTGAACTTCCACTTCACAATCTGTACACCAGATTCCTGATCACGTTTCATGAGATGAGTTTCTCGATAATTTCTCTAACTATTTTTCCATAGGTACTATCTAAGCTTCCAAAAATGGACTAACCCCAGTGTTAATACTCCCAACTGCTTCAGCGCATAAAGCGGCTTCCAATGCTTCGTGTAGATCGGTATAAGTCTTATGCGACAGTTCTCTTCAAAATGGGGTAATCAATCCCCCAAAAAACGATTGTGCATGTTGACTTGCATGAATGTCATAAGAGAGTTTGGATAGAAGTGTTTTAAAATGCACATCATACTCATGTACACTTTCAGTAGTGCCTTGCTTTATATCCTTGAGTGCGCTTATGATCTTCTGCTCAAACTCAGGGATGTGGAATTCTTTTAAGAAAGCATCTTTCAATGGTGAATAGTCAATACAAGTTTGATTGGGATCAAACTTCCTATACCAACTGTGTGCATGCACCTGCAATGTAGTAGCAAACTGACTTGCCTTATGCTCAGAGGCCATAATACCTTTCATGCGCCAAAATATTTCACACATATGAACATGTTCAGAAGCATCTTTGATACCTCTGTATTCTGGGAGATGAAGGGACATCTCCATATAAATGTTTTGGGGTTGTTGTGGGCCTTGACAACCTGACTCAGGATCTCCTTGGTTTCCTCTTCCTCCAATACCGCCCGAACCACTGAAACTAGAACTACCCATACCACTTGATCCTCCTCCAGAATTTTGAATATGGCCCATGGAAGCACTCCCTTGTGCCCCAACAGTGGTACTATATTGGACCCCTATAGTCTGGGAAGTGGTCCCAGCTCCAGAGGTGATTCCAACACTAGGCACACTCATATTCTGTGCAGATGATGAGCCTGAAAACATACCTCCAAAGAATAACGAAGCTGTCTATGCTGCCATTTATGTACTTGCTATCTGACCTATTTCTGTGCTTTCACTTCCTAAATTAAAATTATTTTTACCTACTATACTAGATACTGGAAAACCAAACGCAAGGGCTAGGTCAATAGCTTGGCTTAGATGCACGCCTGCGTGGCCTAGGTCATATCTACTAACGTGCTTCCATGCGAGGCCGAAGAGGGTTCTCTATCATGATTTCCTAGATGGGGGAGTTTCTGATGCTCTTGCTCTTCTTCCTCCCCATGAGCCTCAAATCCTTCACAAGCCATCTCTCTCCACAACACCATCCATTATGTAATTTCTTTTCTCTTGTATAATTTCCTCTCACACGCCTCATCATACTTCAGCTGCCTCTCTTCCCTTTTCTGTGCTTCTACTAGGTCTACCATCTTTCACCAATCATGTTCCTGCCCTCGTGTGTAGGGATTCTTTTAGCTTTCCATGGGTTTAGCTTCTAAGTTCAATGTTACCATTAGTATTTTGATTTCAAGTGGAATACCTTGCAAATACGTCCCTCTAGGATACTGTAGAAACTAGAACTCCACTACTTCCAAGAACAAATAAGTCAAAATTGAATAATCCAAAATATAGTTGTTTAGGACACCGCAAAACCAAGTATCTACCGTGTGAGTCTAGCTTAAGTCAACATCATATAGTGTTTGAAATTTCTCCTATGTCCAAACAAGTGTTTGATACCTCCAATTCTTCTTAGAAGCATATGTAATCAATCATTCATATAATTCTACTAGAAAGATAACAAATAATCTTTCGTATAAACTGTCATATAGATTCTGCTCTACCCAAGTACGTGCAGTAAATCAGGATCTAGTGTCAAACCTCCGTGTGTATTCTTCCTCTAGGTCATGAATCCATTATTCAATGCTCGCCAACATTAACCAGTATGTCTTCATCGTGAACCATTTTGAAACAACTAAAAAAGAGGTCCCGGCAGTGGAACCAATGATGCAACCTAGAATTGTTAGTTAACACCTTGTCACGCTGGCACATCACTCAGTCTAGGCTGAGCGCTCACCCGAAGCATGCAAAGGTAAAGGGTCCCTCTTAAGAGTTGCAGTAGTAGAATGGTGATATGATAAAGCTATAAACATATATTTTAGGAACTAATCCATCTATTCATCATTATATTTAACCAGATCTATAAGCGCTTAATGGTATATCATCATGAAAATAATAACATGCATTTGTAAAACACATCAAACACTTTTTTTTGGGCCAATTTCCTTTATCTATTCATCGTACCAACAATACAGAAGTTTCATACAATACCAGGCATGCGCGCATGGATCTGTTACAACTATCCAGTCGCATGTACTCATGTTCTCCCATTCTTCAAAGCATATGTTTTCATCCATATATATATATGTGTCCATATATTTTCTAAATAATTAATTACATATATATAGGGTGGGGAACTAGCCCTTCACCACTTAACTCTACCAGAAATAGGTCGCATGCTAATAATAGCAGTGCACTTTCTTACAATTATAGCCATACATGCAAGTATGCTATCTATATATTGTTGATAGTTAACTGAAGTAATGGATCTAGTCTTAACTTAGGCCCATACAAGAGTGAGTTGACATGTCCTTCAAAAATCTCCACGAAGAGTGGTGCACAAATCTTGGAATTACTTTGTGTGCTCCGCATGCCAATATCTAAGAATAGACCTAACCCCCAAAATCAGTTAAGTCCTTGAGAGTCTGACTCTAAACCTCCATGCGTGACACCTTCCTATACCTTCGTGCTTTAGCTCCTATGCTATTCTTCCATGTGGAATCTGTGTGCAAGTTCAACTAAGTGTTTTCTCTTATCAACATGGTATCTGGCACCTGGGCACCCTCATCCTTTTCCAGGTGTTCGTGTCCAGCTCTATCCACAACTTCTAAGATTTACATCGAGCATTTCCAACATTCTGACTAACCTATTCATCAGTTGTTACAATCTATATATGCTTTGGGATAAGCAAAAATCAGATAATTTCCCTATCTCTCCCATTTTCTTATACGGTTGCATCTTTAGAGTGCTTATCAATTATATTTTGTTGTATATTATCATAGTGCCTTTGAAAATAGATTTAATACCCATATATTATTAACTCATTTGGTGAACACCTCTCTTATAACTCCTTGCCCTAGGATCCACAATATCCTCATGGCTAAAAATAGATCCTCCTCTCTTATGCAAGATATGCATCATGTTAGTGTGAATCCTATCCTTGATGGTGTTGTTGAGTCTGAACTTAATGCCCTTTATCGCAATGCTCAATTTTATGAAGAAGTTCAAAGACAACTTATTGCCCACAAAAACAATATTCCTACTAGTTTTTGGAACTCTAGTGTGAGAATCGTTTCACCTAACCAAAACTTCATTAAATGCTCTCCTTGTTATTCTATGGGCACTCGTGCTACTCCACCTTCTTCTCAACCTATTATAGCACTACATAACACTATTATATATTCTATGCTTGGTCTTGCATGTGACAATGCAGATAAAAATGATGTTACTCCCAATGTTGAAAATGTAAGTGTGCATGATAATGTTTCTTATACTAGTCAAGATGAATGTCAAGTTGTATCTCATGTTTCTTCTACTTCTGAAAACATTTCCAATGATTGTGACAATATATCTTATGATAGTTTTTTTCCTACCTCTCTATATGTCAATGACTCTCTTGATGAAATAGTTGCATGCGAAGCTTTGTCTTGATAGTGATGTGGATTATATTTCTGACCATGAGCATGTTAGCGAGGATGTTACTTCTCTTAATACTGCTGAATGTGAATTTTTCACTCTACTTTTCTACCATTTCTAAGGTTGTTTCCAATATAATCCATCGTGATTCTATTACTCCTATTGGTTCACCTCTTCTCATTTCTTCTGAAATTACTCCTAGCATTTATGTCGATATTCCATGTTTCTCTCTTCCTCTTCCACCTCTTTCTTCTTCCTCTCAAGATGTTATTCATGATTATCTTATTTGTACTAGTACAGATCTTATTATTTATTCTATATATGCATATAGTGTTCCCATTGATCCTTCATCTTTCATTTCTTATTCTCGCATTCCCATGATCACTCATAACAGAAAGCTTATAGACACCCCAATTTCACATCTATCCTAAATCAATTAATTCCCCTTCCTCATTTCCCACAAAAATACATTTCGAATTAATCAAATATAATTTGATTAATTATCCATTTCAAAATCCAAAAAATAATCTAATCCTCATCACATGTCATTATTCTCCATGTTTTTCCATTATTGAATTAAAAATTTAAATTCAAATCCTCACCCACCCTTCGTGGTCCCCACTCACCTAAAATCCTCCACTTATGAATTAAAAATATAATTCAAATCCTCACCCATTCTTCGTGGCCCCCACTCACCTAATCTTGCACACATTTTCAAACCACTCATCTAATCTTGCCCACATTTTCAAACCACTCACCTAATCTTGCCCACATTTTCAAACCATGATTACTTAAATTAATCTAAGTTAATCACTCCCCCAGGCTATAAATACAACCTTACCCCTCCCCTCTAAACACACGGAGAATAAGCTTTCATGCCATATCTAAGTTCTTGCATCCTTTGAGCAAAGAACATCCTTTTGCCTTGTCCTAATGCCAAAATAGCCTCATAATCCTTTTTCCCATCTAGTGCAAAGTAAGAGGATCGTTGTTGCAGGAAGGTCTTGCTCCGTCTTGAAGAAAAGCACCTACATATCACAAAATCAGGGCTCAATCCAAGTTTCCTAGCCCATTCTGAGGTTTGCTACGGAACGCGAAGGAGGAGGTATGATTATTGGTATTTTACTTCCTTGTTAGTAGTGTATTTTTCATAGCTTACATTCTGGCACGCCCGGTTACTTTCGATCTATTACCATTAATTTCTCAATTAGTGGTTTTATCTGT
This sequence comes from Taxus chinensis, assembly GCA_019776745.2. NCBI lineage: Eukaryota > Viridiplantae > Streptophyta > Pinopsida > Cupressales > Taxaceae > Taxus > Taxus chinensis. Next base: position 825,971,427 of record CM034150.1, read on the forward strand.
TCTTTGTTTATTATTGTTCATTATTATTTCCTTTTCTGTTCCTTATGGTCTTCTTTGGTTAACCTTCACGCTTTGGGTAGTATTTTTGTTGTGTGGTGTCTTGTGGTGTATCTGCAGGTTATAGCAATAATGAAACTCTGAAGCTCATCTTGTCTTTGATCTCCTCGGTGCTTGGTGTTTAGTTGACAGTTTTGGCTTTGCTATTTACTCGTCATCTGTAGAAACACATGAACTATCCATTAGTTTATCATCTTACTGTCATGGGACAACCAATCCGGAAAATATATTTATTTATTTCCTTTTGCTAAAATAACTGCTTTGTAGGAAGTTAATCATTTATTTATTTTTTTCTTTCTTTTATTTTAGTCAATCATTTTATGATCTAACTCTTTCTTTCTGATTATTGTTATTTTTTAACCTTGCTGTCAAAATCTTAGCTTCTCAGGTGAAGTACAGAAGTCAGAAAATAAAAAAAACCAGCTCCCGGGACGTTTTTCTCACGTCCAAAATTTTCATTCAGAGTGCTACCGTAGCCCATCTTCCGGAAGCCATAACTTTTGCTCCCGAACTCAGAATGACTTCATTTTTTTTTTAACGGAAAGGTATTGAAAAGATCTATGCAATAAAAAAATAATTTTTAGATTTAGACTTACAGAAAAAATTTGGTTTCATTTCTTCTAACACTTGTCTTTTTAACAAAAAAACAACAAAATTATAGTTTTATTTATTTATTTATTTCACGAAACATCCTCACACGTATGCTCTTTCCTCGCACTTCAAAAGTGATCTTGGAAATCAGAAACGTGAGGCCACTCGAGCTCTAGAAAACAATTTTTATTTTTAATTTTTTGCCTTACATTTAACTTTTCCACGACAACACTTCAAGGTAACGTTTTCACCCTCTTCTTTCATCGTTTTTCTTTTTTGTGAAAATAATCATTATCGCTATTTCGCAATCATGATTAATTGCAATAATTATTAACATTTAAAAAAAAAACTATTCCAATTGTATCCGCGTATGCTCTTTTCTTGCGCCTTCGAGCGATCTGGAAAATCAGAAACGGTCACAATTTTTTTTAGTTTCTTGTTCTAACATTGCAGGATCCTCTAGCTTTGTTTTCCAACTGTCATTTTAATAATTATTTTCCTTTGTCATATTCTTAATATTTGTTTGGTCGTTGGTTGTGTATGCTCTTTTCCTGCGCCTTTGAGCGATCTGGCAAATCAAAAACAACCACGATCACTTTTCTAACATTTCATTTGCAGGATAACTACTAATTTGTTTTCTGTAGAACCACATTACTGGAATATTGTCAAAAACAAAAACAAAAACAAAAACAACAAAAATCCCGCAAAAATACCACCATTCAAAGACAATTGCTGAAACCAAAAAAAAAAAGTACGCTCAGGTACGCAATTATTTTCTGCTAGTGATTTATTTCAAATTGGAAAGAACCCTGCGTTTAATCACTTCATCATATTGTTTTAGCACGTAGACAAGGTGGATTTCATCACCACCAAAGCTACACCGGTGACGTGGACTTGACTACCACGCACCAACAACATTTGCATCTGCATTGCACTTTGAGACCTAGTCTCATCACAGCGTTCGGTATTTACCTCGCCGCTGCTCTTCACTTACAGGTAATGCTGTCGTGCAGCGCATGCGAGTCACGCCTAAATAGCTGTAACAACGAAGCCTGGGCATCGTCCCTGTAAATCTTCGGGGAGTTATAAGGACACCATACACATTCATCCCTCCATCACCTTCCACCTTTTCACAAAACCTGTTCTGGACGTGGTGATTCACTCCGAAACAGGCAAGTAAGAATTGGTGAGTCTCCTCCAGTGCTCTAAGGGTTCCCCGTACCAATTCTGTCCCCGTACAGAATTAGGTATATCAGGACTAGGGTATATCGGAGGACGCATCTTCTTGGAGTAATAAGAGTCTGCATCCACCATTTCACAGCATACTTGTATGATTGCATGAAACAATGATCATTCCTGAAGAAGTTACCTCATAAGCCAAAACAATTGAATCCACATGACTGCTTGTTGTTTGAAAACACAATAGTTTAGCATTATTTTATCATAAAACTTGGCTGATATCAATGTGTTCATTGTAAAAGTTCAGACCCTAGTTGTGTTCCACAAAAAAAAAAAAAATCAGTTCTCGACCAATTCAATACCAAGCGAAAACATCCAAACAATCCAACAACACAGATCAAACCATCACACCAATTTCATTAGCTTACCTCATCCAACAATACATTTGTCATAGCTTGTCTTCGGCTATATCCAACTGATATTGAGTGACTAGCATTCACTCCCCATATTGTCAATTGTCAAAACATCCTTCATAGCTTGTTTCCAGCTATATCAAACTAATATTGGGTGACTTGTTTGAGTTCATTCATTATTCTGTCCACCATCGCATTTATCCAAATCACAGCCAACACAAATCCTTTCACAACCATATCGTGATTAACTTATTCAGGTTACTCTCCCCGTCAATAGTCCAGAGCTTGTTTAAGTCAAATCTACACAACGTGCAACAAATCGTCTAATAACTCGTCTCGAGTTACATCATCATCATATTGAGATAACTTGTTTGAGTTACTCTCCTTATCAGTCATCACAAGCTTATTCACGATAAATCCAAAGTAATCAAAGTCATCATGGTATTCACTCGTAGTCACAATCATGAAAATGACGACGAAGAAGTCGCACAACCAGAACTCACCACTGAAGAACAAGAACAAGTCAATAAGGTGATAGAACAAAACAAAAATGAATATCTGTTACGCATCCTAGCCATGGGGGCAAAACTACCCCCTGACTTCGGGACCGAAAATTTAAACAAACTCATCGACAATGGTGAATCCAGTTATCACAATGAAATACCAAACAATCCAAATGGTTCTTCGGTCGAAGAATTATTCACTAAAATCCAAGATTTAACAAAGAAACTTGAGGAAACAACGATTAGAGCTGAAAGATTAAAAGACCTCAATCTAGATTCCAATACTCACGACATGTTTGATAAACCGTCACCCGCTTCTCCATTTGCACAAGAATGGAAACTTATGAAAGACACCATTCAGGGACTGCAAAAACAATCGAAACAATTCAACTTTGAAGAATTGTGTCCTTATCCATTTGATACAGAGATATCACGATTACCATTTCCACCATCCTTTGAAATCCCTAAGTTTGATAAATACAAAAGCAAAGGTGACCCCCGTGAACATGTCAAGGAATTTTACATGCAATGTCAGGAAGTTGCCTATCGAGACACGTACCTTTTACGATTATTCCCCCAAAGTTTAGGAGGACAAGCTTTAGACTGGTTTTTCCATCTACCCAAAGGGTCGGTCACGACATTTGCAGATTTATCGGAGAAATTTGTCAAACATTTTTCTTATAACCTAGACTCAGAAATAACCATGCTTGATCTCTGCAACACTAGGCAAAGGCCAAACGAAAATTTTGCTTCCTTTTTACAACGATGGCGCGGAATTGCAAGCCGATTTCCCTGCTCAGTACCCGAGAGACAACTAGTTAGCATTTTTGTCCCTAATCTCAATGCCGAATTATCATTCCACATGCAAATGCATTGTCTGAATAGTTTTGAAGAAGTCATCGAAAAGGGGACACAAATCGAAAAAGCCCTCATTTCTAAGGGCTTACTTAAAGCACCCTTTAGAGACCAACCTTATCGAGACACTCCTCAGAACCAGGACAAATCTAAATTCTTTAATCGGAATCGAAATATCGTCAACGATGGCATTACTGATTCCCGCCATGTCCGAAATGTCCAAAACCATCCCACCAACACATTAAAATCGAAACAACCCATCATTATCCCTAGAAAGGAAGTTCCTTCTAGGGATCGACGAAGAGAGTTCACTCCTCTCGGAGAAAGTCTATCTAGTGTCTTTCGTCATTTGGCAAATGCTAATATGATTACATATCCCATTGTCAGACCCTTCGAAGAAGGACAACCCAAACCAAATTGGTATAAAGACAATGAATATTGTGATTACCATCGCATAAAAGGGCACTCCACAGATAGATGCATGCAACTCCGCCATTACGTCCAAGACCTGATTGAACGTGGAGACATAGAAGTTGAAAATACTTCTGAGACAAAAACACCTAATGAAAAACTTCACATGTTCAAAAATCCATTCCCTAATCATGATAACAATTCAAAAGATAAGGGTCAATCGTCAAGTAATGTCGAGTTTGACTCAGTCATCTCGACCATAGATTATGACCAAGACTTAGTGGCAACTATAAAGATCAGAACTGACTGTGCAATTACCACTAGACAGAAAAAAATATGGGTCCCTACAACAAAAAAATCTGCCACTTCGTCCCCGGCATCACCTCCTAATCCACCATCTAATTCCGCCGCCAATTCCTCTCCACAACCTACGCCGTCATTTAATATTGTCAAACAATTAGAGAAGACTCCCGCACAAATTTCAATCATGGAACTACTTAATTCTTCTCCCGCACTACAACGCATCCTTATGCAAACATTGAATAATGCTCGTGTCCCTGAGGACATCAATTCACAACAATTTCAGGCTTTAATTGCACATCTTACAGTCCCCAATCCTATTTTATCTTTTGGTCCCGATGACATGCTTAATCCCAATATCGCTAATAATCATTCTTTATACGTCGAGGGTTATGTAACTCATCGTAAAATCAAGCGCGTCTTAATCGACAACGGATCAGCATTAAATATTTGTTCCATGAAACTTTTACGTTGTCTAGGTTACACTGAAAATGATTTGCAAAACAATATCATAACCATTCGTGGGTATGATAATAGCGAAAGAAAGTCTGAAGGCACAATCACGTTGCCTCTCCAAGTTGGACCCATCACCTTAGACACGATCTGTCATGTGGTAGATGTAGAAGTTGCCTATAACATTCTTGTCGGTCGACCATGGATTCATGCCATGAAAGCCGTCCCATCAACATTCCACCAATGCATTAAGTTTCCTCATTTGGACAAGGAATTTACATTACGTGCAGATCCCCAACCTTTTGAGTATTGTAGATTCCTTGAAGGACGGTATCGACATGATCACTATTGTCCATCAACAGATAAATATGCTCCACCTCGTATAATCCCTAATGAAACACGCATTGATCCTGATACACTCCCTAACAGTAATCCAAAACCATCATCTCATAACCAAAACACATTTTCCAATCCATTATCATCTGCTCATCAACCACCTTCCACCAGTCCTCCTCCCACTAATCAATCATCTTCTTCCACTAATCAAGCTTCTTCCAGCAACAATTATTCTTCCACCACACCATCTTCTTCTTCACCAAGCCAATCTTCTTCATCCAACCACACCTCCTCTATTAAGATACCTCCTCCTGTGAATAGCCAACCTTCATCCTTCAATCCACCCCCTTCTTCTTATAACCCATTCTCTTCATCTTTTAAGACTACCAAACTAACTTCCCCATCACATGAGGTACCTATTGGTCCCCCATCTCACACATTTAAAATCATTGACACGGGATACGGTGAATATCAATTTCAAAAGATGGCAGACTCTTTTTATATCACCAAATCCCCACATAGCTATGGCAAACCTAACGCTCCACATCTGAGAATCCATCCCAATTACCAAATGGGTCAGTCAGTTTGGAAAAAGTTTGGTCATCTTGACAACGAACATATTCCAAGTTCTTCAGGATCTTGGTTATATAATGACGACTTTGCTCCATGTTATGAGTCCCCTCAATTTACCAAAGCTCACCGAATAATGAAAAATATGCGATGGCAGGGTAAAGGACTCGGCCCAAATGAACAAGGTCGTTTAGACCCTATAAATTACACACAACATCACGGTAAACATGGTCTAGGTTTCAAGGTGTTTGATGTCGCTCCCATAATAATTTCGAGTGACAATGATGACACCAGTTCTGATAATGACATTAGGTCTCCATGTAGTCTTTTTGAGGACCTCGCTGAAACACATCTTGCCTTTGAACATTTCTCTATTAATGTCATCAATTTTGAGCCTACACATCCAAGTCTCATAGACCATGGCCAACCACATCATGCAGCCATGGACATGTTCCAAAATGATGAAGCCATCGAAGAATTCCTTGGAACTCGCGACCAAATACCTACTTCAGACCATAGAAAAGGATTTGAAATCAATCTAAATGAATCGGCCTATTTTGGCGAAGAGATAAAATATTCAGATCCTTCACCATCAGAAAATTTGGATCAAAAGCGCAAACAGAGGATTTCCCATAGTCAAAACCTCACCACCACCCTATCCAATAAACATGTCAAAAAAATTCCAACAAACACCCGACACTGATGACCTACATCAACCATTAGCATCATTCTCTGAAAAGGATACATCTAAAATGCTTGTAGAAGAAACAAAAGACATAAACATTGGCACCACCGAACAACCAAAAATTTTACAACTTGGCATTAGTCTGTCTGACCAAGAATGCATGGAATTCACAACACTCCTTATTGAATTCCAAGATATATTTGCATGGACATATAAGGACATGCCAGGCCTAGACCCATCTCTTGTAGTACACCATCTTGTGGTACATCCAGATGCAAAACCTGTAAAGCAAAAACTACGTAAAATGCATCCCCAAGTTGCATTACTTGTTAAAGCTGAACTCGAGAAACTCTTGGAAGCTGACTTCATCAAACCTATTGATTATTCAGCATGGATATCTAACATAGTTCCTGTCGCCAAGAAAACTCCTGGCATCAGAATATGCACAGACTTCCGTGACATCAACAAGGCTTGTCCCAAAGATGACTTTCCCTTGCCAAATATAGACATGATTGTTGATTCTACGGCAGGCCATGAAATGCTCTCCTTAATGGATGGATTCTCTGGTTACAATCAAATACGTATTGCTGAAGGAGATCAACATAAAACGGCATTTACTACACCATGGGGCACCTTCTGTTATAAGGTCATGCCTTTCGGATTGAAAAATGCTGGTGCCACCTATCAACGAGCAATGACTGTTATCTTCCATGACATGTTACATGATATCATGGAAGATTATGTTGATGATATATTAGCAAAATCTAAAACACGAATAGGGCATCCAAGTGTGTTGAGACGCATTTTCGATAGATTACGTGAGTATAAGGTTCGTCTTAACCCAAAGAAATGTGTGTTTGGAGTAACCTCTGGTAAATTATTAGGGTTTATTGTCTCACGAAGAGGCATAGAAGTGGATCCTGCCAAAGTCAAAGCCATTATGGAAATGCCTCCTCCTCAAAACCTAAAAGAATTACGCAGTCTTCAGGGAAAGATACAATCTATTCGGCGTTTCATATCACAGTTGGCTGACAAGTGCCATCACTTTAATCAGTTACTCAAGAAAGATGCACACTTTCACTGGAACCACGATTGCCAAGATTCTTTTGCTAAGTTAAAAGAATACCTCTCTAGTCCACCTGTTCTTATGTCACCAGTTGCCGATAAACCTATGTTGCTTTATACATCTGCCACTGAACATGCCATAGGAGCTCTACTAGCACAACATAACAATTAAGGAAAAGAACAGGCTGTATATTACCTTAGTCGAACACTTATTGAGCACGAAATACGTTATTCCCAAATCGAAAAAGTATGCTTAGCGGTTGCCTTTGCATTCCATAAGTTACGTCATTACTTGCTCAATCACACAACTAATTTGATTGCCAAAATTGATCCTCTCAAGTATTTGTTGTCCAGACCCATTCTCACGGGAAGAATGTCTAGTTGGGTTGTATTACTTAGTGAATTCGATGTCGAGTTTGTTCTGCAAAAAGCAATTAAAGGACAAGCCCTTGCCGACCAACTTGCCGAGGCACCCCTTCCTGGTAGAGAACCACTTCAGTTTTCTTTTCCTGATGAAGATATTCTACACATAGACATCGCGCCAGCTTGGACTCTATTTTTTGATGGATCTTGTAATCTCCATGGCTCAGGGGCTGGTATTTTGCTTATCACACCCAGCGGACATGTTATCCCCAAATCATTTCGCTTAGCATTCCCATGTACCAACAATATCGCAGAATATGAAGCTCTCGTCGCAGGGTTAAAACTGGCTATATCTTAGAATCTTACAGAATTAGCTGTATTTGGTGATTCTTTACTTATCATCAAGCAAGTTACCGATGAATACCAGGTCAAGGATGAAAAACTTATCCCATATAAACGCATGGTGGATAGTCTTCGAAGCTATTTTCGATTAATTAGCTTTGATCAAATTCCCAGAATTCGTAATAAATCTGCCGATGCTATGGCAACCATCGGATCCCTATTAGAAATCACATCTAGTCAACCCCAGGCACATTTTCTCGTTGAACATCTCTTAATGCCTGCCTATGATCTTCCTGAAAACACTATGGTATGTGAAATTGTGGGTCCGAATAACCCTTGGTACCACGATCTTTATACCTTCATTCGTGATAAAACGTTTCCTGCCGACATGAAACCAATGCATAAACGTGCTTTAGCACAACGTGCTTCTCGTTACACCATTTTAGCAGAAACTCTTTATAAACGAGGATATGATGGCACCCTGCTCCGATGTCTTAATCAGGAAGAATCCTCGAGTTTCTTAGCTTAAGTCCATTCTGGTATCTATGGAGCACACATGAATGGTATCGCCTTAGCCAAGAAAATCCTGTGAGTTGGATATTATTGGCCCACCATGGAAAGTGACGCATGTCATTTTGTCAAACATTGTCAAGCATGTCAAAAGCATGGAAATCTTATCCACGCACCTTCCCAGGCATTACAATCGATAACCACACCATGGCCCTTCTCTCAATGGGGACTTGACCTCATTGGTAAAATCAGACCAACATCTTCCGATAGACATAAGTTCATCATTACCGCTATCGATTACTTCACTAAATGGGTAGAGGCTATGCCTCTCACTTATGTTACCGGTAGCCAAATATCGAAATTTATTTTCAATAATCTCATATGTCGATTTGGTATTCCATCTGCTCTGGTTGCAGATAATGGTAAATCATTTAAAAATCAGGATGTAAAAGACCTAGCCAAACATTTTCACATCAAACTTAAATGGTCCACTCCATACTACCCTCAGGGGCAACGGTCAAGCGGAAGCAACCAATAAGACCTTAAAATCCATCATGGAAAATATTGTCAACACCCATAGACGAAATTGGCATACTCAAATTTACCCCGCTCTTTGGGCTTACCGTACATCTTACCGCACGCCTACCAGAGCCACCCCAATTTCCCTTGTTTATGGTTGTAAAGCCATTTTACCTATTGAGATAGAACTCCCATCCTTGAGAATCTCCCTTGAAGATGTAATTAATGAGGATGAATACCGACAGTCACGGCTTCAGGAGCTTGAGCTTCTCGATGAAAAATGACTTAATGCTCTCAATCATCTTCAAGTCTATCAAAACCGACTACAACGCAGTTATCATAAAAAGGTAAGACCCAGAGAATTTGAAATTGGTGACCTTGTTTTAAAATAAAATCAAAAGAATACCACTAAAGAAAGAGAAAAACAAGGAAAATTTGAGCCTAATTGGTTAGGACCCTATGTAATCACAACTAAATTTGGCTCTGGAGCCTATAAATTGGCCACTGCAGATGGTCAAGATCTTGATGAACCAATGAATGCAGTTCATTTAAAGAAATTTTATCCTTGAGATGTTCACTATTCCAGGATACAATGTGTACATTGTTCCTTTTGTATTGCTTATCTCTGAATAATTTAAATTTATTCATTTCCATTGGCAGATATTTTCTTTATCAAAATCACATCTTCATATTTATCATCATGAGACAAGTGTTAGTATAAATCCTATTAAGTTTGTGAGCGTCATATTTCTTCCACTTTCAGTCACTTTCCTCTATGGTCATACCTAGAAGCTTACTAATGGTAATATATCCCCTTCTAATACATTCTCTCTTTCATAACAAAGCTCTAAACTTCGTTACCCAGTTTGTTTGGTCGTCCATCTCAGTCTTTGATGTTGAACCCTTGCGTCCTACTAGTCGTGTGGGGCTGAGATTGGGGGCAGACGTTTATTCCCAAATACAAAGCACTATTGTAAAAAATAAAAAATTCATCAATTCAATAACTTATGAATAATTCATTGTCACATCTTTCATCCTTCATAGTCTTTGGTGTTGAGCCCACACTTCTTACTAGTAGTGTGAGACTAGGAATGGAGGAAAATGCCCTTACTCGTCTACGTCTTGTCTTCGGTGATAAACCCTTGCCTCTTACAAGTGGCATGGGGCAAAGCGTAGAGGGTCATTCTCATACAAGCATAAAAACATTGTAAAATATTCCGAAAAAATAAAATAAAACAAAACAAAACAAAATTCACTCGCCTATATTTTGCCTTTGGTGATGAGCCCTTGCTTCTCACTAGTAGCATGGGGCAAGGCATAGGGAGTCATTTCAAAAATATAAAATCTTATTGTGCTTACAAATTATAGAATCCCCAAACACGTAATTTAGATGCCTAAGTGAAGAGAGAACTATCCCTTAACCTCATATCTTATCAATTAGTAGGCCACATAACTGTCTAAGTCTAGCATGTGACTCATAAAGTGAAAGCCATTTTTGAAACCGGTTCAGTACCATTATGAAGAATGGAGTCACAATTTCCCAAAGGGATTGTTGTTAGCATTTTTCTCAATATTCATTATCCACCTCCTGCGTCCTTCTTGATTCTCGGTGATGAGCCCACACATCTTACTAGTTGTGTGGAGTCAAGAATGGAGCTAGAATTATTTTCATCATATCATCACCACTATATCCTGCCAATGGAAAGAGAATTTGTGTTATTCTGAGCATAAGTTACAACATGGAACATATGGATAATATCCATGTTTATCGCCTCTCAAAAATAAGTCTGCACTCTAGGCCGTAAATTGCCACTCACAGTGTAAAAAAATCTACCAACATTTGAAAATCGTCAAAAATCTAAAAACATTTGAAAATCGTCAAAAATCCAAAAACATTTGAAAATTGTCAAAAATCTAAAAAATAGTGTAAAAATTCAAAAATCCAAAAACATTTGAAAATCATCAAAAATCTACCAACATTTGAAAATCGTCAAAAATCTAAAAACAGTGTAAAAATCTCAAAATCCAAAAACATTTGAAAATCGTCAAATTCCCAAGTATAAAAATCCCTCCAAAAATACAAAACATTCAAAAAACTCCAAAAAATCTAAAAAATTTATAAAATTCAAAAACAAACATTAGAAAATCCAAAAATCTAAAAACAAAAACATTAGAAAATATCCAAAATACAAAAACATTTGCAAAATTTTCAAAAGACCAAAAACATCCACAAAATCGTAAAAACTCAATAAGCAACACAATTCATCCTTTGAATTATTATCCCAAATAAATGGTCCAACCACCTTATGACTACCAATTTCAAACCACTTCTCCTCGCGTGAATCCTCGCTTGGGGAAAATCCGGCTCTCATTGTTTCCTTATTTGAGGAGACTGACCCAATCCCTTGTACCCCTACTTGGGGGCACATCTAATCAATCATCACTGTGGAACACGTTAGGGACATGTTTACTGGTTCTTGTATTCCATTATTAGTGGCAAATTATTAATTGCTTTCTTGTATCTTGATATATTACAGGGGGCATCTTGATTTTATGTATCCTGGTGTTCTCTGTAATATTCTTATGTTATCTAATTGCATGTCGTATTGGGGCATCATACTTTCTTGATGGCCTTTGTCTATGCTCTCTTCCATTTGCATATCGTAGTGGGGCATCAAACTTTTTTGATGGCCCCTATCTATGCTATCACGCATATTACAGTCTAGTCATCCTGATCTTTTATATCACGATGCATCCTGTTATGTGCTATATTAAAATTAAGATGTTTTTCATCACGTGAGTATCTTCCTGCATGATCAACATCTTACTTTGCACCCCATCCATTCACCCATACTAATGCATTCTCCAGTTTGTGAATCCTACTTGATCACCATTGCAGTTTACGAATCCTACTTGATGATTTTTCTCAAGTAGCATTCACTATCCAGCAGCTCCTCCCCCACCATGATCACCATGTATTTGATCCATTCATTCTCACTTCTCATTTTTCCTCCTCCGCCGCTTATACCCATATTATCCTTCTCACCATTCTTGTCCCCTCTCACCCATTGGTATTCTTTCCTTTCACCCTTTTTCTTCCCACTTGACTATCTTACTTAATAACCCCTTCTATATGGAATCCTCAGTGGAGGTTTACCCTCTCCCTAAGATCTTCCCACTGTAGAAGCTTCTTCACCACCTGCCCTCTCATCAAATAACCATCACCACCAAACACATCTTCCAACTCCACCTCTTCTACTTCCCATTCCCGCATCATTACTCTCACCATGTGGGCATCCCAATTAAGGATTCCCCTCACACTCTCCTCCCTCCACTGCATATATTCCTTCATCCATTCATGTTACACTCCTTTGTGTCCTTTCTTTCTTATTATCACCTCATCTCATATCATATACCACTTAGGCATACCTCACTCACTCTTTTCTCATCCTTCCCCAAATCCATCTTATACCTGGTCATCCTACTTACACGCTCTCGTAGTATGGAAAATTCACTTGAGGGTTCCCCTTCAGTCCATTTTGTCATACCCTATTCCCACCAACTCTAACATCATCCTTCTTCCTCAGCTTAGCGATCTTACTTAACCATTCGAGCCGCATGGAAATCTTACTTAAGACTTCCACTTAAGGTTGATCTGCCCTGTGGCCTTCCCCCATCCCATCATATTTCCCCCATCTTCCTTCTCCCACTTCTCATCGCGATCATCTTCTTCACCCTACCATTCCACCCCTATCTCCAATATCATTTTGTCTTTCTCTTTACATATCATCCCTGTCGGTTGGGAGACCCTACGAAACCTCTCCAGCAGTATGACGATCTTACTTAAGAGATTCTCTTAAGCATGACATGTCATCTTACACTCGCCCATCACTCTCCAATCTCACCATCCATATTTCCTCTTCATTCCCCATCATCACATCTTTTTCCCACCACTATCACCCTCCTCTGCTTGACAATCTTACTTAACCACTCACCTGGCATGGCGATCTCACTAAAGAGTCCCTCTTAAAGATGATCTGTCTCCTTGCCTTTCCCCATCACTACACACCCTTCACCCTTCATTTTTTCTCGGCATTCCCCATTATCACATCCTTTCACCTCCTTTTCGATTCTCGCAAACACCACTTCTTGCTTGACCATTTTTCATCTCCAGTTTTGTTCACATGGCAATCTTACTTAACCACTTCTGTCACATGACAATCTTATGTCAAGGTCCTCCCTACACTTAACTTGTCATCGTGAACTTCTCCCCCACCTCATTCTTCGTTCACTTTGTTGATCGCTTCTTCCACCTGGTATCTCCTATTACCCACTTTTTCCTCCTCCTATTATCCTTTCTTCACATATTCTCTTACAACATACAACTCATCTCTTCCACCTACAATCACATTCTTTTCCCCCATTTTCCCCTCCTTGATCCATCATCCTTCATACCATTTCTTCCCATTCTTTTCATGTCTTGGTTCTTCATCCTCACCTCATTCATCCTCATCACCCCCATCCTCTCCTCACTTTCACTTAGTCCCAACTCATCCCTCCCATCTTCTTCACTCTTTCCACTTCATCTTCTCAAATTCCCCCCACATTTCTACCCACACACATATTCGCCATTATTGTTAACACTCCTATATCCTTCTTTCATCATCATCTTCTCTTCCCGCGCTAATAATTGTCAATGGGTTTTCCCTAAAAATTATCAATCCTCATTCTGCACGACCTCATTCACTCCCTTGGACCTTCTAGAGTTTCCCTTCATTCCTTCCCTCCTCTAAGCCCGCCACTCATTGTCAAAGGGTTTTCCCTAACGTCCCTTTGTTGGCGTTACCCTTTCCAGTCCTCATTAGTTTTCTCCTTTTCTTCATTTTTTCTCTCACCCTTCCCCACCACTCATTGTCAAGGGAATTTCCCTAACATCCCCTCATTGGCATTGCCTCTTCTATCCCCCATTATCTTTTCTCTCCTATTCTTTTCCCTCACTCCCACCCTTTCTTGTCACTTTTTACCCATCTCTCCATCTCCTTTTTGCCCTCTTCAATATCTTTACTGTCTTCATCATACCTCCTTTTTCTATTTTCCCATCATCCTAGTATCCTCATTTCATGCATCTCCACATATTTTCCAATCGATGTCATTCCTCCCCTCTTTCTTCTTTGAACATTCCTTCTACCATTTCCTTTCCACTTATTACCCCCTTTCTGTATTCCCTTCCTTCTCCATCATTTTTTTGTTATCCTCTTCTCTCTCCCACCCCTCGTCTTATTTCCCTTCCCCTATATCATCTTCTTCCCCTTTTTCCATCACGTTTCCTCCTTACATCCCCATCGATAACCTGGTTGTTCAGCGTTGTCCTATCTTTTTTATCATCCCACTCTCCACATGCATCTCCATACGGTCTGTTCCATATTCTTTGCCTTGGTCTTCCTCACAATGACGTGATTCCTTCAATCTTCTGCTTGTATTCATTCTATCTTCCTTTCCTGTCCCCTAATTTTCACGTTTCTTCTGACCACTTCCCCTTTTCTCTACCACCCCTACCTTTTTGTTCATTCTGTATATGTTTCTCTTCCTTTCTCTCCTCTTTTTCACACTTTCCTCGCCCCTCATAGTTTCTTTTTTTTTCTCCGTTCTACTTCTTCTTTTGTCCTCTTTCCATTTCCCTCCATTTCACCCCCTACTCCCACCTCTTTTTCTCCTTCTTATTTATCCTTTCCCATTTCTACTTTTCTTCACTCTCTCATTTATTTCACTTCCACGTATCCCTCTTTACTATGTATGTTGCTTCCTTCATTTTGCACATCTCTCTATTTCATCCCTTCACCCTCTACTCTGTCATTTTCCTCTTTTTGTCTTGTTTGTCCTTCATCATTCCTTTCTTCCCCTATCATCCCTCTCTCTTATTTCTACCTCTTTCATTCCTTTTTTTCCCCTCCCCTATCTCCCTTACTCTTCTCATAATCAACCCCCAACCCTATCCATTCCCTTTTCTCTTTCCCACACACCCTCACACCTAGCATTCAAGGTCGATTGAATCCTTTCTCCATTTGCGTCGTGCGGTCATTCCAGTCTCTTCCACTCCATTATCATCCTCTTCTCCGCTGAATCCATTTCCTTTCTTTTCGAGAGTTCTGTCATATATTTCATTCTCGTCAGTCCTCTCAAGGGGGCATCATCACATCTATCCATAATCACATCTTCTCATGACATTTTTGTCTTAGAGGATACTATGACATCCGTCACTCACCACTTTCTATTCTCCCCAACAAACATTCTCTCTACCTTTTAAAAAGTAGATTGAATTCTTCCCCCATACCGTCTACTTTCTTTGAAAGGACACTACTTTCATAGTACCCTTCCAAAGAGGGGCAAATGTAGACACCCCAATTTCACATCCATCCTAAATCAATTAATTCCCCTTCCTCATTTCCCACAAAAATACATTTCGAATTAATCAAATATAATTTGATTAATTATCCATTTCAAAATCTAAAAAATAATCTAATCCTCATCACATGTCATTATTCTCCATGTTTTTCCATTATTGAATTAAAAATTTAAATTCAAATCCTCACCCACCCTTCGTGGTCCCCACTCACCTAAAATCCTCCGCTTATGAATTAAAAATATAATTCAAATCCTCACCCATTCTTCGTGGCCCCCTCTCACCTAATCTTGTACACATTTTCAAACCACTCATCTAATCTTGCCCACATTTTCAAACCACTCACCTAATCTTGCCCACATTTTCAAACCATGATTACTTAAATTAATCTAAGTTAATCACTCCCCCAGGCTATAAATACAACCTTACCCCTCCCCTCTAAACACACGGAGAATAAGCTTTCATGCCATATCTAAGTTCTTGCATCCTTTGAGCAAAGAACATCCTTTTGCCTAGTCCTAATGCCAAAATAGTCTCATAATCATTTTTCCCATCCAATGCAAAGTAAGAGGATCGTTGTTGCAAGAAGGTCTTGCTCCGTCTTGAAGAAAAGAACCTACATATCACACAATCAGGGCTCAATCCAAGTTTCCTAGCCCATTTTGAGGTTTGCTACGGAACGCGAAGGAGGAGGTATGATTATTGGTATTTTATTTCCTTATTAGTAGTGTATTTTTCCTAGCTTACACTTATATTGATAATAACTCTCTTCACGACAACCCTATTCCAAATAAAATTCACAATTCAACTTTTCCTAAGGATTTTATCATGCCTACATTTTCATGTTTCAATAGCACTAGCAATCCATATTTGCATATTAAGCATTATCATTTAGCTATGGCTTCTTATTTGAATGATTGATTGTTACAAAAATATTTTCATCATATTCTTTTTTATGATGCTCTTTAATAGTATATCCATTTTCCTTATGGATATATTAGTACATATTGTGAAATGGAATATGCTTTTCTTATACGCTTTATGCTTAACAATGGTCCTAGAGTTACACATGATCGCTTACCTAGCTTGCATCAAGGAAAGAAAGAACATATTCTAGATTACATTTTATGCTTCAATTTTTACATGCATCAGTTGTTATTTCAGCTTATTGATCTAGAGAAGCAATTCATCTTTTTCGTGTCTTGATTCCTGCACTGAAAGAAAAATTACAATATGATACATGTGAGTCATTTATGCTTTTATGTTATAAATTCATTGATTTAGAACATGATTTAATTGCTACACATGTTATAGAACCCCCTTCTATTCCTTCTATTATTTCATTATCTTTTACTCACTCTCCTCCACCATCTATTAAGCACCCTCTAATGTCTCCATCTCCTCCAACTTACAAACAAGTTCCATATCATCCACCACATAAACATCCTCCATCTCCTCCACCATGTCAGTATCCACCTAAGAGTTATCCATCTCTGACTCAGGAGCCATTACAATTATCACATGCCTCTAAGCCTCATGATGTATTGCGTTCTTTTCTTGATAAGTGCTTAATTTTCTTACGCTCTAATCAGCATCATCCTCCTCATTACTTGCATCGCCAACGCTATCGCCCTTAATGCAATTTCCACTGTATCAATGGTCATTGTGACAATGACTATTGTATCATTCATGACAAATTATAACAATTAGAAGACAAGGGTTTCATTGCCTTTGGTTCTTGCTCTTGTGAGCAATCTCTTTCTCCAATTTTGTATAAGTGTACTTCCACTTTTGTTCACTTGTCTCCTCCACCCACTTCTAAGGTCTTCACGCATCCATCTCCTAAGATCATTATTCATCTACACCCTCCACCTAGCTAATCCATTGTGACATCATCTCACCCACCTCACTGTGCTACTACTTCACATTGGCTTCATGATCTGTCAACATTTGTGCTTCCTACCACTACATCTCTCATCATTGGCACCATTTCATCTGACATTCAGTTTGGATCTTACACTCATGTTACTACCGCTTTGCATGTTTCCACCACTCCTCATATGCCTCTTCATCTTTGGTAGGTGATTTTTCTCACCTCATTTCTTGATGACACACTCGTGTTCTTACAGTTCTTACATGATTGTTGAGGGATCTATTACAATAAGAACCTCGTTCCATATTTACACTTTATGCTTCATTGATCTATCTATCTAGCGCACACTAATAATTCATTTCCCAATGACGCACTCTTGTTCTATAGTTCATTCTTGACTGCTAAGGGGTCGTATATAAATGAACCTTTTTTTTTACACACATGTTGGGGGCATCACTTCTCTTCCCCCCTCTTCATTATACTTACACACGCTTACATACATCATTTATCTTACACTTATTCATGTATCATTCTACTATACCATGGCTCACTAATTTTATCTACTACACTACATCACATCAATATATTATTATCCATCTTCATTCATACATAAAAAGTTTCGCACAGAATGGTTCAGTTCCTAGAATAGAGTTGCTTCTATCCTTTCATTCTCTTGAGAAACAGATAAGGGTTAGGGCTAGGAGGAATACCTGTTGAATGTTTGGAGGGTGTGCGCGTACCGTAGAGAGAGATCAGATCGATTGCGAAGAACTCCTTTTTGTCTAGGAAGGACTACCTGCAAGTAAGAATACAAGACCACCAGATTCTAATTAGACAATAAATGAGGGAACTGCCTTAGGCCCAGGAAATATTGGACTTCCTTTCGAAGGTGGTCAGTTCCCCTGCTAATACGAATTAACACAAATTCTAACGAAGAAGTTATTGCCAAATTACAATTTAATTTCCTCGTTAAAACAATAGAGGAAAGGCTGGTTTTGGTTTTGAGTCACAGTGACCGATGCCGGTCACTGTCACCGGTACCAGTTTCTGATAACCGATATCGGTAGGGGCAGTGATTTAGGGGCTTTTAGTGAAGGTTGGCTATAAGGTGGCTATGGTGTTTATTAGGCTGGTAAATGATTGGGGATAGGTAATGGGGGTGATGGAGAAGACTCAGAGAATATGGGGGGCTGTTCTTGGGGCAATGTAAGGGTAGAGGAGGTACAGTTAGATGTAGGGTGTTACCGGGTAGTGGATCTGGGAGTAGACTTATAATAACTGTGATTCAGAAGTCCAAGAAATGTTATTAAAAGAACGTACCAGACACTACTTACTAGTTCCTGATGAAGATACAGGTCCAAGGACTGTGATGACGAAGGCAGGGTTCAGGTAGGATGATCTGACAATCCAAGATGAGCTATCTTCTCTCCCAATGCTTGGATGAGTGTCACTGAGCTCTGGTTACTTAGTTGCAGTCTTGGGCTTGATGTCCTTCCCTGCAAAACTCTTCTCTTTCCTTCACTTGTCTCTACTCTGTCAAGTGAATTTCGGATCCTTCCAATGACTTCCGATCCTTTGTTTTTGGTTGGGGGAGGTCATTTACAGGGAACTGATGGCGGTTACGTAACCGACGGTGGTCGAGTAGGAACCGATGTCGGTTAAGTCAAAGTGGGCTATTTTTAGTAAAATAGCCAACCTTCCCTCCTTTTCTCCCGAGGAATTAGTTGTGGGCTTGGTCAAGTCATTATTAGGTTGGTTTTGGTGCGGGTGAGGAGTAATTAGTCATGGGTGTGGATGTAGACCAAGTTATAGGTCTTAATTAGGTTAGTTTAGGATTAGGGCTAGGTCATGATGAGGTGGTGAAAATGAGGTGGCAGGTTTGAAAATGTGGATTTATTAATTATAAGGTAATTAATAAATAATTGTGCAAGGTTTAGGTGGTGAGGTTAGGTTGCGAAATGAGATGCGGGGCACAGGGTGTCGTGAGACACAAATTTGGTGTCTACATTAGCCCCTTGTTGTCGTGTAGCTTGTCTTGTAAAGCTGCACTGACAATAATAAGAAGTGGTTACTCCCGTTAAGGGTATAGGTAATCCCCCTCAAATCTATGACAGATTGAGGTGACGTGAAATCAGGGATAGGGTTGATAAAGGGTGAATGGTGTTGAGATGATGGTAAGATGGTGGGGTAAGTTCAAGGAAGCAGACGCACGTTGAAATGTAGTAGTGCGACCAGGGTACATGATTTGAAGAGCAAACAAGCAATTCATAGGCAAAGGTCGATAGTTTATCCAAACAAGGGTGATATAATCCTGGTATCCAAGGCATAGGAAGTAGCTCCAGGGGATATAATGGGTAAGGTACAGGAACGTTTAGGCATGTTCGGCGAGTACCAAATGGTTGGTTTGGTTGAGATAAACGTCACAGTCTCGGTCTAGGCAAAGTTGGTCGACTGATCAAGTCAAGTACCCTAATCATGCTAAAACACGAACAGGTGAGCTCGATTGAACAAAAAGCTACACGATGGGTGGATAAAATTGTAATTTGCAGGTTTTGGGTGAGGTACTTAATTGGTGTGGCCTTGGGTCAGGGCCGAGTGATTGAGTGAGGGCTGTGGGGTCGGGCCTGATTGGTTGGTTGCGGCCTTGGGTCAGTCTTGATTGGTTGGGTGCGGCCTTGGGTCAGGCCTAATTGGTGCCGGCCTTGGGTCGGGCCTGCGGCCTTGGGTCAGGCCTAATGGTGGTTGCGGCCTTGGATCAGGCCAAATGGTTGGGTATGGCCTTGGGTCGGGCCTGATTGGTTGGTTGCGGCCTTGGGTGGGCCCAATTGGTTGGTGGCGGCCTTGGGTCGGGCCTGATTGGTTGGGTGCGGCCTTGGGTCGGGCCTGATTGGTTGGTTGCGGCCGTGAATTGGGCCAATGAAGTCAAAAAAGGCTATTTAGCAAAGGAGGGTATAGGCGATGTGGTGAGAAAGGGAGATTGGTGAATAAGGGCAGAAATTGTGGTGAAATAGGCAGTAAACCGATATCAGTTAGCTATGACCGGTAGCGGTTAGATGACCGATATCGGTGTTTTAGGGCACAATATAACCGATATCGGTTATAGGTAAAAAACCTATAAAAAGAAAAATACGGCCTGTCATTGTCACATTGTCAATTTGATAACCAATACGGCTTGTCTGGGTTTAAAATTGATTTTGTTGAGTTTGTAGGCTGAGTTGGCAGTAGTTGAGTGGAGGAGTGAGTGATTGGTAGACCCCAGCGAGTAGGAGGCAGAATTTGATTGGTGGAGGACCCAGCTGAAGAGATTTGGAGCCATGGCATAGCCAGGAGGAGCAGGAGGTGCTGGAGGAGCTGGACCACCGCCACCTATCCCACCATGACGACGTGTAGTCATACCGGTAGGCTCTGAACCCCTACTTATGTGAATTTAATGGTTTTAAGCTAGATGTGGGTTTTGGGTAGGAATCCAAAATTTTAATAAAATAATGAATAAATTGAAGTAATTTGTAAAATGGAGTGGGTAGGTAGGTTAGTTAGGCTAAAAACAGTAGGGTGGGTAGGTTTGTAGGGTTTTTGGGGTGGGTAAATAGGGAGAAATTGGGGGAAAAAATATTTTGCGGGCCATTTTGGGTTCGGCCTGGGATTTGGACAGTGACCGATGTCGGTCACTAAGCGACCGGCATCGGTCACCGAAAATTTTTGGGGTAATTCGTTTGTCGGAAGGACCGGCGGTCGGTCATATGTCGACCAGCGTCATCATTTTTTTTTTTTTTTTTTTTTGGTTTGGTTGTTGTTGTGGAATTATATTGTTGGTTGGTTTGTGTGTTTGGGGGTGAAGGGGGGCGGGAGTAGAGTGGATAGGAAAGGTGATCGGGGTGGGGGGAAATGGTGTGGTTGTGTGGTTGGTTCGGGTAGGATAGAGTAGGTGTTGGGTATGAAGTAGGAGGTGTTAAAGTGGCGGGGGTATAGGTAGATGGCTAGAGTATATCGGGGTGGTTGGTTGGTTGGTTGGTGGTAAAGGGGATGTGTAGGGTAAGTGTAGATGTGTGTTATAGAGTCGGGGTGTGGTTGGGTGGGTAGGTGGGTTAAGGTAGTTATTTTTGTAAAGGGTAGGCCTGATGAAGTGGGTTTTTTTTGTAGGCATGCCAGTAGCTTACGATGTGGGATCGGATGCCTCCGCTATTGAAACAGATGTGGCCACATGTGTCCGCAGCGCATTGGGCCATTATGCGAGAGGTGGGACTCGGTGGAGTCCAGCGGTATAGGGTTGTGGATAGGGACCACAGCCTGATGGTTGCCCTCGTTGAGAGATGGGATCCGGCAACCAACGTCTTCCATCTCCCTCCTGGAGAGATGACGATTACCCTAGAGGATGTGTATCGCATCCTTAGACTGTCAATCGTAGGGGAGGCAATGTTCCAAATAGATGCGAAGATGGTGATGGACAGAATTCTTTAGGTATTTGGGGATGTAGCTGTATTATTGACTTATCATAGCGCGAGCATTGCATATGGCGACATGTATCGCACACACAGACATGAGACACGGCTTACCATGTTAATGATGATAGGTATCACATGCTTCACCCTCCCGGACTCAGAGGGAGACCACTTCCCATGGGCTTTGATGGGCAGTGTTACACAAGATGGTAGAGGAGCATACATGCTATGCCTGGGCAATAGTGTATCTGGTGCAGCTATACAGAGAGCTGTGGGGTTATCACCGGATGAGGCAATTTGGTATTTGCTCTAAATTTTTGTTACATTATTGGGTGTACGAGCACATTATCTGTATACGTCCAGTAGGGCTACCCCAGCAACCAGGGCCATAGATCGTCTACAGATTATGGATTTCAGAGGTGGTTGGGGGTCGTGGGCCATCCACGAGTGATGCTCGCAGGGCAGGATGTGGCCTACTTCCGTCATCTGCTTAGAGGGCTTGACCACCTTGGACATTATATGGAGGCCCTACGGAGGCCATCAGCCTCAAGGAGGAGCCCGAGCATAGATGCACTAGATCTAGTATAGTTTCTGGATAGTTGGACAGAGGCCCAGAGAGTATGAGCGGATACCCCTAGAGAGGGTACGATGGTAGTTGGGCCTGAGACAGGATGAGCCACCTCCCTTCCCACAGTACCAGAGGGATGATGTAGAGGCCCCATTCCCCGCACCACAACCCGTTGAGCTAGATTGGGTAGCAGAGAGGCCAGCTGATGATATTGTGGACGATGCCAGAGTGACAAGGGCCTTTTTTGTTTGGTGGGTAGGGGAGAGAGCAGCTAGGAGAGCACAACCCGCACAGCCAGATTTAGTGGCTATTATAGTAGAGAGGGACTGGCTCTTAGGACAGGTGCAGTTGTTACAGGGGCAGCTTGCTGCTACGCAGGCACAGATTAGGGTGCTACAGGGGCAGTTAGCCCAGGCACAGGCTCAAGCATAGGCACCGGCACAGGTACAGGCACCATCACAGGCACAGGCACTGCTGTAGGCACCGGCACAAGTACAGGCACAAGGTGTACCGGCAGGACAGGGGCCACTACTGTTAGGAGTTAGGGGACCAACCCCAGTAGCCATGGTGGCACGGGCCCATTATATGGAGGCAAGAGTAGAGGCCCGGTATTATCAGGATGTCCTTGATGGTACCGGGGCTGACTATCAGCCATATGCGGCACACAAAGCCGAGACATCCCATAGCCAGAGATCCCAGGGGGGTGCAGCCACAGCCGGTGGGTCGGTGACAGGGAGGAGGTGAGAGCCAGTACAGGGACCAGTAGAGAGAGGGGCTGAGGGTGGTGGGGAGAGCTGAGACATCCCTGGAGCAGAGATGGGTTTTTGGATATTGGAGTATGTATATAGAGGCCTGCGTGCCCACACATGATTTATTTATTCATTCTTGTTGTATATACCGGCCTGCGAGCCGAGTACAGGTTGTATAGTTGATACCGGCCTGTGAGCCGAGTATATTTTTGACATGAGAGACCGGCCTGCGAGCCGAGTCGAGATTTTGACAGTGATTGCGGCCTGCATGTCGGCTTTGTATTATTTTGAGCTGACAGAGGCCCCCATGCAGGGGAAGTTGTATATTTAAACATTGATATATATAGATGATGATTTTGATCCACATGGTGTGTTTAAAAATGTAGATAGATGATGTTGATGAAATTTTGATGATATGTGTGTGTGTGTGTGTGTTGATGTGATTCTGATGTCAAATAGTGATAATGGTGTAGTTATGCAGGAAAAAGAGGCGGGCGCCACAAAAATTTGCAAAAAAAAAAATAAAGAAAAGGTCCAGGTTTAAGAAAAAGGAGGCATGTGACCGATATCGGTTAGCTAACCGACGTCGGTAGATTATTGACCGATATCGGTTAGGTAACCAATACCGGTTATGCCAAAATGAGATTTTCTAAAAATAGAAAAGCTTGGGTGGAAACTTAAGTTCTTATTTTTAGAGTCATGCAACAAGTTAAATACGCGAATGCGACGTTGTTTGATGACTGATACAAGTAATTGCATGAGAGAATTGAGTGATAAGGAGGAAAGAGACAGGTAACGTGATTGTGGGCTGAGATTAAGAAGGAAGAAAGGAAAGTTATATTTGAAGAGGGTGGTGAACATGGCTGAACAAGGAGAAGCATCCAGTAGGCAGGGACAAGAGGGAAGACAGGTTCCACCCAAAGCTGCCGCATCCCAAGAGGTAAATTATTTGGTTGTATTTTAATTCTTGCATGTTTTGATGAATAGGATGAGAGAAGGTAAGAGGGTAGAGATGAGAAAGAAAAGGTGATAGGCAAGGGTTTAGGGTAGAGTGAGTGTTATGGGGTAGGTAAGCAAGGTGTTCACGTATGTTTGTAGGTACAAAGAGGGGTAAACAAGTAAATAATTATCGTAGGGGATGTTTTTAAGTAGGTTGTATAAGATTGACAGTGATCGATATCGTTTAGAGGTAACCAGTATTGATTAGGAAACTGGTATCGGTTGTCTGTAACCGATACCAGTTACTATATGAAATTCCAGAATGTGAGAAACAACACTTGGGGATTTGAGTTATTGAATGGTTGTGTGTCGTTTTGATGTATGTAGGTAGAGGCAGGGCTAAGGATGAATGATAGTGTGCCAGCTTTTTTGTCAAGAGTCCAAGCGGATGTAACACCAGCTGAATGGGCATTGATAAATCATGTGGGGTTAAGTGGAATCCGCTATTATTCATGAATCACACGCAATCATGCTATGTTGCAAGCATTGATTGAGAGGTGGAATTTGGAAAATAATACCTTCTATCTGCCAACAGGGGAGATGACAGTGACGTTGGAAGATGTGTTTAGAATTTTGAGGCTCCCAATTACAGGAAGACCAGTGTATCAGGCATTTCCTAGCGTGGCGCGAGGAGCGATAATAGTAGTATTTGGTTTAGCTACACGAGACTTGACACAGCAAGGTTTGACATTCACTTATGGTACAATGTATGTAACACACCCCGAGGAAACAAGGTTGGCAGTGGTATTAATGATAGCGGTGGGGTATTATGCATTACCGAGGGCGGATAGGGGAATATTTCCAAAAGCATTGATGTGTATTATTTGGGAAATGATAGAAAGGAGCGTGACTTTCGCATGGGCACCCACATTTATGGCGGAGCTATATAGGGGTTTATGGGCCTGCAAGTGAAATCACAGGACGACACTGGATTGTGCATACTTATTACATTGTTGGACCTATGAGCACATTGTGTGTGTGTGACCAATAGGTCGACCAATCCAGGAATGAGAGACAGGAGTGCAGAGGTTGGGATTCAGATGATGGGTCTAGATAGAACAAGAGGCGAGATCTTAAGCCGTGATAGATGACATCGAGTATTATAGGCAGGTATGGGAGATGGTGACGATTGCGGATATTTGTTGGGGGCCTTATGGGAACTATATGGTAACAGAGAACATAGCTGAGAAGTTGAGGGGTGTAGAGCGATTGAGGTGGATTGCAGGAAACAGGCCAGGTGAGTATGAGAGGATTCCACTAGATCGCGTGTGGTGAAAATTTGGATTTATTCAGGATATACCTATGGCTTATAGACCATACATGAGGATCGATGCCAAGGCATTATTCTTGCCTCCCCAGACAACACCTCCAGAAGGGCCAGAAGAGATAGCAGCCGATCGCAGGGTAATGGATGCGGGAGCGATAGAGGCTTATATATTATGGTGGGTAGTAGAGCTATGAGGTGTATGTGAGAGGGCCGATCGTCCTGACATAGCTGTGACTACAGTGGAGAGAGACCACCTGCAGGATTTGGTTCACCAGCTTCAAACACAGGTGAATGAGACAACAGGATTGTTAGAGGTTTCGCAGTTACGAGTGGAGAGACTAGAGGCAAGATTCCTCCATGCAAGAGGATGAATTTGTATGTTACAGGAGATGTTGGCGGATCAATGGGAGGAACCAATAGTAGTGGTACCTTTGAGGATGGAGAGGCCAAGTGAGTGGCGTCGACGATCACGATCACCACCTGATTCGGGAGGAGGCGCAAGGGTCTAAGTGAATTTCATAGGAGTATAAGAATAAATAAGGATGCCGACCTGCACGTCGATGATAGAGAAGATGTATTTGTTTAACATCTAAATAAAACTGAATATGTATGTTGATTTGAGTTATGATAATAATAAGAATGGTTGTGTTTTGAATGTTTTGTTTTGAAAAGAAAGGATAAAAATGAATGTGATCAAATAGAAATATACAAAAAGATTTATATTTACCACACATGATAGCTTATGGTAGGGGATGGTCGAGCTAACCTTGGGAGACCCCATGTCTCCTAAGTGCTGCCTACATAGCCCATTGCACAAAGCAAGGAGGGGCCTCAGACCGATGTAGTTCTCCCTTAGGACCAGGGAGAGGTGAATTCAGGAAATTTGGTTGTGGTTAGGCAACTTGTTGGTTGGTAAAAAAATATTGATATTGGTTGGATAATATGAAGCGAAATTTAGTTTACCCAAGTAGTAGGGAACCGTATCCTGATTAAGGTCAACACATAATCCTAGATTCGAGTAAAAGAGGCAAAACTGTCTTGTAGTTGAGAAGAGCTAAACAAACCACATATTAACATAGGATGAGCTTGAATCCCTAGGTGCCTTGCATAGGCGAGAAGTCGATATGTGAAAAGAGTCGTATAATCACAATATATCGGATATACGTCACGTCCCTTGAGTTTTATTGCTTTGACAAATGGTGAGGTGAGGTAGCTGGTATAGTGGCGGTGCAGAGAACTTGTTATAAGGTGATTATTCTGACAAAAGAGAACCAAACCTAAATAGACAAGCCCATGACTCAAAATGTGCCCCAGCTCATTTTTTGTGGCTAACTCCTTGTGTTCTTGCCTCTCTTGTGCCTCAGTCCACATTTTCTTATTTTAAGGCACTCAATGCTTTCTGGAAATGGCACCATCAGATAGAGCTCTCTCTCAGCTTTCCAGAAAGGTAAAGTTTGCCTCCTAACTCCTTATATTTTCAAGTTATGACTCGGCGGAGTTTTTGTGGAAAATTTTCCCATTTGAGGCCCGCAGCCAATAGGAAGCTGTGACGTGGCATCCGACCAGCGAAGCGCGGGGAATTTTTGAAAAAAATTCCAAAGATAAAAAAGAGGTAAAATTTGAAAAAAATTCCCGCCGATCCATTTTTGCCCTAAATCTTCAAACGATCATATCTTTTGATCCAAAGCTCAGATTTTCACGTTCTTTATATCATTGGAAATCTATTAAAATTATCTACCTGATTCCATGGTCAATTTTTAATTTTGGTTCAGTTTGGAGAGAGAAAATTAAAAATGGTTCTGGTACGTGTCCATGGCAAGAAATGACATTTCAACAACCAAATTTAATATAGAATGGGTCGCATTCTTCTCCAACATGGTCAAAAATGTCAGGGCATGGGTTTGTAAGGACCTCCATGCTATTTTTAATGTATTTTGGTCAATGGGAAATGGCTCCCACGTTTTTTCATGTTTTTTCTCTCTTGGGCTCGACCCAGGCACTGTAAAAGCCAGATTTGGCTCATTTCTTCATGGTTGAACACTTTTTGGCATTGCAAACTTCTTCTTTCACCTCCAGCAAGTGATAGTTGTAAGAATCAGACCTTTTTCACAGTTTGTAACAGGTTTATACCTCTTTGATGGTGGAATGTAAGAGATTTTTACATGGAATTGACAGTGCAAACTCTATGAATGCTTTCAGTCCTCTGTTTGTATTGTTTTACTTCGTTTTAAGACCTCTAATTACATCTATCAGCTTGTGTATGTTTTCCCTTGTTGCATTTCATGAATTTGTGTCTATTTACATGGCAAAAAATGTTTCACCACTCCTTTTGGTACATCACCATCTTTAGTTTAGTTTCATTTTTGCATTTTTATCCATCTCCTTGCAATCTAGGGTAGAATTAGGATTAGAACCTCTGTAATTGTGTAAAATATAGATCTAAATCAGAGGAGTTTGAGGAACCAACCTCTATTCTAGAGATTCCTCTCTCATTTTCACAATTCCCACACTTGGAGAGAGGTTTCCATGTTGTGCAATCACACTAGATGCTCTAAACATCATTTAGAACCTTGATTTGCATCCAGGGGTGCTGCTGATTTGCAACAATAGTTTTGGCATGCCCAATGAGACCTTAGAAGTCTCATTTTTATTGCAGCAAAGTTGATGTGCATCTGCTACAATTTTATTGCTTGAAAAGAGCTATAATTTTCATATCTGGTGACTCCAAAGGGGAAGAATCAACTGGTTTCAGTAGTGCAGGCCTGAAAACTCATGAGAAGAATCACTACAAGGTCAAGAGCTAGAGAAGAAGAGGTGTTGTTTGAATATCTGCAGTTATCTCTAAGAGTAAGGAAAAGTGGAAGAAGGATTCAAAGGTCTCCATCTCCACCAAACAGAACTCTCTCAACTCCTCCACCTGGTAGGCCTTTCATTCAGTCATCAAGGGTTTTAAGACCAATTAGAATGGTGCAAAACAACCCCTATGTCAACTTCACAGGTAGCAGCCCACTTGCCCTCAATGCACAACATCCAATTCCTATTGCAGCCTTGAAGAACATTCCATACTTCACTGGAGAAAATCAGACTACTCCAGGTGATCATGTTAAGGATATTGCTAACCTTTGTGCAATTCATGAAATCAATGAGATGCAAGTGGTTGTCAAGTTGCTGGCATCTTCATTCAAGGGGAAAGCATTGCAATGGTTTAGAAGACTTGGAGTTGGTTCTATCACAAATTGGAATCAGCTATGTATAGCACTTCATGAGCAATTTGGAGAGAAGGGAGACAACTTGTCTCTTTTGGAGCAGCTGACAACCATCAAGAGAGCTCCCAATGAACAGCTGACTGATTTCAACTTCAGATTTCAAAAGACTTGAGAGAGAATTCCAGTGGCAGTTAGGCCAACAGTAGAAGGTGATTTTCTCTATTATCTCAAATCTCTAAATTCTGATATTTCTATGTCGATTCAGTCCATGGCAGGCATAACTATCCCTATGGCTTATAGCATTGCCATTAGGGCTGAAAATTGTTTGATTCAAGCTAGCAAACTAGCCCCTATACCTCCCATGCCATTGTTTCCAAGTTTAGAGAGTCCAAATACCAATCAAGCACCTAATTTGGCTCCTTCTCCCACTCCTAGAAATCAGAGTTCAAATGAAGTTTTAACTTCATCTTCAAGTGCCCCAAATGAGCTTCAAGAAGTCATGAAGCAATTGCAAAACCTAGGCAATGAGCTGGTTACTCTCAAAAGGCAACAAGCCCAAGGATTTAGACCTTCTTACCAGCCCCAAGCTCAGCCTAATAGGCAGCCATACCAACCACAAAGACCACCTAATCTAGCTGCAAATATGAATCAAACAAGGCCTCCATCCAATAGACCATTTCAGCCCTACAATCCAAATTCCATATATGCCTCTAAGGCATTGGTGCCAACACAAAACAACATTGCTCAGGAGTATGACTGGTGTTTTCCATGCAATGAACCTCATAACCAATCCATGTGCTTCAATGGTGCTTTGAATCAAGCATTAATCGTGACAACTACTGGTGTGGAGGGTGAGGGAAGTCAAGGAAATAGCCAACAACAAGAAACATTCCAACAGCAATCAGCCCCAAATGACACCACGTTGGTAAATTGGCAAGTAGAGGATTTTTGTGGCATGAATCAGATAGTTTCCCAAGGTGTTGCAGCCAACACAAGATCAAAAAGAAGGAATTTGGGTGAAGAACAGCCATTAGCTCCAACCAATCCACAACCTTCCATGGCTCCACAAATGGTTGGCAAGCAAAATCCAATTTCAAATGCACAAGGGCAGCCAAGAACAGCTCCTAGACCAACTCAAATACCAGTTATTGTTGCCCACGTGCAAGGAGTGAATGTACAAGCAAAGGGACAGCAAAGAGATCCTTCATCACCTTTTAGTATCATTGATCAGATGAAGAAGACAAATGTTAATATATCAATGTGGGAATCCCTATCTATCCCATGCCAAAGAGACTTATTACAAGCTGCCATGAAGGACTGGCCAACTTCAAATCAGCAAGTTCACATGCAAGAGAAAGTGCTCACAAATGTTTCCCAGCCTGAGGGAAATCATGGAGGACAGCAAGGTAAAATGTTGAAGCCCCCTCCTTTCTATGTTTCATTAATCATTGGAAATCAGTTAGTGCACAATTGCATGATAGATTCCGGGGCAAGTAGCTCAGTGATGCCTAAACAAATAGCTGATCACCTAGGGCTCCAGTATGAAACCATATCCAAAGGGGTAGTGTAGCTGGATGGGACAACAGTAACAATAGTTGGGGTGATTAGAAACTTGAGTCTTACCTTACATGCATGTCCAAATGTTGTTGTTTTACAAGATGTATAAGTCATAGACCTTCCACCACTCTTTGCCCTATGCTTGTCAAGGGAATTCACAGCCAAGATTGGGGGATATTTGTCTACTGATTGGTCACACATGTTTTTCAGAATGAGGTATGGAACTAAGGCTACAATCAGGTCTGAACCTATTGCAAACTTCCACATTGAGCCTTACACTGCAAGTCAGATCAATGCCAATTGTTCAGCATTTGATCAAGAAGACCACCCAAGCACCGATGAAGCTGACACCAAGGCTGGAAGCATCCCGGATCTAACTCTTGATGAATGGGCAAACAAGGTACATGTTTTTGATCCTTATCAAGAAGTGGAAGAATATGAGCTAGGGTTCTATTGCATACACGAAGAAAATCAGGCTATTCCTAGAATCACCAAGCCAAACCATGAAGATGACAATGAGGTATGGCAGCTGTTTTTTGATGGATCAAGGAGTAGGCAAGGTGCAAGAGGTGGAGCCATGCTTGTTTCACCTCAAGGAGTAAAGTACTATTCAGCTTTTAGATTTCAGTTTGCATGCTCCAATAACACTGCTGAATATGAAGCCTTGGTGCAAGGGATGCATTGGGCAATCAAGAAGAAAATAAATAACTTGCAAGTCTTTGGTGACAGTGAATTGATTGTAAATCAGGTCAAAGGACAGCATGCTACCAAGAATGATCTACTCAGGTGCTACAAGAACAGGGTGTGGGACCTCATGGAAGATTTTGAGGGTTTTGGCATCAAATCCATTCCTAGGAAAGAGAATCAAGCTGCTGACAGGCTTGCAGCAGTAGGGCAGCCTTTGACATTGTGGAAAGCATTCAAAAAGACAAGGTACAGCCAAACATCCACATGATTGTGAGGCCTTCAGTGCCAGATAACAATGTCAGTTGGCAAGTGTTTAAGAATGACCAGCAAATCATCCATTTCTTGCAAGAAGAAGCTGAGTTCTCAGCTAAGAATCAAGAAAAGTTGGAACAGCAGTATGGTGACCAGGTGGTACAGCTGAGAACTAACAAGTTTCCCAAGGGACTTATCACTTTGGAGTCCATTTTTAATCCCAATGATCAGTTTAGAAAGGAGAAAGCAAACATTCAGGTCAAGAGAGAGGATTCAGTATTCATCTTGGTAGAAGAGAACAAACCATTGCAAATTGGAAAGATGACAACTGAACAAGAAAGGTATGAATTCATGCAGCTATGTCAAGAATTCCCATGTGTTTGCTTAGAGCTATGAAGATTTGAAAGGTTTCAATCCCAACTTAGCTCAACATACCATTGAATTGGATCCAAATATTAAGCCTGTCAGGCAGAAACAAAGACCAGTCAATCCACACATGGAGCCTCTCATGAGGAAAGAATTGGATAAGTTGATTGAGTCAAGAATCATATTCCCAATCAAGCATTCTAGTTGGGTTGCCAACTTGGTTCCAGTCAGAAAGAAGAGTGGAGAGATCAGATTGTGTGTTGATTTCAAAGACTTAAATAGAGCATCTCTCAAGGACCATTACACACTCCCTTCCATGGAGCAAATCTTGCAAGTTGTGGCTAGCTCCGAGAGGTTTTCACTACTTGATGGCTACTCAGGCTACAATCAGAATATGGTGAAGGAGGAAGACCAGTTCAAGACAGCCTTCACAACCAAATGGGGAACTTTTGCATATAGGAAAATGCCATTTGGGTTGTCCAACACTGGTGCTACCTTCCAAAGGGCAATGGACATGGCATTCAAAGGTTTGATTAACAACGTGGTGCTGATTTACCTTGATGATATCACTATTTTTTCCAAAAATGAAGCAGACCACCTCTCTCATTTGAGACAAGTTTTCAAGAGGTGCAGGAGATTTGGAGTGTCTTTAAATCCTAGAAAGTGTATCTTTCCTGCACATGAAGGAAATCTCCTTGGCCATATTGTCTCCAAAGAAGGATTAGCAATTGATCCAGAGAGGGTTGAAGCCATAAGAGCACTACCATTACCAATCCACAAGAAATCCCTTCAAAGTTTCTTAGGGAGGATAAAATTTGTTCGAAGGTTTGTCCCAAATTTTGCAGCCCTTGTCAAGCCCATCACCAAAATGTTAAAGAAGAGCATGGCTTTCAAGTGGATAGCAAAAGGCAAGGAGATTTTTAAAGCAATCAAAGAAGCCATTTCTCAAGCACTAAGTCTCATCAACCCAGACTTCTCCAAGGATTTCATCCTCTATGCATTTGGAGGTAATGACACTATTTCTGCCATTTTGGTACAGCAGAACAAGGATAATGATGAGTAGCCAATTGCCTTCTTCAACCAGAGCCTAGATGACTATGAGGTGAAGTACTATTTTATTAAGAATCATGTGCTGGCAGTAATTAGAAGCTTTAATAAATTCAAGCTTTAGTCTCGAACAACAAGGTCCATTTGCTGGTCTCACATGCTGGGGTTAAGGACTTCCTCCTCAACAAAGATTTGAATGAGAAAAGGGCAGGTTGGATCACCCGTGTCATGGAGTATGACATTGAGATCAAGATCACCAAGCTGGTAAGAGGGAAAGGATTGTGTGAGCAGCTGGTTTTGGGGAAGCAAAAAGAAGTATGCAATGAAGAAGAGGTTGTTTTGATAGTCCAGGACAGCCATGAGCCAAGTGGCAATCAAGAAGAATACAATGCTTCCCCCACTCCTTGATGGACCCAAGGTATTATACACTTCCTAAGTACAGGCCTATGCCCCCCGGAGATGAACAAGACCCAAAGAAGACACTTCAGATTGCAGGTTGTCCCATATGCCATTGTTGATGGAGTTTTGTTCAAGAAAGATGTGAATGGAGTGATGCTAAGATACATTAGCACAAATCAGATTCATAGGGTGTTGGAAGAGTTCCATGGTGGACCAGCTGGTGGTCATTTTTCACCAAGAGTGACAACTCTAAAAATCATGAAGGCTGGTTATTATTGGCCTAAAATTTTCAGTGATTGCTATGCATGGATTAAGAGGTGTAAGAATTGTGCATTCTTCACATGAAAACAGAGACTTATTGCCCTTCCATTGCATCCAATCTCAGTTGACTAGCCATTCATGCAATGGGGTTTGGACTTCATTGGAGTCATTAATCCCAATTCAAGTCAAGGGCACAAATGGATTTTGACAGCCACAGACTACTTCACCAAATGGACTGAAGCAGTAGCACTCAAAGAAGCAAATGAGTCCAGCATCTTAGACTTTTATGAGGGGATAGCGACCAGATTTGGTATACCTACTACAATAATCTCAGATAATGCATTGGCATTCATTGGATCCAAGGTGACTGAGTGGGCTGTCAAGAACGGGATCTAACTAAGCACTTCATCAAACTATTACCCTCAAGGTAATGGCCAGGCCGATTCTACAAACAAGAACTTGTTGAGGATCATTAGGAGGACTCTTGATGAGAATCAGAGGTCTTGGCATACCAAACTGAAATCAGCCTTATAGGCTGATAGGATAACTCCCAAGAGATCCACAAGTAACTCTCCATTCAAACTTGTCTATGGAAGAGAGGCAATCTTGCCCATGTCACTTGAGTTTCCAAAATTAGAACTCATGAAGTAATTAGAGTTGCTAGATTTTGAGCCCATGGATGTGAGATATGCAGAGTTGATGGAGCTACAGGAGGTCAGAAATCAGGCATCCCAAGCAATGGAAAAGGATCAAGCTTTGATCAAAAAGACCTTTGATAGGAAGGCCAATGATAGATCTTTTCAGGTTGGAGATCTAGTGTTGAAATGGGATGTGGATAGAGTAAAACCGGGAAGGCATTCAAAATTTGATGCCATTTGGAGTGGCCCATACATGGTCACGAAGTGCAAGAACAACAATGCTTTCCAATTAGCCTCATTGGATGGTGAAGAGCTACAGATTCCAGTCAATGGAATCTATCTCAAGCGTTGCTTCTAGAGGGAAATTTACCACCTTGTAAATATTATATTAGATTTTCATTCCTCCAAGTGCTTTGCACATTGTTTTGTTGTAGGTTAGTTTTGCTTTCCCTAAGTGCTTTGGCACAGCTTGCTGTCCCTGGAGATGTTTTGCAGTCCTTGCTCCATCATGTGATATTCCATCTTCCTCCTTACACATTCTAAGTCATTTGGGGTTCTAAACAGAATATTTGATGGCTCCATGCCCAATGGACTGCTTCAGGCTACTGGTACTTTCATCTAGCAGGCAGATGACCCCTCTGAGTTGCCAAAATTGTTATCCAAAATGTGCCCCGGCTCAGTTTTGTGGCTAACTCCTTGTGTTCTTGCCTCTCTTTTTCCTCAGTCCACATTTTTTTATTTTTAGGCACTCAAGGCTTTCTGTAAATGGCACCATCAGATAGAGCTCTCTCTCAGCTTTCCAGAAAGGTAAAGTTTGCCTCCTAACTCCTTATATTTTTCAAGTTATGGCTCGGCGGAGTTTTTGTGGAAAATTTTCCCATTTGAGGCCCGCAGCCAATAGGAAGCTGCCACGTGGCATCTGACCAGTGGAGCACAAGGAATTTTTGAAAAAATTTCCAAAGACAAAAAAGAGGTAAAATTTGAAAAAAATTCCCGCCGATCCGTTTTTGGGCCGTTTTTGCCCTAAATCTTCAAACGATCATATCTTTTGATCCGGAGCTCAGATTTTCACGTTCTTTATATCATTGGAAAGCTGTTAAAATTATCTACATGATTCCATGGTCAATTTATAATTTTGGTTCAGTTTGGAGAGAGAAAATTAAAAAATGGTTCTGGTACGTGTCTATGGCCAAAAATGACATTTCAACAACCAAATTTAATACAGAATGGGTCGCATTCTTCTCCAGCATGATCAAAAATGTCAGGGCATGGGTTTGTAAGGACCTCCATCCTATTTTTAATGCATTTTGGTCAACGGGGAATGGCTCCCACGTTTTTTCACATTTTCTCTCTCCTAGGCTCGACCCATGCACTATAAAAGCCAGATTTGGCTCATTTCTTCATGGTTGAACACTTTTTGGCATTGTAAACTTCTTCTTTCACCTCCAGCAAGTGATAGTTGTAAAAATCAGACCTTTTTTAGAGTTTGTAACAGGTTTATACCTCTTTGATGGTGGAATGCAAGAGATTGTTACATGGAATTGACAGTGCAAACTCTGTGAATGCTTTCAGTCCTCTGTTTGTATTGTTTTACTTCATTTTAAGACCTCTAATTACATCTATCAGCTTGTGTATGTTTTCCATTATTGCATTTCATGAATTTGTGTCTATTTACATGGAAAAAAATGTTTCACCACTCCTTTTGGTTCATCACCATCTTTAGTTTAGTTTCATTTTTTGCATTTTTATCCCTGTCTCCTTGCAATCTAGGGTAGAATTAGGATTAGAACCTCTGTAGTTGTGCAAAATATAGATCTAAATTAGAGGAGTTTGAGGAACCAGCCTCTATTCTAGAGATTCCTCTCTCATTTTCACAAGTCCCACACTTGGAGAGAGGTTTCCATGTTGTGCAATCACACTGGATGCTCTATACATCATTTAGAACCTTGATTTGCATCCAGGGGTACTGCTGATTTGCAACAACATTTACTTTTCTGGATATAGATTGATCGATGTGGGAAGTCTACATGGGATATGTATTTTGTTGTTCTTGAGCTCTTCACGAAGCTGAGCAATGTGAGAAGCTTCTGATAGAGGCCTACTTTGTATAGATGTCCTTCAAGGGAGCAGTCTATTTATAGTAGCAGATGCGGCTTTTGTGCGTAGCTGTCCTTCGAGGGAGCAGTCTATTCAAAAATAGCAAATGTGGCTTTACACGTAGCTGTCCTTTGAGGGAGCAGTCTATGTAGAACTTAGAGGTCTAAATGTCTGGTTGGCATGAAGCATCTAGTTTTGTAGGAAGTTTGACTCAAGAATATCCCATAAGCATATAATTGAGAACGTGTTATTTTGATACTTTTAAGTCATGGACTAGACTAATAAGGGGAAGGCATCTTTAAGGGGAGATTATGACCAAACCATGTGAGCTTGATTTTATTTTGAGATGCATGAAAAAAAGTGTATGAGGTGGTAAATGAGCTCAAGGGATAAGCGCAAGGTAGATAAGAAGTGATATAACACTAAATTCAATAGTAGAATAGTCGAAGATGCGAGGCATTAAGGGGTTTAGGCTTGGGTTTACCATTAAGTGAAGCTAAACGATAAGTGCCTGATCCATAAATGTGAGTGATAATGTAAGGCCCAATCTAATTTGGAGCAAATTTGCCGCGTTTGCTCTTTTCTAGTTTGGTTACATGTTGATTCTCTTTGAGGACAAGATCACCAACCTTAAAGGTACGCTCATGAAGTCACTTATCATAAGCACGCTTGATGCACTTTTGATAGATTTGAAGGTGGTCAAGAGCTGTAAGACGAAGCTCGTCAAGAAGCTCCAATTGGGCTAACCGCTCTTGGCGGAAATCATCATTGGTGAGAATATCCTGAAGAGATATTCTTAGGGAGGGTATTTGTATTTCGAGAGGTAAGACAACCTCGGTACCATATACCAAAGAAAATGGGGTGGCATTAGTGGAGGTGCGAATGCTAGTCCGATAAGCCCAAAGGGCAAAGGGGATGTGATCAGGCCAATTGCTTCCAGAATCGTTAACAACTTTCATGAGGATTTTGGTTAGGGTTTTATTAGAATATTCGGCTTGACCATTTACTTGTGGATAATAAGGTGATGAGAAGCTAAGTTTGATACCAAAGTTGTCACAAAGGTCTTGTAACAACTTTTTTTTGAAAGATTTTCCATTATCTGTTATTAGGCGATGAGGAACGCCAAAACGACAGATAATGTGATGGTTAATGAATTCTACGATTTTTTATTTTTTGGTTGAAATGAGTGGAATGGCCTCCACCCATTTCGTGTACTATTCAGTTGCTGTGATTATCCAATGGTGACGTTGCGAAGAGGGCAGGTGAATCTCACCGATAAGGTATAAACCCCATTGTGAGAAAGGCCAAATATCTCGTGCGACCTGTAGCGAATGGCTAGGAGTATGTTGAAGATTGGCATGTTGTTGACACATAACACAACACTTAACATATTTGTAGCAGTCGCTATTAAGAGTAGGCCAATAATAGCTTAGGCGAAGGATCTGTTTGGCCACAACAAGGCCACTAAAATGTCCACCACAAATACCGTCATGGACTTGTTGGATGGTATAGGTGACCTCTGCACCGGTTAGACATCGAAGGAGGATGCCATCAAAGCCATGTTTATAGAGGAGTCCCCCCATGACGACATAACGAGAAACACTTTTAAGAAAAGCACATTTTCTGTTACTAGTAAGGTCAGGTGGGAGAACAGAGGTTGTAAGGTAGTCGTGAAATTGGTGATACCAGGTATCCTACAAATTCGCAGACACATTATTTATCATACAAACATCCTGGGCTGAGTAAGATGGGGCAAAGAGTTGTTGGACCAAGACAAATATGTCAAAGTCAGTTGGTGAGGCAGAAATTTGCAAGGCTAAGCAAGCCATAGTATCCGCAAATTTGTTAGTCAAGCGGGGAATGGTTTGGATAGAATAATGAGTAAATAAGGTCAAAAGTGAATCCACGTAATGTTTGTACTTTTGAAGTTCCTCATTTTTACATTGGTAGATGCCCATAACTTGATTGACTGCCAATTGAGAGTCACCGAAAATATTAATAGATTTTACACCTAAGTGTAATGCAACTTGGAGACCCAAAACAAGGGCCTCGTATTCCGTTGTATTATTAGTGCAGGGGAAATCGAGCCGGAATGAAAGAGGCATAGGCTCAGCATCAAGAGGAATGAGAA
This sequence comes from Taxus chinensis, assembly GCA_019776745.2. Classification (NCBI taxonomy): domain Eukaryota; kingdom Viridiplantae; phylum Streptophyta; class Pinopsida; order Cupressales; family Taxaceae; genus Taxus; species Taxus chinensis. Next base: position 826,009,515 of record CM034150.1, read on the forward strand.
CAATGTTGGCTCCTCCGCCGTGCTGGCATTTGGATCCATCGAAAAAGAGGGTCATTGGATACGACTCCTCACTGAGTGAAAGAGTGGCGATAAGTTCATCGGGGAAATTAAAATTGGTAAATTGTTCCCCAAGTAAAGGGGCTTCCGCGAGTTGGTCAGCAATAGTTTGTCCTTTTATTGATTTCTAGTGTACAAATTCAAGGTCGAGGTCGGCAAGGAGCATAAGCCATCAGGCGATGCGTTGGTTCAGATGTGGTTTAGCATACATATAATGAATGGGGTCCGCGTTGGTGATGTCAAAAGTTTTGTGATTCAGTAAGTAGTTTCGGAGTTTAATGGCTACGAATGATAGGGCTAGGCACAACTTTTCTGCATGTGTATACTTAGTCTCGTAATCCATGAGAGTACGACTTATGTAATAAATGGCTTGTTCTCAATGCTCGGAGTCACGATGTGTGAGCATGGCTCCTACAGCATGGTCGGTGGCGGAAAGGTAAAGGTAGAAAGGGTGATCATCCTGAGGTGGGATAAGCACAGGTGGCTGCAAGAGATAGGTTTTAAGAGCCTCAAAGGCTTGGTGGCACTCTTCGCTCCAGTGCAAGGAAATGTCCTTTTTAAGGAGATGATGGAAAGGTTGACATCGATCTGAGAGTTGAGAGATGAAACGCCGGATAGATTGGAGTTTACCTTGCAAACTACGCAATTGTTTGAGGTTAGTAGGTGGGGGCATTTCTAGGATAGCTTTGACTTTAGCTAGATCGACCTCGATGCCATGTAAAGAGATGATAAAACCAAGGAGTTTTCCTGAAAGGACACCAAAGACACATTTCTTTGGTTGAAGACGAACACAATATTGTAACAGGTGATCGAAAATAATGGTTAAAACATCAAGATGTTCACTGCGATGTTTAGATTTTCCAAGAAGATCATTGACATAATCCTCAAGGATAGTGTGCATAATGTCATGAAAAATGTAAGTCATATCCCATTGATAGGTCACACCAGCATTCTTAAGGCCAAACGGCATGACACGATAACAGAAGGTTCCCCAAGGAGTTATGAAGGCAGTTTTATGTTGATCGGCCAGGGCTACCAAAATTTGATTGTATCCCGAGAAGCCATCCATGAGAGAAAGCATCTCATGGCCCGCAGTGAGATCAACAAGTTGATCAATACTTGGGAGGGGGAATTCATCCTTTGGGAAAGTGAGGTTAAGGTCCCGGAAATCCGTACATATTCGAAGCCCCCCCGTTGCTTTAGGAACAGGTACGATGTTAGAGATCCATTGAGGATAGTCAATAGGTAAGATGAAGGAAACAAAAAGGAGTCATTGAAGCTCTTCTTTGACCAAGAGGGCAATGCGTGGATGTATTTTTCTTAGTTTCTGTTTAACTGGTTTGGCATCAGGTTTCAAGGTAATGTTATGGATAGCAATGTCAGGATCAATTCCTGGCATGTCAGCGTAGGACCAAGCGAAAGCTTGGTTACGGGCACAGAGGAAGGTAGTGAAGGCAGTTTGTTCTGATGCGGTAAGAGATTGTCTGATCTTCACAATGTGAGCATCGTCCTCAGTGTGGATGTTGATTTCTATAGTCAACTCATTCAACATGGTTTGAGTGTCAGATGGCAAGGCGTGTTGAATATAAGAGTCGTCCGCACCAAGGTAAGTGAGGATGGAGTCGTCATCCTGGCACTCAACAACATTAATTGAAGGTGAGTCCTCTTCGATCATGTCTGGATACAGAAGGGGAAGAGAAGATGGGTCTTCATTACCACGTTGATAAGTGAGAGGACCCAGGAAGATAGCATTTATGAAAAAAAAAAGTTATGAGGGATAGATTTAGGGTCTATCGACTCTGTGGTTGACGATGGCAAAATGGGTGATGATGGTTCGGAAGGGGTGACTTCATCATCTTCCTGGATACAATGGATATGCAGTGTTTTTGGTGTAGGTGGTTCAGAGAATCCAAGACCACGATGATCTTTGTGTTTGCGTGTAGTTACAGGAATGATCGTATGTCGGCCTTGTTTATAAAGACCGAAACCAAATCCCTTCCAACCACAATGCGTGAAGAAGGTGAGGGAAAAAAACGACGATTACTTAGATATGGAAAATCAGATTGGAAGGGAACCACACCAAGGGGAGGTTTAGGGGTGACAGAGGATGTATCGACACCCCATATATTAGGTTGGTGCGGCAATTACATGGTCCATCGGAGATTACTTCCCCCACATGACGGTTGTAGGTAGGATACGCATGTAACTGTCCATACTCCTGTGGGGTATGGAACTTGTTAATGTTATACAAGATAATACTTCTCTAGCATAAGGCATTAAAAAACATCTGACTAAGGAATCTGAGGTTGCGATATTTTCTACGCGGGAAAGGAAGCGCTATTTGCGGCGGCGGTTTCATTGGCTGAAGGTGTAGGTGTGGTTGAGGTGGATGGTTGAGGTGTGGTTGAAGTGGATGGTTGGGTTGGATGAATGGGTGTCTTGACTGGTACAAGCACATCATTAAGGTTATATAACATATTTCAGGTTTTCAAGGGGCGAGGGTCAGCTTTTACGGTGTAGGACTTCCCCTTGTACTCAGATTTTATACATTTATGTAAGGTAGAGGGAACGCACCCCATAGCCTAGATCCAAGGGCAGCCTAACAAAATGTTGTATTGGAACTCACCCTCAAGGACATAGAAAAGCTCGCGTAAGGTACATGGCCCTACATGAATGTTAAGGATCACAGTGCCTAAGGTAGAAGTAATAACATCGTTGAATGAATGCAACGTGGTGGGGTTGGCACACATGTAGCTAGAGGGGATATTCATTTGTTGAAAGGATTTGGAAGAAATGATGTTTACGCTAGTGCCCTCTTCAATCATAACACGACACACCTAAATGTCCTGGATGTAAGCTGAGATGAAAAGAGCGGGGTCAAGATCTTCTGCAACAAAGTCAACAATTTTTTCTTCAAAGAAACTGATAACAGTGGTTTGTTGTACAGGGATGGAAGTGATAGATTATTTGGTGAGAGAAGTAACATGGTTGGGTGTAAAGATGGAGGTAACAGGCAAGGTTTCGTTAGGTAAGACCTCTATCCCTTGAAGTATTTCAACAAGAGCTTGTCGATGAGATTCAGAGGTTTAAATGAGATCATACAGTGTCATTTTTATAGGTGATTGGTGAAGTTGTTTGATCATGGTTCAGTGGGAAACTCCACCAGAGATAGGGTAGGCAGGTCCACAAATAACCACTTTAGGTGTTGGTGCGATCGGGATGGTGGACAGAGAAAGAGAGGCTGCGCAGGTGTGCTTTCTTTAGCTTTCCCATTGTTTTTTTTCGCTCGAGTAGCAACACTAATCATGTTGATCTCATGAACATGAGAGAAGGAAGATGGTAGGTATAAGTCATGGTCTTCGAGAGGTGGGGTTGTAATAATGATAGATCTTGGTGAGATGGGGATAGGTGTTATAGGAGAGGGGATTGAAGCTAAAGGTTTCTCCCTTCATAAGTTGTCTTTCTTAACCTTTCTATCCGAGAGAGGTGACTGACGAAGTATGGCTTTCAACGCTTTGCATCCCTCTACATCATGTCTTGGTGTGCGGTGGTAAGTGCAGATTTTAGACTCATCATAACCTATAGGTCGAGGTTTAGATGGATCATAGGGTCTAAGTGGGGGTAGGGAAATGGTCGCATTCTCCACCAACATAGCAAGGATTTTGGCGTAAGACCCTTTAAGCGGGTCAAAGTCAGAGGAAGATGAGGCTATTGACTGGGTGGGTTTCGGTAATGACTGGGTATGGTTGATTCGTATGGGTGGTGGCTTAGCCAAGGGGTTTTGATAATTGGATTTAACTAAACGTGGCTTCTTCGGCGTAGAAGTTATGTTTAGCTGGTCAGATGACGTGGTAGCAAAAAACAACCACGGAGAAAGAGGAGTGACAGTAAACAAATCCTTTGATGGTGGAGTTTGTTTAGGGTTGATAGGTGGACAGGATACTTGGGGTGATGGTGTTGATATACCCGTGGATCTCTGTATGGGTGTAAAAGATGTAGGTCTTTTTAAAGAAAACGCCGGAGGTATGATGTATTGAGGCAAGGTGGAGGGGTGAGGTCCTAATATAGAAGGTAGGTGTGACGGCGAGGGTTTTAGTTGTGACAGAGGCATAGATTGGACTTGGGCTTTAGGGGATCGAGTTTGTCTCTTAGGTGGATGGATGGCTTTATTTTTGGATAAATCTAACCGTTTAGGTGGGTGTGTTAGGCTGGGTATTGGTAGAGTCCCAAGTGTAGGGAAAGGTTTGGTTAGGTTAGTAAAGGTGGATGAGGTATTTGGTAGAGATGAGGGGGGTGAAGATGAGGACATAGGCATTTTGAGATTTTGTAAACACTTCGGGTATATGGTAGAGGCGTCTGGATCGGTCATCTGCATTTGAGTAGAATATGGTGTACTCAAACATTCCCATAGGACTCGTCTATCTTCTGAGGGGTGACAATCCTCACATGTGAATAGGAAATTTTGTATGGAAGAAAGGTGGGTTGTGATTCCGGTCCACTGTGGGTGTGATATAGGGGGTAAATGAGGCACTGTATCAATGGGCATTAAGAGGTCAACTGGTCGCTGAAAAGATTTAGGCGATGAAGAACTAATAGGTAGGAGGGCATGTTTGAGAGGATCCGTCATGATTAAAGAATTTGGTGATGTCGGTTCAAGGGGTTTCTCGTCTAAGGATGATGAAAAAAGTGGCGAGCCTTCCTCTTGTACAACAAGAGTGGTAGAAGGAGATGTTTGGGAAATAGATAAGTTAGATAACATCCGCTCACAGTCTTGCAAGGATGTGGTGTAAGAAGGCTCATCTGTGAGAAGAGAACTCTGGGTGGTTAATTCCTTTATGGGTAAAGGAATGGCAAGGATTTCATCTTGTCTTGATGGTGGTGAAGGGGGTTCAGGTTCCTGCATTAGTGAAGAGGCTTGATTTAGAATTTTCTCGATAGAAGCTTTTGGTTGGGAGTTGAAGATCGCATGGATTTCATGAACACTCTCCTCGGCTAAGATATCCTGGTTTATGTTACTGTTAGATGAGTGGTTGGGAATGGTTTGTTGAAGATTTTCAAATTTCGGTTAGTAGGGGCATTAGGATTATCGAGGGTTATATCCCCTGCATCAACCATTTCCTGCACTATATTTTTCAACATCTTACAGTTTTCATGACTGTGTCCCTTCACATGGTGAAAGTTACAGAAGTCATTTTCTTTGTACCAAGAAGGTATAGCGCGGGTGGAATCAAACCCGGAGTGAGGTTTAACAGGAGGCAAGGTAATAGCTCCTGCTTTGAGCAATTTTTCCAAGATGACACCATAAGTTTCTCCCAAGGGAGTGTAATTGATGGGCTCGGCTTTATACTTATAGGTGGTTTTTGGCGGAGTATTAGACGGTGCTTGGGATTTGACCATCACCGCGTGGACAACTCCTTTTGATTTCGAAGCAGTCGATGCAGTGAGAATTGGTGGTGTTGGGTTTGTTGGTGGAGTCTTGGGTTCGGAAATTAGGGTTTTTGTTGCACAACCGCAATTTCTCTTCCTCTAAGGCTCGAATTTCTAGTTTCCGAGCCATAGTAAAGGCCTCATCAAAGGTGCAGAAAGTTTGAATTTGGAGGGTAGGAGAAATGTGCTTAGCGCAGGCCCGCGTAAAGAGTTCGATGAGTTCGGCCTGAGGCAAGGCATAAGTAAGTTGGTTGATGAGGCCCCGCCATCGTCCAATGAAATCTGCGATAGATTCATCTTCAAATTGTCGGACGGCATAGAGGTCGGTGATAGATACTTTCTTAGCAATATTAATGGAGAAATGATCCAAGAAAGATTGGGCTAATTGGTTAAAAGAGAAGATTGAGTGCTGGGTTAAAGCACTGTACCACTCCAAGGCGGGTCCTGATAAGGACATGGGAAAGGTGTGGAGTAGTAAAGCATCATCATGAGCAATCAGATAGCAGGCATGTCTAAATGATCGCAAGTGTTGTTGAGGATCCTCCTTACTATTAAAACGAGTGAATTTTGGTAATTCCCATTGAGGAGGATATGAATGAAGGGGGACAGAAGGATGAATAGGCTCCCGACAAACCTGCTCGTATGTCAGGGTGCTACGGCTTCCTGAAACAGAAGCCTCCAGATTTTGCATCTTGTCCATCATTTGTTTGATTAAATCAGTGGTTGGATGAGATGATGGTGCGGTTGTTGTAAAAGGAGGAGGATTGGGCCAAGGGCCACCACTAGACAATGGTGGGGTTAAATGTTGATAAGGTATTGAGGATGAATATGTTGAGGCGACTGAATAGGGATGTCCTATATAAGATGTTGAAGTCACCGGATACGTGTGTGGAAATGAAAAGGTGGGCGGAGCTTGAGAAGGAAAGCTCGTGTGGATAGGTGGTAGAGAGCAAGTTATGAAAGGAGCAGTCTGCGAGAGAGACGAGGTAGGAGCAGTCGGCGGTAATGATATGTTGGGCCCCAGATTAACCAAAGGAAAGCCAATCTGTGCCGTATGAACCCCCGAAGCCACTGAGTTGGGAGACGGGGCTAAGGATGAAGAAGGCAAGGCGGAGTTATCAGGTGGGGAAGGAGCTAAGTGAGCGGGCTATACTAATAGGCATGCCAACAAGGAGTTGACCGTCGGGTGTACGGTCAGGGGCATGAGACAAATAGTACTGTACAGCGCTAGGATTAGCGTCCAAAAATTTCACAAATTCCTTATCTCCTACAGGGATTTTGGGAACCTCGCTGGTGTCCGTAGGATTCCCCACAGGATGTGAAGGGGGTGATTCAGGAAAAGGCACGGAGCAGGCATGTGAAACCATGGCTGCGGCTTGTTTCTGAGTGATAACAACCATGGACAAGAGTACACAGTAGGGATGCAATCTATCAGGAACAGAAGCAGCAACAAAATGTTGGAATTGGTAGGTTGCTGGTTTTGGGAACTGTGAAAGACAGTAACCGATATCGGTCAGGTAACCGATGTCGGTCAGACTGTAGCCGGCGTCGGTAAGTTAACCGATGTCGGTATAATAGGACCGGTGTAAGAAGCTGTAAGAAGTTGCTGATTTGGGGTTAACAATGCTTAGTATGCCTACCCAACTGTTCTGAAGTGATCACTGAAACAGTGTATGACAGAGAAACAGAACTAAAAACAAGCAAGATGCACAAGCAAATCAAGAGACTAACCCTAGGATTAGTTTTAATTATTGTGGGCTTATGCCTTAGACGCAAGATGATGTCAATCCTAAACAAAAGACTTAGGGGAAATGTCAAGTTTGTTTTGGCTTATAAGGTTACCTCAATCGGGCGGAGGAATACCGCGGAAAAGGGGGATGTTTGAGCTGTTGTGTTAATTATGATGTGATTTGGCATGTGTTGTGCAGTGAAAGTAAGATTAATTTCTTGTCAATACCGTGGATATCACCCCCACGTGTACGACCTGTTACTTAATCTATGTTCACTAGAATTGAAAACGGAAAGCAAGAATGTGATGCACGTGTTTTAAACCCAAATCGAAAATGATATTCGATGAAGCAAAGGAGATGACTTTCACTAATGCAAAGATGTGAAAGCAAGACAAATTCTTTTACCAAAATGACAAAATATTTTGTGAATACTTAGTAGAAACAAACAGCAAGTATGCTCCCTATATGAAAGCAAGCAAGAAAGAAAGAAACCCAAAATGGGTCCCACCGGGCGTGCCAAAATGTTTCGCACAGAATGGTTCAGTTCCTAGAATAGAGTTGCTTCTATCCTTTCATTCTCTTGAGAAACAGATAAGGGTTAGGGCTAGGAGGAATACCTGTTGAATGTTTGGAGGGTGTGCGTGTACCGTAGAGAGAGATCAGATCAATTGCGAAGAACTCCTTTTTGTCTAGGAAGGACTACCTGCAAGTAAGAATACAAGACCACCAGATTCTAATTAGACAATAAATGAGGGAACTACCTTAGGCCCAGGAAATATTGGACTTCCTTTCGAAGGTGGTCAGTTCCCCTGCTAATACGAATTAACACAAATTCTAACGAAGAAGTTATTGCCAAATTACAATTTAATTGCCTCGTTAAAACAATAGAGGAAAGGCTAGTTTTGGTTTTGAGTCACAGTGACCGATGCCGGTCACTGTCACCGGTACCAGTTTCTGATAACCGATATCGGTAGGGGCAGTGATTTAGGGGCTTTTAGTGAAGGTTGGCTATAAGGTGGCTATGGTGTTTATTAGGCTGGTAAATGATTGGGGATAGGTAATGGGGGTGATGGAGAAGACTCAGAGAATATGGGGGGCTGTTCTTGGGGCAATGTAAGGGTAGAGGAGGTACAGTTAGATGTAGGGTGTTACCGGGTAGTGGATCTGGGAGTAGACTTATAATTATTGTGATTCAGAAGTCCAAGAAATGTTATTAAAAGAACGTACAAGACACTACTTACTAGTTCCTGATGAAGATACAGGTCCAAGGACTGTGATGACGAAGGCAGGGTTCAGGTAGGATGATCTGACAATCCAAGATGAGCTATCTTCTCTCCCAATGCTTGGATGAGTGTCACTAGGCTCTGGTTACTCAGTTGCAGTCTTGGGCTTGATGTCCTTCTCTGCAAAACTCTTCTCTTTCCTTCACTTGTCTCTGCTCTGTCAAGTGAATTTTGGATCCTTCCAATGACTTTCGATCTTTCCAATGAATTCCTTTGTTTTTGGTTGGGGGAGGTCATTTACAGGGAACCGATGGCGGTTACGTAACCGACGGCGGTCGAGTAGGAACCGATGTCGGTTAAGTCAAAGTGGGCTATTTTTAGTAAAATAGCCAACCTTCCCTCCTTTTCTCCTGAGAGATTAGTTGTGGGCTTGGTCAAGTCATTATTAGGTTGGTTTTGGTGTGGGTGAGGAGTAATTAGTCATGGGTGTGGATGTAGACCAAGTTATAGGTCTTAATTAGGTTAGTTTAGGATTAGGGCTAGGTCATGATGAGGTGGCGAAATGAGGTGGCAGGTTTGAAAATGTGGATTTATTAATTATAAGGTAATTAATAAATAATTGTGCAAGGTTTAGGTGGTGAGGTTAGGTTGCGAAATGAGATGCGGGGCACAGGGTGTCGTGAGACACAAATTTGGTGTCTACACCAGGGACTCTCCTCCTATGGCCTCCCTAGCTCACTGAGTCTCCACATGAGCCTCATCACACTCACTCAATAGTATAATACAAATGGATGTCATTATCACCACTAGCTCAAACAAATGGGTATGCTCACCCACGATTGCATCCACTTGCTCTAGCATGTCACCTCCCATGAGCACATTTGGCATCACATTCTGCATTAACATGTGGATCGATGAGTCAACGATCAATGACCAATAAGCATCACCTACAAGCATCCAATACCACATTAATCATCACATGTATTTACCAATATACAACTAATTAATGATCAACAAATAACAAAAAACAATACTTATGCTCAGCTAATGTCACTACTAGGCCATCTCCATCAGGGGCAGGTGCTTGCCCCTCTACTCAAACTGACGGTCCACCCGCTGCATCTACGATGACTGGAAATAATAGCACCCATTGATGTGATGTACACCATGCACTATAGGCCTTGGTACATCATGCATCGTCCTATGGTATTGGCTCTATGGCCACATCCACCTCATCTAGACTAGGATGCACTAGTTGTGCTCCTATAGGACATGGCCTTGCTCCTGGCCACCTCAGTGCTCTAGTAGCTCTTACCCATACATATGGCTCCAAGGCACGCCCTGAGCCATAGCAAACTACCTCGACACATGCTCTTCCTGAAACAACTCAGTCACTCCAAGAAATCAGTCTGCCAACCACATGGTGCATCAAATGCCCCACAACTCGACTCCATCCTCTCCCAACCTCCGTAGTCTCTATACGGCCTCCATATGATGCCACTACTCCCATATGATCAATCATAGCCCTATAAGTAGTACTATCCAGTCTCCTACTACGCGTGCCTATCCACCTCGCCATAAAAATCTTGGGCCTTGCCCAATTGGCACATGACCCGTAGAGTGGCCTCAATGTCGTAATATGCTCATATTCCCATACATGTAACAATGTGATAACTCCTAATCCACCTCCATGGTCCTACGTGAATCTGTATAAATCTCTATATAAATGGACCAACATACAGGTCACCCATGCAAACCTTGTCTCGTGCTCCTCTATACGCTGAAAAATACATCTTATACAAGATGCCCACCCCACCACCCTCTACTACCACACATGAGGTAATAACCACTATGATGAACTTCCGCAATCGTAGAACATTAGATCTCAATATGGCATCTAGGTTAATATGGGTCTCTATTTGTACCTCATGTCCCTATAAAGTATCGCATCTAGCTGCTCTCATCTACCTCTGAGCATCCACTATGGCCATCACTTGTACTCTCTCACCCACAACTGATAGTCATAATATACAATATACATCCTCTAAGGTCATAGTCATCTCCCCAGTAGGCAACCAAAAATTATAAGTACTTGCACACCACCTCCCGCATAATGCAGTAATCATAGGCATATTATGGGGTACCTCCCCCAACCTCGCTATGTGTCTCAAGCCAACACGGTCTAGTATATCCCACTCAACGTCAGAGAATCCCAAATTCAATAATGTACTCAAATGTCGACCTCCCTGGAACTCCCTCGAATGAATATCCCTCTACATAACACAAACGTCCAACAAAATCTCAAAATTAGTACCTCATATATACACAAAAACTACTACTCATACTACAAGTCATTGTAATTTCACATATTTCACATTATGCTTATCAAACCACTCTCCTGGGTTGTTAGCACCCATAAGTAGGATGCGGGCACCTAGAAATAGGTCATTGGCACCTGGAACTAGGCGTTGGCATCCCAAAGGACATTAATGCCTTGGTCGCTTCCGCCCAGGTCAGAAACGCTCATAAATTCAAAATTTCAAATTTTGCAAAAAAATTAACAAAATCAAACAAATTTCAGACAACTTTTTCAAAAATAATCATACTTACCAACTCATTAGTTGTCTACAATGCCACAACCGATGTTACTCATCTTGAACCTAGTCAACCTTGCTTCCCTAATCTGCGGCATCCTCACAAGATCAGAGATCAAATTCTCAAGCAATCAGGGTTCAAATGAAGTTATTATTCACTTTTTACTGTCATTATGTATAGAAATTTTCAATTTTCCATTTACTATAGTTACCATTTGCATACATTCTTCCAATTAATACATGACACATGGTTTTTCTCATATCTTGAGCTTTGTTTCTCCATGTTTTCCTCACCGTTTGTGCCATCTGGTTCAGAATTTCTCCTACCACCATATTGTACACATTCCATAATGTTTATATTCCAATCTGGCACATTTTTAAACTGACAGACATGTGATCTTGTGACATCTACTATACTACATTTTGTTCACTATTACATGTCGTTTCATCATCTACTTTTGGATCACTGCTCATTATATTCACCTCTCCCCCTTTCGCTGAAAGGGGACATATAATCAAGATCACCTTACAATCCCCCTCAAGATAATATACGATCATTCGATACTCCTAATACATCAGTATCGAAAAAATTTATTTCACGTCATTTAAACAAAGGAACAAATCGATTTACTCAATTACTTTCTATATATTCCCCCCCTAATGACCTAATCTGGGGGCAAAAAGCAAAAATATTGTCGTGAGTAATCTATTGCATACATTCAATTTTAAAGAAATATTTCAATATTTGAATCAAATCAATTGATCAGTACGACATGGCATGCTTTACATTATCTCTCCCAGATGACCTAACTTGGGAGTTGTGTCACTTCACCATCTTTCCCATATGACCTAACATGGGAATCATTTTTTTGCATTTTCTATCGCTTCTAGATGACCTAACATGGAAGCCATCTATCATTATACAAATCGATACACCCATGGGAGTGCAGGAAAATGAGACGTCATTGCCTTTCCTATACTGCTCTTATATGGGTTATTCAACTCAGAACTAATCATGGATCGAAATGGAACAAAATTTGGTCCTTATCTGTCTGCAATAGTTGGACCTTTTGAGGATGTAGTCATAGATTGGAGGTGTAAAACTAGACCTCTCTCCCTAACACTCTTCCTCTGGCGAAAGGACACCCAAATCCTCCCTTGATTGAAATTTTACAAAATCAGGTTGGGAATTGATCACTCCCTACCCCTTCAAATCTCCATCAGCGATAATTCAAAATATCCGAATTCTCCAAATAAAATCATCAATTTTTCCAAGTGCTCCTTACAATGGTTCATCATGTCTCAATTTACGCCACATGGATTGACATGTTGATCCATGGGTCTATCACGTTATATGTTCTTATTATGCACGTACTTCTGTAACAGGGCTTCTCTGGACTTCTCACAGGTATGTTCCTTACTTCTTTTACACTACTTGAATTTCATTCAAATAGCATAAAGGGGGGGAAATGTAGACACAAAATCTCACACATATTACAATTTTACTATATCGTCAAGTATGTTGTTATATGTATGGATCTTTAAGAAAATTATTCACTGGTGACACACTTCTTAGTCCATTTACTTGTTTTAATTGTTTATATTGTCTTTGTCTCTCAATCTGTCACTTCTGCACCCACTTACGGTCAGGTCACAGGGATCATTGTATGTCATTCTTCTCACATTTTTCATCAATTATCCTAGGAAAATAGCACAGAGTCTGGACACTAATGCATAGGTGTTGTTGTTCACCCTAGGCGCTCATGTCCTCTTTGTTCTTGTTCACATTTTTGACATTTTTGGTCGTACTTTTCGGTTTTCTTATTCTTATCCCGAATTCCTAGTTAGCATGTCATGTCACTAGTGTCGAAATTCAAACAAGAGGTCCCTATATATATACAACATACTTGTCATTATATGGGCAGGCAATTATCAAGGGCTATCTTATCTACATACTATCATAGGGACTGCATTTTAGGGTTTCTTATTATGCATACACTACATAGGAAGGGGAAGTTCTAAATTCCATCCCACATATTTGCATTTATCTAGCTATAGCTCATTATCTTGGCGTCATTGGCACGAGGGAAACCTAAGGACACTATTTCGCACACAAGCACACAAAACTACATGGAGTCTAGAATGTAGTGCAGCATTAGGTCATAAGTTCATCCTTGGGATGATTATCGAGGTCAGTCCGACTTCACATATTGCATTTTTATTCCAATTTGATGTGTTTGTGAGCTTATGCAGGTAGCTAGGGTTTGTGTTGCAGATTACAGGTTCCTTGGCAATCTAAGTGTGACATACAAGCAATCAACACCAAACAAATGTGAAACCCTAACGACACAAGAAAAAGAAGATTCCAATTATTTGCACAGTCACCAACGCCTAGGAGAGGTCTTTAGCGCCCAAGCGCTCTCATCATGTCCCAGGCGCTCGTGTCTAGCTCTATCCGCATCTTCCAGGATTTACATCGAGCATTTTCAACATTCTACCAAGTTTGTCATCAGTTTTCCATTCCAAATCTACTCCAAGATAAGCAAAAAACATATAAGTGCCCTATCTCTCCTATTTGCTTATACAGTTACATCTTTAGAGTGCTTAGCAATTGTATTTTGTTGTATATTATCACAGTGACTCTGAAATTAGATTTAATATCCATATTTTATTAAACCAATTTTTAAGAAACTCAAATGACCTACAGATGGTAAAGCATGGAGTTTGAGAAGAATCGCATGGCAAAGCTCAACATTAGGTGGTACCACCAAGCGCCCATTATACTGCCAATAGTAGTTATCCCAAGAGTAGTGTGTGGGTGAGTTAGGATCAAACACCAATTGTTGGATGAGGTGTTGCATGGATGAATCATTTTCCCATTCTTCTTAGAGTTTTTGAATCCATTCTAGTATGGGAACGAATATTGCATTGGTATCCCCTATGTTTGCCTTTCTTTATGAATCAAATAGTTCTATTGTATTGATCTCCTCTACACCTTTTATCCAACTCATTCGTTGGAAGATGTCTGTAACTATTTCCTTATATCAATTGATGATGATCTACTACAACTTCTATCCAATTCTCATTGGAAGATATTTGTAATTACTTTTTGATCACACATGCAAAGGTGAAAAATAACAATATCAAATGATGTTCCAACAGTAGATGATGTAAACTTGCAAGTAATAAAACATTTTCTCTAATACCAAATGATGCAACCATAGTGAGGGAATACCTTATACCACGTAACCCTCAAAATACTCAATGGAATTGTGCAATGAAATGCACACAAAACAAAATGAATCAAAACTTAAAACGACTTTTATTGATTCGCATAAAGGAAATACATAACAACACTTAAGGCAATCTCACAAACCAAATTTCCTACAACACAATAGATCCTCATACATCTTCTTGTTAACTCAACTTTTGCAAGTATAGCTTTGCATCAACACACTAGAACCGATTAGTCTTTAGAACTCACAACACTTAGATTGTTGCTGACTAGCGAACACAAACATATGGGCATGCTTATATAGACACAAGACCCACCTACTTACATCACCTCAAATCCATAAGTGACACATAAGACGATAGAAGCATCTTAATCCTCTATGTAAGATGGGACCTATATGATTATACAACCCAATGCACTTAAGTCAAATCAATTGTTATAACTATGAGTTTAAGGTGAACTCGTGTCAAATCCTCAAAAATGTCATATTTGAAACTTTGGGAGTTACGTGTCCTAATTGCACTCTTGCACATAAGACTATGCACTAACTCTCTCAATGAGTTCTTGCGCAATATCTCAATTCGCTCTTCTAACCTCACGGTTTCAATGATAGATGCGTGTTGCTGAGTTGAATGTATAATGATAATGTGAGCCTCATACAATGCTCCTTATGACTACACAAAAAATGGGTGATTCCATGTGCACAAGCTATTTTACTGGAAGCATATGTATGTGTTGCACTAATGAAATACATGTTTGTACTATTTTTTGAAAGATGGTCTAGACTCTTGAAAATGCCACAAACCTTGCTCAACTCCTTTAGACATGCCACAAATAAAACTACTATGAACTGTTGCCTAACACTTAGAGTATGTTAATTAGACTACACAAAACAATTACAAACATATTTGTGCTACCAACTTAGGTGCAAAACAATAACAAAGCATTTGCCCTCCAACATATGGCAAAACATGTTGCAAAGGACTTTTGCACAATCATAAGCTATGCACTCAATTACAAATAAAGTTGCATAACAGGGCTTGCACAAAATGGAACAATCAAATACTTAGATTATCTTTCTAACATGTTTTTAGGTGATGCGAGATTACAAGTGAACCCAAATGTTCTTGCATCAGAAAGACCTCAACCTATCGATCAAAACGATAAATGCCCTTTCCCTCTTGGCCGCAAGAGTGCCTTTAAATGGCCATGTTATTGGTTAAATGCTTGAAGGCCCTCAATCTCCACCCCCTCCTTCATCGAGAGAGGAAGACCTTCACCTATCAGTCAAGAGGATAAATGTCCTTTCCCTCCTTGGCCGCCTCTAAAGAGCCGTGTTGTTGGCCAAATGCCTAAAGGCACACAATCTCCACCCCCTCCTTCATCAAGAGAAGATCTCCACCTGTTGATCGAGAGGATAAATGCCCTCTCATCGATCAAGATCTTAAATGCCATGAAGGCCCTTGTATCAACATGAGGATGAATGAATGAATGGGGATTTTGAGTCGTAGAAGCAATTCTAAGATGCACTGAAGAGGCATATCCAACTTGGAGTAGTAATGCATGTATTTAGAGGCAATGTTATAGGATTTCTTTCTTCGGATTATGGAGAGCAGGAAGATATAAACAAACCTCAATCTATCAAGTGCTCACCTAATGGTCAAACCTCCTTGACCTTTCATTAAACGAGTCCTTCCCCTCCTCAAGTGCCTAAAGGCCCTTGATCTCCTTTCATCGATCGAAAGCATAAATGCTCTGAAGGCTATCGACCTAAAGCTTGTGTGATCTCTAGAGCCCTCTTTCATCAAGAGAGGGTCCTCAACCTTCAAGTTGAGAGTGTAAACGATATAATTTTAAATGAGCCCCTCCCCATCCTATGATAGGGGAGTGCTTAAAGGCCCTCAATCTATTTGATCAAGCACCTAACATACCTCAACCTGAAAGTTGATTACTCCCTCATTGGTCAAGCCCTTCATCGCAAGGGGCATAAGTACCCTCAACCTATTAGGTGAATGTTATCTAATTGGTCGGGCCCTAAGTGGAAAGGGGCCTGAATTCCCAAGAGGTCATTGGTCAAGCCCTAACAAACGGGGGGCATACATATGATGATGTTGTAATGATATTGTAAATAGTATAGATAATATCATTGATTTTTTCTTGATCCAATTTATGTGTGGTTGTACACTTTGATCATTAAAATAAGGACTTATTTAGTTAATCTCCAAAGTGTACATATTTAGGCCTATAAACACTTCTTTTTCTTTTTATCTTTTTTCTCTCATGTTACCCTCTTATATCCTTACCATTTGGGTAAACCTTTCAAAAGATGATCATCAAAAGTGTGCAATATTATAGCATGATGAGTAGAAATAAGCATGTCAAATGTATGCAATTTTATAGCACAATGACAGGAAATAAGCATGGGCTCTAATAATTAGAATATGCACTTGACTAGATCTCTCCAAAAGTGTATCTATTCGAGCCTATAAAACATGTCCTCTCACTCTTATCCTTGTGGTTGGAGATGATCATCTAACTAGATCTCTCCAAAAGTGTATATATTCGGGTCTATAAAACATGTTCTATCACTCTTATCCTTGTGGTTGGAGATGATCATCAAATGCACGGAATATTATGACATAAATCATCAAATGTGTGTAATATTATTACATATAAGAGAATATATATGAGCTATTAAGAAGTAGATATACATATATTTAGATGGTCATAACAATTGCATGCCACAATAAACCTATACATCTCGTCTAATGTGTTTAGTTGTAAAAGGGATAAATAGTGAGTGGAAATATATATATAAGCTATTACTAAGTAGAGTTAAGAGCACTTGGATAGTCAACACTTACCCTAATGTTGTAGATTACACAAATTGCATAGGGTTGAATGACGCAATAAGCCTATACAATCGTAGTCTAATCTCTTTTGGTGATGAAACAATGCTAATCCATACAAATAATTAAAATGATTAAATCATATGATTTTGTAGGAGGAACTAAAACTTTTTAGGGGTTATCAATATATAATTTCAACGAAACATATATGCATAATAAACACAATCAGGCACAGTCATGATATACATACAGTTTTGAAAAAACAGAAACAAGTGTTCTAAGAAAATTTTGAAATATTGATATACATACAGTTTCAACAAGCGGCTTATAGCATAAAAACAGAAACAAGTGTTCTAAGAAAATTTTGAAATATTGAATGATTTCAACGTGTAAAGACATTTTCAATGGATTAATCAAGCTTGATACGTAAGTGCCGACATTATTCATCATCATCACGAGTGTGACAAATTTGTAATCCTTTGATATTGGGAAACCATCTCTCACGAGGGCTCCAATACTCCCCCGTAAATAAATAGGATAACTTAGAAATCAACATCAAATTGGTTTTACCAAGAATGCTAGAGAATAAACGAAATTTTGAGACTGAAGCTTTGAAGCACTCTCAACTCCATGGCGAGATTAGGCAATCATACAGATAAATTTCTCAGCAAGCCAAAGAGAACTGGAATCTGATTAAAAGAATTTCTGACGTATAAAAGAGGGTGAAATCCAAAAATTTTCACAAGTAATGTGTTGCAATGAATGGCAATTGAAATTTGTATCCTTTTACAAAATTTTGATGATTTGAGTTTAAGCTTAAAAATTTAAAATAGATGCACTGGCAAAATGTAATGTTAATGCTTTTACTGGCCAATCTTCCAGCCACACAAGAACTAACCTCTAAAGATACCAATCTCGATTATGAACAAGTGTAAAACCAATCTAAAAATAACGTTCTAGATTACCTTAAACCACAAATTTTCATCACATTTTACACCTAACCAGAACAAGTATAACCCACACAAGTATTGACAGGAACCTGCAGTGTATGCAGGATCTACTAACTGCATCCTTGTTTCACATGGTCATAATCTCATAATCCATTTGGCCAGATGACAAATACTGCCGATATGGTGTCAACAGACCTAAATACTATAAAATACAATCTGACCAGCACCACCATGGAACTGACCTACTAAAAGCAAGCTGGAGTTCCAAGCTTTTTATTGACTATTGCCAAAGCCATATACTGTGACCCCATACCAATAGGTGCAAGTTCATCTTTCCCTTCCCAAAACAGAGCTGGGCCTTCCCCAACAAGTCTCCAATAGCCTAGTTGAAGTGCTTCTGCCTGCTCATCTGTTGCATTTTGCATTAATGCCTCCAGACGAAAATTTATGCCGAGTTGACCAAGAAATTGAGACTGTGAAATTGGACCGAATGCTGCTACCTCCCCTGCCACATGCAAGTAACTAGTCAGATGTCCACTCTTTTGTTCCTTGGTATTAGACACAATTTTAAGTTATAGTCTAAATTGCAAGAGGACAGATATGTATCATCTAGTGAGAAATGCAACAGAGAAATTAAAGGTCAGATGCTCATTCCTGTTCCCTGGTATTAAACACAGACTCTGGGTTCTAGTCTAAATTGCAAGAGGAGAAATATTTATATCTGGTGAGAAATGCAACGTAGATGTAGACAACAGACTCTGGGTTCTAGTCTAAATTGCACGAGGAGAAATATATATATCTTGTGAGAAATGTAACATAGATATAGACAACAGACCTGCCGTTTCCTCCACAACTTGTCTGACATAAGCAAAATCAACATAAGCACTAAGGTCTGCTGTTCCTGGGTCATCCAAGACAGGAACAAATTTGTGATTTCTTATAGCCTGCATACAGAATAGCAAATACAAATGCTAATAGAGTCAGCTATAATAGCATACAAAGGGACATAATAAACCAAAACAGAGTGAAACACGATCTGGACTAAGTTGGAGAAAAGTGTAAAGCAATTGTCTATCTGATTGAACGGATAACATGGATTTAGAACTAAAGAGAAAACCAACTTCGGCTTCTTAGTATAACTCAGAAAGGCTTGGTAAGGTAAACATTTCCAAATTAACCTGAAACGCCATAGCCAATATAGTTAATTAGATAACATACTTTCTTGTGTAATTCTCACAAAATGTTGAACCTGAAAAAAGCAGCCCCCTGAAACAAATTTTCTTACATATTATTGTAACGGTTATCAAATCAGATTATTATTAAAATGTATTAATAACAAACCATTAGACTTAGGGTACATCCTTCCCAAGGAGGCTTGAAAACTTCTAAAGCTATTTACTTTTTCCAAATTCATGGTATGCTTGCAGAAACCCAGAAAGATAAATGAGTAGCATACCCATATTAGAGCAGAACTAAGATAGGTTGGGTGCAGTCACGTGTAATGTAATATGAATTGACACTGAAGTGTGGAGCATCGTTGGCCAAAATTACAAAAAATGACATAATGTTTTAGTCTAAGAAGCAATTTAGCATCTTGAAAAGCCTAGGAGACCTTATCTATGAAGTACATACTGCAAAACTTCACATGTATCCTTCAAGATTACACAAAATGATGTTACCTGATTCCTGCAAGTATATATGAACAATGTTAACTTTGGGGGACGATATTGCTGGTTAAAGGGTACAAAAGGGGGTCATACAGAATCTAAGATGTTACCTTGCAACATAGCTGGGAGCCATATATATCATAACACACAGGAAACCCAAATAACTTTGCATATAAAATAATATAATCCCATTATTGGATTGAAACAGCTACAGCAATTGACATGACTCGGTAATTCAACTTGAAAACATTAAGAACCGTAATCAACTGCAATACTACTTATGAGACACTCGCACCTTAAGGATGACCTCACCTTGGAGTTATCACTAGTGATAACTTCAAGGTGACGCATCTACTTAGTGATTGATTTTGATTGATTGGTTCAACCGTGTGTCATGAGCATAGTTACCATGTTCGAAAAGTTCGGGTTGTTCGGATAGGGAAAAAAGTTCGGAAGTTCGGAATTCTGTAAAAATTCGGTTCGGTTCAGTTTGGCTCGAAAAAATTATAAATTTAAAAAAAATATAAAATATGAATAATTACCAAAAAAATTATAAAAACTAAAATACTAATTAATAATATACTAAAAGTTAAACCTAAAATAATTAAATTTATGTAACTAGTTACTAAAGTAACTTAAACATTCGGTAATAAATTCAAGTATTACCATTATTAAGTATTAATCTCTACATATTGCTATTAAATTATTAATGTCTCTAAATAATAAGAAGTTGCTTGGTCCAAAAAGGTGCAAAAATGGATTTTAAGAAAATAAGAAAAATATTGCCATCAATGCGTAGAGCTTGAGAAAATATACACTTTTGGAGAAAACGGCACTAGAAACTGAGCCATAGAATGAAAGTTATGGCACATGCAAGTTTTTGCTGCTACATCTTCCCGGACCCTTTCCAAAAATGGCAAAAAAAATTTTGCCAAAAAAGGAAAAAAAAATTTAGTCCCCAACCGAACCTAGCGAACAAGTTCGCTTTTCCCTGAAAATTCGGTCCGAACCGAATTTCGCCTGTGTTCACCCGAACATGGTAACTATGGTCATGAGTTAATGTGTCAATCAAGTGACTTGATTGATAGGTAGGCCTTCAGTTGCATGTGTGAAGTGTCTAGTTGATTGTATAAGGTGCGATGATAACTCCAAAGTCGTGAGAGGCAATCATCATGATGTGAGTTCTATTTAAGCACATGAGTGCTCATATACAAAGTGAGTTGTTGGATGAATGAATAGAGTGCAGGTTGCTGGAACTTATGATAGCAGTCATTTGTTTTGCAGGTTATGAGTATTTTTAAGTGCTAAAGCTGGTAATTTTTCTCTCTTGTTGTACAAATCTCCTAAATTTTGTTGAATTGATCTTGCTACTTGCATGGTGTTTTAAAGGCATTACTGTGTCTGCTAACTTGCTGCAATTTGCAAAAGTCAGATTTACAAACAACAGCATTGATAGGTGCATCAGATATTATTTGTTGATTGTACTTAATGTTTGCCTAACTGTGGCCATGCAAGTTAAACATGTTACCAAAGCAGGTTTACTGGTTTCTAACTATCTTCTCTCCATTGAATAGTGAAGGAATGCATGCAATGTTAGCAATCTACAAGAAAATTCTAGTTTGGTATGAAGCCTCCAATGTGTTGGAAATGTGTTGTATACTTTTCATGATTCACTCTCTACACGATTTACACATATGGGTGGTTTTGGGTGGTTTCAGCCCATGTTTTATATACCCCGTGGTTTTGGTATCCATTGCATTGCAATATCACTTGGACAGTTTCCTATTGATGTGCCTTTATATACTCGCACATTGATTAGGGTAAAGCAACAATGTGAAGTACGTTATTGTATCGTAAACGATTGAGCTAATGCAATAAGGAAGAAGGTTACTATGCTGGATGTTTTCCCGAAAGGTGTTTCCTAGGTGAAATTTTTTGTAATGGATGTATGCCATTTTTCCTAATCTGTTTTTAGCTTAAAGATTTTGTTAAGATTGCTTATATTGTATTAGTTAACCTGTCTATTTCTCTTCATGATGCAGCAGCGTTCCACGGGGACGTGCCCCATTTCTAGAAACGGGGAAGTCCCCGAGACTACGAGACACCAGGGAAACATCCCTCTGTCATGCCCCTGCTGCCACCACCAAACAGGAGACGTCCCTAGGACATCTCCCTCAAAGAGGAACCATGTTACCAAAAACAAAAAAATGAGGAACATGACGGAGATGATAATGTGATGGGAAATGCAGGTATATTGAGGTTGAGCAAGAAATAATTTTAATACACATACATATATATCACATTTACTTATATAATTTATACATTAAACTACAAATACATCAACATTTTATACATTTATAAATATTAATTATAAATTCGAAGTGTACTATAAACCCAAGAAACAATGAAATATCTAAGAAGAATGGGTACACCCCTGACCCCTGCGTACCCTACCTGGTATGTACCGGGTACGGGTATGGGTACAGTACATCCCAGGTACGTCTCGGGCGTACCAGGACATACCCTGTCAAAAGCATAATTAATTATCTTCTTTAACTCATATTTGAAATCTAATATTTTCTTCATAAATACTTCTGCTCATAAACCACTGAATATTGAATTGATTCTAAACTTCCAAATCACTGAACTTGTAAGTATTTCGGAGTCCTTTTATTTGAAGGTGGGGCCAAAACAATGTTCATGGGATAACCGTATTAGTAGTTTCCAGAATAAATTGGCTTCATATAAAGGGAATGTATCTCAAGGGATGGAAAAATTGAGCTTCTCCAAGCAGTTTTATAGCCCATTCCGATTTAGCTAATGTCTTTATTATTTGTTCATGAAGGTATTAAGATAAGATTAGTCAGAATCATGAAAAAAAACTTATATGAAATGGAATAGGTGATAATGAGAAGAATGCTTTGATGAAATGGAAGGAAATCACAAAACCAACTCCAAAGGAAGATCTATTGTAAATAATATTTCTCTTCTAAAAAATTCTTAAACTAAAGCATAGTTCGCATACTCGTATTTGGCACATATTCGGCAAACCAAAAAAAATATTGACTCGGCAAAAACTCGGAAGACTCGGCGAATATTCGGCAACTTAAAAAATAGACAAAAAAAAATTTAAAAACATAAATTTTATGCAAAATATAGCTACATAAAGTGGTAGCATGCTTTAAGGGAAATTTTGCAAACAGTATCAAATAGCGAACCTTTAGATTGAAAATTTAAATAGACAATTTGATATCATGAACAAGAAAAAGGTAATATATTATTTTTGGGTTGCTTTATACATCTTTTTTGTTGTGTGTGTATATATATATATATATATATATATATATATATATATAAAATTTTGGACATAAGTTTACAAGAAAAACTAAAAAAAAATTGACCTTAAGACCACCTATTTGTATTAGATTGTTTTAAAAGAACATGTCTACCAACCATAACTTATATCTCCCAAAAAAACAGTTTTAAGGACCCTTATAAAGGGAGTTTGGGAGCTAGCAAAGGAAACTGCACGAATATGTGTTGATGAGGCATGTTTCAAGTCTCAATTTTCTTTATATTGTTGAATTTGACAGCTAATTTGCCACATGAACCATATAACAATGTTAAAAAGTGAAATTAATATAAAAACCCAAAAACGTATTTTTCTTTCGAATATTTGAGAAACGTATTCTGCGTCAAATGAGTTTAAGGCCCGGACTTGCCGAATAGTCCGAGTTGGCGAGTTTTCCTTGCGAGTATTTGTTTTCTCAAAAGTTTGTCGAGTACTCCTAGAGTTTTCGTACGATGATCTAAAGATCTATTGGTTTTGAGGAAAATCTAGATGATATATTCTAGATTATTTGTATTCATATCGCCACATGATTAATGAAAATGTTAAATTTTAAGCATAGTAAATGTTTTCAACCTTGATCCTACTATATTTTTCAAGTTTTGTATTTCTTACGGACTAAAAAATGAATAAAACGAGTGTATATATATAAAGAACGTATTGTACCGTACCCAAGGATTTTCGGAAATTGACATACCCGCGTACCCATACCCATATCCTAACAACCTAGTGAAATATAATAGTAAAAATAAATAAAGCCTAAAAAAGTGTGATAAATTTATAAAATTAACTATTGTTTCTCTATATATTTAGATGACTACCCTGAATAAATTCAATTTCAAGGCCACAATTTCCCCTATAGATGACAATTTGTTTTGATTCTTGACCGCAATGAACAAAACAAATTCAAGTGTTTTGTTCCAAAAATATTTAAGTCTGCAATATATAGACCAGGCATCGCCATAAAGGCTCAAATCCTGAAGGACATAGAGCTATTTGCCTTATGTTTGTCCACTTAAAAAGAGGACAGTATAAACTTGTAAAGATCCTCTTCTTCAAAAACACAGAATTTAAGGCACATTCAAGGTTAGGAAAACTCCAAAATGTACTGAACCTACTCCAAAATGATTTGTTGTTTTCAGAAATTGTTGAAACTTTTCACCCAATTCGAAAAAAACCCCCAACCCGTGGGCAACGACCAATTTTGTTGTGGACGGGTTGTAACGAATAATTTTGTTGTGGAGGGTTATAGGCCCTAAAAATGCAAAACGGACATACCCCATCATGTTTCTTGCAACCATGGAGAGGAAACATTTCCGAGGTGTGTCCTCTAATTGGGGACGTCGGGGGGACTTCGGGACATCCCTAAGACTTTGAAGAGACTTTAAAGTTTCTTGATTGTACCAAAAACGTGCCGCCACCCCCTGCATTAAATAATTGCAAAAATTTAAAAAGAATTGAGCATTTTTCTTGATGTTCATGCCCCCAACCCTAACCTTAATAGTTTATGGGCCCCACCCACACCCTAAGCACTAAAATACTATAAATAAACCTCACACCCTCACTCCAAATCACTATCAAAGCTTGAAAGCATTGAGCAACGCTACAAGTGCAACAACTACACAGCAGGAGTGAGCAAGCAAGGTTGCAAGAGTGATAGCATTAACAATAAGGAACACCACAGCAAGAGGAAGAGCAAGTGCCAAGTCTTCATCAATTAAGCGTTCAAGACATCAAGTTTCAACACATTCATCAAGCCTTCAAGGTAAGCCATGACCCTTCATATTTTGGGATTTGCATTTTTTATTTTAAATTTTTAAATCATTAAATGTTGATTCCTCAATGGACAAATCTGAAACCAATGACTATGTTTGAGTTTTGAGTTTTTTTTTACAAAATTTGAATTTAGATATACAATAAAATTATAAATTGTTCATAGAATTGTTTGTTTACATAAACTCTCTGAGGTAAAAGAAGAAGAATTTTATTCAACCATATACATTTTTTTTTCATTGCCACTTTTTTATTTGTATCTCAATGCACTATATAAGTGATTGCATTTTTATTATCCTTATTTATATCTTTACATACTATATTTAAAATGAAATAACATTAGTTTTCTCCTATATTTTTATGAACATTACATTGCTATTTAGTTTACCGAGTTTTTCTCAATGTAAACCCAGGTAATTTAATTCCATTTACACTTTTTCCATGGCCTGTGAATGTCATGTAAATGGAATGCAACTATGCATGTATCCAAAGATAAAGGGCAAAGATGGAGCCTTCGAGTATCAAAGGCATTTTAGTGGGCTATAGTGAGACATATGAGGTGATCTATAAACTCCCAAGTCCAATCGCATAATAGAATTTACAGAATCAAATGTTGTCCTACCTCAATTATACTCCAAATCGACATTTTTGAATCCTTTGAAAACTTAGAATTAGTGTGGTGTGTTGTTGGAAAACATAAAACAGAATTAGTGTATTGTGTTGTTGGAAAACATAAAACAGAATTAGTGGTGTATTGGTGGAAAACATGAAATAGAATTTGTATTATAAGTATGAAGGTAACAACCTGGACCAACAAGCATAAATTAAGAACAAAAATGGACAAGGATTTAGCCTAGAAAACTCCAATATGGGGAAAAACCAGTTGAAATTGGTAAACGCTTAGCTTCCCAATATTTCTCATGGCCAAAGACAATTTTACAAAGAGATTGATAGAACAAATATAATAGTTACGTTATTTGCTAGACATTTTTACAAAGAGATTGATAGAACAAATATAATAGTTGCAACAATAGTCGCATTATTTTCTCACTTAACTCTTCTTTGCAACCTTTCTTCCTCCTACAACTGATTGCACACCAAATGCGTCTCCCACACACCCACGCCTTCAATTGGATTCGTGTCTCCTTAACATACTCTAGGTGTGTCCTTTCGTGCATTGAAGGTCTACCAAACATCTCAAAACCATAATTTGGACAGTACTCTAACTATTTAACTAATGCATGAAAAACCGGTAGACTAATAGTTTCGAAAACCGTCACCATGGTTACTTAATCACCCATGTGTTAGCAAAACTACCACATGCAGAGACCAGTAGTTACACAACCTCTTGAACATTACGCAGCCACCCTTGCATGTATAGACAATTTTTTTGTCATACAAAAAATCCTCCTTTTGATCTTGTTTGTTGACTTAAACCTATTTTTATCGGTTTGCATGATGAAGACTCGGAGGTTTGTTGTTTTCCAAATCCTTATGGATCATTAATCCCATCTAAGAGGCTTTTGATCCCACAAAAATATTTGTGGTTGAGATGTGGAAAGAGTTTTCTCGGTTTCTCCTTGAGGTTCAATCTCATTTTCCTTGGTGTCTTCCCTTTGGCACCAATATGCCGAGATTATTGTGGCCCTCTTCTAGTCTTTCTTTTTCACTGCAACATTGCATCCTCCTCCAACTCCCTTTGTACATCCAAGACAATGTCTTCTATGGAGGGTAGAAATTATCCTTATTCCTCATCCAACATGGATGTCTCATATAGATGCAACTTGTCACAATATATTACTGAGTGCATATTCATGAATGTGGCTAAATCAAGCTTGAAAGCATCATTTCCAATTTTCTCCAAAATGGTAAATGTCCAATACCTTAGTGGTCTGAGCTACCTAGTTTGTGTTTGATGCCTATATTTCCTCAACTACAGATATACTCTATATCCTACTTGAGCACATGCTTTTTTCGCTATTGATCATGTCTAGCTTTGTACTTGGCTTAAGACCTCTCTAATTGTTCTTTCACTTTAAAATGGATTTTCCTAATCCTCTCAATGAATCTTGTTGCTCTTGTCACCTTTGAATCATGTTCCTCATTGCAATAGCAAGTGGATTAGTAGGAAAATAACCCAAACATGCTTCAAAAGGTGACTTGTTAACGGATTTAAGCATTGCCCTGTTGTATGAGTGTTGTATATACGCCAAAGAGTCATCCCAAGTCCTTGGATACTTGTTGTAGGCTCTCATAAGTTGTAATAAAGTCCTCTTTACAACTTATGTTTTTTTAATAGTTTGAGATAGAAAGTTGTGCTTCTTTGGAGCTTGGCATCCATCTTTCTCCACAAGTTAGTCCAAAACTTTCCCAAAATTCTTGAATCCCTATATGGAACAATGGAGTTAGGCAACCCAAAATGCACCCAAACATTAGAAAAGAATAGCTCAATTACTTCATGCCTTTTTACTGTCTTCTTACATGGAATCAACGTACACATTCTGTTGAATCTATCTACAACAACATATAGATGGACATGACCATTGCTTAGACATTGCAAGACCTCCCACAAAATTCATAGGGATTTTTTCATGTGGTCTAGTAGGAATAGGTAGAGACGTGTATAATCCTTCTTTCCTAACCTTAGGCTTACTTGCATAACATAAATTATTTCCTCTAACTAATCTAGCTAATTCATCTTGCATATTGGGTCAATACACATATCTTGTCCAACACCAAAATGACATGAAACTTTGGAAGTATGTGCTTCGCTCATCAATAGAATTCATTCTCCCGTCAGCACACATAGTTAGTCCCACTTATAGAATAGCCCATCCTTGAGGTAGCATTCACCTTTTCCTTCAACATCAACTTTCTTGACGTGTAACAATAGGAATGTCTCCCCACAATCTGCATCTTGTCTATATGCTTCGTCATAAGCCTCTTTATCAAAGGCTTGAGTTGCGAAATTGTTGCCAAAGTTGAAGCTTGCTTTGTGAGTGATGGCCTAAATAACATATCTACCACAACATTTGTGTTTCCTTTTTTATGCTTGATCACCAAATGAAAATTTTGAAGAAACCCATCTATTGTTACTGTCTTGCTTGCTGCAATTTATTTTTTTGCTCGCAAATATTGAAGAGATTTGTGGTTAGTATGCACAATAATTACTTTATGCAAAAACAATGTTTTTATTTCTTAATCACTTGAACTAGTGAGTACATTTCCTTATATACAGGATACCCTCTTACTGCTGAAGAAAATACCTCTGAATGATGATAAATTGGCTTACCTCCTTGTAACAATATTATTCCCATAGTAGCATACTCGCATCCATTTCTATTTCAAACAATTGCTCCACATTAGGAAGAGTAAGCACTCGTGCATGGCTGATTTTGTATTTCAAAGAATCAAAAGCACTATCATGTTCCTTACCCCAATGAAAACTTATACCAATTTCTACATTTGTATGAAGGGATGTTACAATGGAGGAGAAAGTTGGAATAAACTTCCTCATGTACTATAGTGCAAAAAAAACTCATGGTCTTCGTGAAACTCCTATGCATGGACCAAACATTGATAGTCTCAACCTTTGTTGAATCCACTCTCAGATCTCCTCTTCCAACCATGTGCCCCAAATAGACTACTGATTGTTTTACAAACTCACATTATTTCATATTCCATAACAATTGTTTTTCTTTCAAAACTTACAAGACTTGCTTCATATGAGTTAGATGTTCCTCCATGTAGCACTATAAACAAAATTATCATCTAGATACACCATGACATGTATCTATGAAAGGCCTTAACATAAGGAAATGGAAATCAATAAGCATTCATCGAAGATAAGTACAAATAAGTGACAGAAAAAATTAATCATCATCTATATACATCAATACAACGTCCATATACAATGTCCACATAAGCATTTTCCTTCTTCCTATCATAAGCATTGTCCTTCATATCAAGTGGTTGTCCACCGCTTTGTTGCGTCACCCACCCACTCGAGGGGGCATTCCCTCGATACTAATCCAGACTCGTTGGGGCATTCAAATGTTTCACCAGGGCAAATCAGGCAGTCTATCACACTTCTTTATCATTTGTTCATCGATCTACAACTGTCTACTATCTTTAATGTGCTATTATTTCACAATAACACTTTAAAGAGGGGCAAATGTAGACACCCTAAAATATCGCATTACACATTTTAAACATCCAAAATCATCCTGTAATTACTTTATAGTACATTATGACCACTTTCAACCACTTTCGATATATTTCATCATTTTACGACCTTTAATGGCATTCTACAATAATGTCCCACACTTCCCCTAATCATTTCTTGTCTCAAATAATTAAATATTCGCACTATGGACCTTGTCACACTTATATCACATTCCTAGGATTAATTAATTAATCCTACTCCTATTATCATCATTATTATCCCATATCCTATTAGCTAATTTAAATATCAAAATCGTTAAATAAATCCTACAGTATCCCTTATCCAATTAATTAATATCACTTCCCTAATTAACATCTCAAGTTAATTAAAGATCAAATCAATAAAATACATGTGCAAGAGGACAAAATTAGAATAAATCAAACATGCATTTGATTTAACTAGACATCTCATAAGGCATGGCATTCTAAAATTAAATCAAATCAATGCAAAAGTCTAAAAGTCACGTCCACTTTTGGGTGAATAAAACAAAATTCAAAGAATGGATATTTAATTCTAAATATACAAAAGCTTTGCCACCTTTGCCAAACTCGAAAAATAACTCATTCATGCAAGCTCAAAGAAGAGTTCAATTCCTCAAATAGATTAGAAACTCAAATAACAATTCAATCTTGCTTCAATTAATTTCAGATCAGACAAACGAACAATACAAATCCTATATTCGGAATCCCATTCCTTCATCTATAAATTATCACTCATTCTTCTCCAATTATCATCTTTGGAAGCTTTGGGAATTGCATTATCATTGTGTTGGATTATCATTCAATCTCGACAAGGAAAGAGGAACCTAAAGAAGAAAAGATAAACATTAACTTCGCACATACGGAATTTATTATTCCATAATAATTTATGAACTGTAAAAAGCGATTCCAGCGGGAATATTCATAATGTCTCATAAGAAGGTTATCCTCTCCCTACTCTACCCTTATCATTCAATCTCACACACTGTTACATTGTCCAAATGATCACGAATATACTATCAAATCAATCATTCAATCACTTTGCTCGTAGTTAATCTACTTCCATTCAGAACACTTTTGGAGCATCCACAAACAAATTTGATCAAGAGATTCAACAAGTCCGATGTTGATGAGGGTCGTCAATCCTCTTCATTAAACAATGTCAATCCAAGGTTAGTGTCCATGGCAGTATGCAATAGGAGAGAGATCTCTGGAAAACGGTCCCTTCTACCAAATCCACACTTACGGGAATTAAAAATCACACTTGCAGGAATTAAAAAGCACACTTGCAGGAATTTGAAACACACTTGCATGAATTGAGAAAACATTTGCATAAATTGGAAACACACTTGCATGAAAGGAAATAAAACTTGCAAGGAAAATTGTTGAATTGGAAAGAAAAAAATAAACACAAAATACACCTACAGGTTCACAACAAACTATACACCAAAGGAATAATTACATGGTACAAAGAAAAAGACAACAAAAATATAATCACAGAATGAAAAAAACAAACATAAACATTCGGAGCCATCTTCCTTGGACTGAGTGGCCAACTCATTCCTCATAAGAGGATTTTGATCAAGATGTATTTACAAATGGATGGAATGGAACCTCAAAATGAATTGATCCATAAAATGGAGATTACATTCTTTTGTGTGGGAGGTTGCATTTATAATTTCATGCTTCTAACCCTCTCCTTATTTAAGGCATACATCTCAATCAAATCTTATTAACTAAGATTTCAATCTATCCATAAAGCATCAATCTCCACAAAATATGGAGAGAACTTATCTAACTCTAACTAACAATCCGACTCTCTTATTTTATTGTCGAGAATAAAAATGAATATTGATTATTTCTTATTTTTCAAATAATAAAACACTTATAGAAATATCTATTTTTAGATTGACTTCCAAAAATAGATAGCAATTCTTTCTCAAACCACCCTTGGAGTTATGCTCATCTCTGAAACTCTAGTATTCATCTCCAGAGCTCTAAAGTCCAACTCCAAAGTTATAATGTTCAACTCCAAAGCTACAGTAGTAGACTCTAAAGCCAAACTGGTAGACTCAGAAGCCAGAATGGAACAAGTATAACTTTTGCATATGAACACAAATCAAGATGATTCTTTTTTTCAACTTGCATAATTTTCCGCAAAGAAACTGGATATGTAATTAGATTTAGGTTTGAATATATTCTTAGTAATTGTTTTTCACTTTTCCCCAAACCTGTACTCAGGAGTCGCTCATAGAATTGTTGAACATTTCCAAAGCTACTGAAGGAGCCTCTAGAGCTAATGCAGTGCTGAAATAACAATCTTTGGAGCTAATATGAAAGATTTTGAAGATCCTCCAAGGCTATTTGTAGCAGATGCTTAATGCTCAAAATGCCTTATTCAACAATTATAGCGAAGTATGGACTACATATGCACAAATTGACATTTTTTTCCCTATAATCATTAGAAATAGCTAACAAAAAGAGAACAATGAATTCTAAAGAAATAACCATGATATATACTCTCTATTTTATCATAAATAAACCATAAGTTCAGAAATTATACTTTGATTCACTTTATGTAATATATATGCAAGGAAAAAGAATGTCAAATCTTTGTATGAAATGGGCTATTTTTTTGGGCTCATCAGGTGCTTCATTGTAATGTCCCCTTTTTCAAGGACATCACTCTTAGAGCCTCATACTTGTACAAAAAGTATTTTTAAATACTTTTGTATGCTTGGAGGTCAGTCATGGAATTATTTGAGCATTGTTCTAATACTTTTGTATGCTTGGAGGTCGGTCTTGCATGTGGAACATTATATTCTTCCATTATGGGTTGGTCCTCTTGGAAGCTTCTAATTTAGCATTGGGAGGCTATAAAAAGGAGTTCGCTACACTTGGAAGAGCAGATTGGATGTTTGTTATTCTTATTGGATTGTGCACAGTGTACATCTTCCTTCTCCACCTTGGACGAAACCCCAAAGGCATGGCAATCTCTCTTGGGGACGAAAACCCTCAAGGGATCCATTGGAGGCTTCATCTAGGAGTCTCATGTGAACTGATTTGGCACTACTAGTGCATTCACTATTCTTCCTAGCCCTAGGCGAGTTGCTTAAGGGACTGATTTGGTATCATAGAGAGCTAATAATTGTGATTTGAGTTCATATTCAGATTTATCATTATATTTGGAGATAGAGCCTATGATTTGGTGATTTTTGGAGTAGGGTTTCATATTTATCTACTCACTTGTAGATTTCGGTTGCATATTTGAGCATGATTTCGTGGTTAGAAAATTATGAGATTAATTTTGTTGGATAGCTTGTCTTCTCATGATCATTTCGAGCTATCATGTGTATTAATTCTTATTTTCCATGGAGTTATAAATTTTAGAAGTTTCAGCTATGTTATTCCGAATTAATTCATTTCCAGCTATTATAGTGGTTGTAAATTCAGTTTTATTGCATAAATAATATCTACAAGTGTTTCCGTGCATGTGGTTTTATTTTATGAAGATTGGAGATGTTTTGACTAGGGTATGAGACACCTAAAGTTTCATATCAGTTCACTGCCCTAGAGAAGGGCATTTCTTTGAGTGAAGTTCAATTGTGGTTGATCTATTTCCATGTTCAGTGTGATGTGTTGTTGGTTTTGTTGTTGTTCTGGGTCAGATTTGAGGAAAAACCCCATTTGTCCCTATTCAGCCCTAAAAGGGACATTACATTCATTCCAAGCTTCAACGATCTCATCCGAGGTTGGAAGGAGATACGAAGGAAGGAACTGGTTTGCTTTTATTTGCTTTGTTTCTTTCGATTTGTATTTTTTTTGTATGCAAGACCATTCTTGCAACATTGCATGAAGGATTGATTAAGGCCACCAGTGGTATAGGTTGGGTTTGACGACCCATAACTGGTAGCACCCTCTTCTTTCCTAGACGATCACCGTGCAGTAAGGCCTATAACCCAACTTCTGTTAGATATGCAAATATGGTATTCCTATTGGTGTTATAGTTCCTTGGAATGTGTAAAAATGTCTAATTATGAGATGCCTAATCAATAGTGTCAAGGCTAATATGGCAGTTGTTAAGGAATTCGGTGGAGCTAAGACTCCTGATAATGGTTTCATACATCGCCAAAGGGGTTGGTAAATGTAATGCGAAGTTACGCCTCAAGATTATAACTGGGAGCGTATGTAGAATGTAGGGTAAATACTACATGGAAATGGTCCTGCATATGGGTAGTCTATTTAGTTTACATGCGTGCGAGACATTGGGGTTAAGCATTATATCTTGTCATTTTCGTAATTGTGTTTACGCATTGATATGGACTTTGAATAAGTGACTTTGGTTGCTTGTATGGGAAAGTATACTAGCTCACGAGATGTCCAATCTTCATCCTTTCAGTAACCGCACTATGTTTGGAACTACCTATAAAAGTGTTAGTCCAAATCAAGTGTTGAAAAAGAAAGAAAATGTCTTGTATGTGATGTTTTTATGAAAAACATGAATGCCCAAAATAGTGATGTCTAAATATTGTATTTAGAGTAAGTTGTCATTGCTTGTTGTGTTAAGTAAAATGATGATTCATATGTTTATTTTGAAGCATACTTGAGATGTTTATGGCATAGAAATCAAATGAGTATTCATCTTGTTTTATGATTCTTGGCATTCTTGTATTTTTGTATGTGTATGGTTGATTGTTCTTTCGCGGCATGGAGACATGATTCCTTTAATGTTTGAATATCCTCATGTTATGTGGTTATCATTGAGGTGAGGTAGAGAGATCAGGTTCTTTTCTCCGTGGTTGGGTCCTTGGTCATAAACACCTTGCACCCATTAAGGGATCATCATGTTGGAAGCACAAACATTGAGAGGGGGGGTTGAATACGTGTGCAATAAAAATTACATTCATTTTAACATTCAAATTCATCAACCATCCAATTCAACTTAATCTTTACGCATGTTTAATTAAGAAACGTAACCATTTAGATGAGAAAATGAGAACACAACACATGAACACGATATAAGTGGGAAACCCTCAAGGGGAAGAAAACCCACTAAAACAAAACTTTAATATAGCCATGTTTCAAATTTAGTTGAGCACCAACTCAACAAGGGAGCACCAACCCCTAGATTTAGTGAGGCAACAACCCCACAAGGAGCACCAACCCCTAGTTTAGTAGAGCACCAACCCTACAAGGAAGCACCAACCCCCTAGATGACTCAGCAACAACAAAAGCCATCTGAAATGAATGTCATCTTTGAAATGTTGTTGCAACAACTAATGATGACCTTAATGAAGCACACTTCTTCTATCTCTCTCAAACCATCTCTCTAGCCTCCATGCACAAGAATTTTTTCTTTCAAGCTGATTTCAACATTTGCCCTAGCTCGCCATCATCGGATCTCTCTCTAGAACAGCATCACATCCTCATTTCCCTCTTATCAAGGTCACAAAGACCTTCACCACCTTCAATCAGCCCTCTCGGTTGCACTTTTCCTCCACTTGCACAACTAGCTCAAATGAGCTCTCTAACTTACCTTTATACCTGTTTCTTCATTATAATTCACCTTGGTCGGCCATCATAAAGTAAAACACACTCCCCACATCATAAGAACATGATAAAAATAGCACCCATAGGACCATATAGGTCGCCAACATAACCTAGAGCCTTCTAGACCACTATTCGGACTCATGAATCCCTAAAACACCCAAAACAAATAACTTGCCACCAAGGGAATGTTCTAGAGCAAAACCAACTTCACCAAAGCATGCAACACACTTAGACATGTTGTCTAAGCCCTCAACAATCTCCAACAACCATGAAACAGGCAGCAACATCAACTCACCTCATAAAACCTCC
Organism: Taxus chinensis; assembly: GCA_019776745.2. Taxonomy (NCBI): domain Eukaryota; kingdom Viridiplantae; phylum Streptophyta; class Pinopsida; order Cupressales; family Taxaceae; genus Taxus; species Taxus chinensis. The sequence goes on from CM034150.1 coordinate 826,044,431, forward strand.
TTGACACCATGCACAACCAAGCACCCTCAAGATTAGTCCTCAGAAAACAAGCCATAACTTTCTCAAATCTCATTAAAAAACTCAAGTGTGATTATATCAATGGAAAGCTCTTGATCTCAAGATCATCACCAAACTCAAACCATGTCACAAATCCAGCTGTAGTAACTCCAAAAATATCTGCACTCAGACTGCTCCAAACTGCCAAAAACTGCCCAAAAACCAGTCATGCAAGATAGGGCACACTTGACCTCCTAAGACCTCAACCATGATCTGAAACCATCATGGACATGAAGAAAAACTCCCATACTTCAATAAATGTCAATTTATTCATTAGGTACAATGGACACTTTTGGAGAAAACTGAAAATCTTCATAAACTTGCCTTTTGGGTGGGGGCCCACATACAACCAAAACCTCTAAATCACACCTGGAGAAAGCTAGAGGAGTCCTCTACAACATCCAATCATCACTTTTGCAAAAAACAATCAATTCTGGTCCACTGCAATCAATTTCTCTCAAGTCGCTACAAAGCTAGGGTTTTAAGAAGGTTTTAAACTAGTTTGTTTTATTAACGATTGTTTCATAAAAAACCTGACGATCAAAAGATCTCATTCCACTTTGGAAAATTTTCATGATAGACCTATTCAATTATCCCTAGGAGTTTGGGTCTCCATGCACATTGCAAAGCGCACACTCTTCAACGAGCATCAAAAAGTCAAAAATTTGCCTTGGTTTCTCACCTTCAAAACTCGGTTTTAGTAAAAATGGCATAACTTTCAAATTCTTCAACATTAGGTCCTAAAATTTGGACCACACCATCATACCAACCTATCAAAACAATCTCCAATGCTCATCTTTGCTCAAATATGCTCAGAGTATTGACTTCACCACACCAGGACATGTTTCCTTAAGGGTTAGGTCTAGGAACCATAGTTACCAAATCCGGTTCGATCCGAATTTTTTAGCCGACCTAGATAAATTCGGTCCGGGTAGGCCCTAATTTAGGGGGAAAAAATTAAGATTTTCTATAGTTTTCTGAAAAAATCAGTCAACTATCAAACCTTATATATTAAAAAATATAACATTTTACATTACATTATCAAAGTTTTTCATTGTATTTGTCAAATTTTCATATTTGTAAAATTCAACTCATATATTTCGGACCGTATTTTTTCAAACCTTTTCAAGAATTCCAGATTTTCGGATTTTTTTTGCTCTCCCGAACGGATCCGAATTTCCGAACCTGGTAACTATGCTAGGAACAAACCTAAAAACCAAGTCTACCACCTGAACCAGCACTATAAGACACTTGTGAGTGTCTCAAGTTCAACACATCATACTCATGCTCTCTGTGCTCTCACCGTGCATATCTAGCTGCTACATACCTTATTTTACCATGCCATACCTCATTCTGCTCTCTAAGCCTCACAAACAAGCACCTTGAACATGCTTGCTTCACTAAATCTGCTTTTCTCATCACTTTGCCCACCTTGTACACCTGCTAAGACTTTCATCACACTCCATGACACCTTAAGCAACATCCTTCCTACCTCTGCAAGCCACTATCACACTCCTACATGCCACTACACAACCAAGAACCCATGCAAACTCATGCAATCTCAACAAGAAACTCAACACTACCAATCAACCTTCATGCTCCGTAACTCTTTTGACATCAATGACACTCAATGACAACACTGACAACACCATGCTTTGACATCAATGACAACACCATGCCAACACATCATACCAATTAGTTTATCGCAGCAATATGCTAACTTGTGTTGTATATCACTTCTCTCTCGTATGCTCGAACTGATATGTGAGACCTATGGAAGATCCTTTTGTTTGATACAAGACATCCAACCTGCATATCAAAGATATAATGCAAATTGAGTTGATGTTGACTATGTATATCTGATTAACTTATGATCTTGATGATTAAAGAATGACGAATGCAATGTGAATGATAGAAATTTCAGATAATGTTTCTTTAATACAAGTAAACTGTATGTTATCATTTTGTGTTTTAAAAGAAAAAATTGGTGGCTCTTCTTTTACAGGTTCACCACATCTTCTAAATTTCTTTGAATTGATCCAGCTGCTTGCATGTTGTTTTAAGGGTGTTATTGTGTCTGCAATTCACAAATCACCAAGTCTGATTTACAGATAGCAGCTTTGATAGGCCCTTAATATATTGTTTTTAGATTGCACTTAATGTTTGCAGGCCTGCTGCCATGTGTGTTCAACAATATCTGTCACTCAATTCTTACACTTTATTTCCAAGTACTAACAACAGAAGATGGACAAATAGATTTTTCTGTTAGTGGGAATCCTTTCCATCCCATGATACAAAAAGCACAGCTCATTCAAGTAGATGGAAATGATGTTCTTCTGTTCACAGATGAAATTCCAATCAAATAATAAAAGCAGAATAAAAGACGTGTATCAAACAATATACAAAAAATTAAACATTCATATTTAAATCCTTAAAATACAAATGACATTTTTTTAAATTAAAAACACATTGAGGACATCACGGCATCCCCAAAATGTCCCCCTTTTTTGGCTAAGTGTCGGGAAGTCCCTGAAACATCCCTGAGTTTCAGAGGATATGCCCAATGTTTTCCAATTTCAGAGACACGAAGGGGATGTCAGGGACATGTCCCCTAGTAACACTGATTATTTGATAGCAATTAGGCAACAAATATGCATAGACATGACAAATCAGATACAATAACTAAGCATCTAACGATCTAAAAAGAATATATAATGCAAAACTAAGCTCTTTCTCAAACTTTCAATAAATATTGATATTTGATAAGAAAGTCAGACTAGATTTCTTGAATATTACCTTGACAGTATAAAAAGGTAGAAATATTCCAACACGGTAAAAAACTAGAAATATCTGGACACTGTAAAGATCTAAAAAAAAAAAACCATGATGATTCCTTGAATATCCCGACACGATACTCGAAAGATACTCATTTGAAAATTTTAATATGGATTGTACATGTCATGCACCTGTAAGCTGTCTGAAATGATTCCATTTTGTCCATAATCAATGATAAGAGCCCCACCACCATCTGCCTCTATTCTTTTTGCAATATTCTGAGACAATTCAATAGCTTGAGGGCAAACTTCAACATGTTCCAACTTAGCTCTTTCATCTGGCAATAGTTTCTTAAAGCGCTTAGCTAAGTAGAGCTTGGTGGCAGCTGTTGGTTCACGTGAGAGTACAAAACGAAAACCATCACTGTAAGTTGGTTAGATTAACCAGTCCAATTGTTTTCCCTTTTCATCAAGCATAAAGGTTGACTTCATGACATGAAAATAAAATCAGAATACATTAAGCAATATTCCATTACTCAGCAGGCAACTTACGAGTCTTCTGCAATATCAAATCAACTTTTCAGTCCATCCACGAGGTGTTTTTCTGCATGAAGTCATAATATGTGCACAATTTTGTTACTACATTCGCTTAATGAGTGTGACAGGAGAATATTTTATTAGCTGTGCATATTCTACCTAATAAAAAATAAATCAACATCCAGGGATTTAAACTGTAAGTACTTTTAAAAGTGTGTCATTTAGTACATGTTTTGAGAAATATATAGTGAAGCTATCGAAGGCCCACCAGTAATATTTCCATCATTCTATCTCAAGCACCAGGCAAAAATGCTGAATAACGTTTAAACCAACGTTGTTCCTGATTGGCCTGATATGTTTTTAATATTTATTTGTTATAATAGGTCACCTTTAAATCTATTACTACATGTTTTGAGAAACACATTTTGAAACTATCTAAGGCCCACCAGTAATATTTCCATCGTTCTATCTCAAGCTCCAGGCAAAAATGCTGAATAACATCTAAACCAACGTTGTTCCTGATTGCCCTGATATGTTTTTATTTGTTACAATAGGTCACCTTTAAATCTATTACTATGGCAATAATAGTTTTGCATTGTTAACATATGGTTCCTTTGATAGTCTTTGTTTGCAATTGATCTTTTTGCTTAAATATAAAGCTCCATATCATCCAATTAGACTATTTCATGTAAGTATTTAAAAATAGTATTCACCTAGAAACATTTTCAATGGCTCGTCCACTGAATACTGGGATCATTGAATAAGATCCAACCACCAAAGGATAGTGAAGATATGGAAATGACAATTCCGTACTGCAATTTATCAAATTCTACAATTAGTGTATCATATTAATTAGTAACTATAATAACATTGCTAGAGGGAAATTCTAAACTTTTATATGATTCACTAGAGAAACGGTTTAGTTTTTCCATCTATATAATAGGTAATCCTTGGTCTACTGATATTCATTAAAAACTTGAAACCTAAAATATCTCTTAGCTAATGTTTTAATTACAAATAATATATGAATAAATTTGGACTGTGAATGCTCAAAACTCAAATTTTGTATACTCGTGTTTTCTATGGTCAAGTTAAACAATTTATGTTTTATCCTCTTAAAACAGGGCTTCCCAGTGTTTTATTCATTACATATCGATGGAGTTTTCTCCACATGTAGCATGCATTTCATCATCAAAAGTTGGTCCTATGCATGTCCACCATACCAAACATATGCTACATACTCTGGAAGATTGGTATGTAGTTGTGATATGGAAGTCCTACTAGATACTGTTATTATTATTGATTTAAAAGCATAACAATAGAAGTTGAAATGCTATTCCGTTTAGTGAGAGTCACTGGTATGGGCATATAACAATAAGTAAATGCTAATACAAGATGAAATGGCATTCCATTTAGTGAGACACCAGTAAGGATGCATAACAGCAGGTAAATGGACATTCCATTTCGTGAGAAAGTTTAGCTTTGATATACACTATTAACAAGGTAACAAGGAACTTCTGTGAAAGTAACATTATTGGATGTGGTGATATCTTAAATAATGAACTGAAAGTCACATATGCATCTACCGTGCAAGCAAAATTCATAATCTTAATGAACAAACATGCCCACCTGGAATTGGTGTAATCGGAAGAGCATCATAAAATTCATGGGCAATGATGATAGTTGGCACTGCGAATAGAAATAAAATAGTGATTTTCAACCTATTGAAACACAAACAAAACAAAGAAAGGGAAATTTCTAATTAGTATAAAGACATTCATAGATATTAGAAACTATTAAGAAAAATTAACTGTTCTGCAGAGTATGAATAATGCTTTTACTGTTCCTTAGCAATAAACTAACTACAAAACATGTTCCTCAATAGACTTGCCACAAAACCTGCACAAATAAAATTGTATATCTAGATTCCCGACTTCAATCTCATAAGGATTTGACCTATTAGAACCCAGATGATGTAGAATTTTCATTTAGTGGTTGTATCAACAGTATGCCCACGTGCACAAGCATACATAGTCAGTTATCATATTGTAAATTGATACTTAGAAAGCACTGGTTCTGATGGAATATGATAAACTGGATAAAGATAGCATAGAACAAGATTCAGAAAAGAAGACGCATACAGGACTGCATATGTTTAATTAACTTCCTAATGTCAAAAGCACAATAATAGGGAAACCTACAGGAATTCTCCACTGTTTGATTCATCTTTGGGTACCCGAGGAAGTAAACATGGCAGGAAGAGAGAATTTTATTGGTTTGAAAGATGGGGAGGACAATAATCACGAGATTAGACATCTTGATGAGGAGCTCTACAGGTGACCTGTTATGAGTCTTCTCAAGAAAGAATGGCCTGGTGGCAAATCTATTGCCAGATATTTTGATGCAATGGAGAGACTAATTGAAGCAATAGCAATAAGGACTGAAATGAATTGTGAAGTATCAAAATTCAAAGGGTATTGCACTTATCCATTGGGTCTCAAGACTTGAAGCGATTCTAAATCTAGTTAAAAAAATTTAATTAATCGAAGGAGTAAATCTATGAGCCCGCCAGCCTAGTTTTGACATGATGATATTCTGTAAAAGGTGTAGTTAAGGAAGTTTCTTTAGGTCTCAGCCTAGTTAAGATGACATGCTAAGTATGATGCATGGGACCCCTTTCCATGAAAAGAGGAATTTTTAACTTTTCCTCTATATTGTTATTTATTTTTACTCCCTCATGTTTCTACCTTGTGACAAGGCTATGTCAATAAAGCTCAGAAACAAACCAGAGGTTTCTGTATCCCTCAGAGGTAATAAATCTATTAATAATAAAAGCAACCCTTGTCATAATAAGTAAAATGTGCATTGTAACAAAGGATCAAGCATATTATTAGTAATTGCCGGGCAGCTCCTCAATTCTGCCTATCATTTACTTGTATTTCCTTTTTACAATAAATATGCTAGTGAATTAAATATCCTCATTTGGTGTTCACTGTGGACACGGAAAAAATTCCATCCATTGCAAAGTTTACTGACCATTGGTGGGGATGAAGACAGTGCTGATTGTTATGTCCTGAGAGGTCTCAACATCATAAAAGATGAGTAGCCAAGGTCTTTTAAGGTCAGGGCATAAAGAGTATATTCTCACTGTTAAATGAAAGAAAGAAATTATATTTAAGTCAGCGGATGGCCAGAAAAGGCCACCAAAACTCAAAAGTGCAGCCAACTGTAGCTATAACAGGAGTGCATAAAGCATCTTCTACCTAGAAGTAACAACAAAAAGGATTCACTTATCCATTGGGGTTCAAGACTTGGATCAATTCTAAATACAGTTAAAAAATAGTAAGAGTAAATCTATGGGCCCGTCAGTCTAGTTTTGACATGATCACATTCTGTAAAAGGTGCAGTTAAGGAAGTTTTTTTAGGTCTTGTTACCATATTTTCCACGCCAAGAAGTTCAGTTCTATTTTTAGAAGTGCTAAAAATAGCATTAGCTAAAAACAGTTGGTGCTAAAAATAGCAATTGGTTAAAAATAGAAGTGCTAAAAATAGAAGTTCCAGTTCTATTTTTAGGAGTGGATGAGTGGATGGATAAAGATAGTTTTTATTAAATTTGGCAAGTGCTGCTCCAAATAGAAATTGGCTAAAAGAGAAGTGCTTTTGGATAAATTTAGCAACTGTTGTTCTAAATTAATCCTTGGCGCCAAAAAGGAATGAGTGCATGAATGGAGTTTATTAAATTTAGCATGACTGTTTTAGACATGGCGCCAAGGAATTTATTGTATTATATCAGGGTATCAAACACACTTTGGGCTGTTTTACTCTAGCAATTCTAGCCTTGTACTTGCACCTCTGAATAAAAAGCTCCATTTCGCCCTCTCATACTGTTGGATTTTCTGATTTTTTCATTGTGTTTGATAGGAATATTGTGTTGCTTTAGTGTGGAATTTACTCCGTCTACCACTGTCCTTTCTCCTGAACCCTTGAATTTATTATGCAAAATAGCTTAGAGTTGTGCAGGTGTGTGGATCTTTGATTTCCCTGTGTGCAAAAGTACATGCATGTCTTAAGTTATTGGTGTATCACCCTTATTTCCCTTTTCCCGCATTCCTTCTCCCTTTTCTTTGTTAAAGTTTTTTGTTTTTTAGGTGATTCACAAGGGAACCAGCCCTCTCTGGAGGTTCACCTCAAACATAGGTTACCCACAGCCTTGAGGTGTTCTAATTTTGTCAACATGAGAGAGAGAACACACACCATTCTCTATCAGGGTGCAACTTCTAGGTGACAACAGGTCTTAGCCTAGTTAAGAATGATATGCTAAGTATGGTGCATGGGGCCCTTTTCCATGACAAGAGGAATTTTTAACTTTTCCTCTATATTGTTATTTATTTTTACCCCCTCATGTTTCTACCTTGTGACAAGGCTATGTCAATAAAGCTCAGAAACAAACCAGACCTTTCTGTATCCCTCAGAGGTAATAGATCTATTAATAATAAAATCAAGCCGTGTCATAATAATTAAAATGTGCATTGTAACAAAGGATCAAGTATATTATTAGTAATTGCCAAGCAGCTCCTCAATTCTGCCTATCATTTACATGCATTTCCTTTTAACAATAAATATGCTAGAGAGTAAATATCCTCGTTTGGTGTTCACTGTGCACACAGAAAAATTCCTTCCATTGCTGAGTTTAATGGCCATTGGTGGGGATGAAGGCAGTGCTGATTGTTATTTCCTGAGAGGTCTCAACATCAGGAAAGTTGAGTAGTCAAGGTCTTTGAAGGTCAAAAGAAATTATATTAAGTCAGCGGATGGCGAGAAAAGGCCCCCAACAAAAGTGTATCCAACAACTGTAGCTATAACAGGAGTGCATAAAGCATCTCCTACCTAGAAGTAACAACAAAAAGGATTCATAAAAAATGTAAACCCTACAGAAAAATTAAGCATACAAGAATGAGTGTACCTGTCGTAGATATACATACAACTGCCATATGATAGAACAAACTCACATGGGCTATTCTTATAGAAGTAGTAAAGGAAAAAGAGAGACAGGCCACCTAAACCTTGTCTGTATGCGAAGGAGAATAATAGGCTACAAAATAATTGCCGATAATAGATCTAGGGGTGCTATCTGGAGAGAGGCTCAAACTGAGAGAAGACAAAAAGAGATTGGGAGACACAAGAGAAGAAGCTCTCCTAAAATTGAAGCACCAGATATACTAAAAAAACAAATAAAATGAATTTATATTGTTTTATAAGAGTTGACCCAAACAAAGGAGTTTCCCAAAGCACCATCGGTAATAGAAATGACTTTAACAGAATGAAAATCCCCAACAATTAGAAAGAAATTATAACAATGCAAAATACAAACTACAAGATATAGTCCTCACAAGAATGATAAACGAAACCTCTAGTTCTCACATGCAACAGAAAGAGTGTCCATTGATGAAACAGGGTTTTTTAGAATCATCAATCATTGCATAGTTTCCATAGTAAAGTCTGACAATGTCTTTAGTAAGAGTAGATGCCTGAAAAATCCATGTTTAGGAGTCAATTTCAAGGGAAGGGGCTTTACATGGGAGGAACAGACAATCAAAGTCTTAGGGACGTGCAAGGGGCAGCCCACATGCTCATTCATTCTTGACAAGGACTTCATGCTTCTTTTGTTGAAGAAATAGCAGAAACCAAAGATGGGATTGTGGACAGGAGTAGATTGAAGTTGTCTGCGTATACAATCTGCATCAAACCAATGTTTCATAAGGTAAGGCTCTAAAGGATATAATTCAAGGGACGTGAGAGGTATGTGTGTACGAATCCAATTCATCTTTCCAAGGATACGAGACAAGAACTGAGCCTTCTTTTTGACATTCAAAAAAGAGAAAAATGCCGAAACAAGCTGGAACAAACAGGCAGCATAAACCAGTGGCGTAAGAGAAGTCAATAAATATTGACATGTATGATCCTGAATCCCTGATCATGCTAGCTAATGGGCAATCCCGATGACCAATGCTGAGGCTTTTGAATGTTAGCCAATTGGCAGACCCAAGAAAAAAACCAAATCTCATAACATGAAAATCTTGTTTGAAAAATATGAAGTGACATTAGTTACTAATAAGCAGAGTTTCTGTGTGTTAATCCTTGTGGAATTGTTGGGATTCCTTATGCAATCATACCTCAAGCAAACACATTTATGGTTGTGCTCGTCTCATCGGTGTGTTTGCAGGTACAGATAATTGATTTAATTCCAAGCAATCATGCAATAAGTTAGGTATGATGAAGACCGTAAACCATGATACGTGTCATCTGTCACTTGAAAATAATTACTCCTTTGTCAATTATTGTGGTGCCACTGTGATACAGTCCATTTAATAATAGACTCGTCATACTGATGGGTTATAGTTATACAACTAAACTAGAGAAAAGATGCCCAGTAAATTAATATAAATTGCAGATAAATAAACTGAATCTTGAAATATAAATTAACTTAGTTTTGGCTTTATTTAGAAGGACACCCCCTCCCAGAATAAAATAATGTAATAATTCTTTCAAAAAAAGATCTAAGAGGCCCATACAACAGAATTGTCCATGATAACAAGTGGACCGTGCATAAATTGGGGAAGGGGTGTGATGCTGGCAAAGGGCAGTTGCCCTTGGGGGTAAATGGTGAGGAGTCACATGATTGGTCTTTGCATAACAGATGTATTGCTTGCAACGCGACTGTCAGGGCAACTGTTTTAAGCAATGGCTATTTGAGGCAGACCTATTTGGGTTTTCGTGAACAGACCTTTCCTAAAAGCCATAAGGAAAGAATATGCTCATTTTTGAACTCCAGATACTTTTAACCATGTACTCATAAAGGATAAGCAATAAACAATCTTTTCTACTTTCTACCTCCTCTGGGAACTTGTTCCAAATCCATATGCCATGAAACTGGACCTCCACATAATGCACTAAATGCATTGCCACCTTCACCCTCTGTACACTGTAATAAAGTATGTTGAAGTTTTCTCAATGCAGGGCTGCACTCAACTAAATGCACAGAAAGAGCCTCTGCGAAGTTCTTGAATTTTGCAGTGCCCTGGCATCAATGTTACAATCTTAACAAGTTAAATGACCCAACAAAGACCATCTATCTGCAATCAGAATAACAATATATCGACATAAATATATTGCAACAAAGAACGTAAATTTTAGGGCCATTTATCTGCTTGTGCTTTTCCAAAATTCAAAACTAACAAAACAATAGGCAATCCCATTTCCACAGGAGAATGAAATCAATGAATACCCGAAGCAGGTCAGCCATAAGTGTTCCACGGCCTGGACCCAATTCCACAAAGTTCACGTGCTTCGGTTGTCCCATTTGCTCCCATAAGCACATGGTCCATACTCCAACTAACTGCCAAGATTCCAAAGTGGAGAGAACTGAAAATATTGTATATGATGTTTCACAAGAAACCATTAGAAAGAAGAAATATTGAAATTGAGATTATAATTATAGTTATAGTTATATTGAGATTCAATGCCCTTGATCACCAAAAGCAGTCCACGTGACAGAAATGTATATTAACATAAAAGGCATGACCACTGAGAGAGTGCCTACAGCATCTCCCTGAGCTACTATATCTGAGACAAATAAACTCGACATGATCCAACCCATGAGCTGAGTTATATCTTCTCCCATCAAATTTTAAAAATCTGACAGCAAACTCAAATTTCATTTACTCAATATCATAATTGCTCAAATCTATAACAACCTATTTTGACGGCCTTAAATATTTTCAAATATATAAGTATCGTAAACAACTTAACAATTCTGACCAGAAGTGTAGATATCATTGTTTTAAAAATATAAGCATCATGGTTGGTGCCACAGGTACTCTTATTAAATGAAATATCAAGAGCCATCTTTTAGACTAAATCTCAATTATTGATAGCAGGAATGCTAACCGTTGGAGATCTTGAAGGGAATACTGTGAACCATTTGTTTTCAAACCCACTTTTATATTAATTTTTCATTAAATGCTTCCTAGTTGATTGTGGAGACATCTTTCATCTCAACTGTCAGTAATGCTGAGAGTATATCTCTGTCGTTATTAGTGGGATGATTTCCCATAAGTTACCCATACAATTGAAGATAATATTACATCTCTGTATCAGTATCGATACAATGTGTACATAAAGTGCAAAGGAATGTTCCATGCCAAGCAAGCTTAAAACCTCCCGCTAAAGGGAGAATAAATTTTCTATGCCAAGCAACCTTAAAACCCCCACTTGAGAGAGCCTACAATAAATCAACACATTGTCTGTGCTTCACCCAACACCCCAATTTGGTCTTTTAGTGTGTATTTACATTTATAAGAGATTTGATCCATGTCCGAATCCCACAGTGATGTTCTATGGCAGGAAAGCTTAAAACATTCGCTTGATAGAGGCTACATCTAGTAAAGATATCTCAAATACATATATTAAAAAACATCAAGAGATACCAATCACAATGCCCCTAACTTGGAATTTTCATATACGATATTGATTAATAACTCAATTAACTTCTCCAAAAAACTTCCACTACCTAGTGATAGTTTGGCTTCAATCTAGCTACACCATTATGTTGGGCTCAACAATATCTTTCCGAGAAAACAAAATGGGCTCCAAACTCCGCCATGTGGCCAAGATATTAGGATTTTTTGATCGAATTCTCCAAACAAGAAAAAAAAATCCAAACGACAGTCGAATGGGCATCAAATTTTAGGTTGGCCATCAACTGTTAACAACTCATGGACATTACTGCCCACCACCATCTTCAGCTTCCATTGTAGAACACCTATCAGCTTAATAAATCAAAAGATTGTGTCTCACTTAACTCCCTAATTTGGTTTTTTTACGTGGATTTACATTTACAAGAGAAGTGATCACCATAGTTAGCAAACTAGGCGAGTAATCTCCAAAACCCTACCAAAACGAATACTCGCCATGAAAACTCGCACAAGAATATTTGCCGAATATTGGCGAATATTCGCCAAGAATATTCAGAGAATCTTCCCCTGCAAGTTTTCATGGATTTTGCTCTACTTATGATGAGAATAGTTTATAAGTAATTGGGGTACTAGTGTACTCTTCCACAAACCATCCAATTGCACCAGAAAGAGGATTGTAAACTAGCCAAGGCAAGCATATGGCTTATCATAATCTCATTTTGCAAATAAAATATTTTTTAGCAGAAACCTTGTGAAATCTTGTGTGAAATTTCAATTGTATAAATCAGAAACACTAAAAGAATGTGTTGTATCAACTCCCTAGTACGTACACAGAATATATGCCCTGCATCTATTTGTTACTCACATTGTTGTAGGAGCTTAGGGTAGATTATCTTTTTCCACCAGTAACTACCTCAAAATCTGATAATTTTCTCTCAAAAATATACCCAATAAAATGGCCGTTAATTTTTAAGCTGTTTTTCTATGAAATTTCCTATATATCAATATCATCTTCTCATTGGTGACAAAAAAGGTAAACATAAGCCACCCTGTCATCAATATAACCCCATTCTTACACCAATTTGTCAACAATAGCTTATGATAAACCATATTTTCATAGCTATCTTTGAAACATGATGCACCCACGACATCAAAAGCAATGCTATTATCTAAAGGGTTGTATTTCAATTGGTGTGGATGATAACAAAATGTTTTGTTATGTTATCCATCAAGATACAAATTTAGGATATATCGAAAAAGGATGAAATTATATGTGAGTCCCAAATCAATGTGGTAGAATGGATGCTCCATGATGGTCTATGGAGGAGCGAGGAGATGTAGCCGACTGTGGGGGACTAGAGAGGCAATAGACCCTCTCCCCAATATTTCCCTAGAACGGAGAAGAGGAAAATGTAAATTATTGTATATTGTAGCTTGAATAGATATGAAATTAATGATGATAATTTTTTATGACAGTCATCATAAATTCATGGCACTTATCAGCCAACTGTTGTATTCGCATGATGATGTGATTTTGTATTGTATTTGTATTCAAAACTAATAGAAAACACTTCTCCAACATTTTATACACTCATTTGATACATTTTTTAGCTATATTTTGCATAAAAATTTATGTTTTTTTAAGAAATTTGTGTATTTTTTAAGTTGCCAAATATTCCTAAATATTCGCTGAGTCTTGCCGAGTTTATGCCAAGTCAATTTTTTTTTTGGGTTTACTGAATACGAGTATGTGAACTATGAGTGATCTTATGCAAGATTAAAACCTCTACTTGAGAGAGGCTAAAACAAATATGAAAAATTGTAAGTGCCTCACACAACACCCTGCTTTGGTGTTTGATGTGAATTTACATTTACAAGAGATGTGTCATGGCCCTTTTTGGAGACTAGTGGATTTGAAGACCTTAACCCATTTTCCCTCCCCATGGATTTAAGGAAGGAAGCAAGGGGAAGACTCGAATGCCATTTTCTAAGTAGATATTTTCATTATCATCATGCATTCCTATTAGGAAGCCAAGCGCTCCAATAGAAGAACTTATTTAATTAGAATATAAAGTATTTTGAGCATGTAGGCTCTAAAAACAAATTAGATAATTAAAAGGTATTTATTATGAGGTTGGACATAACTCATGATGTAGCACCCCTTATGTTATAAAAGGAGGATGCTTGGCCATTATGTGATGTGTTGAATCTTTTTTATTTCTTCTGGGTAAAGGTTGTACCTTTTCTTTCTCATCAAGGACGAAAACCCTTGTTTGAGACCACTTCAAGGATGAAAACCCTTGCTACTGCAACTTGTCTTGGGGAGGAAAACCCTCACGCGATGATATTTGGAACTATTGAATATCTCAAGGTATTTGGAGCTGATATCTTTCTATCTAACGCTAGGCGACTTGCATCATGAGCATTTTGGATGTGTTTTGATGGATGTATGGTATGATTCTTGCATGGATGAACTTGTACTAATTTTTAAAGGTGAAAGAAATCATTTCCTTACATGTTTGAGTCACAAATTCAATATTTCCAAGAGGGGCAAATTGCTTGTAGGTCAGGTTTGGCATGTTTAGGTGGATGTTTGGGCAAGCTAATTTGATATTTGCATTCTTCATATTTTTAAACCCCAAGATCCCAAGTTTCGTGAATTTTGGAGCTTCCTAGGCAAAGTTATGAATTTTTGAAGTGATAAATAAATTTCGCAGATAAAAGGTTTACAGAAAATTCATCTCTTCATTTCTAGGGCACTAAAAATCAGTTTTCCTTCATATTTTGATTGCTGGTAATTAATCAGAATTTATGAGCTTGATTGAGCGTATTTTCAGCAAGTTTAGGGCATCTAAAAATAAGCAGGAGTTCTCAAAACAGGTCGCTGTCCTAGGAAGGGAAAAACTGCAGATTTCAGTGTGCATTTTCAGTCATATCCAGCCCTCGGGAGTCTGATTACAGCCATCTAAAAATCAATTTCAGTCATCTCTCATTCAGCCCCAGCTATTTTTCAGAAGTCCCCCAAAAAGGGACATTACGATATGATCCATGTTTCAAATCCCGAAGTGGCAAGTTCAATGCTAGGCAAACTTTTAACCTCCGTTTGAGAAAGGCTAGAATAAATAAAAAAATTGTAAGGGCCTCACCCAACACCGTGTTTTGGCATTTAGATGTGGATTTACATTTGCAAAAGAATTGACCCATGTTATCTCTATTATTGTCTCACTCTACTGTTCTTTAGCTGAATACCTTGTGTTCTATTGAGATAGAATTTGTATTTCTAGTGACATTTTCTTTTTTTTGTTATGATGAGGTTGGAGCTAGGGTATGCATTAGAATCAATAGTGGGTGGAAGGATGTTTGCAGTAGTGTAGTACCATACCCCCAGCCATTCATTCATTTTTTTGTATACCACATCATTTTCTACTGCCACCATAACAAGCAAATGGCAATATGGAATGACTTGGGCCCTAGTAACTTTGAATTGTGAGAAACAGGACTCTTACGCATTTTACATACTCCCAACAAATTTTTGAGTTGGTTTGAATACTTGCCCTTTTTCTAATACGGAACAAAGATCGTGAACAATGGAAGAGATAAGTAGCAGTTCTAAACTTATAAGCTATACACAATACATTAATATGATTACCCACTATGAAATTCAAATAGCATATTTATGATGCCAAGTGAGACCGGTTGTGAAACTCTGGAAATGC
Source organism: Taxus chinensis (assembly GCA_019776745.2). Taxonomy (NCBI): domain Eukaryota; kingdom Viridiplantae; phylum Streptophyta; class Pinopsida; order Cupressales; family Taxaceae; genus Taxus; species Taxus chinensis. The sequence continues at coordinate 826,059,989 of CM034150.1, forward strand.
TCAAAACAGGTATAGCACAGAATAATAATAATTATAGAAACATGTACAGGTATTGAAAGATTGAGTAAAAATTCCTTTTCTACCCACGGATGTGTGGTCTATCAGCAAGCAGAGAGGTAAGCGGGCATGTATTAACGTAGAGACCCAGGTTCAAACCCAACGTAGGCATGGCTATAAATAGATCTTGTATATAAACGAGGCATCTTTCAAAAAAAAAAACTTTTCTATGGAGAAAATTTTTGACTCATTTATTATTTTTTTAAATGTGAAAATAATATAAAAAGATGGAAGGATGAGAGGATAAATCAGAATATTTAGAAATTTTGCAAAAATAAAGCAAAGGTTGACTCAATATTAATTGAAAAATAATAACTCAATATTAATTGAAAATAAGAACTCAATATTTTATTCATTTCTTGAGGGGTTATTTATATAATATGCTTTCTCCAACAATACAGGAGATTGTAAATATCCCTCTAACTCAGATCCTCACTTCTCTCTACTACAAATACTCACTCATTCTATTCTACTTGAGTTGTTACAACAATGTGTACACTCGGACTCACACACTAATAACATGACTCCTAATAATACTAACAAGATTAATACTACTCTAACTACGAACTAACTTAAATCCTAAGTTATTTCCAACATTCCCCTCTTAGTATAGACATAGTTCAAAGGGAAAGGAACCCCACTTCATGAGAACTGAGACAAACCTCAGTTTAAAACAAACTTTGATAGATGTGAACACATCACCAATCCAATCAAGCTAATGCCGATGGATGGGAATGTATCACCAATCCAACAAAGGTAGTGGAAATGGCCGCACTACAATTTTGATCAAGAAACATCACTATCCAAGACCTTAAATCAAATGTGGATAGGAACAATCCCTATACAATCTCTCACCATCAGCAACAAGTGAATAGGAACAAAACAAGCTATTTACTACAAGGGTGGCATGGACCTCCACTTCTCTTTTCAAATCAGCTCCTCCAATTAGCTAGGCCTCACTAATCAAGTACAAATCAACTACTAAGACAATATCCTCACTATATCTTTAGTGGGTGTTTATAATGTCCCCTTTTCCACGCTAGTCACTATGAAGGCCTTGGGCCCATTCCACCTTCCGTGGGCTTCAAGGAAGGAAAGCAAGGGAGGTGACCATTGTCATAATTGTAAGTGATTGTATTTTCCTTATTTATTTGAATACTAATTATGGCTTGGAGTGATTCGATTAGGTGATAGGTGAATGACAAAGCAAAAAGAAACTTCTATCTTCTCCTTCATTAAGGTCGGTCTTCTTGAGAGCTACAATGGAGATAAAGAAATACAATTTCCCTTTTTATGAGGCGGTCTTCTTAAGTGAAGATTAAAAGTGCACTTCCCCCCTTCATTAAGAGGTCGGTCATGAAGATTAATCTTCTAATTCATCCTTAGCGTCAAAGAAGGGTACTTGGAGGTTCAAATGGAGGAGGGGAATCATTATCATTTATCATTTGACATTTACTTGGATTTGGGGCTAGTGTAGCTTCTCTTCTTGACATTGAAGGAGGAAACCCATTCCTTGGTTACCTATTGAGGACGAAAACCTTCAATAGGATCGCACTTGGAGACAGAACCCTCTTGTGTATTTCTTTATGGTGCATTTCTTTATGTAAGAGGGTCACTTTTAATAATAATCTTCTTTCATGAAAAGTCAAACTCCAAATAGAACATTAATTTCCCCTTTTTTATTATTTAAAAATAAAAACATAAGAGGAGAATTAATATTTACTTTAAAAATAAAGGAGTTAAAACATTTTCCCAATTTTAATCCTTTAATCCATAGGAAGGGTGGATTAAAGGTCTCCAATATTTTATTTAATTAATGCCCCAAAAAAGGGGACATTACAAAAATTTAGAGTTGTAAATGGCTATTACACCCACTCATCTGCACTCCTATGGTTTGATCCAAACCAATTTGTGAAGAAAATTCAATGGGGCAGCTTGGAGGCAACATTTGGAATCCAAAATCGGCAAGGTAACATCAATCAAAAAGAGGTGAGCGTAAGTATTGGTATGCATTGTTTACATCTTATGTTGGAATTCAAGAAGGCAGCAATACTTCAAGGTAGAGTGGATGGAGTTCCAAAGATGGCTGCCACGAAGAAGGAACATGATCCGTAAACTGTATTAGACCCCCTACTAATAAATAGTTTAGAAACAGATTCTGATTAAAAAACATCCCCTTAAGGTGCAAGCCTAAAACTTGATTAATACTTTTTTTTAAACGGAATCATGAGTGGTTTCCAAATCTTATCAGATACACCCAAAACTGAAAGAAATCGGATTGTAAACATCCACTTCCAAATGTGCATCCAAATATGATCAAATTACCCTTTTCCATTTTTCAATTAAATTTCGTTAAAGATTAAATTGCATCCAAGATGATCAAATATGAAATCATTACTGTGGAAAAACATAATGCAATAAAGAAATCATGACACCAAAATTGATAACGGAGTTCGCCAATTTAGCTACGTCTCTGAGTTTGCTTAAACAACAAACCGATTCATTTTTAAATATATTGCAAGTACATATGAAAACTCACAACATGAAATGAATTTGAAACCTGCAAGAAAACTGCTCAACAAACCTTCGAAGAACTCTGATTTCGATCATTAATGCCCTCCACCTTCCTGTGGCACTTGCAAAAATCGATTTCCCCATGTTCTATGTCAAAAGCGGCAACAAAATGCTTCAAAGTGACATCAAACGAACACCAGAGAGGAAAATCAAAGGCTCAGGTTGATCTTCTGGAAATTCTGAAAATATCTCCAGTTCTGACAAAATCCTGAAAACGCCATCTGGTTGCTCAAAATGACTAAATGCAAACAATGTCCATTAAAGGACCTTACACAATCCTTGAGCAGTTTCTCTTTAATTACCAAAAAAGTGTCTTTTATAATGTTTGGAAGGTAGTGGCAAGTTGGTAAAAACCCTTAACTTTTTGCATGAAGTCAGGGGTTCGAATCCCTTAGAAGCTTTAGCTTACCAAATATGTCACTTTATCCCACATGCTCTGTGGGAAGGTGGATAAAGTTGTTTAAAGTATAATGCATGGCATTATAGTGGTGGCTGTATAGCCGCTTTTGCTGGCTTTGGAGATGCACATAGGGTAAGGTGGTTCACGCTAAGGCCAAACATAGTGTGTGTTGGGTATGGGGCGTGGAGCCATGTGGCTAATGTGTGTGGGCAGCGTGGAGCGCTTAAGCCAAACATGTGGCAATACAGTGTGACAAAGTGGGAATATATGCGCTCAAATTTGCCAAATCACCCATGCTCATATCCTGCCACGTGTCGCACCAAAATACACGACAGAATGTGATATAAAAACTTAATGAAATTGGGGAAAATTAAAATTAAACTAATATACCACGACAGTCGGATCCCCTTCCGAAACAAGAGTGGACCTCACTGTTGAAACCCAATTTTTTTGCACACCTGTCGAAGATCGGAGGGTAAGACCAATAACATCCACGATCCCATTTTTGACTCGATCAACTCCGAAATACACAAATAGACTCTTGTGCAACAATCAAGATACTGCAAACTTCCGTTTTTCCTATTGACCAAGTTTGACCATGAACTTTGACCAGCAATACCGGAAGCATACGATGTTCATATCACGCGTTCCAATAGGCGTTGGAAAGCTATCGGAGTGCTCTTCCGTACTGTAATGATTTATGGAGAATTAGGGAACTTCTGGTCACCCAGAATGTCCTCTAGATCAGAAGAGGCATATTCTCAGAGCACTCAAAGCATCGAGACAAGCAAGGGCCTACTCTTAGGTAAGGTACTTCATGGCGATAATTTTTTGTTAGTTTCGGGCATGTACGGTATTACTTCCTTGGGGAGGACACTTGAAGAATTATGTGCAAATCGGATCTTTCTTATTGAAAGCCATCTTCTACATCTAGTTGGGGTAAGTGTGGGCTGTAAGAATCTTGAACTAAGGACCAATGTCTCTGTTGTTTTCCATTATAGATCTATTCTCAAATTTTCAGTTCTTATAAGACAATTTTCAGTTTCTACACTACTCATAAAATTGTCCCTTTCGGTAATGTTTTAGTTTGCTAGTTGTTATATCAATGTCATATAGTTGAGCATGCAAAATTCAAAGTTGGCACTGTCTGTCATGGGCAGTAGCAAACATGCACTTTTATGAAGGATTTGATTATTGGATGATGTGGGAAGAAGGATACAACTGGATAAACAAATAAATCAGACCTGATAGCCTTGATTTGGATGAGGTCCCAAGTATTTTATGGCTGTTGTAACTGGTTTCCAGCCCATCCACAATCTGATTTGCATCTTGTAATTAGAGGGATAGCTAGTCAAGCTGATTATTCATCCATTTCTTGCTCTATGATGGAAACTACAGAAGTTTGGAGATATTTTGGTACAACTGAGTACTCAAAGTAAAGAGATGTCACTGTTTTTTTTGAAGTTGAAGATAACGAAGACTTCAATGAAGAGGGGCAGCGGAGGTATGAATTTGTTTGAACTAAAGCTCCTTCATTTAACAGGCACGGAATCCAGATTATAGGAGCACTACAGCATGTTCCTCCACCTTGATATGATGATGCTTAGGATACAAGTTTGCATTTTCTTGAGGGCAAGCAAATTTGGGAAGGGAGGATTGTAGCGTCCCCTTTTCCACACTAGTCACTATGAAGGCCTTGCGCCCATTCCACCTTCTGTGGGCTTCAAGGAAGGAAAGCAATGGAGGTGAACATTGTCATAATTGTAAGTGATTATATTTCCTTATTTCTTTGATTACTAATTATGGCTTGGAGTGATTTGATTAGGTGATAGGTGAATGACAAGGCAAAAAGGAACTTCTATATTTTCCTTCATTAAGTTAGGTCTTCTTGAGAGCTACAATGGAGATAAAGAAATACTTTATCCCTTTTTATGAGGTCGGTCTTATCAAATGAAAATTAAAAGTGCACTTCCCCCTTCATTAAGAGGTCAGTCATGAAGATTGATCTTCTAATTCATTCTTGGCGCCAAAGAAGGGTACTTAAGGAGGTTCGAATGGAGGAGGGGGATCATTATCATTCATCATTTGACATTTAATTGGATTTGGAGCTAGTGTAGCTTCTCTTCTTGCCATTGAAAGACAAAACCCCTTCCTTGGTTACCTATTGAGGACGAAAACCATAGTTACCATGTTCGGAAATCCGATTAAATTGGGAAGGGCAAAAAAATCCGAAAATTCGGAGTTCTCGAAAAAATCCGAAAAAATACGGAAAAATCCGGTTCGGAATATATATACTTATATTAGTATAAATTTATATTATTGTATACTTATATCATTATATATAGGCAAATCATACAAAAAAGCATCCATCTACCATAATCATCATCATCATAATGATTCTTTCAAAAGATTGCAAGAAGTTGCTTGGTCCAAAAAGGTACAAAAATGGATTTTATGAAAATAAGAAAAATATTGCCATCAATGCATAGAGCTTGAGAAAATATATACTTTTAGAGAAGACGACACCTAAAACGGAGCCACAGAATGAAAGTTATGGCACATGCAAGTTTTTGTTGCTACATCTTCCCGGACACTTTCCAAAAATGGCAAAAATTTTTCTTTCCATACTTGCGATTTTTTCACCAAAAAAAAAAATTGCCAAAAAAGGAAATTTTTTTTTTCCTACGAAAAACAAGCCCAAACCGAACCGGATTTATTCGGTTGCTTCAAAAAATACGGTTCGAACCGGATTTCATACAAATCCGGCCGAACCTGGTAACTATGTTCCTAAGTCATATCATGACGAAGAAGACTCCGATACCTTTTCGATGACTATAACCAAGCCCTCTGAAATGCATCCGAGGCTTCATCCGAGACTGCCCCCAAAAATTGATCTTTAAAAATGGGCAGATTTCTGACAATTTAGGCAATTTAAACCAGTTTGATCAGAAAGGGAAAACATCTACTCAATCTAGGGCACTGTCATATAAAATGCATTGGAACCATTTTACATGCCAATAGAGCTACCTACCTGGTTAGTTTGGGATCACTCTTCTTTAGGGGTTATCGTGGTTGGAAAATTTCTTGATTTCACCTTAATATGATTAAGCCCTGGTCTCTCCGAGATTCTTAAAAGCATTTGTTTGTCTGTGAAACTCCATCAGTGCCTCATTTCCAAGGAGGTCTAATGTTATTTTCGAAGTCCTCATTGGCAGATTTATACATTACACAATTAATTTGTTTATCCCTTGTGGGATAGGGCACTTAGAAGGGTGATGGCACAAATTACTAATAATTTGATCTAGCCAAACTGGGAAGTTCTGGGATCACTTTTGCAGAAAATAAAACGTAGGTTGCAGCAAATAGAAATAAATCTATAACTTTCACAAAATACTTGGTCTCTCTGAGATCATTTTGAAAATTTATAGAGAGCTTGCTAATAATAAAACTAACGACTAGGAGTTATGGATTTTTGGAATTTTTCAGATAATATTTACACTGCCAGAAAATTACAGCATGCCCTAAACAGCTGGATAAACTTGCTGCAAATTCACATCTTGTTGGAATACAAGTGCAAAAACTATGGGAAACTTTGGATAATAACATTTAGTCTATAATGCATGAGAAGATTGATATTGAAAACCCTATACAGATCTGAAAATGGCCAACTAGGAAACCCTCCAAATAACAAGCTGCAATCTCCAAAACTAAGTCGCCCTATTGTTGGCTAGATGGTCATAAACCCCTTTGAAATCCTCATGGAAATGATGCCAGATTTCTCTTTATTGCTAATGCCGTAAGTCTGATCTGAAAACCCACTGACATCTTTACAAAATGATCTCAAAAACCCTCAAAACTGGTATCTAATAAAACCTCTGAAAATATCTCTGTAAATCAGCCCCGAAAACAGCTCCAAAATAGACAAGCTAGGGTAGATCTTTCACTACCGAAGAATGCCTTGCTAGCTATGGGATGGATCTCTCAGGCACTGAAGCTAGGGTAACTTGCCATAGTTGTAAATGATTTCACCTCCACAAGCTATAGTTATTTGCATTTACTAATCAGTTGCACATGGAAAGAAGTTTGAATTAGGTATGCAAGAATGTCCTCTATCACTCCTCCAAACCTCCTTTTATAACTTTTCATTACTTTTTTCCAAATATGAGGTCGGTCTTCTTATGTGAAGACTAAAAAGCGACATTAAGTGACCCCAACGATGAGAAATAGACTTCTAATAAAGTACTATGAGTTCCCCTCAATGACAAGGAGGATATAACAGGTGGATTACCACCAAGTCGCCCAACTTAATGTCAACGACATGTTTATAACAAAGATTGAAAACAATGTGGTAATAAGTCATGGCTATACCCAATAGCTCTCCATAGAAGTCTTTAGCCCCTTGGGTATGACTCAAGGCTGAAGACTAAAATTTGGCCCTCATTGGATCCTCTCGGCAAAGGAAAGGGGACATTACATAGTCGAGTATGATTTTTTGATTCCAATAGGTTAAGCCTTTCATTTGTCTGTAAATGGTTGGGTTCATACAGGATTTATCAAGTCCTCTCTGTTTGGCAGATAGCTACATTAACTAGGTGTTTATTCGTGCTTAGGTCATCTACCTTAACCCTTGCAGCTTTCACCATACTTTCCTGTTGTCGTGGTTGCCACTTTCAGGGATTTCCAATTTTGGATCTAGCCATTCTCTGAATCCAATTTAGGTGTTCACTTTTCACCTGATTTTATCTTTAAGCTCTATACAAATTGTGATTTCACTTGGGTGGGAGTTACTGATCTCTTCAAGATCACCTTCAGGGAATCGAGCTTGTGCTGAAACTCCAATTGATTAGAGTCTATGAATCCATTTTGAAGTTTCAGCTGGTGATTTGCAGTCTCAACAGTAAGTTGTAGAGAATGGTTTCACAGATTGGCTCCAAATTTCTATCTTGCTGTCTTTAGTGGCAGTATTTGGGAAATCCTTCTATGTTAATTTTCAAGCCTATATTTCATGTGAATGATTGTTTCTAAGTGTTGGTACAATTCGCTGAGCCTAAATGGATATTAATTATTGTTCTAAACTGGCATTTAGCCTACACCTGAAAGTGTACATACAAGTTCGCTGTTCCCAGGTTTCTAACAACCCTTGGATCATGCTGTCATACATATCTAAATTATTTTGAAGTTGGGTTTAAACTTTAGACATATTCTAATCAGAATCACGAACCTTACCATAAGTGGAAAAACTGACATTATTCTTTGTTTGAACCCTAGAAAGGTACATTATAATCTGTACCAATTCGGGTTGGTTCCCAATTTCCTCTATGTTGAGCAGCGAGCTTGCTCTAGAATTGCGGAGATTACAGCTGTTAGCCAACTCATTGAATCTCACATTTGCAGGACCACTATACTTGATCATTGCCGCCAAAGTCGAGGCACAAAATTGTAAAATGGTCTCCGCTGCCACTGGACATCATCTGTGGATTCAATCTTATGTGAAACAATGATGCTGCCACTGTAACCATGCTACCACTTCAAATGTTACAGGTTGCATCCTTTTCGCTGGATAAGAGCCTCGCAGTGAAATACTCTCCGACCACCATTTAACTTGGCATCTCAAATCTACCTTTCACACATTTAGGTGTCTCTTTTGCATCATATATATGCTCCATGTTGCACAAGGTACAATGATTCCAGTGTTACATTTGTTCATCTTCAATTGTTCGACTAAGGCTATAAAGTTCGGTTCAAGTTCGCCAACGTGCCATAAAATTGTGATTCTTTAGAATGCACTCTTTAAGTTCTGATGCTAAAAGAAATGTCTCCTAATCATTCTCTTGCATTATCTAAACACTTAATGCACAAAATCTCTATCCTCAGAGGGGCAAGTTTGGAGAGCAGTTTTCTATCCTCTACTTATCAGACCGGTATATGCACCATATATATACACACTATTATAAAATAATGCGCTATTAAAGCACTGTCTTTCAAAATTCCTATTGTAAAAATAATGTGAAAAGTTCGAGTTCATATCCTTAGGACGCCTAACAGTTCAGCTCCAGCTCTGAATTTTTTCAATAAAATTCAGTGCACCTTGTGACATCTCTATATATGTGTGTATTGTTGTCTATTTCAGCCAAGCACTGTCTGAATTTGTTGACCCCTAAGGGATGGGCCCTCACTAGAAAATGGAGGTTTGCCTTAAGGTGCCCCAACTGCTTCTTGGATGAACTCAATGACTGGTTCAGTGTTTGTGGCCATTCAAACATCCGTTTGAGAGAACCACAGACGTAGAAGCATCTACCATCAAAGCTCCTTAGGCCTTATAGTGGCAGTTGCCCAATCGAACTCTTCATGGTCTCTGATAATGATTTGAGAATGTTGTGACAACTCTTCCGGTCTCTGATTTGATTTTGCTCAGCCTGTTACAACAGATACCTACTTTATGCCAACGATGGGTGCTTACCTCACAAGTGATATTACTGTGCTCCTTAAGTTGATACCTCCAGAGATTGACCATGGTTGCCTTTGTCTGATCATTTTAGATAATAGAGTCACTGCTCTCGCTTCTCTTGCACTCAATGCAGCTGAATTGCAACTCTTATTTTATTTTTTCCAAGGGACTTATGTTTTGCTATTTTTTTGGTTGGCAATCTGCGTGATTTAAGGGAAATATTAAGCTATTCAATCCTTTTTTGCATTGGTTATTTAACAGCTTCTGTTTAAATCTTCACAAAGCGAATTGTTTTTTTAGACTTACATTTTAGAGACAAGCTGTCAACTGTTCCGAATTTTACAATTTTTGAACTTGATTTAGAGTTAAGCAATTCCCAGGATATTGACAACAGTTACAAATATTTTTTTTTCAAGTAAGAAACATTATAGCACTGTCTCTCTTTCATCTTTTGAGTTGGTAACTCTGTAAATAATACGAGCTAGGGAAAACAGATTTGCCACAATTCAGATTTGTATCAAATGCTTAAAATTAATGCACAACTTTTTTCACTGATTCCTGGTAAACTATGGCGAAAGTTTAGTGGCTAGTATTTTCCAATTGGCTATACTTCTAAAGTTCTTTCAATAAATGAAAATTTAAAATTTTGAGTTTAAGTGTTTTCTCTGTTGTACTGATAATGTGAAATGCCAAAGAAATTGAGAAATCTGCGTTTTTGGGTCATTTTGTGTGTTTTTCAGGCCTGTCGGACATTTTTGTCCCGCGTGTCCCAAGTTCAATTGGGCCCTCTGTTCCCCGATCGGCCGGTTCACCCGAAGTCTGTTCTTTTCGGGCCCGTCAAAACTTTTTGTCCCAAATGTCCCAAGTTCGCCCGAACCAATTGTTCCATTTTCGTCCGATTCGGCCGAGCCGCGTACTTCGTGTACATTTGTCCCGCGTATTCCAAGAGCATTTGTGCGTTTTTTCCCCGCTTCGCCCGAATCGGCCGAGCCACATACTTCTCGCTTTCGCGTCCCACATGTCCCAAATGAACCAAGTGTCATTCGTGCTAATTTTTCCCGCTCTACCCGAATATCTTGCTTATTCAATTTGGTAGGTATGTATTAAATACGCATTCATTGCCTTTCTCTCTCCTAAACGGCTATATAACGAGCGAACCCCCTATGTGTTTTGCACACTGCTTTCCTGCTATCTTTTGCTCGAACCTTTGCAATCTAAATTCCTGCGCGCGTATCCATTTTCCTCTACAATTCCTTCCCAAGTCTAGTTTCCAGCTCCGCCCTCCGAATTATTACTTCACGAAGAGCAATAGTCAGGGGACAAGAAGTCTCTCCTCTTTAATGGGAGAGGTTCCCTTATTCAGAAACGAACCTATTTACACATATACAAAACATGATTTTCTTGTGGAACTTGGATATTTACGAAAGTGTTTTCTATAAGGATCATCAATTACAAAAGGACTGAGGAATGAGAAAACGAGAACGAGCAGAAAGGCACCATTTAGAATTATAGATGACCGATTAATTCTTTATGCATGCGAAGGTACAGTGAATTGAAACAAGATCATTTGTATCATACTAATAAGATGAAATTTGAAAGACACAAAGTTCTATCGATAACATCTGCAAGAATACAAAGCTTCTTAATATAATATAGACAAATGATCTTAACAAGATTAAATGAAAAGCTTAGGGATAAAAGAGATCAGATAGACGAAGAATGAAAAGCCCTTCTGTATTGATTTCTTTATGATTTATTTACACTTTCAGAAAATAAGCCAAGTTCTTCCTCCTTCAAAATGGCGAGGAGAGGCCATTATATAGTTTACAATTCAGTTACTCTCGGTAACTACTTCTTTTAACTAAAGATTAGTTAAGGATTGCCAATCGCAATACCTCAACTTATTACAATAAATCCGAGAAAAAGAATAGGAAGAGAAGAGAGGAATAAGGAGAAGAAGACAGGTGCTTATGACTGGGAGGGACCCACTGACTTCAAAATCCGCTACCTGAATCTCTTCAATGCCTCGGCTATGTCTCTGCCACGTGTATATTGGTCAATTCGCTCGAATCAGGGTTGAAATGAGCTCCGCATGAAAGCACTGTATCTGCACATTGCACAGAGATTGGGAAACCACCAGCGAAAGCCAAACCGCTGTCATGAATCATCTGTGCCATTGGCGTACGGTTTGCGTCTGTCATCCTCGACCAAAAATCACTAAAGTCAAGATGGCGAAAAACTGTTGGTCGTCAAATAGGACTTCACGAAGAGCAACAGTCAAGGGACAAGAAGTCCCTCCTCTTTAATGGGAGAGGTTCCCTTATTCAGAAATGAACCTATTTACACATATACAAAACATGATTTTCTTGTGGAACTTGGATATCTACGAAAGTTTTTTCTATAAGGATCATCAATTACAAAAGGACTGAGGAATGAGAAAATGAGAATGAGCAGAAAGGAAACCATTTAGAGTTATAGATGACAGAGTAATTCTTTATGCATTTGAAGGTACAGTGAATTGAAACAAGATCATTTGTATCATACTAATAAGATGAAATTTGAAAGACACAAAGTTCTATCAATAACATCTGCAAGAATACAAAGCTTCTTAATATAATATAGACAAATGATCTTAACAAGATTAAATGAAAAGCTTAGGAATAAAAGAGATAAGATAGATGAAGAATGAAAAAGCCCTTCTGTATTGATTTCTTTATGATTTATTTACACTTTTAGAAAATAAGCCAAGTTCCTCCTCCTTTAAAATGGAGAGAAGAGGCCATTATATAGTTTACAATTCAGTTACTCTTGGTAATTACTTCTTTTAACTAAAGATTAGTTAAGGATTGCCAATTGCAATACCTCAACTTATTACAATAAATCCAAGAGAAAGAATTGGAAGAGAAGAGAAGAATAAGGAGAAGAAGACAGGTGGTTATGACTGGGAGGGACCCACTGACTTCAAAATCTGCTGCTTGAATCTCTTCAACGCCTCGGCTATGTCTCTGCCACATGTGGGACTGACGTGTTGGCTGTAGACTAGGTCCAAAATCTGAGGCACTTCTCCATTTCCTTATCAAACTCAACTATGAGTATGATAGTCTTTATTTGCTTCTTCAATAGTAGATTCACGAAAGAGAGACAAGATCCCTCCTCTTCATTTTCTCTTTGGAAATGGAGCTTTCCTTGAACATGATTTCCTTGTGACAAAATCTCTGATATTACGAAAGTGTTTTCTATAAGGATCATCAATTACAAAAGGACTGAGGAATGAGAAAATGAGAACGAGTAGAAAGGCACCATTTAGAAGTTATAGATGAAAGAGTAATTCTTTATGCATGCGAATGTATAGTGAATTGAAACAAGATCATTTGTATCATACTAATAAGATGAAATTTGAAAGACACAAAGTTCTATCAATAACTTCTGCAAGAATACAAAGCTTCTTCATATAATCTAGACGAATGCCTCCTCCAGGACCTAAATGAAAATCTTCCACTAAAAGAGATCAGATAGACCCAGGAATGAAAAGCCCTTCTGTATTGATTTCCTTATGATTTATTTACACTTTCAGAAAATAAGCCAAGTTCTTCCTCTTTCAAAATGGCGAGGAGAGGCCATTATGTAGTTGTAAAATTCAGTTACTCCTCGGTAACTACTTCTTTGAACTAAATACCTGTAGCTTAAGGATTCAATCGGGAGACCTCAACTTATTACAATAAATCCGAGAAAATTTCTGGAATAGGAAGAGAAGTAGAGAAATAAGGAGAAGAAGACAGGTGCTTATGACTGGGAGGGACCCACTGACGTCAAAAGTTGCCTGAATCTCTTCAATGAGCTATGTCTCTGCCATGTATATTGGTCAATTCACTCGAATCAGGGTTGAAATGAGCTCCGCATGAAAGCACTGTATCTGCACATTGCACAGAGACTGGGAAACCACCAGTGAAAGCCAAACCACTATCATGAATCATCTGTGCCATTGGCGTAGGGTTTGCGTCTGTCATCCTCGACCAAAAATCACTAAAGTCAAGATGGCGAACTTCACTGTCCCCGATATCGGGAACGAACAGACTCTAGTGGTGAGATTTGTTCTTGCCCCTGAAATTTAATCTTCATGTTGGTAGTAATTCGGAGGGCGAAGCTGCAAGCTAGACTTGGGAAGGAATTGCAGAGGAAAATGGATACGCACACAGGAATTTAGATTGCAAAGGTTCGAGCAAAAGATAGCAGGAAAGCAGTGTGTAAAACGCATAGGGGGTTCGCTCGTTATATAGCCGTTTAGGAGAGAGAAAGGAAATGAATGCGCATTTAATACATACCTACCAAATTGAATAAGCAAGATATTCGGGTAGAGTGGGAAAAATTAGCACGAATGGCACTTGGTTCATTTGGGACATGTGGGACGCGAAAGCGCGAAGTACGCGACTCGACCGATTCGGGTGAAGCGGGGAAAAGACACACAAATGCTCTTGGAACACGCGGGACAAAAGTGTGAAGTACGTGACTCGGCCGATTCAGGCGAATGCGGGGAAAAGAGGTGCACAAATGCTCTTGGAACACGCAGGATGTAAAAGTACGCGAAGTATGCGGCTCGGCCGAATCAGACGAAAATGGAACAATTGGTCCGGGTGAACTTGGGACATTGCGACAGGACAAAAAGTGGGTCCGACGGGCCCGAAAAGAACAGACTTCGGGTGAACCAGCCGATCGGGGAACAGAGGGCCCAATTGAACTTGGGACACGTGGGACAAAAATGTCTGACAGGCCCGAAAAACACACAAAATGACCCAAAAACGTAGATTTCTCAATTTCTTTGGCATTTCACATTATCAGTACAACAGAGGAAAACACTTAAACTCAAAATTTTAAATTTTCACTTTCTTAAGAGCAGGGGAATTTTGAGTGGACAACAGCTGGCTCCTTCTGGGGATGACTTGGCATAAATTCAAGGAATGAGACAAGGTAAGAACTTAGACAAACTCGGGGAAGTAGACCAGTACCTTATCCATTGGGCAATGGAGTCATCGAATCAAACCAATATAGAGGACAACACACCAAAACAAAGGGAAAGAAAAACAAAACGCTATACAGAATATACAAAGGACTCCCTAATCACCTATGACTTGAAAAATTTCAGGTACTGCCCACTATAAGGAAGTGGGAGAGAAGAACCATCCATATAATCAAGGTAAAAAGAATTCTTACCAGCAAAGTGCTTGATCTTGAAAGGTCCGAGCCAAAGGGAATCAAACTTGCCATGGCTGCCACGAGGTTCATGCCTTTTATCCCACAACAAAATAGTGTCTCCAACTTGGAAATCTCTGAACCTGGCTTTCTTATCAAACAAGACCTTAACTTTTTGTTGATGAGCAGATATCTTATCAGCAACTTCCAATCTATCCTCATTCAATTTGTGAAGGTACATTATTCTCTTATCCAAAGCATCATTGAAACTGGTATCTTCAATGGCCTTCATTAGATGCAAGGCTGGCAGCTCCACTGTTACTGGCAATTGAGCTTCTACTCCATATACCACTTGAAAAGGAGACATTCCAATGGCTCTCTTAGGTGTGATCCTATCTTCCCAAAGAGCATCATAGAGTTTCTTGTGCCAGTTTCATTGAGACTCATTGACTAATTTCCTTATTATGGTCACCAGATTTTTATTAGTGGATTCTGCTTGTCCATTTCCCTGAGGATAGTAATCTGAGGAGTGAGCCAGAGAGATGCCATATCCATAACAAAAATCCATCATCTCAGTTGAAGAAAAATTTGAAGCATTATCTGTCACAATCTTGTTTGGTACACCATACCTTACCAAGATGTTTTCTTTGATGAAACTGCACACCACTTTAGAAGTAGTACTCTTTACTGGAATGGCTTCTACCCATTTGGTGAAATAATCTGTAGCAGTTAATACATGAGTATGACGAGCACTAGAAGAGGGATTAAGTGTTCCAATGAAGTCCAAACCCCACTGTTGAAAAGGTTCTTCAATTACAACTGGCTTAAGAGGCAAAGAGGCCAATTTGCGGTCTACCCACGAAAGTATGACAAGCCCTCACATTTATCAACCCACTTGGATGCATCTCTGAACAAGGTAGGCCAGTAATATCCTCCACGAAGTATCTTATGAGCAGTGACGGTTGATGAGTAGTTCCCTCCGCATGCTTGATCATGAAAAGCTGAGAGTAGCTTTTTCTACTGTTCCTTGTCCACACATTTCAAAAACCTTCCATCTAACCCACGTTTAAACAAGGCGTTTTCCCACAACACATATTGCACTGACCTTAGTTTAACAGTCCTCTTTTCTTTGGCAGTCAAATGAGAGGGGCATTCTCCATAGGTGAGAAAATGGGTGATATCAACATACCATTCGTCAACTGAGCTAAGAAACAGAACTGTAGGAAGACCAATTTTATCCTCCAGTAACTCATGTCTAGCTCCTTCAGCGATGAGTTCACAAAGGCCTTTTCCATGGACGAGCTTGGTCGGTTTGATGTCAATATCATATTCTTGGACCTTAGCCACCCAGTTCCCTCTCTTGGATCCAAATTCCTGCTGTGTAAGAATTGACTTAACAGTTGTATCTGGTACCAACACCATGGAGTGAGAGTTAAGAATGTAAAAACGAAACTGCTTAACAGCTTTAACCACTGCAAAAGCATGTTTTTCCATCATGGTATATTTTAACTCATGATATTTTAGAATATAGCTCATAAATGCAATTGGGAGTTCGTGCTCATTAGAATCTTCCTGAGTCAAAACCGCAGCCAAGGTGTTATCTGTGGCGTAGCAATAGATAATAAAATCTTTACTAAAATCTGGACATGCTAAAATAGGAGGTTTTAGCAATGGCTCTTTTAATATCTTCAAAGGCTTCTTTCCCTTCAGAAGACCAACCAAACGTTTGTTTGCCTTTCATCATTTGGGAGATATTCAGAGTTAGTTCTGCAAAATCAGGGATGAATCTTCTCAAAAAATTGATCTTACCAAAGAAAGAGTGCACACCCTTTTTGCTGGTTGGGAGAGGAATTTGCTGAATAACTTGAACTCGCTCAGGATCAATTTTAATACCATCTTTGGAGACGATGTGCCCTAATAATTTCCCCTCTGTGACACAAAAGATTGATTTTTTAGGATTCAAAGAGATCCCATGTTCTCTACATCTTAGCAGAACTGTCTCCAGGTGCTGAAAATGATCCGCCCTTGTTTTAGAATACACAGTCAAGTCATCAAGGTATACAACAATACACTTCCCTTTCAAACTTCCAAAGGCTAGATCCATAGCTCTCTGAAAAGTGGCACCAACATTAATGAGCCCAAAAGGCATTCTTTTGTAAGCAAAGGTACCCCAAGGGGTAGTGAAAGTTGTTTTGTGTTGATCTGCAGTATTAACTTCTACCTGATTATATCCTGAGAATCCATCAAGCATAGACAACATTTCAGATCCTGTTACTACTTGTAAGACCTGATCCATCATAGGTAAAGGATAATTATCTTTCAAGGAAGCCTGATTCAGATTCCTGAAGTCAACACAGATACGAATCTCACCATTTTTCTTTCTAACAGGTACAATATTGGCAATCCATGTTGAATGATGGATAGGAAAAATGATTTTGGCTTTCAACAACTTCTGTATTTCTTGAAAAATGGTGTCAGCTATTTTGGGATTGTATTGCCTCTGCTTTTGTTTAAAAGGCTTAATTCCAGGTTTGAGAGGAATAAAATGCTGCATCTCTTTTGGTTGGAAAGCTTTTAAATCTTCATAAGAGTAGGCAAGAACATCCTTATACCTCTTTAACAGATCAATTGCTTTCTTCCTCTCATATGCTGTGCAACATTTTCCAATGTTCACGAACTTAGGGTCAGTAGAACTCCCAATATTAATTTTGTCATATTCAGCTGATTGTTGAGGTCCAGTAGAAGCTCTAGACTTTACATACCTATCATGTTTATCAAATAGTTCCTCTAAAATCACCAATCCTTTAGGAATCTTGTTTCCCTTGAGTTTAATGCATCCATCCTGATCCGTTTCTTCTCCTTGAGTGGCTGCTTTGTCAAAGGGCACACTTTCACGAGGCAAGTTATCACTTCCTTCAAAGTACAATTGTTCAAAATTATCCTTGAGTTCTAAGAAAGAAAGCAAATGTTGATCATTATTGAAAACTTGCCAGTTATTTGTATTATCAGGTACACTAGGTCGATGGATCATCTCAATGGTGAACTTATCTTGGGAAAATTCAGGATGAGGTATAAGCAGTGACCCAGAGACTGCTAATGAATTAGCCCTGGTATTCTTCTCCCTAGGTATTGCTTCAATGGAGAAAGCATCAAGAAATTCAATGGAATCCCACACCTGATTCCTGTAATGTTTCAACCTTCCATTTTTCACCTGGAAGAGGTTTCTAACTTGCTTTACAATCAATTCCGCATCCCCACGAGCTAGAAGATTCTTCACACCTTGTTCTTTTGCCACCTGTAGTCCAAGAATGAGAGCCTCATACTCTGCTGTATTATTGGTATTTTCAAATTGCAACTTGAATGAGAAAGGATGAAGGCTTCCTTCAGGTGACACCAGTATGACACCAGCTCCAGAACCAGCTGAGGAACAACTTCCATCAAACTCTAAAATCCAAACACCATTAGGATCTTTAGGTGATACTTTGGGGAGTTGGATTTCTTCAGGAGACATAATCATGTAGTTTCCATGCCCCATATCCTCATAGAGTATTTGTGCTTTGGGATCATCCATTTTTTGTACAATATACTCAGATTGCTTCTCAGGCAGCAACTTCTTCATTTGTCCATTAACAGGTATGAGGGCATGTGACCAATCCATTTGAATTTCTCCACCCACATCCTTACAGAAGTTTCTACTTAGCAACATCCCGTATGAAGGAGGAATATCTGCTACTAAGATGGTAGCCAAAACTTTCTTCTCAGGCAAAGCAGCAAAAGCCACTTGTGCATCTTTAATTCTTCCGACTAAGGGCACTTCCTTACTCTCCATAGAGTAACAAGATCCATAAGTGCGTGTGAGAGTCAAGCCTAAGGCATGAGCTACTTTAGCAGGCATCACATTATCTGATGCTCCTGAGTCTATGACACAATTACTGAGCCTATGGCCAGCTATAAGAAGTGTCACATAGAATGGTTTGATTTTATCATTGGGCGAGGTGACAGCCGGCTACCAGATTAGGTTGTGGTGCAGAAGAAGGAGTGGGTAAAAGGCCTTTAGAGGTAGTTTTAGAATGGGAATTGAAAAAGTGAATCATTTTAGCAAAAGCCTTGGGATGGGTTTGATAATACTCTGCCTCTAAGATTTGAACCTTAGTCTTTTTCAGGTGGTCAATAATATCAAAAGACCCAGAAGTGGATGGGCTATCATCATTTGAGAATCCTAGGTTTATCAACTTTAGGAGAAACGGAAACAAATTTAGTAGCAAAATTGACAGGACTCACCTTTGGTGCATATGAAATGGGAATAGGAGATCCTCTTTTTTACAATTATGGCGATAGTTATCAGCTGCTCCTTAGATTTCTTGGTGGGCTGCATCACTTTCTCTGTTTGATTTGTCTACTCTCGAGTCATGACAGCATATGATTCACTATTCATGTTTGCTACTATTTCATCATAATTATCCTCATCATCAATGCCCTCAGTGGTGAAGAAATTAACTCGAGATCCCTCAAATTCATCTGCTTCATCATCAACCTCTTCAACAAATTCCTCGCAATCTTCATTAACCTCTTCATCTTTAGGTTCCTCAACTTCACAGGTTGCATTGACGGGAACTTTAATAGGAGGTCCTTCAAGTGCTAGCCTTGTTTGAGTAGCAAGCAAATGATTTCTGGGCTGAAAATTACTCCTTGGAATGTCTGCATAGGGAGCATGCTGAGCCAATTGTTTCTGAACGGCAACGAGATCATTCACAAGTTTTTGTACCAAGGGATCAGTATTAGGTCCAGGGGTGGAAGAGGAGGAAGAAAC
The DNA here is from genome assembly GCA_019776745.2 of Taxus chinensis. NCBI lineage: Eukaryota > Viridiplantae > Streptophyta > Pinopsida > Cupressales > Taxaceae > Taxus > Taxus chinensis. Next base: position 826,079,465 of record CM034150.1, read on the forward strand.
AGATTTAGATTTAGTAGGGTCTCTCCTCAACTTCCCTGACATGATTAAATCATCTTCGACACTAATAGCAAGAGTTTGATCTTCAGCCAATGTTGCGAGATTATCCCTTCTTAGTGCATAGCTAACTTTAGGTGATTGGGCATTTAGGAAGAAACATTTTTGAATTTGATCTACAGGTCGAGTATTTGGTGGAATTTTGTTAATCAACCTGTTGAATCGAGCCACAAATTCTCTCATGGGTTCTTGTGAATCTTTCTTTATTTGAAAGATTTGGGCTATCAAGGCATGCACGTCTTCTGCTGGTTTGAACCGGTTTTCAAACCTAGTTCTCATTCTATCCCAACTAGTGATAGCACCAGCCGAAAGGTGATAGAACCAATCAGCAGCATTATCTTGTAAAGTCTCAACGAAAAGTCTTACGGAGACATCTTCATGTTCAACTCCCAGAACTCCGCATGCAACTATGAAGGCTGCGATGTGTTCATCAAGATGCACTTTACCATCGCCTTTGAATTTAGGGAAGTTCTTCCAGTTACCTCTGGGTAACTCGTGCAAAGGCTGAGGAAGGGCAAGGGGCCCGACACGATGACCCCAGGGTAGTGGTACCGCCATTCTTGGAAAAATGGCTTGAAGAGGAACTGCAACACCAGCAAGAATCAAAGCTCGAAGATTAGGACTGATTGACTCTACAGGAATACCACCCGTAGGGATTCTATTTTGGACAAGTGGAGTACTTGTTGAACGAGTCTTTCTATTTCTTGTTGAAGGGAAAGGAAAACCCTGCTGCTCCAAAAGCTGAAATTGAGAATCTTCAATACCAAGGGCCCTTCTCCCTCGAGTAAAACGCGGAGTCGCCAGATCAAAGGATGATCAATAATTACAGAACTAGAATATGATTTCCCCAGCGGAGTCGCCAAAAACTGTTGGTCGTCAAATAGGACTTCACGAAGAGCAACAATCAGGGGACAAGAAGTCCCTCCTCTTTATATGGGAGAGGTTCCCTTATTCAAAAACGAACCTATTTACACATATACAAAACATGATTTTCTTGAAGAACTTGGCTTATTTTCTGAAAGTGTAAATAAATCATAAAGAAATCAATACAGAAGGGCTTTTCATTCTTCGTCTATCTGATCTCTTTTATCCCTAAGCTTTTCATTTAATCTTGTTAAGATCATTTGTCTATATTATATTAAGAAGCTTTGTATTCTTGTAGATGTTATTGATAGAACTTTGTGTCTTTCAAATTTCATCTTATTAGTATGATACAAATGATCTTGTTTCAATTCACTGTACCTTCGCATGCATAAAGAATTAATCTGTCATCTATAATTCTAAATGGTGCCTTTCTGCTCGTTCTCGTTTTCTCATTCCTCGGTCCTTTTGTAATTGATGATCCTTATAGAAAACACTTTCGTAAATATCCAAGTTCCACAAGAAAATCATGTTTTGTATATGTGTAAATAGGTTCATTTCTGAATAAGGGAACCTCTCCCATTAAAAAGGAGGGACTTCTTGTCCCCTGACTGTTGCTCTTCGTGAAGTCCTATTTGACGACCAACACATTGCAGGGACCAAATTCGAGGTCTGGAACTCATGGGAAGTCAGCCACCATTTTGGCATGGTGTCGTTACAACAAAGAGAGTCTCTTACAAATGAGAGTGTTTCATACTTATAGAGAAAAGGCTTCCAACCACCGACAATATGCATTAAATCTCAGAAAAGAGGTATGGGCAACCTTATAAATGTGTTTCCCTATGGTACTTCACCTGCAGAAGAAGACATGGACACCATACCTCATTCATACTGGTTGTTGAGCTACTTTGTACTGCGTTCCATCAACCTTGGTGTTGGTTGGTAGCATCAACCTTTGGTGCCGACCGGTAGCACCATGTTCCTTCATCCACTGTTGTCGGTCGATAGCACTATCCCTTACTACCGACTGGTAGAGTCCGTACTCTCACTGACACAGCTTCAACCCACCATCTGTTCATGCTACCAATCGGTAGCATCTTTACGACGCTACCTGCGCAACTTATCTCGTCCTTCTCCATTGCCCCCCGCTCGCTTTGCTAGTCGGCCCAACCCGTCACTATCCTTGCTACCGGTCGGTAGCATCCTAACTTGCTACCCGCTGGTAGCAACATTTCATGTTATCGACCGGTAGCATCCGTACTTGTTACCAGCCGCTAGCAAAATTTCATGTTGTCAGCCGGTAGCATCCGTACTTGCTACCGACTGGTAGCAACCTTGTTGCTCCGACGCCTGCGTTTGCCGCAACACTAACTCGACCCGCCAACTCGCAATATATTGTGAAAGTTTATTTTGACATGCTATCCAAATTTGAAAGGGGGGAAAATTTGGGATAACAGTTTGGCGACCTCCAGGGGACATGTCTGCTAGATGATGAAGACCGTTGCCTTGAAGCATCCATTGGGCATGGAGTCAAGCCTAACCTTGACGAAACTGATCTTTTCCTTTGAAAATTCTTCTCCTAAATCCTATAAACTTAGCACCGAACTGGAACTGCCTAGCCGCTGCTAGCCTGAAATTGATTTGTGGAGCTCTGAGTAAAGCTTATAAACTGCTTCAACTATCTGATTCCACCATGAACATTGCTTCCCAAAATGAATTGTGCAGCAGCAACAAAATCTCGTACAAACTATGTACGAAATTAAAATTCATACATGTTCCAAGTGGAAACATGCAGAGTGTGCGCAAACACTTCTTTTACTGAAAACAAACCTAACTACTCTACCCTAACCAGAGGTAAAGGGAGCTAAACAAAACCTGTAACAGGTTGTGAGAAATAGTTGTCTTTCCTCACAAATTGAGACCATGTAACTGATTCGGCACTGAACATGGTCTTTAATAAGAGTAAAAAACTGCTCTGAAACCGGTTTTCCACCCTCCTCCTCAAAGTATCAACAAACAAAATGAATACCTCCTTTAGTTGTTCTGCATTTGGATCTAAGAGGCATTACTGCTGACCTCTGTTGCACTGAAGCTCTTCCTCATGCTTTGAAATAAGCATGACCGGCGGCAAATCTGATTTTGGCTCTAAACTAGCCAAATATCTAATTGGGTGCGGGCCGATCCTTGTGATTTTCCCATTTTTTGAAGCTCAATCCCGCATATGGGATCATTATGCAGATTTTCCTCATAAAGGTGACTGTTTGCAAGCTGGATTGTGCTCTGCTTTGCCTCTACAAACAACTCCGCCTCCTACAAATCCGCCTTCTCCTCAACAAACGACAAGTTTGATAAATCAAACTATAGACACCTAAAATCTGCCTACACAACCTTTAATGCTAAGATTGATTATCCTCTTTCTCGTCATTTCTGTAATAATTAGCCATTTTCTGTTAATTACATAACATTCCTCTTCATATTCATTAATTAACGACCTTTCGTTAATTAATTAGTCTTCCTATCATTAAAGATGTCAATTGATGACCTTTCGTTAATTAATATCCACTTCTACTTGGGTTAATTAATTATTATTAATTAATTACACTTGCAACTCTAAATCAATAAATTACCATTTATTGGATCAAATTCCTCTCTTACATCCCACAAATCATACTAATTTTCCTCTAATTAGCTTCTATAAGCTTACATCTACCTATTAATTAATCACTTTTGATTAAATAAAACATCCCCCAGCTCCCATGACTTACTAATGACAAATTAAACTCTTCTAAATCAAGATTACCTTTTATAAAGCAACCTTATCCATTCCTAATCTTGTTTTACCTGTATCCCACATTCATCAATTTGCTAGCCTTTCCTCTTTAGGAAAGATATATAAAGAACCCTCCTTACCTTTCTTCTTACACCATGCTTTGAATAGTGAAATACTATAAGCATTTTGATCTCAAGTCATTCTCCATTGTTGGAAATAGTTTCTCCATCTTGCATCATTTCACTCAAAATTGAGTAATATGGGAAGATCCAAAATGGCCTTGTAGCCATTCTTGGTGAGATTCCATTCTCAATCCTAGAGATCAAGCAATAATCCACTTTGATTGCTTATGTTCTTCATAGGTTCATAGTTTAAGTTAGCAATCATAGAGAGTAGGAAATAGCTTAGCATGTAGTTTCATTTATGCATTGAAGAAGCATTTCCTTTAAGTTCTTATCTTGATGGTTCATTGTTTAATTAGCATTTGATTTTGAAGCTATGTAGATATTAGTTTCAATTTATAACTTAGTTAATAAAACATGAGCACACAAACCTCTCCTCAACATGAAGTCCCCTCTGATCAATTGCAGCATATGAAGATGTTCTTGGTGGATCATTGTAATCAATCAAAGCCTCTTACTCACCTTGGAACTTCTCTCCCTCTACTTGAAGATCAAACTAATCTTCATCTCTGACTTCCTCCTCTGTGTGCTCCCTGGGAATGTCTTCCCTGGCAGATTGCTCCATGAAAACAGGAAGAAGTGCTTCAACAATGTTATAAGAAATAGTCCATTCCTCAACAGATATGTCACGGTTGTCTGCAATGGAATGCACTTCAACTGATTTTGGAAAGTGAGGGAGAGGTTGCGATAGCAAGGGTTCAAAAAATGGAGGAGGTAAAAGGGTGGCTTGTGGAGGGGATGGGGATTTGGAAGAAAAGAGGAAAAGAAGCGAAGATGAGAGGGAAGGGGAGAAGATGAAGAAGTGGAAACCTCAATGGGAGCGGGCAGAAAGCTAGGAACATGAAAATCAGGTTGGGATGATGTAGGTTGGGGAGGAGGAATGAGAGGGTTGTGAGATGGTAGTGTAAGGTTGCCCCATTGACAAGGTTGCTAATACTAGATTCATGAGCCTCCATTAACTCAGCCCACTTTGCAATTTGAGGTGTCATCTCAGCCATAAAAGCTAACTTCTGCCGAGGGTTAAACCAGTTTAGCATAGGGCCAACCCATGGACAAGAGACCCTAAAACCAATTTTACATGCCGTCATTACACATGAAGCCCTGATCTGCACCATGTTCATCTTCATTTCCTCAATCCGCCTCTAAAAATCAGCATCTGTCATGAAGTTGCCACCATCACCTGCATAACCCTGTTCTTGAAAAACATCATGGTTGGAAGGATAACTATATGGATTAGTGGGGGTTGGGCTATATGCACATTCATCATAATAGGGCTCATAGAGCTGATTTGGAGGAGGATTTGGGGAATATGGGGATGGAACTGGTGTTGCTGTTGCAAATGAGAGTTCCAAGGAGGGAAAGAAGTCATGATTGCACAACTTCATGAAAGAGGAAAATGGAAAGATGGAAAGAAAGCAAATAGATGAAAGAACGAAAAGGACAGTCTGCAACTGAGATAATGGGTTTGTTGGAATAGTGGAGTCGCCAAATGTGCTTAGAATTGCCTCCAAAGGCTGAATCTCACCGAGAACACATCAACTTGAAGAAATGAAGTTGTAAAGCGCTTCAATCTGGTCCCACCGGGCGTGCCAAAACTGTTATGACAAAAAAGTAGCGCCCTGGAATTTGCTCATTACAGACCCCTACTTTTTGCCAACATGGGATGACCTCACAAGTGTGGGACTTGCAGAGTGAGATCAACCTCCAGAGAAGGTTGGTTCCTCTACCTAATTCTAATACTAACACTACTAAAGAAGGAAATGCAACTAACTAACCCTAATCTACACATTCCAAGGGACTAGGGTGAGAGAGAGAAGGTTAGAAAGATGCATGAAAGGGAAATACTAAGCTAACAAGCGATGATAGCACCAGAAAAAAGGGTTGATCTCTCTCCACAAGGGGAAGGAAAGAGAGAAAACATGGGAGAGAGGGCAGACAGATGTGCCACAGACAAGAACGATGTAGAGTCGCCTTTCCCACGCATTAACAACACAACAAAAATGGAACCTGCAAGCAAGAAATACGCACAACATACCACAAATGAATAGAAAGGCAAGAATGAAAATAAAACAAGCTAGGGCAGGCAGATGTGCCACAAAACAGATTTTATTGCTTAAAAATATGCACAACTTCAGTACATTCCTGGCTGAAGGCGCAAGTACATTGCAAGGACCAAATTCGAGATCTGGAACTCATGGGAAGTTGGCCACCATTTTGGCATGGTGTCTTTACAACAAAGAGAACTCTCTTACAAATGAGAGAGTTTCATACTTATAGAGAAAGGGCTTCCAACCACCAATAACATGAATTAAATCTCTGAAAAAAGGCATGGGCAACCTTACAAATGTGTTTCCCAATGGTACTTTGACTGCAGACGAAGACATGGGCGACACACCTCATTAATACTGGTTGTTGAGCTACTTTGTATTGTGTTTCACCAACCTTTGTGTCAGTCAGTAACATCGACCTTTGGTGTCGACCGGTAGCACCATGTTCCTTCATCCAATACTGTCAGCCGATCACATCCTTTCTTTCCTTGATTCTTGTTGTCAACCGATAACACTATTCCTTGCTACTGGCCGGTAGAGTTCCTACTCCCGCTGACACCACTTCGACCCGCTATTTGTTAGTGCTACCGATCGGTAGCATCCATAAGACGCTACTTGCACAACTTGCCCCATCCTTCGTCCACTACCCCCTGCTCGCTTTGCTTATCGGCCCAGCCCGTAACTGTGTCATTGCTACCGGCCGATAGCAACATTTCATGTTGTCGACCTGTACATCCATACTTGCTACCGGCCGGTAGCAACCTTGTTGCTTTGACACCTACATTTTCTGCAACACTAACTCGACCTGCCAACTCGCAAGATACTACGAAAGTTCATTTTGATAAGTTAACCAAATTTGAAAGGGGGCAAATTTGGGATAACAAAGACTTCATGGGCAGTCTCACTCATTGATTCCCCTCAAAGCAAAAAAAAAAGCTTCTAGTCAATATGTCTTTTTGAGGTTGTTCCTCGTGCTTTACTCTGTGTATAGACATCTTTTGTACATATCATCACTCCTAGGAAAGTGGCATAGCTTCCTATTTGTTTGGTCGCATGCACATGACTGTGGTCAGACTGCGGTTCTATATAGCATTTTATTTCTACAAGCACTCTCTCTCAGAACACCGCTCCACTATGATGCTTCCTTTATGGAAGGAAAAACACCTTTATATGATCTCAACGCTTCTATACAAAGAGTCCACACTACAAGAGTTATAAAAAAATGCTGCTCCAGAAAAGATAACAAAACACCTTCAAACAACAATCAAATCACTCCCTCACACTACTGATTTCTTTCTTCAACTATAGCAGATATGAAATTAAATTAATCTAAGGAATTTTTTACGAAGGAAAATTAACATCAACAAAGGCAATAAAGAAAGGACTGCCCCTTGGCAATAATCAAAAATGATACTCTCTTGCATCTCAAACTCGATCAGAAATGTCCAAAATAAGCCCATGCTTATTTTGGCTAACTTGCCTTCATTTCTTCCTTTCCTTATGCTTCATGGAGCTTTTTGCAACTTTCAGGCACTCAAAAATTTCTGGAGTATGGCTTCATCAGATAGGAATTTTCTTCCCCTTTCCAAAAAGGTAAAGAAGTCATTCTAACTCCTTGTATTTTTAAAGTTATGGCTCGATGGAGTTGGGATGCAAATTTTGCCCAAGTATGGAGGCGGGTTGGCGGGTTAAGGAAGAAAACTTGACACTTAGCCTTTTGGGATAAAAGGACACATGTAAAATCCCACTGGAAGAAATCCTGCAACCAATCAGAGGATGATGTGTGGAAAGAAGGGAGCAGACTTGCGGAGTGATGAGAAACTTTTAGCACTTAGGCATTTTTTGTCAAAATGTCGAAGGTCAAATTTTAGCCCGCAGGCCCAAAGAAGGAATGAAGCGCACTCGCGGGGCCAGGGAGAAAATTTTGGCACTTAGCCTTTTTTGGGGTGAAAAGGTTAAAGTTAAAAATTGGCCCACGGATCCGACAAAGGGAAAGGAAAAGAAATTTGAGCTTAAGGCTCCGTAGCCAATGAAATGATGCCACGTGTCCTCGGACGGAGGTCGGGGTCACGGAGAATTTTTGGGAAAAGTTTCCATTTTTGTGAAAAGGGAAAATGTTATTTTGAAGCCCCATGGATCAACCAGAGGTGCCCATGTCATAGCGGACCAGTGGGGCTGCAGAGATTTTTTGGAAATTTTCCCAATTTGAAAAAAGAGGGAAAAATTTAAGGATTTTCGGCCTGCGAACCCCAAATTTTCCCTAATTTTGCCATTTTTCGCCCAAATCTTCAGAGGGTCATATCTTTTGAACCAGAGCTCATTTTTTCGATTTTGGTATCATTGGAAATATTTGAAATCCTCTACATGATGGACCCCTTCAATTTTGAATTTTGATGGAGTTTGATGGGAAAAATTGAAGAAATGCATTGGCACGGAAAAAATGCAGAACCGACCCCCAACCACCAAAATTGATGAAGTATGGCATCTGTTTCTTCTCCAGCATGGCCGAATGCATCAAAAAATGGATTTGTGAGGGTGCCCTTAATATTTTAATGAATCTTGTCAGTGGTTGGAGATGTCGAATCAATTTGCCCGCATTTTTTCACCTTTCTTCATTCTGTTTCATCGTTAAAAGCTAGTTTTGGCTCATTTTGTAATGTTGGACGTCCTTGCTCTTGCAAGCTCTTCTTTTCTCCTTATTAGGTGGATTTGAAGGAGTTTCAGACCTCCCATATGGATTGCAGCACATTTTTTTCCTCCTTGCTATTGCAATGTATCGTATTAAATCTGGAACTGACAATGCATGCTCTGTGAATGATTTTTCAATCCTCTCTTGTGTTGGTTTGTTTCCTTCTGATCTTTCATTGCATTTTGGAAATTTTGCATGTTTTGATGTTGCATCCTCATGATCTATGTCTATTTTTGCAAAATAAGAAGTCCAGCACTCCTTTGGTGTATCACCGTTCTGTTTTTTCTTAGTTTTGTTTCCATTTCCATGTTTTCTCTCAACCCTGTCTCCTTGGTAGTTTTAGAGTAGGATTTTGAATCAAACCTCTGCAAAAATTTCATGCATACACCTAAACAGAGGAGTAGGAACCAGCCTCAATCTGGAGATTTTTCCCAATTTGCAAGGTCCCACACTTAGGGAAAACTCCATGTTGTGCATTCACACCAAATTGACCATTTCCCAACAGCAGATCTGAAGGTCGATTTGGGGGTGCTGTGAATTTGCACTAATAGTTTTGGCATGCCCGGTGGGACCAAGAGGTCTTCCACTTCATTTTTTACAGGTTGATGTGTTCTTGTTTAAAATTTCAGCCTTTGGAGGCACTTGCAAACACATCTGGCGACTCCATCTGATCAGCAACCCATCTCTAAAGTTGCATACCTTCTTTCCATTCATTTTCATTTCATTTTTCATTCCATTTTTCCATTCCATCTCTTCATTCTTCTTTCATCCCATGAAGTTGTGCAATCATGACTTCATTTTCCCCATGGAATTTGCATTTACAACAACAACAATGTTTCCCACCTCCAACATGTTTTTCAAATCCTCCAGATCAACATTTTGATCAAATTCAAAACCAATATGCATATCCATATGAGCAATGCCAAAGTCAGTTTGGCTATGAAGCATGTCAAGCACAAGGGTACGCAGATTGATGAGGGCAGTCAAGAAGAAAATGCAGATTTGTTGGAGAAAATCCAAAAGATGGAGGCAAACATGGTGCAATCCAGGGCTCAAGCACAAATGAAAGCATTTGGAATCGGTTGTAGGGCACCTTGTCCATGGGTGGGACCCTTTTCCAAGGCATTATAGCCCACAAGAGAAACTTGACTTCATTGTTGCAATGCTGCCATTGCTTGCAAAGTGGACTGAAGGAATAGAGGTGTATGAGAGGAGTATTCAACAACCTTGTCAATGGGTAAGCACACCATCTCATGCTTTTTCTTTTCCTCTTTCCCAATCTGTTTTATCTCAGCAGTGTCAAGTTTTAAACTCTCCATCTACTGTCCCAAAAGCTAATTCCATTTCTTCACCTCCTAGTCTCCCATCCCACCTCAATTTCTCTTACTCTTTTCCATTCCAAACAGCCATTCCCTCCAAAGAAACAAGAGTTTCTACCTCCTCCACCACCACAAAAAATTGCAAAATCAATTGAGTTACAACCCACCCCTCCTCTTGCATTCCCAAATCCATGTTGGGAAGATAAAAATCAGAATGCCAGTCAAGGAAAAAGCAGCAAGAAGAAGAGCCAAACAAGGATGAAAAGATCAAAAGTTTGTTGAACTTGGCTCTTAAATTTGGGATTACAAAAATCCCCTTGATGGTGAAGCCAAAAGAGGAAGTTGGAGTTGGAGAACAAGTGGTGGACAAGGCTGATTTTTTAACAGCAGTTGAGGAAGAAAAACCAGCTCCAAACCCCATTGAAGAGGAGCAAATGGAAGAGATTAAATCATGTTTGAAGCCATTGGATGAAGGAAGCATTATTGATGAATTTTTACTTTCATTTGAAGGGGCTGATTTGATTGATGAAGCCATTATGGAGGTGAAAAAAATAGGTCCAAAGGCATTGAATTATGAGCAAGATGCACAAGAAACTTCATGTTTCTCTCCCACTTCATCTCTCCAAAAATCTGATTTTTTGGATGAGTTCGAATTGCAAAGTTTCATGTTTGAAAATGAAGCTAAACATGGTGAAAGAAATGCAGATTTGAAGGTCACCATGCAAGAGGAAGAGACTTTGTTGCAGCGGGACATTGAAGAGTTTGATTTCTTATCAGACTTAGAAGAATGTTTGGATGAGGAGCCAGCTGAAATTACAACATTTTCTTCTCCACCATTCATTCTTCAACATCAAGAGCCTACTGCCACAAAGGAGAACATTGAAGAACAACAGCTTGCATTTTGTAACAGCCTTTTGGAACCAAGATTGGAAGATTTAAATCTTCCATGTTCTTCATGGGAGGAGGAAGGGAAAGAGCAAGAGATTTCCACCATTTCTTCCACACCATTCATCCAAGAAGGTCCACAAGAAGACTCCATTTTTGGAGTTGAATTTCAGAGATATGGGCACATCCAAAGGATCATACCGTGCCCAATCAGGTACTTGGCTTCATTAGAGCCAAAGGAGAAGCCAAAACCAGTCATGCCTACTTCTAGGGCATGAGGATGAGCATCAAAGTACCAAGGGTCATCATCAACACCTCCAGGAGTCCAATGCAGGTCAACTTGAGGAGGTATTTTTCCATTAATGTTGATACCTTGATGATTTGGGTGGAAGGACTAGCTTATTAGAGTCAGTTTTTCACTCATACAACTAGCCATGTTCAGTGCCAAATCAGTTGCATGGCTGCCATTTTTGAGGAAGGGAAGCTATTTCTCCCTGCTAGTTGTAAGCTTTGTTTGAGCTTCCCTTTGCTCTTGGTTAGAGTAGTGTAGGTAGGTTTGTTTTCAGCAGAAGAAGTGCTTTTGCACACTCTCCATATCCCACTTGGAGGTATGTATGATTTTCATGTTTGTACATAGTTTTTGTGGTGCCGGTTTTTGCTCTTGCACAGTGCATTGTCTTGGCATTTGGTCACAACCGGTTTCAGTTTCAGTGGTTTCCAAGAGGCTAAAGGGAAGTTTTCAAAGTGAAGATCAGTTTCCAAGCAGGCTATCATTCAGGACTCCATGCCCAATGGAGGCTTCAAGGTAGTTGGTTATTTCATCTAGCAGGCAGATGACCCCTCTGAGTTGCCAAAATTGTTATCCAAAATGAGCCCATGCTTATTTTGGTTAACTTGCCTTCATTTTTCCTTTCTTTTGCTTAAACTTCAAATTTTCACACACTTTTGAGCACTCAAAAATTTCTGGAGTATGGCTTCATCAGATAGGAATTTTCTTCCCCTTTCCAAAAAGGTAAAGAAGTCCTCCTAACTCCAAATATTTTTAAAGTTATGGCTCGGCGGAGGTGGGATGCAAATTTTGCCCAAGTATGAAGGCAGGTTAGCGGGTTGGCGGAAGAAAACTTGACACTTAGCCTTTTGGGATAAAAGGACACATGTAAAATCCCGCTCCAAAAGCCTGCAACCAATCAGAGGATGACGTGTGGCCAGAAGGAAGCGGACTTGCGGAGTGAAGGGAAACTTTTAGCACTTAGGCATTTTTTGTCAAAATGCTCAAAGGTCAAATTTTAGCCCGCAGGCCCGAAGAAGGAATGAAGCGCACTCGCGGGGCCAGGGAGAAAATTTTTGCACTTAGCTTTTGGGGCAAAAATTTTAAATTCAAAAATCGGCTTGCAGATCCGACAAAGGGAAAGGAAAAGAGATTGCTTAAGGCCGGCGGCAACCAATGAAACGGATGCCACGTGTCCTCGGACCGGCGGGGTCGTGGAGAATTTTGGGAAAAGTTTCCATTTTGCGAGAAAAGGGGCAAAATGTTTTTTTGAAGCCAGGGATCAACCAGAAGGCGCCATGTGTCATCGGAGGACTAGGGCACGTGTAGAGTTTTTTGGAAAAATTTCCCAATTTGAAAAAAAGGGAAAAAGTTCAGGATTTTGGCCCGCGAACCTGAATTTTGCCCTAATTTTGCCATTTTTTCCCCTAAATCTTCAGAGGGTCATATCTTTCAAATCCAAAGCTTAGATTTTTCATGATTTTGGTATCATTGGAAAGCTGTTGAAATTATCTACATGATGGACCCTTCAATTTTAAATTTTGATAGAGATTTGATGGGAGAAATTTGAAGAAATGTCTCTGGCACGGGAAAAAAATGTAGAACCGACCCCCAACCACCAAAATTGATGAAGTATGGTGTCCGTTTCTTCTCCAACATGGCCGAATGTATCGAAAAATGGATTTGTGAGGGTGCCCTTGCTGTTTTAATGAATCTTGTCGGTGGTTAGAGATGTCGAATCAATTTGCCCGCATTTTTTCACCTTTCTTCATTCTGCTTCATTGTTATAAAGCTAATTTTGGCTCATTTTGTAATGTTGGACGTCCTTGCTCTTGCAAGCTCTTCTTTTCTCCTTAGCAGGTGGATTTGAAGGAGTTTCAGACCTCCCATATGGACTGCATCACATTTTTTTGCCTCCTTGCTATTGTAATGTATTGTATTAAATCTGGAACTGACAATGCATGCTCTGTGAATGAGTTTTCAATCCTCTCTTGTGTTGGTTTGTTTCCTTCTGATCTTTCATTGCATTTTGGCAATTTGTGCATGTTTTGATGCTGCATCCTCATGATCTATGTCTATTTTTGCAAAACAAGAAGTCCAGCACTCCTTTGGTGTATCACCGTTCTATTTTTTTGCTTAGTTTTGTTTCCATTTCCATGTTTTCTCTCAACCCTGTCTCCTTGGTAGTTTTAGAGTAGGAATTTTGAATTAGAACCTCTGCAAAAATTGCATGCATACACCTAAACAGAGGAGTAGGAACCAGCCTCAATCTGGAGAGTTTTCCCCAATTTGCAAAGGTCCCACACTTTGGGAAAACTCCATGTTGTGCATTCACACCAAATTGACCATTTCCCAACAGCAGATCTGAAGGTCGATTTGGGGGTGCTGTGAATGTTGAAAGTCCAGGCTCCAATGTTGACCAATAAGTCTCATTGATGCATATCATATTGAAAGCATGCACCCTCTCTACTTTGTATTTCATGCAATTTAAGGAGAGGATTAGGAGATTGAACTACTTCAAGCGGTTCAAACTAGCTATATGGACATTATTTTTCAGATTAAGGCATTGGAGTGTTGCTTCACAACCATGTACCTGAACACCTTCTTTTGAAGTAGTTGGCCTCTTTATGAGTGTTTATTGCAGAAAAATACAGAGCATAAGATGAACATGTGATGGCATGTCTTCTGGAAAAAAAATTGGCAAAGTGTTATACAAACAAAACAAAAGTTACTTACTCTCATATGTTATATATTGATATAATTTCCTCCTGTCATTAATTAAATTACTCCAGTGTATGATAATATTATATAGGCTTAATTGTCTCTAGAACCTGCATGTATCACAGAATCCTCTTCTGCCATCCCACTAGAAGGTGTAGGCACATTTAGAATAATCTTTAATACATTCTAATTACATGTCAATAGGCAAGCAATTGTTATGGCCCATGGGGAGACATGAAATGCAAGTAGCACATATCCACTAGAAACTGATACCACGGTTAAGCTAGATGTGCTTGTTTGCAAGACAGACATGCACTGCATGTTTACTTTTTGGATTTCCTTGGGCATTAAGGCCTTGGCAAGAAAATGATTCCAATAATCCCATGAAAATCCATAACAACAAAGCAGTAAGAACTCCAGCAGCATATAATTTATAAATAGAGTTTTCACTATGATTGCTTAGCTGCTGTTCTTCTCAGCGTGGCACACTCAAAAAATTCAGAACAGTTTAATAGGCATCTAGTGTTATTATTGGACATGATAAACTTAAGAGTTGCTGTTATCATTAGACATGCTTTTCAGATTTAGAGCTGCTGTTATTATTAGATTGTCTAAAATATTGTAACTCTAGCCATCTTCCTCTACAAAAGCAACGTGGGGTGGGTGAGTGATTCATTCAGTTAGGTGCAGTAGTTTGTAATTCTTTATTTCTGAGTAATATACGAAGTTGATGTGTGTTTGAGTGAGGAATCTGTTTGCTTTACAGCACTGTTTTCACGCAGATATAATTTACACAGTTCATTGTCTTGAATTTTGGATTAAATGCAATGTCTGCACTTGTGAATTTTCAGTCCAGATTTCTAAGTTTACCAGTACGTTGCTTTCAGAGATGAATAGTTAAGGTTGTGTTCACTATAGCTGCATATCTGTGAACAGTGAATCAATAGTAAGTATTAACATGGTATTAAAGCCATGCATCTGTGATCCTCCACATTCGTCTATGGAATGGACTGCTACCTGTGAGAGGATCTCAGTGGGTGCGATGCCCTAGCTTCAGTGATTGAAGCTGATCAGTTCCTGTGATAGGCTCTTGGACCTGTGAAGATGCTGTTTTGGCTTCATTTCAGATTGATTTGGCTGTTGAAGGGTGTGCTAGTAGCTGCAGGATGACTACTCTGGGACTCAAAGACTGTGACAGGGTAGAAAGCACTGTTATCGCTCAAAAGTAACACCCTTGGATTTGATCATGGAAGATCAATACTTTTGGCTAACATAGGATTGTCTCCAAGTGTGGAACCTTGCAGCTTGAGACAAACCTCTAGAGAAGGCTAGTTCCTCTACCTAAAACTAATGCTAACACTACTCATACAGCTGAAAACACAACTATCTAAAGCCTAAACTAGTCATTCATAGGGATCAGATTAAGAGACATTGCATCGAAATGAAATCCTAAGCTAAAAAAAAGGTGATAGCACCAAGAAAGGGGGGATAAACACTTTCCATGAGGAAAAATAGAGAGGAAATGCAGAAGGAGAGGTCAGACAATTGTGACACAGACTAAAACAGCATGAAACCCTTCAATTCTCACAAACAAACACTAAAAATGAAAACCTGCAAATGGGAAAACACATACACAACATATCACAGCAAATCGAGAGGCAAGAATGCAATAAACATCAAACAAGGGCAGAGAAAGGGCACAGACCATTTTTACAGTGATAGAAGGTAGAAAATGCATTTGTAGAGGCCATATGCGGGCCTTTAACTCGCAAACACTTGGAAAACCAGTTTGGCATGGTGCCCTTGCATTCTGAGGTGTCCAACCCTTACAAATAAATGATTTGGAAAATATATAGAGAAAGGGGGAGAGAAAGAGGAGGAAAAGAGAGGGAAATGCGCCATTTTCAAACCAACCAAACATAATAAATCCCTGCAAGACCATGCGGGTGCCTAAGAAAGCCATTTCTCCGCATCATTTGATCTTCAGGGCAGAGTATGGGAACCATGAAGCAATAAATCTAGGTGATGGAACTATTAAAATTGCATTTCTGAACTCCAAAACTGTGTTTGCACTGTTGACCCCCCAGAACTCCATTTTTTGCATTTCTTTACACCAAAATGAAGCCCTCGACGAGACGGTTCCAACGCCACCAATTTTGTGCAATTTGGAGCTCTGAGTCAAAAGTTATGGCCAAAAAAAACAAATCCTAGTCGGCCCAGGGGGAGTTTCGGAGAACTTGGGAAGCGAGGGAATGTTCCCTGTGGACCTTAAAAAGCCGATTTAACCTTTACTGCCTTGTATTCCGGTGAATCAGACAGTTGGGGGAATGAAGGAACTGTTTTGAGTGTGCCCGTTTGACCCGATTTTGCCGACTTGCACTGCTTGGCAAAGAAAGCGGGGTTTCGAGGAAATGGAGGAACCTTGGCACTGTTCCCTGTGGGCCTTCCAGGCCCCATTTTGTTGCTTTTCTTTGTCTCTAACTTGGCAGGTATGACGGAGATGCAAGGTGCAACGGGAGCGAGGGCCTTGTTCCGAAGGTTCCAACGAATGTCGACTTAGTTGATTCCTTGCTCTATTTTCCCTGTTGGCTAATCAACGACCGCCTCGAAACGTGGGAACAATTCCCATTGTTCCCACGATGCCTGACTTAACCACCTCCTTCCCATCTTTCCATTACGGCGTTTGCGCTTGATCGAAGCATTGCTGGAACATTTGAATTGTTCTAACAATGCCATTATAATCCGACTTATCCATTTTTAAGTGTTTTGAGCAGAAAATCGGTACAAGGATGGAAGCGGGGAACAGGAGGAACAAAGGAACAATTCCAAAGGAACAATTCCTCTTGTTCCTTCAAAGGCCAATTTGCATTGTTTTTCCCTGTTTTTGCCCAATTTTGACCTGTTTTGCCCAAAAATCACCAACTCCTTGACAATAAAGCCTAGCAAGATGGAGGACAATGCCTAGAACACTTGAACTTGCCCCAAAACACTGAGATTTTCCCATAACTGTAAAATTTGAGATTTCCCTGATCAATGACAACACTGCCTAAGTCCAAAAATAGATTTGTAAGTTGTCAAAATAGTCTTGGGGGTTATTTTGGACAACAAGCACTTCACACCATGGAAGTGCAGACTGCAAATACTATTTAAGGAGGATGATATTTGGGGTTTTGTTGAGAAGAAGGTTACAGCTCATACCAATCCCTTATAGTTAAGCGAGCATAATTAGAAGGCAGCCAAAACAAAGAGAATCGTCCTTGATTCTATGAGCTTGATCTCTCACATCGCAGAGAAGAAGGCGACAAAGGAAATGTAGGATGCCTTGATCACTTTGTATCAAGAGTGTGAACATATCCTATAGGACGCTTTTGAAGAACAAGCTCACCAACACCTGGATGAGTGACACTGGTACTATGGTGAGCTACTTGATGAAGATCACTGAGTCGACGGTATGAAGGTTGAGGATGAAGAGCTAGTTGTCGTAGCTTTGAGTGGATTCCCAACACCTTGGTAACACTTTGTGCAAGGTATGTGTGCTCAGGAGAACATGCCCACTTTTGAGAAATTTTGGGATGTCTTTGTCCAAAAGGAGAAAAGGCGAGAGACTATTACATCCAAAGAGGATAGGATCCAAATCCCTCATCAAGAAGGTGAGGAGAGGAAGTTTGAAAGGAGGACCAAGGAAGGGTCAAATGGGGAAGAAGGGTAAGAAAGACTTGAGTCACGTGAAGTGCTTCAAGTGCCAAAATTTGGGCCACCACGCGTCTCAGTGTTTGAGAAGAAGAATGGAAAGGACAAGCAGTAGCAACAAAAGCAGTTTGCAAGAAGTGTTGAAGCTTCCACCAAAGTGGATGAGTTAGCATTCAAACTTGACACAACCTTCTCCACAGTGTCGTGCCTTTTCACTAACACCATCTTTGGTGTAGGGTGGTATGAGGACAATGGAGCACCTAGACACATGACCTTCAACAAGAATACTTTTGGAGACCTCGAGAATAGGAGGCTAGTATAGTGGTGAAGTTGGGCGATGATGCCACATATCCAGTTACAGGAATGGGTTGCCTCCTTTCAGGAAATGTTCTCAGTAGACATTGAATTTCAACAACATGCACATATTATTCAATCTTTTTTTCCTTTAAAGAAAAAATTAAAAGAAATAGATTGTCTGGATTTGAGAAGGGAAATTAAGATGGCCATAACTGTAAGCATAATGTGATTCTGCACTTGAATGTTTCCCATAGAGGGTCACTTCTGGAACATGGTACATACAATGTGACTGCATATACATGGTGTTGGAAATATTGTCATTGATATCAAAAGAGAAAACACAGCGATCAAATAAGAATAGTGGCCACAACAATGAATGTAATAAATAGCATTCATACTGTATACAACATTCAAAGGGACAGCAAATAGCAGTGATCTGATTGAAAGATGATAGGCCAAGTAATTACTTGATTTGATACAAGTAACAACGGTCTGTTAATGGGATGACAGAGATTTGATTTAATGAAATAAACAAGCATTAAAAGACAGACAACTCTCTTATTTGTTTAATCAGGCTGACCCTCATTAATGGGACGCTTGAGTTTAATCAGGAGTAAAATAACAATTAAATGAATGGACGTCTCTTTTGGTATATGGGTGTCTTTTGGTAAGGTCGTCTCCTTTGGGAAAAGGTATCAACGAGCTATAAAAGATAGATGAGAGGATGGAGAAAAAAAGCAAATGAAATGAAATTGATACATCATTGAAGTATAAGAAGCGTTAGTGAAGAGCAGAAGATAATGGAATAAAGTGCCTTGTCATTCAAGTACAAGCAGAATTTTAATGAAGAGCATATTTTTGTGAAGGACAGATCTTTATGAAGGACGGATATAGAGAAGAAGAAGAGAAGCAGATTAGCGATCATCCAGTTGAAGAAGCAACTACAGTAGGTGGAAGTTTATTTTGTTGAGGTCGGTACCTCACAAATCGGGGATTGGTGTCTCCAGTGGGTTGGTGCTCACGAATTGGCTGAGTTGGTGCTTGGCTTTGGGGATTGGTTCTCCAATAGGTTGGTCCCTAAAAGTTTGTAAGAGAAGTTATAAGCAATTTATCTTTGTGGTTTTTCCCGAAAGGGTTTTCCACATTAATCTGGTGTTGCTTTGTGTTATGTTATTTGAATATTTTTGAATTCTTTAATTGTGGATACAAGTTTTAATAAGTAAAAGTTAATCTTATACTGATCCAACCCCCCCCCTCTCACTATAAGTGTGTGCTTAACACAGGGGTTGTTTTCTACTTGCATTTTTAGCACGAGCATAGCCAAGAATAAAAGAAAGTGATATGTAAATCATAAAAATAAAGGGTAAGCTTCTTATTGCTTAACTGAAAACTTTCTCCAACACCTCACCCTTGCTTTCCAAACCAAATGACAAACCTAAAATTTCTTCATTGAAACTCAAGTGAATGTTCAGCCTTGCCGATCATCTCTCCTTGGCAATGAGTAACACTCTAAACTCCAATGGCTCGCTTTGATCAGCTCCATCAGCAGATGAAAGTGGTTTAAGTGGGAGAGATTGAGGTGGTAACCTGAGGCATCAGATCTGAGATTTAAAGGTCTTTTGTGCTAGTTGCGGGCTAATGGGTTACCATTGCAACAAGGTAAGAAAAGAAAATTCTATTACAAGTTCTCCAACTCTTACAATATCCATATTTCATTGCTTCAATTTCTTTTGATTGTATCTCGTAATGTTGAAAACCATTAGTTTGTAAATAATAGACGTGGTCTCATGGACTGTCGTGATTGCAGGGCATTTCTACAATGGATTTTGCAAGGATGCTCTTAAACTCTTTGACGTGATGAATCACTCTGGTACATGCCCTGGGATGGAACTTTTGTCAAATGTTGTATTTGTAGGTTCTGTTGTCACCAAGAAGTGTACCCAGATAGAGAATGGTGTGTGTACTCTCTCTCCTGTTGACAAAATTGGAACACCTCAAGGTTGTGGGTAACCTATGACTCAGGTGAACCTCCATAGTGGCTTAGTTCCCTTGTAAATCACCTAAAAACTAATAAAATTGACAAGGAAAGGGGAGAAGGAATGCAGGAAATATAAAATTGAGGTGATACACCAATGATTTGACACACACATGTGCTACTACATACAGAAAATATAGAGATCCACACACATGCACAACTCTAGGCTAATCTACAAAAATAATTCAAAGGTTTAGGTAAGGGACAGCAATATAGAGAAGAAATTCCACAACAATGCAATACAATACCCTGATAAACACGATGAATACTCAGAAAACCAGCGATATGAGAAGGCAAAAGTAGAGCTTTTCTATTCAGAGATGCAAGTACAAGCTAGGATTGCCACAGCAAAACAATTGGAAGAGTATATGTATGATTTCAATCAAAAATCAACCCATATATAAGCTACCCCTTGCTCATAATAGACTGCTACTAATTAATTATTTAATTTCTTTCCTCCCATGCATGGGACAAAAAGTTCTATTTTATACTGTGTTTTGTCCCATTTGTTTTTTCCTTTTGTCGTTTCTGCTTTCTCTTTTGCGTTTGTCTTTTCTATTTAATCCTTTTGTCTTTTTTGCTTTTGTCTTTTCTGCTTTTGTCTTTTCTCCTTTTGTCTTTTCTGCTTTGTCTCTTTTGCTTTGTCTCTTTCACACATTATCCTTTTGTCTTTTCTCCTTTACCCTTTTGTCTTTTCCACGTTTTATCCTTTTTTAGCAAACCTTAAATTAGCACTTTGCTAAATTTAGCCAATTTTCCAAAAATAGCCAAGTGGTATTCAATGTTTTGCATGGGAAATTCGGTAACAGGTTCTCTAGAAGAAATGTATGCAGAGTGTTGGGGTATGCACCTGGTATGTGAACTATTTGACTAACTGCCTAAAAGAATTTGTCTCTTGGATTGTCATGACTGTAGGATAGGCACCAAATGGTGTTTGTGATGAGGCTTTAAGGAGGCGTAAAAATGAGCTATTTGAAAAGGCCTTGGAAACCTTTATGGAAATATAATTGGCCAATGTTTCAATGGCACGAGGTTGCAACTTATGTTCTTTTGTCAAACATCTATGTAGAAGTACACAACTACGAGAATAATGATCGTGGCTAGAATAGATCAAATGTGTTCATATAAATTAAATAAAAGAATTTGTGGTTACTTTAACAACAAATCTTCTCTCAAAATGTTGTAGAGTTAACATGTGGGTTGAGTCAAGTTTGCATTGGCTTAGAGCGATAACAACTCTACCAAATGAATAGATCTCAAATTTTCCGGATGCCTTGGGTGCATGGTACGAGATGAAGTGCTTGTAGTGGCGTGATATCCAATATCTCTTTGCAGGTTTCCATTAACAAAACTGAATAGACTTAGATATAGATGATACTGTAAAATGACTATTATTCAAGGGCATTAGCGTTGCCATGTGCAGCCATTTCCTTTGACAGGTGTTCTGGGATTTGGACAGCCGATTACATGTTTTATTATTATATTGTCAACGCTTTGGAGTTTGACATGAGTAGCAAAGAAATACATGTGTTGAGGCCCATCACATGTTTTCACTTCAATGTGGGCATACTTATAAATGATAATGGATGTTCAAATTTAAAAAATGGTGTTTTAAATATTGTTTGAACATACAAAAAATATAAGCACGTTACTTTTCACGGCCACGTATGGCTCTCAAACAATTTTTTAGGGATGGTAATTTTTCAGTCTTGCCCTTCAAATTGTGCAAAACATAATTATTAATACGATAAAAATAAAATGCAAGTCAAGAAACGGTGTCCTTTGCCCTTGCTAGCATACTCCCACCCTGTGCCAAAAGAGGAGCTTTGAAACCGGGTGTCAACTTCTTCCAAAGCATTATGGACAAGGAAATTTTGTATGTTTAGTTGCAAGTGCCCTAGTAGATATAAGAAAACTGTATACTTCCCACAAGATTATTCTACCAAAGGAAAAACCTTTGCAGATTCTTAAGCTTCCCAGGCTCGTGAGGTATCGATGCCAAAAGACTTTTACCATATAGATAGACATTTAGAACAAGGCATTTTCCCGCATCAAATTACAGACAAAGAATGAGTAAGAGGAGACTAGGGAGGGAGCAACTAACAGAGGACATGGCGATTCTCACACAACATTGTGTTTATTTCACCAAATGCAACCAACAAGTGTCCATTCCAAATAGTTCGCCTTTGCTAGCATACTACCATAGCTATCACTATAACAAGGTAAGGGATCTTATGTCAACAAACATTTCCAAAATAACATTACATTTGCATCCCTTCCGACATAGCTTACATATCATGTGCAATTGTTAGTTTTATCACTTTGCAAAGGGAAGTGGAAGAGAGGACGGCATTGAGGAAAGCTGTGGTTAGTGAACAATGGGAACAATATAAGCTTTATAAGAAAAGCCTTGCAAAAGATATTGAGAAAATTATCTTGGAAAGTTCATATTGAGAGGGCGTTGAGAAGACTCTATAGCTATTTGATCCACTTGTCCAATTATTGAGATTGACTAATGGTATGAAACCTTGCATCAGCTTTGTGTAGGAGAGCATAGATCAAGCCAATGAACAAATTTAAAAAGTACTAGCAAACGATGTTGAAGAATTTCAGCATATTTGGAACATTGTCGACATCCAATGGGATACATTACACGGTCCTACACATGCAACGGGTAGCTATGTAAATACTAAGTTTATAGAGGTAAATCATAATTCAAATGGGCAGGTACATAATGGTATATTGGCAACAAGAGACAAGCTGGTTTGTGATAAAAATGAGAAGGTTAGGGTGAGAGAGCAACTTACTACATTCAAGAACCAAATGGGTGTGTTTTCCCGCAAGGAGGCACAAGAAGGCATTGCCATAGATCCCCATGTATGGTGGCAAACTTAAGGATCTTTTACTCTAAGATAAAAAAAGTTTGCCATGTGTGTCCATAGCCAATGTGTTAGTGTTGCAAAAACTAAACTTTCTAAGGAAAGCCTTGCAAAAGATATTGAAAATTTTATCTTAGGATGTTCATTTTGGGAGCGAACTAAGAAGACCCTAAAGGTGCTTTGACCGTTTGTCCAATTGTTGATTTTTTATTTTGAGCAAGTGAGACTCAGGGACAACACATGCATCGACTTATATCCACCTTCGAGTTTGAGACCTGACCATTCAGGAGCTACCCCAAACGTGTACCACCACCGCGGTCACGTTTGAGCTACTCGTGATCCCACTATCCGGGGAATTCTCTAATGTATGGATCAACGCAAGGGCACCACCCCACTGTACCTTACACATATGCCTGAATTAATAAAATTAAATCTGATGTAAGGGCACTACTGATCAAATAGATAAAACAGTAAATAAGCAAGATCAAGTAAATAAAATGCAAGAAAGAGTGATAGATAGAGTTTAGTAGAATGAATCAGCTTGTATTTGTAGGTCTGGACTGATTCTGGACTGGAGGCTAATATGGACGTATAGATTCTAGATTGTGTCAAGCTCTGTGTATCAGAAAATGGAGCATCAGACAATGATTAGGGACAGGAGCAACCTAGACTCAGGACAAGGGCGCACCTGGGTGCTAGCGTCCAATTTGTTCATTGGTGTCTGTGGAAATGGCTCAGGATCTAATTCTTTCTATGTCGCTCAATGTCGCTTCTTGTTCATTGTAGGCCACGTCAAGTTTGATGTACTATGTCACACCTGCAATTGCAAAATAAACCCTAGCTACCTACACAATACTCAAGTAAACATTAGATGAATAATTATATGCATATGCTTAAGTTAGACTGACCTCGGCGGTCACCCCAATGTGATTGTCACCGAGCGCTGCACTACATTTCAGACTCGATGTAGTTCTAGTGTGTGTGTGATTGAAATAGTGTCCCTTGAGCTAGGATGCCCTAGTGTCAATCACAAAAAGAGATAGCGAGCTACAACTACTTTGTCCCAAATGCAAATGTGTGGTATAGAATTCGGAATAAACCCTCCTATGCAATGAAGTATGCAGTCCTTGATGTAGTAGATAGAAAATATTAGTTTTTAGTAATAGTATGTGCCTCTTGAATGCTTTCCCCCTTAATGAGGTTAAATAAGACATGTATATATATATGATTCATTTGCTTAACTTTTGTCATTAACAAGTAAAAGGCCAACTAAGGGTGATAAACAAAGACAAGAAAGAAGTGGCATTCAAAAGATCGGAAAAAAAAATTGAGGACAGAGGCGCCCAGAGGGGACAGTAACACCCGGACGCTCTTGTCCCTAATGGGCGCTCCTATACAGGGTGCTCAAAAGGTCAAACAATGTAGTCAGAGCTACGTGGGATGTCGACTGGTATGCAAAACTATAAGTTGTTAATCAAAAACAAGCAATAAAGATGAAAAGGATAAAAGCAATGTCAAAGCAAAGTAAAAGGGTGTTGATGAGTAATTCTCTTGCTTAGGAATCATGTATATAAATGAAGATTTAGAGGCTAGATGTACATAGTAAGTGTGTGATTTAGTGACTACAACACCCAATAACACCCATAGTTTTGTCACCTCTAAGTACCCAAAAAGAAGGTTTGCCCTACCCGACTGGGCGTTGGCTCATTGGTGGTTAGGTATCCTCGAGGCCCCTGTCCGTTCCTAGCCGAGTGCAATGCGTCCCCTCCATCTACCAACCCCAGAGGGTTTTTTGATAAAGAGGGAGTGCCATAATCAAGAAATTTGCCACATGCACAAAGCTTGCAGTTCCCTTCCGCTGCAAGCAATCGCCTACCCAATACAATAGACGTCATTTTCTACACTCCCCACCAAGGAGTAACGCAATCAAACCTTTCTCACCGGCATTCATAGGGGCAATGTACCAAAGCTCCTACAAAACATTTTGAAAACCGGCCTGCATTCTTGCTTCACACAACCTAGCATGCTGGCACTTAAGGATGAGGTGAAGGAGAGAGTCCCCTCCAACATCCTCACACAACGGGCACTGACAACCAATTGAGGGATCAACCAACCCAATCCTAATTGCACAACTATTAAGGACAAACCCTCCTACTTGGGCATTGAGAAGCCAGCAGACAGCTTTTGTTGACACATTCTCATACCGCTGAGCCCACTTGATGTAATTTTGAGTTTCCTCCAACTTGAATTGTTTAAAGAATCTCAAGGAATCGTGTGATCTGAACTTATTCTCCCAAGCGACCCAAGTCTTTGCACACACCAACAAGCTCTTGCCTTCTGCATTGGGTACATTCTTTTTGAGCCATTTGGTAGTCCTGTAGATTCAAGTCCATATTTCACCCACCCTGCAAGGTGGGTTGTTGTTAACAAGATCAGCAATGAACGTTTTGAGACCACCATACTTCTCCAATCTTCCCAACATAGAACACTGGGACTAGGAAGATGTTGAGTTCACAGTGCATAACAATCTGCCCTACCATGTTGGAAGTAGAGGACTTCCCAAAGATACACTTCATTCGCTCCACTACCACCCTCTAAAGGAAATTTTGCTTGGCCAAATCAAACATTCCAATCACCTCTTGACCAAAAGTGAGCATAGGGTAAAAGGGCATGGAGCAAGCAAAGGAACAAATAAAAAAAGTACTAACACAATAATGATGGATTTCAATGTATTTGGGACATTGTGGATATCTGATGGGATATGTTACATCGTCCTATACATGCAATGGTTAGCTATTTAAATCCTATGTTTATAGAGGTGGATTGTGACTCGGATGAGGAGGTATATAACGGTATATTGGAAACAATAGACAAGTTGGTTCGTGATGAAAATGAGAAGGTTAGGGTGTGAAAGCAGCTTGCCGCATTCAAAAACCAAGAGGGTATTTATCCCACAAGGAGGGAAGAAAATATTGGCATGGATCCCTGTTTATGGCGGCAGACTTATGGGTCTTCTGCTCTAGAGTTAAAAAAGCTTGCCATGTGTGTCTACAACCAATGCACCATTGCTCTTGTATGGGAAAGAAAGTGGAATACACGGAATTTGATCCCTACTAACAAAACAAACCAGCTAGGAGCTAAATATCTGTTACACCTTGTGTTTGTCCAGAACAATTTACGATTGCTTGAGCACAATCTTGCAAAAATGACAATTCTAATCTTGGAGAAGAAAGGAGATCAGAAAATGTTGATAGTGTTGATAAGCTTGATAGAAAATTAAATAATGGAGTTAGTGCTAGTTTTTATTTTGAAGCAAGTTTTGATGTTGAAGCAGGTTTTAATATTGCAGATGTATTGTACTTTTAAGTTTCATTTTAATTTTGAGCTTAGGCTCTAAACTATCTTTGCTTTCTTTTAATGCTACTCAAATTTGAAACTCTTACACATTTCTCAATTTTGCAAGCTTTAAGTTTATACTCATTGTTTGGTAGATGTATGTATGTTTGCATGTTCTACATCATTTATGATATTTGTGCGTGTGTGTATGTGTTGAACCAGATTTTTCCAAACTTATTCAAGAATTCTGGATGTCCCGAGTTGTTTGCCCTCCCAAACGGATCCGGATTTCCAAACTTGGTAACTATGGCTTCAATTACCAAGGGGGTGTCTTGAGCAAGATTTCTCTTTTGAGATTTTTGTAAGACTTAAATTCATTCCCAGAAAGATGCAATCAATGGTCTATGTCTAGAGTAGGACTTCCCATGCCATAACAAACACCCCATCACACATACTATAAATTTAGATGGGTATCTAGCACAAACAATAAAAGAAACATAGAGATAGATAATTAAAGGAATAATTATAAGCTATAGATTGCCTCTGGACTCTAAGAAGACATGAACTTGGCGAATAATAATGGATCCTAGAAAGCCTGAGGCTGAAGGTAGACTTAATGTTTGGGACAAAACATGTAATTTATAAATGAGGGATACACACTGGTTGCCAAAAGCCAAGGTGATCCTGATGACCCAGATATCACGTCTAGCCACATGAGAAATCATTCTAATTTGTGAATAGAAAAATCCCAAGAGTCTAGCCTCTGCATCCCAGGTAATGTGAAGGGATTGGGCTCTATTGCAAGCAATAGTTTTTACAGTCAGAGCCACAATGAAAAATTCTGAGGAGTGACAGTCGTAAGGTTTATTTGAGTCTCACTTGAAATTTGAGAGCTTAATAATCATAATGTCAGCATTGTCATTCTTTTTTATTTTTGGATTAAGGTTAATGGATGCCAAATTTATTGGGGAGTCACTTTATGTAACTTGAAACTGTGACCCAGCAGAGGCCGTTGTGCTTTAGCTTTAGCCTACCAACCATTGACAAACAGCCCTCGGGCTGTCAACATTGTCATCCTGAAGCAAGAATTGGCAAGGCCAAAATAAGAAGTAAAAAAGATATGGAGAAAATAAAGGTGTTTGGTTAGGGACCAATCTCGTCAATAGTCAGAAGCAAGGGTACACCAACAGTTAGGAAGCTCATAAAAGGCACCCTTTTGGTATTGAAGAATTCAATTTTTCAGCCAAGCTGTTGGCCCCGTCACTAGCACTGTCAATCTTGTAAGCTCTTTGTCTGCAATGGCAGAACATTGGTCCTATTCTAATAATGTTGATCTATAGTTTAAGTATGCCTGTCTAACAGCACCGTTAGATCAAATAAGATAAAATTAAAAGTAGTATGAAGACAATCATGTGAGATATATGAGATGCTCTGCTAGCTGTATTTCAAGAATGAATTTCACGAAGAGTTGCTAGATTGCCACTTAATTTGCAATGTTCTAACTTTTTGTACTGCATTACAAATCTCTTTTTTGTTGCATAATGAAGCCAGGGCTGCTTCTTTCTTTTTAATGGGGTCAGATATATGGGAGAGGGAAGACACAAATCACCCATGCTTACAAGCCTAATCATACTACACAGAGGGAACATGTTTCGATTCAATACCCTAAATTTAGGATCAAATACTGTTCACTACCCATTATTGGTGTGCATTCACCATACAGACAAATATCCCTTGTTATTTGCATAAACCATAGAGGCCAGTTTTTAAATCACAGACAAGTTAGTGTTCCACCTTGATGTTAGACAACAATCCTTAACAAGCTGTAAACACATGTTTTCGACTCGCAATTGCTTGATGTTTGTAGTCAGTCAAATGTGACTCGTTCAACACATTGGGATTGGTGGAAAAAATTGAGCAGAGGATTGTGTTGATGGAAAACTTAGGTATATCAGACAATAAACATTTGATAGAGGTGTGTGTTGTATACAGTCACCATGGTTTAGAATAGGAAGGCCCGCTTATACAGGTGTGCCCAACGAATCCCATTGCTATTTCACATTTCACTTTGGTAATGTAACTTGCTTTCATTTACATCTCTATGTAATTAACGAGAGATAATACAGCAAGATGATTTCCAACATCTTTAGGCCAAAATGATCTATGGGACCTATCGAAGTGTTTTTACCATTTGGAATCCTGTTTCTAAATAAATTCCCCATGTTTTGTTTGATTGTGGTGATCTAACATTTCTATATACTAAGTTGTACTGATGTGATCATATAGGAAAGAAAGGACCAGCAAAACAAAACAAGTAAAACTTCCTGACCTCGCCAAACATCTGGCTGACTTCAGGTGAGGTCACAAAGTCTCCTCCACTCCCAAATACATCTCGGTTCATATAAAACCCAGTATTAGGATTCGTTAAAACTTCACCCATGTACTCTGCTACTGTAATAGGTCCTCCCCTAAACTGCAATCAAAATTAACAAAATAGTCAACCATTGTATTATATATATAGTCTGTGTACACAGTACATAATATTATAAGTAAGTAACATATCTGCATGTGTATATACATATTTGTTACTTACTCATAATATTATGTACTGTGTACACAGACTGTATTATTATAAGTAAGTAACATATTTATGTTACTTACTCATAATATTATGTACTGTGTACACAGACTGTATTATTATAAGTAAGTAACATATCTGCATGTGTATATACATATATGTTACTTACTCATAAAATTATGTGCTGTGTACACAGACTGTATTATTATAAGTAAGTAACATATCTGCATGTGTACATTCAGATATGTTACTTACTTATAATATTATGCACTGTGTACACAGACTATATATATACACTATATACATATACACGTGTATAGACATACATATGATATTGAAGGACACCACTTACCTTAATCAGACTCTTGATGTGCTTGGCCATGGGGGACTCCTCAAGAACCTTGTGTTCGTGTTCTGCCATGCTATCCAAAAATTAAGGGTGCCCTAATTTGAAAGTCATGAAAGAATTCAGCATTATTTACACCCACCTGGAGGATTATACAAACCTGACCGATCAACAGAAATGAATGACTGAGAGGCGGCTGTAGAGGAATTGTCAGCATCATTAGAGAGGGTTCCACTAATTTCAGAGTTTGATTGGTGAGAGAAATGACGAGACAGTGAACGCATCGAGGAGAGAGTGATTGCACGGAGAAGAGGTGATCGGTAACCTGTAAGCCTACTCAACGCAGCCATTGTTGATTACTACCTGAGAATGTTGATGTGAATGTAAATGTGAGGTTTTAAAGGCTCTGTGTTGAGGGATATATTTTATAGCTGCGTTATAATACAGCCACGTCAGAAATTCAACATATCAAGTTTTTTTAAATGGGGATAGGCAGGTAATTATGTTATTTTTACTATTGGAAGTGCCCTTTATATTAATAAAAATTAAAGAGAGTTACACAAAAATACCACGTAGGCACCAGAAAATGTCCAAAGGGTAAATAGAAAGCACGAGAGTTACCAAAAAGTAGAGAGCATTAGGCACAAGCCGTCGTGCCGGGAGGGGGAGGAGGAGGAGGATCACCCTGAGGAGGGATGAACGCTCCACTTGACGGCTCGGCCAAAGGAGGATCAACCTGTCAGCCATCCTAGTCTGGCATCTACATTTATAAAGGCATAATAATTCCCCAACCGGGGGGCAAATATTCAAGAAGTGTATGAACTTCAAACGGGGGAGAGGCCCACTGTGAAGAGCTAATCACGGCCTTCCCCCTCAGAGGTGGGCTCCAGCCCGACCTGGAAGAGGATAATGCTGAAGGGCCACCCCGGGGAGAGGTAGAGCAATGGCTGCAAGCGCAGTTTCTGTGATGCAGACCTGGTGGAGGAGGTTGCTAAGGCAGAGATGGCTGAGGTGGCGATGGCAAACGGTCCGGAGGGACCCAACTCATTGTGCACGGTGCACTCCCCTAGTGTGTGAGCAACTCCTACAAGTGAGCAAATTCCAGAGCAACTTTTTCGACTTGAGCTTGAATTTGTATGCACATAGTAGACAATATAACCACTTTGTCATTAGTGGAGAATAAAGCAACAAATTGATCATTTTGGAATAACATAGAATTTCGGGCTTTTCAAATATGAAATAGAACACAAGCTCTAAAGCATTGCCACATATTATCAATAAAATTAGGCCAAGGGTTGAAATCTGTAGCATTTGATATTTATATTATTTATGTATGTATAAAAGGGAAAATTTTAAGAGTCCCTCAAAAAAATGTCTTAGAAAATATTTGGCGAATTTTGCAAAAACCACTTTCACATGAATGGCAAATCACAGGGAAAGTTGTTTCGTGCAGAAAGTGATTTTTTAGCATCATTTTAGGAAAGGTTAGTGCAGTAAAAGGAACAAATTTCCGCAAGATATCGATCGGAAACATAAAAATTGCTACCGTCCAACAGTATGGAAAATGCTACCCATCCAGTAGCATTTTGCATGCTACGCCAAACCGGTAGCATTTTACATGTTACTGGTTAGTAACAAGTAGTAGCAGGTAGCGTGTGGAATGTTATCGGTTGGCAGCATGCAAAATGTTGTTAGTCAGTAGCATCTCTATGTTACCCAATAGGTAGAATCTTCCATGCTAACCAACCATTAGCATTCTCAATGCTATCGGCCAATAGCATTCCCCATGTTACCTACTGATAGGGTAAAAGATGTTACATGTCGGTAGCATTCTCCATGCTACAAACCAGTAGGCATTTATGATGTTGTCGATCAACATCATTAGAAATGTCTACCATGACGACAGCACTAGACCATGCTACCGGTTGGTACCATGGAAAATTATTCATGCAACTGAGTTGCATAGCATTGAAGCTACTATCCGACCAACAGCATTTTCACATATCTACTGGCCAGTGGCATGTTTCCATGCAGTCGGCATCGGTAGTAAATTAAAAAAAATCCTATATATACATGGTCATTCTAGTCATTTTCACTTTACACAAATGAGGAGAATAACCACAAAAAAGGAGGAAAAAATTCTCAGGCAAACAAGAAAAGATGATCTGGTAAAATTCAGACATAGGAAGAAAGGACATCTACAAACAGGAAGAAATGATTTTATAACAAATTGGCAAAAAATGCCAAGAAGAAAGACCATTTCCACATAGCCCAAGAGCCTAGCTGTGTAAACAGCAAATATACGAGAAGTTTTCATTCAAGAGCCTGTTTCTTTCCACAATTGTACGCATTTCTACAAGATCCTAATACTTTTTTCCCAATGGATTGAATCAGATGGTTTCACAGGGCTAGTGTATATGCCCCCAATTTTGTACATACTAGAAAATAACTCAACAATCTTCTAGCCAACTATGACACTTCCACTTTTACCTTTCATATTTAACTCCCATCTCACACACAGTAATTTATAATGTCACCTGAGGACATTGAGTGTATGATAGGACCACCACATAAGGATGTGGGATCCTGTCACGACGAAGGTTGATTTATCTAATAAAGATTGCAAGTATTTGGAGTCTCACTATGAATTTTCTATTGATCCAATTGCAGTTGTTACTGGTAAGTTTATTTGTGTTTACAACATTTTTATTTTGATTGATTTTCAATTTCTACATATTTTTGATTGTGTTTTCTAATTGAGTATTAATAAAATTTGTGTATCCTTACATTTATAGCTTCCCATAATACCCTTCAAAAAGGGGAATTCTACTCATAGGATTTCAATCCACCCATTTCTGAAGGCATCGTTGTGCAATTCTTCCAGGCCATAAGTTGTATTACAAGGTTGGTATATGGATATTTCGTGGTGGGCATTGGCTTATATCATTTTCACCTCTAAGTGGGTAGAAAATTTGATTTGTGTAGTATCTGTATCCTCTAGGATAAAAACTGATTTGGCTAACATTCATTTGAATGAAAATGTTACTATCAGCTCAAGAAATTTTATTCTTGGTTTATATTATAAATCTCTCTATAATTTATGTGGCACCACTTCTCCGACCATAATACAATGCAAAGCTATCAGCTTTGTCGTTAACAATTCAAGAGCAGGAGAAGAGTCTCAAATTTTTTGCTTATTTGGTTTTTAATTATTATTCTTATTTTTTGTAATATTTATCTATTATATTTAGGATTAGTAAGCATTTTATCTGTTGAATTATAATAGGGGATAGCTACTGTTGCGGCTATCATCATGAAGGGAAGTTGATACTATCAGAGGAAATTTCCCACCAAGTTCCAGAGATTCATGTTATTGTTACAAATGATCAACTCATAGAGGAGGACAACACTCCACAAAACTATCAAATGAATGCGGAGTTGCTTACACCCTCAAACTGACGCATCCATCATACCACCGATTTTAATCACAGGTATTTATGATGTATATATGTTTCAATATGTATGAAAATAAATGTAATTAATTATTTATAACTGTGTATATGTTTCAATAATATTTATAACTTATATTCCTTTGCTACAAAAACTTCCTATAGCAAAATGATTATATCGTCGAGGCTCGTGGTATCCCAATAAAAAAATGTCATATGAATTTGATCAAACACAAGATGTAGAAATATATTTGATAGCCTCTGCTCTTAGGCTCCATGTATGAAATCTTATTTAATTTGTATTTTTTTATTATATTTTTTTTAAACAAAGATTCAATAAGCTCATAAATCAGTAATGCTTTATTATGTTTTTAGATCTCACCCTACCAATACAAATCTCACATTTATTAAGACTAATTCTCTACAACAACCACATAAACTACAACAAGCCCCATTTGTACCTCAGCATGCAATCCACTTAACTAAGCAATGTTTTTAATCATAAATTATATAATGTTATATTTATTATTATTTCATTCCTATTATGTTTTTCATTTAAATTTTTCTCATGTTATTTACAAAATTACAATTGATTTTTTTAATGCCTCCTCCACCTCTAATTCAAAATCCATATGTTACAATGAAGAGGAAGATGCCACCCTCCGCCACCTGCACCAAAAAATATCAAGGACCAGGTTTAGTGGAAAGCATATTTCATTTGTTCCTCTAACTTTAAGCAGGGGACACTCTTAATTTTTTTGTTGATTTTCCAATTTTTTTCGTTGGGTGATGTTCCTAGTGGATGAGGTGTTTCAATTTTTAATGAAATTGATTGTGGATGGGGAATACCTATCGATTGAAAGTAGAGTTCAAGCCCATGGAAACATTCAATCCACTAAGATATGACTCATGGGTTGCAAGGCATCATTCTCCAATAAGAGTGGATAAATCAAACATACCTTCCTCCCAATGTACAGTCTACCTTAAATAATGAGACCAAAAAAATACTTTTGTACTTAATGCTATTTTGGTTGATAGTTGTGAAGCCAATGTTAATGATGTTCTATTGAAGGATATTGAACAATTAAAATTATGGAAGTTTATGGCTAAATTTATGATAAAATAAATGAATTCTCGATTGAAAAATCACTCCCAATGACATATATTGTATTCTTCAGTTCAAAAGGAGTCCAACAAAGCTTGATATTTTGTTGAATCAAGCTATGTCTGGGTTCTGTATCTTTATGAAAATGATTATGATGATGAAGTTGCTAGATATTACGTTGAATAAAATTGAAGATGTTAAATGCAGAAGCACAAGCCTACCACAATATGTGGTCAAAAGACAAGGGCCTTGTAGTTATTGCAAAATGCGGAAAGAGATAAGGCATTGGCAAGTCTTACTATTTTTTCAAATTTGATTTACAAATTTTTTAAACTTTATTAATTATTTTTCTGTTTTGAAATGCAGTCAAAGTACCAAAATTTGAAAAATGAGGCTACAATGTTTGATGTGCATTTAAAAAGTTCAAGGAAAATTTTAAATGTAAAAATTGAATTGAAGCAGAAGCTTGTTATCTTAAACAAGCACAATAATACCTCAAGAAGGATAATAAAGAAGCATAAAGGAGAGATATTATTAAAGATGAAAACAGAACATGATCCAACATTATTGTCTACTGGTGATGTAGCAAATCCACAATGGGAAATTATTTCAGATATCAAAGTTGCAACGAAGGATCTTGTCCATTCGGGGTGTTGTAAAAGAAAGTTCTGGTGTAGAGGAGATAAAAACACAAACAAAAGAGTCTTCTTAAAGATGAAGTTACAAAAAGAAATTGTGAAATTTGTAATTGTTTTTTTTTAATTTTGTTGTAAAAGTGCTTCATATTCAAAGTATAAATATATATTTTTTATGAAAATATTGAGAGTTTTAAATTTAAATTGATGTGGTGTTGTACTTTATTAGTGCATAAGTTCTTCAAATAGATTCTTCAAGTGATTATTATTCTCGATTGTGTTTGGTATTACTATTGCATAATACATTATTGATTATTATCATTTTCAAACACTTTTTGTGGATAGAAGTTGCATTTCCAAACATTGAAATTATTTTTCAAAGAACATACACTAAAATTATATGAAAATATTGACAATTAAAATTTATATGGTGTTGTATTTGTACTATATTCATGAATAAGTTCTCCCAAAAATGGTATGATATTATTTTGATTTAAAAGACAACGGCAAAAACGAGCATAACATTTTTCTATTAAAAACTCTAAACAAATTGCAACATTGAAAATATTATTCAATAAAGAACATGTGTATATCAAAAATAACAAGATACATACATGTAATATGATATGAAATTTGATTTCCAGAATTACAATGTCCATACATTCTTCTTTACTCAATATCAAGTAGCTCAAAATGAAACATATCTTGAATATTTTGGTCCCCAACACTCAAACTGTTATCTAATCTTTCGCTGTGATTTTTAGTCACAATTTTGCTGCTATCCACAGTTCATGTATTAGAATTACATACCCCTCTCCTCTCTACCAGAGAATTCCATATTGTCATTACTCGTTTATAAGGAAATGTGTCCACATCATATCGTGAAACATACAATCTCAAGCAAGTCTCAAGTTTTTTTATCCATTCTATTTCGATATTTTGATTTTATAAATGTTAATGCGCTAAAAACTCTTTCGTATTCAACTGATCCCAATATCATTATTTGAGAAAATTCATACAATTAGAAATATTTACTAATACTTTCACGAAGGATGCTACTATGATACAACTTTTTCCACAGACGTGTAATTGTTCCATTATCTGTTGGTTCACTTAGTAAGTATAATTGTTCGCTCATTGTCATGTTGAAATGACTTGATTGCAATGAAATTAATTCCTTTTGAAGAACACCCTTAATCTGAAATCCATTACATTCAACTAATTTTCCAAAATGCTTAATGAGAATACCCATGTGTCTTTTATATATATCAACTAAAGCTTTGTTTATTGCAGGATTCCAAAATATAGGATTGGCCACTCTCATGGCCTCAAGAATCTCACCCCTTTTAAAACAATCTCTAATCTCACTGGATAAGCATTGTGAAATTTTCTACAATTTTATTCTTGTTTAAGATATAAGAGCTTCATATAAATTATGTGTTACAATTACTTCTTCAATCTCTGATCCAACAATATCCACTCATTTTTAGAAAGTGTGCATTTGAATCTCATTC
Source organism: Taxus chinensis (assembly GCA_019776745.2). Taxonomy (NCBI): domain Eukaryota; kingdom Viridiplantae; phylum Streptophyta; class Pinopsida; order Cupressales; family Taxaceae; genus Taxus; species Taxus chinensis. Next base: position 826,115,126 of record CM034150.1, read on the forward strand.
TCGTTTACAAGGATATAAAGATGAACACAATTTATTGAATCTTAAATAGATTTTAGGATCCTTCAAATTTGTCATAGTTTATTAACTACTGAATACATGTCGTTGAAAGCAATCATCAAAGTTTTTATAACAAATCTAGTATTTGACGCACCCTTTTTCTCAATCTAATGAAGTCATCTATATAGATGGATCTTTCTTGAGCATGCTTTGTTAGGTAATTGATTTCATTCAACATCAAAACAATCCCGCAAAGCGGTAAACAATGTTTCCAAATCTGTTAAGCGATAAAGAAAACCTTTTTCCTTGTTAACTTGCATATGGTTATTAATAAAAAAAAATTGTGTGTAGGCCATTGAAATCCATCTTGTATCAACATCTTTAAGAAGCTTTTTACCATTTGTGACTCCAATTGAAAACTTCTAAAACTATAGAAATATTTTTTTTACTACTTGACATACAGACATGTAGTTCACGAATAAGCTCTTCAACTTTTTCAACATTTTCATGCGTTTTTACTATCATGTATGCAAGATTCATCATGTGAGCTATGCAATGAATAAGAAACGTATAAGGAGCAACCGATGTTTGTAGGCACACACATAGACCAGTTCTATGAACCTGCATCACTGATGCACCATCAACACCAATGCACATAAGCTTTGTAGTTACATAATAATCATCCACTCCTATTATATCCTTCAAATTAGATATAACTAATTTGAAAATATTTTCAACATTACAATTTTCTTTCATTTTATGAACAACTAATAAATGATGTGTCCTTGTGTGGTTCTAGAAAGTATACACATACATACAAACCCAAGAAGTGTTGTCAATAGCTGTAATCTCATCAATGGAAATAGAGATGAAACTTGCATTCTTGACGTTTTCTTTCAAATCCTCTTTTTCAATCATTGCAAGACATCTCACCATTTCCCAAGCACTGCTCTCTGACCAATGTGATTGTGGAAGGTTAGGAAACCCGTTGAACTTAAAAAAATTCTTAAATTTGAAAAAAAAAATCTAAAATAGGTCTGCCCATTTTAAGAATAAAGAATATGGTTGAAAATTGTGTAGTTTTTGCCTTCACATTTTCATTTACATCTTTTCCAAATTTTGCATTAATGGTTCTGTTGGTACCCAAATTTACTCTTCTTCACAAACCGAGCAGCATCATGGATTTGACAGGACACTCAAAAGCAGATAAATGATTATGTATGTTGTTTTGTAGCCGGGGAAGCAATTTATCTAACTTTTTAGCACTCATGCTTTGAAGAAGTGGGTAGCACCTTAAAAGGATTTGATCTTATCCTAACTATTTTAGGTTGTGCCTTTCAACCAAGGTAAGAGAACCTATTTTGTAACCTCTGTTATTAAAAGAGATGCATATACCTTTCTTTTGCACAAATTTTATAAAGAAAACCTTGAGAAAATATGATCAACACACCAAATCTAACTCTCACGAGTTGACACTTCTAGATTATGGAGATATTTTCAATACAAGGCAAAGGTTACTAAAGATATTTGGAATCCTGATTGCTTCTACATATTTTTGACAGTGGGATTTTGCATTTGTTTATACACAGGACAAAACAGGGGTAGTTCAGGGTAGGATTATTTGTTTTTGAGTGATTTTGGTGGGAGATGAAGCAGAACAAAGTTGATTATACTGGATCTTTGGATGGACTTCACAATAATGAACAACTTCATAACAAAAAGCTCCAGAACAGTCAAGACGTTCCTTCAACCAGAAGGTGTGCTTCAATGGAAGCCCAAATTAGCACGTTTTAACATAATCTTTGAGACTCCAACAAGAAGACTCAAATTGGAAGACTCAATTAAACACTAAAGTTTTTGATTAATCACGCCTAAGGTACACCCGAAGACTTACATAAAATCTTTATCAACAAATGACAGTAAATTGATTTTAAATTTGTTTATCTCATCTAAGATGAAGGCTCTTCTTGAAATGAAATTGCAAATACCATTAAATTGTCACAAGGATGAGATCCTGTGTGATTTCACAAAAATTTCAGTGTAAGATTGCAATAGGAATGAAAGAAACTATTTGCAGACATTCTGAAAATAAAGCAAACACAAAATTGCTAGAGATTATACACAAATTAATTCCAAAATTGCTTAGATTCATCTGCAAGGGAAAGCTTCCAGAGCAATCTCAGTGCTTTTCAATGGCTATACAGCTGCAACCAACTTGACACGATAGAAAATCTAACACAAAAAGAAAATAACAGGTAATCTCGGCTTTAGCCTATCAGGAAGACGAATTTCTCAAATCTTTTCTTAAGAATTCATGCGCTGACCTTTTGCAAGAGTAATCTCATTACATTTATAATACACCCTTCACATCCAATTTTACTCCCCAAAAGAGGAATATTCGAAGCACCTTTGTTGCACATATCAGATCATGATTTGCAGAAAGCGACATTCAACAGATTCGTAAAAAAGTTGCCAAGTGTTTTTAAAAAAGGTGAATCATTGCAAATATTTGCATCATTATTCTAACTGGAGGCATATTCTTTATCCTTGGCGCCTGGAGCACCTTTTCCCCTCAAAAGAGAAGAATATTCAAGGGACCTTTGCTTGTTACCAATTTGTTTCAGACAGAGACATTTAACAAATTCAGATTTGAAATCTGCCAGGTGGACCAATTATGAACTGATCACGTCTCTGGGACCCTCAAATAATGACTAGGATTCCATGCCAAAACTTTTCGGGAGTCCTTCTAATCATTCTGATTCTATCATGTGAGAAATCCCTCCTTTAATCATTTTTTGGAGCCTCTACATAGCTGGACTTGACAGGTCATCCCTTTTTGCTCTCGAGGCAACGCCTTTTTCACCTTTTGCGCCTGCACTTTCATCATTTCATCCCTTTTCCCTCCTTTTCCTCTGAAATTTTACTCTGTAACTTCTGGATCTGGCATTTTATGTTTTTGCATGAGCCTGAGCAAAAATCCACTTCAAGAGTACTTTAGATTTACAAATTGAGATCCCAAATTGATTCAATTAAACTTTGTAGACCAAAACGACACAATTTTACCAAAAAATTGATGAAGAATGATGCAAAAAATGCATTTCCAAACATCTTGGAGCTTCAATGGTGGCAAAAACAAATGAAATGCACAGCTACAATTAATCTTGCCTTTCAACTTTTAATCTGAGCCCTCCACGTGGCAAAATGTGATTGGAAATAGGCGTGGGAGCATTTTTTGACATTTTATAACTTCTGGAAGAAAGTAAAATTTTGACATTTTCTCCGCCCCTCCGCCCTCAAAAAATGGGCTTGACATGTGTCCCAATGTGGGTCCTAGCAGACCTGCACTTCATTTTTTCACTTTATACCTATTTTCCAAAAAGGAAAAAGTTTCATATTTTCGCCACGGGCCCACACCTCCGTTTTTGACTATTCAACGCTAGCATTTTTTTCCTCTCGAGGCCGCGCTTCAACTTACAATTTTATCCTTTTTTTACAAAAGGCAAAAAACCTTAAATGACCCCGAAGCTCCGTTTCTCCATTTCCCTACTTGCTACGTGTCTCAATGGCGTATTTTGAGATGGTCCCGAAAAGTAGAGACCCCAAACATGTGCGGTCCCTCCACATGTCCCAGGCCCTTTAGGAAGTTGCTTGAAAAGTCTAAGTATGGGAAGGCCTGACGGAAGCCTCCACGTGTCTTTATGGCGCAACTTCAAGATGGTCCCCAAGAGCGGAGACCCTAAGAAAGCGTGGGCTCACCATGTGGACATGTTTTTGGTTCAAGTGAGCCTTAGAATTTTTAAAGTGCCCTACAGAGCCGCATCCAACCAGAAAGGGCCATGTTTCAACTGATGCCGAGAAGTAATTTTGATCGGGAAACTACACCTGTCAAACCGTAAAATGTAGGAGAACCACCATTTGAGCCCGGGGAGACAGAAAACATAACAGAGGACATAAACTGAAGAATTTCAATGACAAATAGGGTGAGACAAATTTGAGCACCAACAGGTTCCTCCTTTCTCCTCAAGTTTTCGACAATGTTTCATCTTATTTTCATACTCCTCCTTATATCTTACATGCATGTACTCTTTCGCAATTTTCCATCTACGAGTCTTTGTTATTTTCCCATCATTTTCCTTGACTGTGATATATACTTTGCCACAATGTTTCTCAATAGTCTCCAATTTAAGTTGCATTTTATGTTTTTCCTAATTTCCAACCACAAATCATACATCTACATTATTTTGGAATATCACTACCATTATCTGGCCGTACAAGTTCAATGAATGGGTATTTTACTGCCCATTCTACCTAAAAAGACCTTCCAATTATCCAAGAAGTTTTATGTAGACACAAAATCATGCACTTTAGACATTATTTAGTCTCAGTCTCATACTACTATTTAGAAGGTTTTTGAGTGAAGAAAGTATTGATTAACCCCCATCTTTTTGGCCATATTTTATTTTATTTCATCATTCTTGACCTTTTATACCTACATGCCCAGTTTGTTTTGGTCATCTTCCATTATTTTAGCCTCGACTTGGGCACCAAGGCTACTATTGGGGCGCCCGTGGGTGCCCTAGTCCCACCAGGAGTGCCCCGATCATTTTCACACTTTCCCACCACTTTTTGGGCTCTTTCTAGCCATTTTAGATCCTTACCTTTTTTGTGGGTGGCCATTGCAGGGTTGATTACAAAATTAGATCAAGAGAACCATATAAATTTAAAGTTATGAGACCATAATGAGAGACCAAGCACTAGTCACTACTATCATCGATTTAGAGTTGCATCCATATATTGCATTAGATATCACTTGCATCCACATTGCTCCATCACAAGGCACAATGCTAGGTCATCTACATCACACACAACATAGGGGGAGGATTCTATTTTATTCCATGTACACATTCTATTACATTTTCTACATCAATTTATTGCTCACTACTTCACAAAGTGTGACTTGCACAAGAGCACCTAGGGCACATTATGCACACACTCACCAAAACTACATTTGGGTCCAAAATTTAGTACAACGCTTAGTTAGTAAGCCCACTATTGTGGAAACTGAGGTCAAAATGACCCATTCATTTGCATAGTTATACACCATACACCATACATCATACTGGTCTTTATTGTACACTTTTATTATCTATGACACTAGCATTACATCCTATTCATCTTACATATTACACAATGCACATTTAGTCTCTCTACATATATTGCATTACATATTATACATTGCATATCACACATCATGCACATCATATGGTCATCTATTAATATCACACACACTACATTGTCTTCTATGCTCTATAATCACTACCATATGACGCACTTTAGTTCCTCGGTCCATACTCGACTATCGAGGGTTTACAAATTAAATGGACCTTATCATACTCACACATTCCTCATTCGACCTTCCATCATGCAACATTTATAGGCTAGTGACATATGCTTTAGGTTAAATCATCGCCCTTATCATTATTGTAGTGGTATACACATTAGGTTACATCGCCACTCCCTCTTTTCATCTCGTAGTGATATATGCTTAGGGCTAAATCATCACTCATCCATTCATCTTATAGTGATATACGCTTAGGATAAATCATCACTTGTACATTCATATGGTTGTGATATACATTTTGGCTATAGGATTCACACACACATTGTCGCTCGGTTGCATCTCATCACTACACCTACACATTCATCACAACATGTTCAACACAACACACACACTTCGACCATTTCCCGATGACGCACTCTCATTTATGGTTCATTCTTGACTGCTGACGGGGGAAAACCGAATAAACCTCACTACATACACTTCCATTCACTCAGGGGGAATGTGGCTCTTATCACTCCATTTTACATTTCATTCCATCCATCCACATCGTACTGCATACTATGGTCGTTCTTACTCTTGTTTACTTTTTCTTGTTCATGCTCATTTTATTACACATGCTAGTCATATTACTTGTATATCATTTATCTATATCATCCACACATGCACGTTCATGTATTTTTCTAGTTGTGATCATAGATACACATTTCTTACACACAACATGGATGCTTCTACCCTTCCTACACTGGTCAGTGGGGGCATCCACATTTGTCTCCTTCAGGCGATATTGTTTCATTTTGTACTTAGCACTTTACATTACTTGGTTATACACGATTTTGACATACTATTTATCTTTCTAACATGTTAACGGGTGCTTCATGTGCAACATTTGTTATACAGGGATATTTACTTCCATACTTGTTTATTGCATTGTGTTATTGATTTATTTTGTATGTGGGCCTTGTCCTATATTTGGTGTGCACACTTGTTTGTTGTTTGCAGTCATGCTAGCCTTTGCATATCGTGTGACATCATGAGTGATTTCTTATGTTTGCAACCCGCTTTGTGTGGCTTTCTTATCTTCTTGTATGTTTACATTACTTTTCTTGGTAGTTTATACACTGTTTACGTAGCTTATACACAGTTTTCTATATACATGTTTGTTTTTACTAACACTTATCTTTGGCTATCCATCCTTGTTTGTGTGCACCTTGGTTTCTACCAAGTGCATTCCCTTCCCCGTATAGGGCACAATTTCAACATTCATGTGGTTGGTCCTTTTTTAGGGTCTGCATTTCTCCTACCAGTGACGTCACATGTGCCCCCAAAGAGGGGGGCATCGTTTGGGGTTTTTCTACACACTACACACTACACACTACACACTACACACTACACACTACAATCTACATAGAGATTCTACACCAGTTCGGTTCAGTTATATACAATGAGTGGGTTCAAATCAGTCTACAAACCCCATACACATTAGATTCTACAGGACATGGTTGTCCTTAGCATTCTGGGAAGTAGTTACAAGCTTGGAGATTACAGTGGGTGTTCCTCCCTACACTACTTCGGCCAGTGGCATCAGATTACCCAAAAAACTTGGACATACAAAGATCTCTTCACACACATTCAGGTAAGCAGTTATAGGAAGGAGAATAACGCAACTTTCTCCCTACACTTTTTTGGCTAGGGTGGCGTGAGATCGCCCAAAAAACTCACAATACAAGATATCATTCTACACTCTCTTTCTCGACATGGATCAGGTGCACATGTTCCATTTACACTCTTTCATTTACATATTTTACATTCACATGCTTTTTACATTCATATACATGTGTCTTTTACATTGCATTTTTACACATACATATTTGAATTCTTGATCATTTTCTCCTTGCATGTCTAGCCATATGAGAAACAAGAAGTCAAATATGGGTAACAAAAACAACATCGTCAACAACAACACTTCGTGACAACACACACTATACTAACCATGCAGACACATCACACACATCAACAACTACACACACATTTCTACCCTAGGTTCACTCTCATCACTTTTTTTTTGTGCATTTTTATTAATAGTTTCCACTCTCCACCATCTTTTTGTCAATGAGAGAGCACAAATAAATTTTGAATGCAACTGATTTTGGAGATGCATAAGTACACCTTAACAATGCCCCAAAATATCTCATTTCAACCATGAAACCTGCTCTAAATTGAAAATGCAACAATAACCAAGGGGCACAAAACTATGTACAAAGAGAAAATCATAAATTTCCAAATGGAGCATGTAGGATGTGCACAAAACACTTATTGCAAAGCAAACTACAACTAATAACAAAACATGTGCTCAATAACACTTGGAGTAATTAAAACTAAAATAATATGTACAAGGTAGAACCTTTGCTTCAAAAGCAATGCTTTAGATAATTAATTTAGATAGATCCCATTGACCGGGATCATAAGTTCTTCTCTGTCCAATTTTGACAATTGGAAAGTATTGTTTGATTTGCAGCCAAAGATTACATAAGGGCCACTCCTTATGTCAAATTTTGAATGCTTACCTGACTTGGCTCTATTTGATCCCATTTAAGCACAAGTTCTCCTTTTTGAAAAATCTTAGCCACTATTTTCTTGTTAAAACATCACTTTACCTAAGCCTAATTTAGATCCATTGTTTGTATGGCTTGGTCTCTTAATTCTTCAAGCTACATGAGCTTTGCGTATTTGATTTCCATTGCCCCCAAACTCAAATATTTCTATTTTTTTTGATGAGATCTAGTGTTGGTAACTCAATAGATATTGGTAACCTTGCTTCCTTACCATAAACCAACTTATAGGGTGAGCTTCCATTCAATATTTTGGGGGTGATCTCTGGTCTCAGCCCATAAGGCTGATTTCATTATGGAGTGTCATGTCCTTTGGTTTTCCTCCAAGGTCCTCCTTATGATCCTCAACAAGTTGTTGTTAGTCGACTCAACCTGTCCATTTCCTTGGGGATAATAGTTCGAAGAAGTGCTCAAGTAGATTCTATTTTTGACAACCCAATCAAAGATATTTATGCAAAGGAACACCAGAGCATTATCAGAAATGATTATGGAGGGACCACGAAACCTGGTTACAATTCCTTTAGAAGTCTAGGATTTTGGTTTCATTTGCTTCCTTTAATGCAATTTCCCTTGTCCATTTGCTGGATTAATTTGTGGATATAAAAATTCACTTGTGTCCCAAACTAGAATGTGGATTAATCACTCCAATGAAATCCAACCACCATTGCATGAATTATTGGTCCACTAAAATGGGATGAAGTGGAAAAGTTCTTAGTTTCTCTTTTCCCATAAAGAAGGCACACATTTTACATTTCCTAACTCATGCATGACATTCTTTAAAGAGATTGGGCCAACAATAACCACTCTTTATGATCTTAAGCATTGTTTTCCTTAGAGAAAAATTCCCTCCTGCCTCTCCGTCAAGAAATTCATGTAAAACCTTCTCAAACTGATTTATCTTAATGAACCTCAAAATACCACCATTCACATCCTTTTTAAACAAGATCCCATCAATAAGCACACAAGGAATGGATTAGATCCTAAAATACCTTCTCTTGACCTTGCTCAAGCCTTGAGGACATTGGCCTATCTGGGAGAAAGCGTGTTATATCATGGGTCCAACAAGGAATAAGTGAGGTATTAGTTGGTTGTTGATCATGTTGAAGCATTAAGACAACCTATTTTCCATTATGTGGATTTGAAACTAGCTACTCACACAAACCTTTTACCCTTACTAGCTTGGTTATCGTGATGTCTACATCATACTCCATCACTTTGGTTATCCAACCCGGTCAATAGGATCTATCTAAAGCATTGATTTTGAAGCAAATGTTCTACCTTGTACATATTAGTTTAGTTTTAATTCCTCCAAGTGTTGTTGACCACATGTTTCATTGTTAGTTGTAGTTTGCTTTGCGACAAGTTCTTTATGCACACTCTGCATGTTCCATTTGGACATGTATGATTTTCTCTTTGTATATAGTTTTATGCCCCTTGGTTACTGTTGCATTTTTAGTTCAGAGTAAGTTTCATGGTTAAAATGGGATGTTTTGGGGCATTGTCAAGCTGTACTCATACAACTCCAAAATCAGTTGCATTCAAAAGTTCTTTGTGCTCCCTCATTGGCCACAAATCAAATTTTGGGAAAATTTGTAAGTTCTATCCACAAATACCAAAAATCAGTCTTCATGAACACCTACAGGTCAATTTTTTTAATCTACCTATTGTGTTCTTGATCTCCCTCTCAGCCATTTTCATACATTCTATGCACCCAATTATCACAGGCAACACTAGTTGTATCACTCGTAGACTGAGCATCATCCCTTTGAATAACACCTTCCTTAGATGGTTCAAGTGCTTCAATATCTCTAATTGTACACACGTATATCCTTTTAAGATCCTCTTCACTCAAACGTTCTACATACGGTGTAACCTTCCCATTTGTCAAAGGAATAATCATGCACTCTTCTTTATTCTCAGAACTGATATAACCTTTATTAAAGCACAAATCAACATTATTCACGTAACACCAAGGGCACCCAAGCAAGGGCGGAAAACTATCTGCTTTTACAAACTCCAAGACCTCAAAGTCCCCAGTAAACTTGGCCCTTTCTATAGTAATAGTGACATCCTTCAATACTCAAATGGGTATGGCTGTAGTCCTATTTGCCATATACAACACATTTTAAGATGGCTATAATGGTGGTCTCCCCATTTGATTCCATACATCCAAAGTGAATACATTCACTTCTACACATGTATCAATCAATATATTACTCAACAACCATTCATCAATAACTACATTTAAAGTGATCTCTTTATCATATTCAAGATTATGAGGAGGTAAGTTTGCATGTAGGATATATCTCTCGTGCGCGGGTACCTTCTCCCTTAACCATTCCCCTAACAAAAAAATTATGTTTTCTTGGCGTAACATCTTACAAAACTCCTTTAGGTCATCAACATCTTTTTTGGCGAGCTTAACTATCTTCTCCTACTCCAGCTTCAACGACTATTCCTTTAAGCATTGTATTTCATCTTGTAAGTTTATAATAACCTTCATAGTCTCCTGATAAACTTCCTTTTGATGAGCGGAATCTAGATACTTTGCATGCAATAGTTCCTATTTTGTAATAGCAGGTTTTTACTTCAGATTCACACAAGTGCACATAACATCAGTGCTTGTAGTCACCAACACAGGTATCATCTCAAGGTCAGGTGTTAACTTTGGCATCCAATGATCTTCAAAAAGATGATGTACTCTAACCATTCCTGCTCCCTTATCTTTCTTGTGTTTCTTTCTCATATGCTCATACAAGTTCGAGCATTCTTAAAACTTGTGATTCTTTTCGCACCATGACCAAATAATGTTCTGGGGGCATTTACACATAAAATGATCAAGGGATCAGCATGTAAAATAGCTTTCTCATGGGAATTCACATCTTCCACTACCGCGACCATGGCCTCTATATCCCCCATGATAACTTCAACCTCTACCACCTCCATTAAAGCGCCCTTCACTGTGATTATGATTATGATGTTCACCTTGTTCTTTAGAATTATTTACAACACCGAAATTTCATACACCAGTATTAATAGTCTCATGAATCTAATCAATCAACTTAAAATTCTCTGTATCATGAGTGGTATACTTACAAATCTTACAATAACAAGACACATTCTTCCTAATCACTCACTGCAGCAAGGGACACCTACTTGAATCGTAATCTAAGTGACAGATCCCATAGTACAACAACATGACACACACCAATTTACAAGGGCAGTTATCCTTAGTATGTCCTTCCACCTTGCAGTCTATACACCAAATACCACTACGCATCTCATGAGCCAAAATTAGCTAACAATTTTTCCAATTGTTTCACCATAGATGCTATATGTGCCTCCAAAAATAGGCTAACTCTAGTGTCTACACTCCCAACCGCCTCAATGCATAAAGTTGCCTCCAATTCCTTGCGCGGATCTATAAAATTCTTATGTGAGAGTTCCCTTCTAAAATTTGTGATCAAACCATTAACAAACCACTGTGCATACTGGCTAGGGTGAATATCATAAGACAACTTTGATAACAAAGTTTTAAAATGGGCATCATACTCCCTCACACTCTCAGCCATGCCTTGCTTAATGTCCTTTAATGCGCTGATGCTTTTCTATTAAAACTTAGATATATGAAATTTCACCAAGAAAACATCATGCAACACGTTGTAATTTACAATAGTCTAGTTCAAATCATACTTCTTATACCAGCAATGCGCATGCCCTTGCAAAGTAAAATCGACTTGGCTTACACTCAGGAGCCATAATCCCCTTAGTATGCCATAGTATTTCACACATATGCACATGTTCAGCTGCATCCTCAGTACCTCTGTACTCTGGTAAGTGAAGATACATCTTGTAATAGATTTTTTAGGGTTGGTGTGGACCATGCCCACTAGATCTAGAACTTGTATTACCTCTAGTGTTCCCTTCACCTCCAGAACCACTAGATCCAATAGATCTCAAACCATTTGATCCTCCCCCTATAACGGACACCAGAATAAAGGATGTGTTGCCTTGTGTTCTAACAGTTTTACTAAATTGAACTCCCACAGTGTACGAAGTCTTGCTACTTCTAGACGTATTACCAATGTTCTGCCCTGAAGATGCACCCAAAAATATACTGCCAATAAGACCTCCAAACAAAAAAGACTGCGTGGCCATCTAAGAAACTATTGTATTCAAAGGAAAATGAAATCTACTTGTCGTTATTGAAGCACCTACACTAGCTTGATTCTCAAAAACTGTCTCAGGAACTAGAACACCAAACGTAAGGGCTAGGTCGCTAGGTGGAATCATATGTGCGCCTGCGGCTCTTAGTCGTTGTTCCTCATACACACTCTTATCAGAAGATGAAGGGTATCTTCTATGTCATTTTCCTAAGGATGGGAGAACCACATGTTCTGGATCCACGTCTTCCACATGAGCTCTAAATCCTTCCTGATCCATCTCTCTCCTCAACTCCAAAGACTCCTCAATGTCACATCTCTCTGTCAATTCCCTCTCTTGTGCTTCATTATACTTAAGTCACCTTTCTTCTCTCTTCCTTTTTTTCACCAGGTCCGCCATCCTTCACCATACCTACTCCTATCCCCACATACGGTGGGGTTTAGCTATCCATAGGTCGTTCCTCCAAATCTAGAGTTACAATCAAGATCTTAATTACTAAAGGGATAACATGCAAGTAAGATCCTCTGGGTTTGCACAAGAACTAAAACTTAGTAACTTCTGGACAAGAATAAGTAGAAACAACGTACTCTAACGTGTAACTATTCAAAACACCACTCTACTAATGATTTACATCACATTTCCAAGTCAAATTAGCATCATGTGAATTCTGGTAGTCTTTTTGTGTCCAAACAATTGTTCTATGCCTCCAATTTATCTTCAATGCATATGCTGCCAGCCACTCGTATAATTCTATAGGAAAATAGAAAAAGAACGTCTCATAGAGTTCATGATACAGATGTTCTTCAACCCACACACGCGCATCAAAATCAGGTCCAATGTTATATCTGTGAGAAAACTCTTCCTCCAAATTTTCTACCATACTCTCAATACTGGAAAAAGTTAACTGATACATCTTCATTATGCAACATCCTTGCAATTTCTTTGAAAAAGGTCCCCACAGCAAAACCAAAATGTAGTTTATTTTCTTACCCAAACCCTAGATGCGCTGACACATCACTCAAATAGATCTGAGTGCTCACCTGAAGCGTGCAAAGGTACCATGTCCCTCTTTTATGTTAGCCTTGTCAAGGAGTTAACATGCATGAACATATATTCCATAATCATAACCAAAAATTAAAGATAAGATATAACAAGTATCAACTCACAACCACATTGCATAATGATTCAAACAAAGATCAAGGTCAAATTTACCATGCAATAACCAATATCTGATATATCAACAACCAATATCCACTCATAATGATCCATTGTATTAATTCATCGAAACACAATAGTTGAATACATCACAATTATCATCAAAAGGTCATGTGCGCAAGTATAGCAACAACATAACTCTATCATAACATGATCTTGCCCTCTTCTAAAAAGTGTAAATCAATACACATATATAGGTAGTAGGGACTTGCCCTTCACTACTCATGTACTCTAAAAATAGGTTGCATACTAAGAATAGCCATGTGTTGTTACAAAAGCATGCAAGCTTCACTAATAATAGACTTCCTATAAATAATTCTAGATCTAATCCTATTATTAGCTCTAAATCCACATGGCACTTCATCTTCCTCTTGTTACCAAAATAGCTTGGTGTGCCTTGCAAGTCTTCTATCAAAACATGTTTAACGCTCAATCCATTTGTAATGCCCCACCCCGGGACATCAGAAAACAGTCCAATAAGTCGCTAATTTTTTATTTTTTTTGAAGTGAATACTTCAAATACAAATCGAATTCCCATTATTATTCATTTTAAACTAGATTGATTTCCCTGATTTCTAAATCACTAACCCCAAATAATTTTATTTATTTAATTTCTACTAAGTTACTAGAGACACCCTAGAAGGAGTCCACACCTCTTTTAAATTAATTAGATTTCCCCCTTTTATTTTGTTCACCCACACACACATCCTAAAATTTTATCTCCCATTCACATTCTAAATACCCATGACCTAAAGTGAGTAAGGTTAATTGTGGACCCTAGGATGAAAATAGATCTCAGCCCTAGATTTAAGTTTGCCCTAACTTTCCTTAGCACATCTTTAACTCTTTCCCTTTTTTTCTTCATTTTGAAATCTGCAGGTTTTAGGAGAGGCCATGAATGGTCATGAAGAGAATCTAAGTTTCTCTTGTATTTTATTCTTGATCTTGTTTATTTGCATTGAAGTTTAAGAGGGAGGAGATTTTTCTCAAGGATTGTTTCATTCTAGCAAGGATTTTGGGAGAACCCAATGTTTTAATCTTTGTTTGTTCTTTTTTTATTTAGTTAATATTCTTCTACCAGGTGAAGATCTGGTTGTGGGTGTCAATATTATACAATTTGTAAATACAAATAAAATTATATATGTAAACATGTAAATGAAACCAAGTATGAATTTGCAGAAGGAAGAACTCAGATTTAAAAACCACCATTATGTGGATGGAACCGTGGCCTGAGAGGTAGAGGGCGGCACTTTGGTGCTGGAGGGGTCTGCGTATAGTGTGAGGTGGATGGTGGGGTGGAGGAGTTTGCGTGGAGAAGGGGAGAGGTGCGCATGGAGGCACAACAGCGGGGGGGAATGTTGTGGGTGAGGGGAACTGCAGGCCGTATAAGGGGTGGAAGGGGGAAGGGTCCACAGATGAAGTGGCCACATGGAGTGGAAGGGGAGGCTGCGCAAGGGAGGTGGACAGCAACAACGTAGGTAGTGGGGAGGGGTTCGGCCCTCCCCCAAACTTCTTTTATTTTATTTATTTATTTATTTTATTTTTTTAAGTTTTTTTTTAATTCTTTTTATTGTTATCCCCCCTTTTTTTATATCAAAACCTTGTTTTATGTTAAAAGTAACCAAATAAATTTTATATTACCAGACATATATTTATAAATTGTAATACATATTTATATTTCAATGTATCAAAATAATGCATTTTTATTACGTGAAATTTAATATAAATTGTAATAAAATTTACTATTACAACATTGCATGAAATATAACAAATTCAATACACAGTTTTAATATCTTAAATCTTAAGATAGTTTGATAATGGAGAGCAACCTTATTTTAACAAATGTGAATATGTCCATATAATTATTATTCTAATTATTAAATAATTACTCCACATACGAAGCTTAAGAGAACTAACCCAATTCAAATGAACCATGGTTGATCATTGTAGTGAAATATAAACTCGTTACTTATTTGCAATATATGCATATTAAAATGAACTTTCTTGATTGAGTGTTTAAAAGAGAATGTAGTAATATGGTTCAACTAGGAGAGAGGTTTAAACTATTATTACAATTTTATAAGGATGAACACTTATTCCAAGCTGATTTTCTTAATAAAATAACTCAGTAAGTATCCCATGGAGAATTAAAACAAACTAACTTCATTCTATTTAATAATACTATAAAATTTTCAAAAGGAGATACATGGAGAGAAAACTACTATTTTCATTCAATGTACTATTATAAAAAACAAAAGGATATTCAACAAGATTGACGTCATTTCATATGGAGAAATGTACTTCCATTAAGAAATCTAAAAATATATTTTCTTTTCAAACAATCATGAAGGCATCCCTTCCTAATACCACAAGACTCCTCCGCTCATGAAAGTAGGAAGTTTAACAAATACATTCAACTTTCAACCATATTCAAAGAGTGGGATAAATACAACTTTGAAATACATATGCTTCCATGAACTAAACATATATCCCAAAGGGAAGGCTTACAAATGAGCTTATTTCAACATTTTTATAAAGAACAAGAGTTTATCAAAAGCTAATTTTTTTTTCCAAAACGAGGAGAGAGCTATAAAAGACCACGCAACCAAAGATACTCCAACAATCTTCAAGCTTAAGGCTCCAACTAACATCCATATGAACTCCAAATTTTGAAGGTTTACAAGGATCCAAATTAAAAAGAACAAGGCTTGTTTAACCACCCAACCTTTAGGCATCATTACATGCCTTCCCAAGGTTGGAAGACTTGCTAGCCTCCCCCAAGCCCATGGGAGGGAGAGATAGCTTCCACAACTTGAGCACAAGATTTAGGGAGACAAACACCACAATACACTCAAAACCAAGACCAAACCATGCACTAAGAACAACATAACAATTAGAACAATAAAAGAAAAGAGGAGAAACCATATTCCTCCTCTAAATTTGGGGAAGAGTAGATGAGATACCCGAAAGTGTCATAAGGTATGATCTAGCAATAGAATGCACACAACAAATTTCCTTCTCCACCTTATTTCTCTGAAATCAACAAGATCCTTCTTATTGCTCCACCCATTCACCAAAATCCTTCTTGGGAGGATTTTCAAATCCATTGGGTTTCCTCTCCAAGAATGGGAAAGGGGTTCAAACCATATGAACCCCTTTACCCACCTCAAACCATATGAGGGGAGTAAAGAAATTGACATGGCTTACCCATCAAGCCATGAGGTTTGAGAGGGAAAATCCCTCTCTCTTCCCCCCAAATAACTCAAACATCCATCAAACCATATGATGGATGGAGTAAAAAGCAATACAACGATTATACTCAAGCAAAAAACCATACAAGCGACTAAAGAAATAAACCAACTATGAGGAAGCTAAGATCTAGTAAAAACATACCACATAAATGAGCTCAAGAGGTTACCTCCAATAGCTCTCCAAAACAATATTTTGCAACTTTCTTCCTCAAGCAATCCTCAAGCTCCCAATTCGTCAAGCACCAAGCCAAAGCTCCCAAAAAAATAGAACGAAAAGTCCCCTTCTCCTCCATGAGGGAGAGTTTTAAAGAGAAACCAAATAATTTTCCTTTCTAATGAGGGGGTGACATGTGTCACCCCTCTCCTTACTAAGTCAAAGATTCCAAAAAAAAAAAAAGATAAATTCACTTTTAACACTCCCTTCCCAAAATACCCAAAATGAAAATAAAACAAGATTGTGCAACTTTCTACTAAACACACATACCAATCCATCTTACATAAGTGGTGACCAAAGGGAGGAAAAATGGGAGGGAAAACTCTCTCTATGCCTTGGAATTAAACCCCCCTACCTATTAGGTAGGGTCCAAGGGCCCATTTTCATGCTAAGTGAACTCCCAAACTAAAAAGGGGTCACTAAAAATGCCTAAAATAGCTCAAATTCGGGTTTTGCACACTTGGGCACAAGGGTAGAGGGTGTGGAACCCACCCAAGGGTTCACATGTGACCCTAATCCCTTTTGATTAATTACATCATTATACAAACTCAAAACTTAATGTAAGTGGGGCCATTAATTCCCCAAAACAAGTTTACAACACAACTAAACACACTAAGCAAGATTAATATTATAACACATATTACATCACAAATGAGGGTCACTCATGGTGCCCAAAACAATAACCTCTAATACTAAGGTTTCATATAATAAACATGGCTAGGACTTAGCCCTGTGGGCTGCTTGTGCCAAATTGTGTAGCTGCCCTGAATCCCATGTTCTCCTGTGACCTGTCACCTACATACTCATTGCTCACATTAAACACACCTGTCAAATACAAGAGTAAAAACTAGATTCTCACTAAGTGAACAAATTCAACCATGTAAATTAATGATATCACCATCATCAACGTGGAATGCACAATCTCACACAATTCATTGTATGTTAGGTATTACAATACATAAAAATTTCATATCACCATGCCATCATGTATCCTTATCAGCAAAACGAATACGTAACAAAATCAAGGTACGTGACTAAACCAATTATCCAACATGTATCAATTTGACCCAAATCACATAGAAAAGTGTTAGTGTCCACAATATCAATAAAATGTGTCAATCTACTAATCTAGTCAAATTGGCGCTACGCGCCCCAAATCACTATACGTGTCCATGAAGGAAAACCAACATATCATAATGTCCAAAATATGTCCAAAATCTATGTTAAGTCATAACTATGGGCTAAGAATTCAACAGGTAATTGAGGCTAGAAAATGTGGGCACTACATCCCCCTCTCCTAAAATTAGACTTCCTCCGGGAAGTCACTAAAAGAGATAGGGATAAGATTTTACGAGGTATCACATCGTAGTGTAAGTCCAACATTAAGGTAATTTTTAAAGGAAATAAAATATTTTGTTTTGTCTTAACAACATGTCTTTTTTTTTGTGTAACAAGGTCCAAGAACAAGTATTTCTCAAATAAGAGAATGTTAACCAAGGAGAACTGTATAAACCGAATTCATTTTCCTCATCATCGATCTTTCCTATAAGGGTCCAAATAAGAGGACATACAACATAAGGTCCAATATTAAAGGAGAAAAAATAATAATGGATGAGCGAAGGGAACATAGATGTTGTTTTAAAATGAATTAAAAGGTTTTTTTTAATATTAATTGCATACTAGTACACTTAAGGAAACTACCCAAGGTGTCACAAATACCATACGATGAGAGAGAAAAGGTTTCCAAGTTCCATGTGGTTTTATCTACTAACCAATCCTTACTCTAAATTTTGACCAAAAAAATGGTTCATGAGTCTTTTTAAAATAGTTCAAACATCTGCACTAATCACTAAGGTCAAGGACGAAGATTCACATAATACCAAGTAGAGTTAAAGGTGTTGAGTTAATTTGGCCGTTATTTTTATGGTCACTAAATGATAGTATTCAAAGGAAAACATTTGTGGGTGATAGTATTCAAAGGAAAACATTTGTGGGTGATATATATATATATATATATATATATATATATATATATATATATATATATATATATATAGTCAACCACTAGGTTAGGATTGGTTTTCTAGTTTGGTTTCCAAAGTTTTCATAGTATGTATTGTTTTAAAGAGCATTTCCATTCCGAGCCAAGATTGCTTTAGAAGTCTCCTAAACGAAAATTGAATTTATTATTGTTTAAAATTTATTTACATATAAGTTCACACTATGATAAAGAAATTTTAGAACTTTCTACACCCCAAACAAGCCATAACTCAATGAAACAACAACCCACAAATTTCCAATTCAATACGAAAAAAGTTTTACTTAAATTTTATCATTTCTTAATTATTATAATCAAAAGAAAACATGAATGAGTTACGCAAAAACAAAATCCATTTAAAGAGAATGTTTCGCGAATCCTATCAACATATTTATCAAAATTTACAATATACCAGCATGATGGAAAGAAAAACTTTTCCGTTCATACTTTCCTCAAGCGTACAAGAGATCAGCAAACATTCTCCTTTAAGGAAAGGTAAGGTCTAATTCTTCTCAAGATATGGGACTTATGTTAACCTTTACTTAACAATTATTTGGTCGTAATTTGGCCCATTAGGTTGCAAGAGAAATAATATAAAAACACACTTATTAACAAGAGGTTAAATCCATTTTACAAAAAGAAACTTGAATTATGCCACCCTATTCGAGTGGTAATAGAAAATGGAGTCATGTTTTAAAGAGTAACCCAAAACAATTCCAATTTATACACACACACACACACACACACACAAACTAGTGTTTATACTGATTACAAGGGACGTCTTTACCCACGGTAGGTGGAAAGACTAGTTAGTCATTATTGTCAGTCCTTGCAATAAGGTTTTACATCATTTATATTAAAATAACATACTAAGAGTTCTTCTATGTGAATGAAATCTTATAAAAGAGTTTCCTCAAAGTTCAATAACCAATGACATAACTTATTTGCGAGATCATTGCAATCATTCAATCATTCGTATTAACTTTCTTACCCAATTTTTTTTAGGAAGACAAAACAATACCTAAGCTACTTAAAAAATTCCAACCATTTAGTGTGTACACAATAAGAATATCACAAGACGAAGATTAGAAAACATCACCTACCCCATTTGAAGCAATAGTTTTAGGATCACCTCAAATTTAATTTTTTTTTTAAGGGGTAACAATGATAACATTGTTTATCCAACCAACGTTGTTTAATTACATATTTGGCGAGTTTTCCAAATTACATATAATTACATGTTTCTATTGTTGTTTATAAGGTATAAGTACACAATTGTGATTATAGATATATATATATCTTTGTGGATTACAAAATATCACCTTTACCCTTATTGAACCACATTAATAGTTCTTCCGCATTCAACACCACCATCTTTACAACATAATGCCTAATCAAGAAAGTGTTCAACACTAATTCATTTCATTTTCTTTTCTCTCTAAGAGAGAGATAAAATATCGTTGTTTATATTTATTATAAAAATTTTACATGACCATTGTTCTTCTAAGTCCATGAATTGAGGTTAGAAAGAGGGTGATTCCCCGCTTTCTACACGTAAGTAAAAGTATTATAAACATGATTAAGTAAGAACATTTTAAATCAACTTGAAGAGAGTTAAAATCACCTGTGTACTTACTAAGGTATGAAGGTTTTAACCAAGTTACAGTGCAACCAAAATTAGAAAGTGGTTAGGGTATAGAGATAGGTTTATCGAGCTCCAAAAGGATTAAGAAAATTAACTCGATCATTTCCGAAGTTAACTCTAAAAGTTATACCAAGAGCTTTGATGAGAATTTGGAGTTTGTGCAAACTAGATTCATTTTATAATAGCACACTGTATTCCTACGTTATGTGAAGAGGATAGCTATCTAAGAGATATCACTTCAAGCAACACCATCATATAATGAAATATGCTAACTTTCCTTTCCTTTATCAGTTATTGTTTAGAGAAACGTTAGCAATTATTCTCATCCAATTATACTTAATTTTAAATCACAATTTTGAAACAGAAAACAACAAGGTCATAAGATCATTTGCTAAATTTCCTTATAAAAGGGTTATAAAACTAAGATTAACAACATATACCATAGGAGTAGAATTATTTCAAATTTCATAGTAGTGAAATATCAAAATGTGGAAGAATATTTTATCACCTAGGGTGGTTCTATACAAGGTACAATTATTTAGTTTACACCCATACCGAAAGGGTCTCATTTGATCTAAAGAGGTGCCTCTAACATGGCGGTTGCGATTCATAAGAAATAAAGGATCACTAAACAAGAAGCAACCAACACAATGCCATAAACATATTCCTTATATCAAGATAACAATTCTACAATCCTATATTTTACCTACTGCTTATTTACAACACCAACAACTAGCCCTTTTTTGATGTCCAAAAGGATCATCCTAACCAAGGCCGTTAGAAATCAAAAATGACTTGTTGCACAAAATTTTATTTTGGGTCTTAGCATTCAACCTAGAACACGTAGCTTAAAACAATAACCATATTGCAACATGTTTCACCTTCCAAAGGCGTCCTAAGAAACCTATTTGTTTATTAAAACCTAATTTTCTTGTTCTACGATCTAGAGGAAATGACTATAAAAGGAATCCTACCAAGACATGTACCCAACACCCAAATGGTGAAACAAAGCTTTCAGTCAATTCTCTATTATATAGAGAGTTAAACAAGACGTACATTTCTAATTACTAGCGAATAGGTCTCAATTGGGAAGTGCCTTCTCAGAGCCAAATATTAGAGTTTTTCTATTGCATTACAACATACTTTTAGTGAAAATTGGCTACAAAATGGGTCTAAAAGGTAACCGATACCAACTCGGAAATAAGTTTTGACAGCTTGAATCTATTCTCCTATATATAGAGAACCTAACGCAACTTACAAAATTAAAAACTAAACACTAACACTCTACTTATGATCTTATTGTAGACACTAAATTTGGGTCTTGCGACGCTCTATACCCTATATCTCATCTTGCAACCTAGCCCTACCTCACCACCTAAACCTTACACACCTAATGATTTATTAATTACCTTATAATTAATAAATCCACATCTCCAACCCTGCCACCTCACCGTGACCTAGCCCTAACCCTAAACCAACCTAATTAAGACCTATGACTTGGTCCAGACCCACACCCATGACTCATTACCCCTCACCCGCACCAAAACGAGCCTAATAATGACTTGACTAAGCCCACAACTGATCCCTCGGGAGAAAAGGAGGGAAAGATGGCTATTTTACTAAAAATAGCCACTTTTACCTAACCGACATTGGTTACTACTCGACCGCCATCGGTTACATAACTGCCATCGGTTCCCTGTTAATGACCTCCCCCAACCAAAAAGAAAGGATCCAGAATTCATTTGGCAAGAAGAAAGAGAAGTGAAACAAGTAGAAGAGGTTGCAGAAAAAAGGATCAAGCCCAAGACTGTAACTGAGCAACTGGATCGCTGTCACACTCATTCAAGCATTGGAAAAGACTGAGGATAGCTTCATCAGCTCGCTTTCCAATACCGGATCATCCCAACTAAGCCTTACTGTCGCCACCACATTCCTTGGACCTGTATCTTCATCAGGAACCAGTAAGTAGTATCTTGTAGTTCTTTGTTATCATTTTGCTTTAATTCATATTAAAAGGGGAACTGACCACCTTTTGAAAGGAAGTCTCATATTTCCTGGGCTTAAGGCAGTTCCCTTACTTATTGTCTAACTAAGATCTGGTGGTCTTGTATTCTTACTTATAGGTAGTCCTTCCTAGACAAAAAGAAGTTCTTCACAATCGATCTGATCTCTCTACGGTACGTGCACACCTTCTCAACGCTCAACAGGTATTCCTCCTAGCCCCAACCCTTATCTGTTTCTCAAGAGAATGAAAGGATAGAAGCAACTCTATTCTAGAACCAAATTCTGTGTGAAACATTTTGGCACGCCCGGTGGGACCCTTTTCGGGTTTCTTTCTTTCTTGCTTGCTTTCATATAGGGAGCACACTTGTTGTTTCTTTCTTCTAAATATTCACAAAATATTTTGTCATTTTGGTAAAAGAATTTGTTTTTCTTTCACATCTTTGCATTGGTAAAAGTCATCTTCTTTGCTTCATAAAATATCATTTTCGATTTGGGTTTAAAACACGTGCATCACATTCTTGCTTGTTGTTTTTAATTCTAGTGAACGTAGATTAAGTAATAGGTCATACACGTGGGGTGATATCCATGGTATTGACGAGAAATTAATCTTACTCTCACTGCACAACACATACCAAATCACATCTAATCAACACAACAGCTCAAACATCCCCCCTTCCCGCGGTATTCCTCCGCTTGATTGAGGTAGCCTTATGAGCCAAAACAAACTTGACATCTCCCTTAGGTCTCTTGTTTAGGATTGACATCATCTGGCGTCTAAGGCATAAGCCCAAAGTGATTAAAACTAATCCTAGGGTTAGTCTCTTGATTTGCTTGTGCATCTCGCTTGTTTTTTTAGTTCTGTTTCTCTGTCATACATTGTTTCAGTGATCACTTCAAGATAGTTTGGTAAGGTATATTAAACATTGTTATCCCCAAACTAGCAGTTTCTCAACAGTGACTGACACCGGTCCTTTACTACTGACATCGGTTAACTGACTGACGCTGGCTACATTCTGACTGACATCAGTTATCTGACCGACATCGGTTACTGTGTTTAACAGTTCTTGACAAACCAACAACCTATCAATTCCAACATTTTGTTGCTATTTTTGTTCTGGATTGATTAAATCCATGTTGTGTCCTCTTATCCATGGTTGTTATCACCTAGAAACAAGCTATAGACATGGTTTCACATACATGTTCCGTGCCTTTGCTTGAGTCACCCCCTTCACATCCTATGGGGAATCCTACGGATACCAGTAATTTTCCCACAATCCCTGTAGGAGATAAGGAATTTGCCAAAATTTTGGATGCTAATCCTAGCGCAGTACAATATTATTTGTCTCATACCCCTGACCGTACACCCGACGGTCAGCTCCTCATTGGTAATGCCTATTAGTATCGCCACTCACTTAGCCCTTCCCCACCTAATAACTCCGCTTCAAACCATCTTCATTCCTTAGCCCCCGTCTCCTAGCTCATGGCTTCGGTGGTTCATACTACACCAATTGGCTTTCCTTTCATTAATCTGGGGCCTCACATATCACTATCGTCCACTGACCCTACCTCATCTCTCTCGCAGACTGTCTCTTTTATAACTTGCTCTCTGCCACCTATACACACGAGCTTTCCCTCACAATCTCCACCCACCTTTTCATTTCCACAAATTCATCTGGTGGCCTCAACCTCTTATATAGGACACCCTTATTCGGCTGCCCCAACACATTCAACACCATTATCTTATCCACATTCAATCCCACCATTGTCTAGTAGCGGCTCTTGGACCAATCCTCCTCTGTTTACAATGACAGCACCATCATCTAACCCAACCAATGATCTAATCAAATAGATGATGGACAAGATGCAAAATCTTGAGGCTTCTGTTTCAGGAAGTCGTAACACCTTGACATACGAGAAAGTTTGTCGGGAGCCTATTCATCCCTCTGTCCCCCTTCATACATATCCTCCTCAATGGGAATTACCAAAATTTACTCGCTTTAATAGTAAGGAGGACCCACAACAACACTTGCGATCGTTCAGACATGCCTGCTATCTAATTGCTCATGACGATGCCTTACTACTCTGTACCTTTCCCATGTCCTTATCAGGACCTGCCTTGGAGTGGTACAGTGCTTTAGCCCAACACTCAATCTTCTCCTTTAACCAGTTAGCCCAATCTTTCTTAGATCACTTCTCCATCAATATTTCCAAGAAATTATCCATTACCGACCTCTATGCCATCCGACAATTTGAAGACGAGTCTATCGCAGATTTCGTTGGACGATGGCGGGGCCTCATCAACCAACTTACTTACATCTTACCTTAGGTCGAACTCATCGAACTCTTTACGTGGGCCTGCGCTAAAACACATTTCTCCCACCCTCCAAATTCAAACTTTCCGCACCTTTGATGAGTTCTTTACTATGGGCTCGGAAACTAAGTTCGAGCCTTAATGAGGAGAAATTGAGGTTACGCACAAAAGCTCAAATTTCCGGACCAAGACTCTACCAACCAACCCAATCCCAACTCTCACGCATCTCTCTATTTCGAAATTAAAGGGTGCAGTACAACGGCAGTGACAGTCATCTCAAGCACTGTCTAATCCCAGCCGAAAGCCACCTATAAATATAAAGCTGAGCCCATCACCTACACCACTCCCTGTGGGGAAGAAATTATGTTGATCTTAACAAATTGCTTAAAGCAGCAAGCTATCACCTTGCCCTCCTGTTAAGCCTCACTCTGGGTTTGATTCCCCCGCGCTATACCTTCGTGGTATAAAGAAAATGCATTTCTTAACTTTCCATCGTGTGAAGGGACACAGTCATGAAAACCTGCAAGATGTTGAAAAACATAGTGCAGGAAATGGTTGATGCAGGTGATATAACCCTCGATATCCTAAGGCGTTCCCTTACTTATTGTCTAACTAAGATCTGGTGTCCTTGTATTCTTACTTATAGGTAGAGTCCTTCCTAGACAAAACGAGTTCTTCACAATCGATCTGATCTCATCTACGGTACGTGCACACCTCTCACGCTCAACAGGTATTCCTCCTAAGCCCCAACCCTTCTGTTTCTCAAGAGAATAAAGGATATGAAGCACTCTATTTTCTAGAAACCAAATTCCTGTGTGAACATTTTGGCACTCCCGTTGGGACCCTTTTTCGGTTTCTTTCTTTCTTCTTGCTGCTTTCATATTAGGGACACACTTGTTGTTTCTTTTCTTCTAATATCACAAATATTTTGTCATTTGGGTAAAAGAATTTGTTTTTCTTTCACAATCTTTTGCATTGGTAAAAGGTATCATTCTTGCTTCACTAAAATATCTTTTCGATTTTTGGTTTTAACACGTGCATCACAGTCTTGTGCGTGTTGTTTTTAATTCTAGGGTGAACGTAGATTAAGTAATAGGGTCATACACGGGGGTGATATCCATGTCTTGACGAGATTATCTTACGCTCACTGCACAACACATACCACATCACATCATAATCAACACAACAGCTTCAAACCAGCCCCCCTTCCCGCGGTATTCCTCCGCTTGATTGAGGTATCCTTATTAGCCCAAAACAACGTCAGCTCCTTAGGTCTCTTGTTTAGGATTGACATCATCTGCGTCTAAGGCATAATCCCAAAGTGATTAAAACTATCCAGGTTAGTCTCTTGATTTGCTTGTGCATCTCGCTTGTTTTTTTAGTTTCTGTTTTCTCTTTCAGACATTGTTTCAGTGATCACTTCAAGATAGTTGGTAAGGTATATGAAACATTGTATCCCCAACTAGCATTTCTCAACAGTGACTGACAACCGGTCCCCTTTACCTACTGACATCGGTTAACTGCCTACGCTGGCTTACATCTGACTTACACAGTTATCTGACACGACAATCGTTACTTACTGTGTTTAACGTTCTTGACCAACCAACAACCCTATCAATTCCAACATTTTGTTGGCTATTTTTGTTCTGGATTGATAAATCCCTGTTGTTTCCTCTGATCATAGGTTTTGTAATCATCACCTAGAAACAACTAATACAACATGGTTTTCACCTACATTTCCTTGCCTTGGCTTGAGTCACCAACCTCACATCCTATGGGGAATCCTACTGATACCATACTCTCCCACAATCCCTGTAGGAAGATAAGGAAATAAGGGGGTGTCAAAAAAAAATAATAGCTACTGGGAGCTAATCTAGCAGGCCGTACAATATTAGTCGTCTCATACCCCTGACCGTACACCCGACGTCCCGCCTCTCTGCATTGGTATGCCTAGGGACGTACTCTCTCGCCAGCTTTCACTTAGTGCCCCCCTCCCCACCTATATCCGAACACAATAATCACATCTTCATTCCTTAGCCTAGCCCCGTCTCTTAGCTCAGTGGGCTTCGGTGGTTCATACTACAACCAATTGGCCTTGCCTTTCATTAATCTTGGCCTCAACATAGCACTATCGTCCCTGACCCTAACCTCATCTCTCTTCGCAGACTGTCCTCTTTATAACTTGCGCTCCTCCACCTATACACACACGAGCTTCCCTCACAAGCCCCACCCACCTTTCATTTTTCCACAAATTCATCTGGTGGGGCCTCAACCTCAGAATTATATAGACACCCTTATTCTGTCTGGCCCCAACACATCACACATTACTTATCCACTTCAATCCACCAGTGTCTAGTATCGGCTCTTGGACATCCATCCTCCTCTGTTTTACATGACAGCACAGCATCTAACCCAACAATGAATCTAATCAAATAGATGTGGACAATGCAAAATCTTGAGGCGTCGGTTTCAGGAGTCGTAAACCCTTGACATACGATAAGTTTGTCGGGAGCCTATTCATTCATCCCTCTGTCCCCCTTCATACATATCCCCTCAATGGGAGTTACAAATTTACTACTCGCTTAAGTAGAAGGAGGACCCCAACACACTTGCGAATCGTTCAGAACTGCCTGCTATCTAATTGCTCTGACTATGCCTTACACTCTGCCTTTCCATTCCTTAAATCAGACCTGCCTTGGAGTGTTAGCAGTGCGTTAGCCCCAACACCTCAATCTTCTCCTGTAACCCATGGAGCCCAATCTTTCTTAATCAAACTTTTCTCACTTCTCCATCAATATTTCCAATAAATTAATCCTTCCCGACCTCTATGACATACACAATTTAAGCCGATCTATCGCAGATTCTTGGACGATGGCGGGCTCATCAACCAACGTACTTACATCCTTCCCTTAGGTCAAACTTCATCGAACTCTTTAACGTGGGCCCTGCGCTAAACGCTTTCTCCCACCCTCCAAATTCAAACTTCCGTCACCTTTGATGAGTTCTTTACTATGGCTCGGAACTAGAGATTCGAGCCTTAGAGGAGTAGAAATTGAGGTTACGCAACAAAAGCTCAAATTTCCGGACTC
The DNA here is from genome assembly GCA_019776745.2 of Taxus chinensis. Taxonomy (NCBI): domain Eukaryota; kingdom Viridiplantae; phylum Streptophyta; class Pinopsida; order Cupressales; family Taxaceae; genus Taxus; species Taxus chinensis. The sequence continues at coordinate 826,143,004 of CM034150.1, forward strand.
AGACTCTACCACCAAACCCAATACCACCAACTCTCACGCAATCGCGATTTCGAAATTAAAGGGTGCAGTACACGCAGTGACAGTCAAATCTCAAGCACTGTCTAAGATACCAGCCGAAGCCCCTATAAAATATAAAGCTGAGCCCCATCAACTACCCTCCCTTGGGAGAAACTATAGGTGTGATCTTAGACAAATGGCTTAAGCAGGAGCTATCACCTTGCCTGCCTGTTAAGCCTCACTCTGGTTTGATTCCACCCCGCGCTATACCTTCTTGGTATAAAGAAAATGATTTCTATAACTTCCATCGTGTGAAGGGACACAGTCATGAAACTGCAAGATGTTGAAAAACATAGTGCAGGAAATGGTTGATGCAGGGGATATAACCCTCGATAATCCTAATGCCCCCCGCAATTGAAATTTAAAAATCTTCAACAAACCATTTCCAAACCATGCATCTAACAGTAACACAAACCAGACCACCTCAGCCGAGGAGAGAGTGTGCATGAGAACCAGGTGATTTTCAACTCCCAACCCAGGCTTCCATTGAAGAACATTATGAATCAAGCTTTTCTTCACACAATGCATGGATTCTCACCTCCTTCTTCCTTCATCAGGACAAGAGGGATCCAGTCCCCGCTATTCTTCTTACCCATAAAGGAATTAACCGCCCAGAGTTCTCTTCTCACAAATGAACCTTCTTACACCACATCCTGCAAGATGTGAGCTAATGTTATCTAACTTATCTATTTCCCAAACATCTCCTTCCACCACTCTTGCTACAACAGAAGAAGGTTTTCCACTTTTTCTGTCATCCTTAGAGGAGAAACCCCTTGAGCCTACATCACCAAACTCTTAATCATGATGGATCCCCTCGAGCATGCCCCTACCTATTAGTTCTTCATCACCTAAGTCTTTCCAGTGACCGGTTGACCTCTTAACACCCATTGATATAGCGCCTCATTTACCCCCTGTATCACACCCATAGTAGACCAGAATCACAACCCATCTCTCTTCCATACCAAAGTTCATGTTCACACGTGAATATTTTCATCCTCCAGAAGATAGACGAGTCTTATGGGAGCGTTTGAGTACACCATGCTCTACTCAAATGCAGATGACTAACCCTGACACCTCTACCATATACCCGCGGTGTTTACAAAAGCTCAAAATGCCTATGTCCTCACCTTCACCCCCCTCATCTCTACTGAATCCCTCAGCCACCTCTATCAACCTAACCAAATCTTCCCCTACACTTGGGACTTCACCAATACCCAGCCTGACACACCCACCTAAACGGTTAGATTTATCCAAAAATAAATCCGTCAATCCACTTAAGAGACAGACCCAATCTCCTCGAGTCCAATCTATGCCTCTGCCACAACTGAAACCTTCGCCCTCGATCACACCGATACAGCAGGCACGGCTTCAGCCTTCACCATCACACCTACCTTCTATATTAGGGCTTCACCCTCCACCTTGCCTCAATACACCTTGATTCCCACATCTTCTCACACGACCTATACCTTTTGCCCCCTACAGACACTCACGGGCGTCTCAACACCGTCGCCCCAAGTATCTTTCCTACTTGCCAACCCTAAGCAAACTCGATCATCAAAGGACTTGTTTGCTGTCGCTCCTCTCTCCCCGTGGTTGTTTCTTGCCACCACGTCAGCTGGGGCCTCATCATCTAACCAGCTAAACATAACTTCTACGTAGAAGAAACCACGCCTCTTTAAAACCAATCATCAAAGTCCCTTGCCTAAATCACCACCCATACAAACCACTCGTACCCGACCATTACCAAAATAATAAAAAATCACACCTACTCAATCAACAGCCTCATCTTCATTTGAATTTGACCCGCTCAAAGGATCTTACTCCAAGATCCTTGATATGTTGGTAGGGGATGCGACCATTTCCCTACCCCTGCTCAGATTTTATGATCCATCTAAGCCTCGACCTATAGGTTATGATGAATCTAAAATTTATGCTTACCATCACACACCAGGACACGATGTAGATGGATGCAAAGCTTTGAAAGCCATCCTTCGCCTGTCACCTATCTCGGATAGACAGCCTAAGAAAGACAATTTACGGAGAGAGAAGCCCTTAGCTTCGATCCCTTCTCCTATACCACCTGTCCTCGCCTCACCAAAATCTATCATCATTGCAACCCCACCTCTCGGGAGTGATGACTTATCCCCACCATCTTCCTCCTCTCGTATTCACGAGATTAACATGATTAACATTGCTACTCGAGGTCAGAAAAATAATGGAAAAGCTAAAGAAAGCACACATGTGGCCTCTCTTTCTCCTTTTGCCATCCCGATCGCACCACCACCTAAGGTGGTCATTCATGGACCTACCTATCCCATCTCTGATAGAGTTTCCCACCACACCATGATCAAACAACTTCACCAATTTCCTATCAAAATGACACTCTATGATCTCATTCAAACATCTAAATCGCATCGACAAGCTTTAATTGGGATCCTTCAAGGGATAGAGGTCCTACCTAACGAAACCTTGCCCGTCGCCTCCATTTTAACACCCAACCACGTCGCTTCTCTCACCAAACAACCTACCTCCACAACCACTTCTGTCCCTGTACAGCAAGCCGCTGTTGTTAGTTTTTTCGAAGAAGAAATTGTCGTCTTTGGTGCAGAAGATCCTGATCCCACTCTTTTCATCTCGACTTACGTCCGGGACATCCGGGTACATTGTGTTATGATCGACGGGGGCACTAGCCTAAACATCGTCTCTTCCAAAGCCTTCCAACATATGAATATCCCTCCTAGCTGCATGTGTGCCAACCCCACCATGTTGCATTCATTCAACGATGCCATTACTTCTACCTTAGCCACTGTGATCCTTAACATTCATATAGGGCCACGTACCTTACCTGAACTCTTCTATGTCCTTGAGGGAGAATTCCAATACAACATATTGTTAGGCTGCCCTTGGATCCGAGCTATGGGATGCGTTCCCTCCACCTTACATAGATGCATCAAATTCGAGTATGAGGGGAAGTCTTACACCATCAAAGCTGATGCTTCCCCTTTCAAAACCTGCAATATGTTATATCGCCTTAATGATGTGCTTGTACCAGTCAAGGCACCCATTGATCCATCCCAACCATTTACTTCAAACACGCCTCAACCATCCACCTTAACCACACTCACACCTTCGACCAATGAACCCACCGCCGTGAATACCACTTCCTTCCCCGCGGACAACATCCCAACTTTAGACCCCTTGGTAGATGTTTTTCAACGCTTTACGCTAGGGGAATACCGCCTATACAATGTTAGCACCTTCCATACCCCACAGGATTACGAAAAGTTACATGCACATCCTACCTACGACTGTAGTGTGGGGCAGGTGATCTCCTACGGACCACCTAATTGCCACACCAACTTAACGTATGGGGGTGTCGACACATCCTCTGTCACTCTTGAACCTCCCCTTGGTGTGGTTCCCTTCTAATCTAATTTTTGATATCTAACCAACCGTAGTTTCGCCCTCACCTTCCTGACGTGCCGTGTTTGGAAGGGTTTTGGTTTCGGTGTTTATGAACAAGGCCGACATACGATTATTCCCGTAACTACCCGCAAACATAAAGATCGTCGTGGTCTTGGATTTTTTGAACCACCTACACCAAAGAAACCTCATGTCAATTGTATCTAGGAAAACAATGAAGTCACCCCTTCCAAACCATCATCGCCCATTTTTCCATCTTTACCCACATAATCGATAAACCCGGAATCTATCCCTCCTAACTTTTTTTTTCGTGAATGCTATCTTCCTGGGTCCTCTCACTTATCAACGCGATAGTGAGGACCCATCTTCTCTCCCCCTTTTGTATCCAGATATGATCGAAAAAGATTCGCCTTTAATTAATATTGTGGAGTGCCAGGATGATGACTCCATGCTCACCTACCTCAGTGCGGATGAATCTTATATTCAACGTGCCTTACCATCTGACACCCAAACTATGTTGAATGAATCAACTATAGAAATCAACATCCACACAGAGGATGATCCTCACATTTTAAAGATCAGACAATCTCTCGACGCATTAGAACAAGCCGCCTTCACTACCTTCCTCCGTGCCCGCAATCAAGCTTTTTCTTGGTCCTACGCCGACATGCCTGGAATCGATCCTGACATTGCTGTCCATAACATCACTCTGAAACCAGACTCTAAACCAGTTAAACAGAAACTAAGAAAAATGCATCCACGCATTGCCCTCTTGGTGAAAGAAGAGCTTCAACGCCTCCTTTCTGTTTCTTTCATGTTACCTATTGACTATCCGCAATGGATTTTTAATGTCGTACTTGTCACTAAAGCGACGGGGGGACTTCAGATATGCATGGATTTTTGGGACCTTAACCTCGCTTGCCTAAAGGATGACTTCCCCCTACCTAGCATTTATCAACTTGTTGATCTCACTACAGGCCATGAGATACTTTCTCTCATGGATGGCTTCTCGGGATACAATCAAATTTTGGTAGCCCCGGCTGATCAACATAAAACCACCTTCATTACCTCCTGGGGGACCTTCCGCTATCGTTCGGCCTTAAGAATGCTGGTGCGACATATCAGTGGGCTATGACTTATATTTTTCATGACATTATGCACACTATCCTCGAGGATTATGTCGATGATCTTCTTGGAAAATCTAAACATCGCAGTAAGCATCTCGATGTTTTAACCATTATTTTTGATCGCCTGTTACAATATTGAGTTCGTCTTCAACCAAATAAATGTGTCTTTGGAGTCCTTTTAGGAAAAATCCTTGTCTTGACTCTTTGCGTGGCATTGAGGTCAACCCAGCTAAAGTCAAAGCTATCCTAGAAGTGCCCCCACCCACTAACCTCAAACAATTGCGTAGTTTGCAAGGAAAACTCCAATCTATCTGGCGTTTCATTTCACAACTCTCGGATCGATGTCAACCTTTCCATCATCTCTTTAAAAAGGACATTGTCTTTCAATGGAGCGAGGAGTGCCACCAAGCCTTTGAGGCTCTTAAAGCTTATCTCTTGCAGCCACCCGTGCTTGTCCCACATCAGGACGATCGCCCTTTCTACCTTTACCTTTCTACCATCGACCATGCTGTAGGAGCCATGCTCACACATCGTGACTCTGAGCATCGAGAACAAGCCATTTATTACATAAGTTGTACTCTTGTGGATTACGAGACTAGATATACACAAGTAGAAAAGTTGTGCCTAGCCCTATCATTTGTGGCCACCAAACTCCGACATTACCTCCTGAATCACAAAACTTTTGTCATCACCAACATCGACCCCATACATTATATGTATGCCAAACCTCATCTAAACCAACACATCGCCCAATGGCTTATGCTCCTCACTGACCTCGACCTTGAGTTTGTACACCAGAAATCAGTCAAAGGACAAACTATCGCAGACCAACTCATGGAAGCCCCTTTACTTGGGGAACAATTTACCAATTTTACTTTCCCTGATGAGCTCATCGCAACTCTTTCACTCAGTGAAGTGTCGTATCCAATGACCCTTTTCTTCGATGGATCTAAATGCCAGCGCGGTGGAGGGGCAGGCGTTGTTCTCATTCCTCTTGAAGGTGAACCTATGCCTCTTTCATTCAGGCTTGATTTCCCTTGCACTAACAACACAACGGAATACGAGGCCCTTGTTTTGGGTCTCCATGTTGCGTTACACTTAGGTGTGAAGTCTATTAATATTTTCGGTGACTCTCAGTTGGTAGTAAATCAAGTTACTGGCATCTACCAATGTAAAAATGAGGAACTTCAAAAGTACAAACATTACATGGATTCACTTTTGACCTTATTTTCTCATTATTCTATCCAAACCATTCCCCGCTCAACTAATAAATTTACAGATACTATGGCTTGCTTGGCCTCGCAAATTCCGGCCTCACCAACTGACTCAGACATATTTGTCTTGGTCCAACAACTCTTTGCCCCATCTTACTTAGTTCCAGATGTTTGTATGGTAAATAATGTATCTGCTAATTCGCAGGATACCTGGTATCACCAATTTCACGACTACCTTACAACCTCTGTTCTACCACCTAACCTTACTAATAATGGCAAACGTGCTTTTCTTAAAAGTTTTTCTCGTTATGTCGTCATGGGGGGACTCCTCTATAAACGTGGCTTTGATGGTATCCTCCTTCGCTGTCTAACCGGTGCTGAAGTCACTCATACCACCCAACAAATCCATGACGGACTTTGTGGCGAGCATTTTAATGGCCTCGCCATGGCCAAGCGGATCCTTTGCCTAGGATATTATTGGCCTACTATCAATAAAGACTGTTGCGAATATGTTAAGCGTGTGTTATGTGTCAACAACATGCCAACCTTCAACATACTCCTAGCCACCCGTTACAGGTCACACGAGATCTTTGGCCTTTCTCACAATGGGGTTTAGATCTTATTGGCGAGAGTCACCCACCTTCTTTGCAGCATCACCATTGGATCATCACGACAACCGAGTATTACACTAAATGGGTGGAGGCCGTTCCACTCATTTCAACCAAAAAAGAAAAAATCATTGAGTTCATCAATCATCCCATTATCTTTTGTTTTGGTGTTCCTCATTGCTTGATAACAGATAATGGAAAATCTTTTAAAAATAAGTTGTTACAAGGCCTTTGTGACAACTTTGGTATCAAACTTAGCTTCTCGTCACCCTACTATCCATAAGAAAATGGACAAGCCGAATATTCTAACAAAACCTTAATCAAAATTCTCACGAAAGTCGTTAACAATTCTGGGAAAAACTGGCATGATCACATCCCCTTTACCCTTTGGGCTTATCGTACCAGCATTCGTACTTCCACTAATGCCACACCATTCTCTCTGGTGTATGGTACCGAGGCTGTCTTGCCTCTCAAAATACAAATCCCTTCTCTCAAAATATCTCTTCAGGATATTCTCGCCAATGATGACTTCCGCCAAGAGCGGTTAGCCCAATTAGAGCTTCTTGACGAGCGTCATCTTACAACTCTTGACCACCTACAAATTTATCAAAAGTGCATTAAGCGTGCTTATGATAAGCAAATTCATGAGCGTACCTTTAAGATTGGTGATCTTGTCCTCAAAGAGAATCAACATGTAACCAAACTAGAAAAGAGCAAACGTGGAAAATTTGCTCCTAATTGGATTGGGCCTTACATTATCACTCATACCTACAGATCAGGTACTTATCGTTTAGCATCGCTTAATGGTAAACCCGAGCCTAAACCCCTTAATTCCTTACATCTCCAACCATTCTACTGTTGAATTTAGTGTTACATCACTTCTTATCTACCGTGCATCTCAAAATGGAATCAAGCTCACATGGTTTGATCATCACCTCCTCTTAAAGATGCCTTTCCCTTTTTAGTCTGGTCCATGACTTAAAAGTATCAAAACAACAAGTTCTCAATTATATGATTATGGGATATTCTTGAGTCAAACTTCCTGCAAAACTCGATGCTTCATATGGACATCTAGACCACTACGCTCTAAACTAGACTGCTCCCTCGAAGGACAGCTATGTGCAAAGCCGCATCTGCTATTATACACTAGACTGCTCCCTCAAAGGACAGCTATGTGCAAAGCTGCATCATGCTACTATAAGTAGACTACTCACATGAAGGACAACTATACAAAGTCAGCCTCTATCAGAAGCTTCTCACATTGATCAGCTTCGTGAAGACCTCAAGAAACAATAAAATGTATATCCCATATAGACTTCCCGCATCGATCAGTTTATATCCAGAAAAATAAAAGAAGTATTCAAAAGTACTTTTGAGTCATGGACTCGTCTATTTAGGTTTAGATCTATTTCGTTAGAATAATCACCTTATAACAAGTCCTCTACGCCCCAGCTATACCATCCACCTCACCCCACCATTCTTCACAACAACAAAACTCAAGGGACGTGACGTATATCTGATATATTGTGATTATACAACTCTTTTCACCTATCGACTTCTCACCTATGCAAGGTACCTAGGGATTCACGCTCATCCTATGATAATACGTGGTTTGTTTATCTCTTTCCAACTATGGGATATTTTTGCCTCTTTTTCCTGAATCTGAGATTATGTGTTGACCTTAATTAGGACATGGTTCCCTAATGCTTGGGTAAGCTAACCCTCGCTTCACCTATACCTTACCAACTCCAACAACCTTACCCTACCAATATCAATTTTTTTTTAACTAAACAACAACTTGCCTAACCACAACCAAATTGCTTGAATTCACCTCTCCCTGGTCCTAAGGGAGAACTACATCGGTCTAAGGCCCCTCCTTGCTTTTTACAATGGGCTATGTAGGTAGCACTTAGGAGACATGGGGTCTCCCAAGGTTAGCTCGACCATCCCCAACTACCACTTATCATGTGTTGTGTTTTACTTAAAAATATGAATATTTTCGCATATTTGTATTTATAACATTCACCTTTGTCCTTTTTCAATCCAAACATTCAAAACACAAATATTCTTATAATTATCACAAACTCAAATCAACATACATACTCCATTTTATTTAGATGTTAAACAAATACAGCTTCCCTATCATCGACGCGCAGGTCGGAATCTTTATTCTTCTACCCCTATGTATGAAACTCACTTAGACCCCCACGCCTCGTCCTGAACCAGGAAGTGATGGTGATCGTCGACGCCGCTCACCTAGCCTCTCCATCCTCAAAGGTGCCACTACTATTGGTTCCTCCCACTGATCCGCCAATCTCTCCTGTAACATACGAATACGCCCTCTCGCGTGGATGAATCTTGCCTCTAGTCTCTCCACTCGTGACTTCGAAACGTCTAACAATCCCGTTGTCTCATTCACCTGTGTTTGAAGCTGGTGAACTAAACCCTATAGACAGTCTCTCTCTACTGTAATCACAGCTATGTCAGGATGATCCGCCCTCTCATGTGTACCTCGCAGCTCTGCTACCCACCGTAATTTATAAGATTTTGTCACTCCTGCATCCATTACCCTGCGATCGGCTGCTGTCTCTTCTGGTCCTTCTGTAAGTGTCGGCCGGGGAGGTGAGAATAGTGCCTTGGCATCGATCCTCCTGTATGGTCTATGAGCCATGGGTATATCCTGAACAAATCTAAATTGTCACCGCACGCGATCTAGAGGAATCCTCTCGTACTCACTTGGCTTGTGTCCCGCGATCCAACTCAATCGCTCTACACCCCTCAAATCCTTAGCTATGTTCTCCATCACCATATAGTTCCCATAAGGCCTCCAACGGATATCCGTAATCGTCACCATCTCCCACATCTACCTATAATACTCGGCGTCATCTGTCATGGCCTCAGATCTCGCCTCTTGCTCTGTCTGGACCCATCACCTGAATCCCAACCTTTGCACTCCTGTCTCTCCTACCTGGATGGGTCAACCTATTAGTCACACGCACACAATGTGCTCATAGGCCCAACAATGTAATAAGTATGCACAATCCAGTGTAGTCCTATGATTTCACCTGCAGGCCCATAAACCCCTGTATAGCTCCGCCAGATATGCGGGTGCCCATGCGAAAGTCACACTCCCTTCTATCATTTCCCTAATAATACACATAAATGATTTTGGAAATCTTCCCCCATCCACCCTCAGTAATGCATAATACCCCACCGCTATCATTAATACCACTGCCAACCTTGTTGCCTCAGGGTGTGCTGCAAACATTATACCATAAGTGAATTTCAAACCTCGCTGTGTCAAATCTCGTGCGGCTAGACTAAATACTGCTGTTATCGCTACCCGCGCTGCGTTAGGCCCTGCCTGATACACTGGTCTTCCTATAATTGGGAGTCTCAGAATTTGGAACACATCTTCTAACGTCACTGTCATCTCCCCTGTTTACAGATAAAAGGTATTATTTTCAGGATTCCATCTCTCAATCAGTGCCTGCAACATAGCATGATTGCGTGCAATCCGTGAATAATAGTGGATTCTGCTTAACCCCACATGGTTTATTAATGCCCACTCAGCAGGTGTTACATCCGCTCGGACCCGTGACAACAAAGCTGACACCCTATCATTCATCCTCAACCCTGCTTGTGCCTGCACACATTAAACCAACAAACAACAAATCAAAAAATAGCTTCCAACGTGTTTTTTATCGCAATTCGCAACTTTACACAGTAACCAATATCGGTTATAGACAATCGATACCGGTTACTTAACCGATACCGGTTATTCCTAACCAATATCGGTCACTGTCAATTCCAACCACCCTTCTCGAAAACACCACATATGATCACTTCTTCGCTCGTTTACCCCTTTCTGTACCTATGAACATATCTCAAACACCTGATTGCCTACCCTACAACACTCACCCCATCCCAAACTCTTGCCTATCACCTTTCTACCCATTTACCTTACCACATTCTATTTTTAACCATGTAAAATCTCATTCCAACCAAAACAACTTATACCTTTGGGGATGCAGCAATTTGAGGTGGAACTTGTCTTCCTTCTCCTCTCTGCCCACTGGATGATTCTCTTTGTTCAGCCATGTTCACCACCCTCTTCACTATAACTTGCCTGTACGCCTTCTTAATACAAGCCCATGATCACTTTACATGTCTCTTCCTCCTTCTTACTCAATTCTCCCATGCAATTACCCTGTATGGATGCCAAACAACCTCACATCTTCATATTTATCATGTTGCATGACTCTAAAAATAAGAACTTAAGTTGCCTCCCAGGCTTTTCTATATTTAGAAAAGCTCATTTTATCGTAACCAATGTCGGTCACATGTAACCGACATCGGTTAAGTAACTGATATCGGTCACATATTTCATTTTTCTTGTAGGTCCTTTCTTTGTTTTTTTACAAATTCTTGGCGGCGCATGCCTCTTTTTCTCTACATAACGACATAGTTATCAACAATCATCATCATAATACCATCAAAACATATGCATATCATCAAACCATCATCAAAATATACATCCAATTCTAATACCATCGAAAAAACACATGAAACATTATAATATATGCATCACATCCACAAATATACACTCCATATGGATCAACCTCATCATCTATATATATCATCAAAATAGTGTTACAATATACAACTTTCCCTGCATGGGGCTTCTGTAATCTAAAATACAAAGTCAGCACGCAGACCGCTGTCTCTGTCAAAATCTCGACTCGGTTCGCATGCCGGCCTCTCATGTCAAAATAAACTCAGCTCGCAGGCCGGTATCAACTATACAACATGTACTCAGCTCGCAGGCCGGTATATATAACAAACATGAATACATCAATCCTATGAGGGCATGCAGGCCTCTATATACACAGTCGGTTCGCAGACCGGTGTCTCTATCAAAAAAACCCATCTTTGCTCCTGGGGTGACTCAGCTCTCTCCCCCTCCCTCGGCTCATCTCTTAGCTGGCCCCTGTGCCGGATCTCACCTCCTACCTATCACTGACCCACCGGCTGTGGCTGCGGCCCCTTGTGACCTATGACTCTGAGACGTCTCGGCTCTGTGAGCTGCATATGGCTGATAGTCGGCCCCGGTACCATCTAGTACGTCTTGGTAATAGCGGGCCTCCGCTCTCGCCTCCATGTATCAGGCCCATGCCACCATGGCTGGTGGGGCTGGTCCCCCGACTCCTAATATAATTGGGACCTACCCTGCCTGTACACCCTGACCCTACGCCTGTACCTATGGTGGTGGTGGAGCTGCCATCGGAGCTTGAACAGGGACTTGTGCTTGTGCTTGAATAAGGATCTGGCCCTGCGGCTGTTCTTGTGCATGCACATGTGCCTGTACCTGTGCTTGTCCCTGTACCTATCCCTGTGCCTAGGCCAACTGCCCCTATAGCACTCTGATCTGTGCCTATGCAACAGTAAGCTGCCCCTATAATAACTGCACCTGGCCCAAGAGACGGTCCCTCTCTGCTATAATAGCTGCCAAATCTGGCTGTGCTCTCATGGCTACCCTCTGCCCTGCCCACCAAACCAAAAATGCACCTGTAACACCGGTATCGTCCACTGTATCATCCGCCGGTCTCTCCATGACCCAGACTGGGTCCAATGGCTATGAAAGAGACAGTGGTGCCTCTACATCCTCCCTCCGATACTGTGGGAAGGGAGGTGGCTCATCCTGTCGTAGGCCCAACTTTCGGCATACCCTCTCTAGGGGAATCCGCTCATGCTCCCCGGGTCTCCATCTAGCTATCCAGAAGATGTACTAGATCCATCATAGCTGTGCTTGGGCTCCTCCACGGGGCTGATGGCCTCTGTATGGCCTCCATATAATATCTAGTGCGGTCAGGCCCTTTAACATATGCCTGTAGTATGCGACATCTTGCCCTGCAATAACCACTCGTGGCTGGCCCACAACCCCTAACCACCTCTGAAACCCATACCTATACACTGCCTGCGGCCTTGGCTGCTAGGGCAGCCCTACAGGTTGTAAACAAACAATGTGCTCGTAGGCCCAATAGTGTAGCAAGAATGTCGAGCATATTCTGCATCGCCTCATACGGCGATAGCCCCAGAGCTCTTTGTATAGCTACACCAAATACACTGGTGCCCATGCATAGCAGCTGTGCTCCTCCACCATCTCATGTAATACTCCCATCAGAGCCCATGGGAAACGACCTCCCTCTGAGTCCAGGACGGCGAAGCAGGTGATACCAATCATCATTAGCATGACAAGCCGTGTCTCCTATCGATGTGCGCGATACATATCACCATAGCAGATGCTCATGCTATGATATGTAATCAATGGGGCTGCATCCCTGATTACCTACAGGATGCTATCCATCATTGTCTCAGCATCCACCTGGAACACCGCCTCCCCTATGATCGGCAGTCTCAGGATGCGATACACATCCTCTAGTGTGACTGTCATCTCTCCAGTCGGGAGATGGAAGACATTAGTTGCCGGATCCCATCTCTCGATGAGGGCAACCATCAGGCTATGGTCCCTATCCATAGCCCTATATCTCTGGACTCCGCCGAGTCTAACCTCCTGCATGACTGCCCACTGCGCTGCAATCACATGTGGCTGCATCCACCCCAGTAGATGCGGCATCCGATCCCGCATCGTCAGCTGCTGGTGTGCCTACAAAAACAACCCACTCCATCAGGCCTACCCTTTACAAAACAACTACCTTAACCCTCTATACTCACTCCCCCACCCAATAACCCCAATATCACTAGCCCCACCCAATAAACACCTACAATATCCCCTTTACCTATCCCACAACCTACCAACTACCCCACTCATACTCCACCCGCTTTACTCTCGTCCTCTAACTATATCCCAGCCCATTTAACCCCTCCTAATTCATCCACAACCCATAACCTATCCTACCCGAACCGGCACCCAACCACCCGATTACCCCCCACCCCAATAACCTTTCCTAGCCACTCTACCTTCTCCCCCTTCCCCCCAAAACTCTATCCTACCCGCCTACAACAAATCAATACACCTACTTTCACAACCTTACCTCCTGCCCATGGTAACCGGTACCGGTTACCCACAACTGCCATCGGTCGACACATGATTGACGCCGGTCTCAGAAACCACTATTCTATAGTTGTGACCGATGCCGGTCGCTTAGTGACCGACATCGGTCACCGTGGGATTTCGGGGCCGGATCGAAAACGGCCCCCAAATTCCCTTTTTTTAATTTTTAACCTATCTACCCAGCCCAATTGCCTAAAAACTTACCCACCCTGCCATGTTGACTTACCTAACATATCTACCCACTCCATTTTATGATTTACCTTCATTTATTCATTATTTTATCACATTTTAGATTCCTACCCCAAAACCCACATCCTAGCTAAATTCATCAACTTCACACAAATAGGGATTTAGAACCTACCGGTACGACTACACGCCATCGTGGTGGAATAGGTGGTGGTGGTCTAGCTCCTCCAGCACCTCTTGCTCCTCCAGGTTGTGCCATAGCTCCTAATCTCCTTAGTAGGGTCCTCAACCAATCAAACTCTACCTCCTGATCGCTGGGGCCTACCAATAACTCACTCCTCAACTCAACTAGTGCCAACTCAGCCCACAAACTCAACAAAATCAATTCAAAACTCAGACAAGCAAAAGGTTGGCACTCAAATTGACAATGTGAAAATGACACGCCGTATTTTTTCTTTTTATAGGTTTTTGACCTATAACCGATATCAGTTAGAGCGCGCCCTAAAACACCGATATCGGTCTTCTAACTGATACCGGTCATAACTAACCGATATCGGTTACATGCCTAGTTTTTTCCTAATTCCTACCCTTATCCACCAATTTCCATTTCTCATCACATCACCTACCCCCGGCTTTGCTAAATAGCCTTATTTTGAATTCATGGGCCCAACCCAAGGCCGTAACCACTCAATTGGCCGACCCAAGGCCGCAACCAATCACTTGGCCCAACCCAAGGCCGCAACAAACCAATCGGCCCGTCCCAAGGCCGCAACAAACCAACTGGCTCGACCCAAGGCTGCAACCAATCACTTGGCCCGACCCAAGGCCACAACAAACCAATCGGCCTGACCCAAGGCCGTAACAAACCAACCGGCCCGACCCAAGGCCGCAGCCAATCACTTGGCTTGACCCAAGGCTACAACAAACCAATCGGCCCGACCCAAGGCCGCAACAAACCAACCGGCCCGACCCAAAGCCGTACCTAATCACTTGGCCCGACCTAAGGCCGCAACCAACCAATTGGCTCGACCTACAGCCGCACCAATTAAGTACCTCAACCGAGGCCTGCAAATCAAAAATTCTCTCCACCCATCATTTACCTGTTTGTTCAATCGAGCTCACCTGTTCACATTTTAGCACGACTACGATACTTGACTTGTTCAGCCGACCAGCTTTGCCTAGACCAAGACCGTGACGTTTATTTCAACCAAACCAACCATTTGGTACTACCGAACATGCCTAAATGTTCCGGTACCTTACCTGTTATATCCCCTGGAGCTACTTCCTATGCCTTGGATACTAGGATTATATCAACCTTGTTTGGATAAACTATTGACCTTTGCTTATGAATTGCTGGTTTGCTCTTCAAATCATGTGCCCTGGTCACACTACTGCATTTCAATGTGTGTCTGCTTCCTTGAACTTACCCCACCATCTTACCATCATCATTCACCCTTTATCAATCCTATCCCTGATTTCACGTCACCTCAATCTGTGATAGATTTGAGGGGGATTACCTATACCCTTAACTGGGGCAACCACTTTTTATTATTGTCAGTGCAGCTTTAAAATACAAGCCACATGACAACAAGGGGCAAATGTAGATACCAAATTTGGGTCTTGTGACACCCTGTACCCCGTATCTCGTCCCGATCCCTAGCCCTACATCACCACCTAAACCTTACACACCTAATGATTTATTAATTACCTTATAATTAATAAATCCACATCTCCAACCCCGCCACCTCATCTCACCACCTCACCATGACCTAGCCCTAACCCTAAACAAACCTAATTAATACCTATGACTTGGTCCAGACCCACACCCATGACTCATTACCCCTCACCCGCACCAAAACGAGCCTAATAATGACTTGACCAAGCCCACAACTGATCCCTCAGGAGAAAAGGAGGGAAAGATGGCTATTTTACTAAAAATAGCCACTTTGACCTAACCGACATCGGTTACTACTCGACCACCATCGATTACGTAACCGCCATCGGTTCCCTGTTAATGACCTCCCCCAACCAAAAAGAAAGGATCCGAAATTCATTTGGCAAGAAGAAAGAGAAGTGAAACAAGTAGAAGAGGTTACAGAAAAAAGGATCGAGCCCAAGACTGTAGCTGAGAAACTGGATCATTATCACACTTGTTCAAGCATTGGAAAAGACTGAGGATAGCTTCATCAACTCGCTTTCCAATACCGGATCATCCCAACTAAGCCTTACTGTCGCCACCACATTCCTTGGACCTATATCTTCATCAGGAACCAGTAAGTAGTATCTTGTAGTTCTTTGCTATCAGTTTCCTTTAATTCATATTAAAAGGGGAACTGACCACCTTCAAAAGGAAGTCTCATATTTCCTGGGCCTAAGGCAGTTCCCTCACTTATTGTCTAACTAAGATCTGGTGGTCTTTTATTCTTACTTATAGGTAGTCCTTCCTAGACAAAAAGGACTTCTTCACAATCGATCTGATCTCTTTACGGTACACACACACCTTCTCAACGCTCAACAGGTATTCCTCCTAGCCCTAATCCTTATCTGTTTCTCAAGAGAATGAAAGGATAGAAGCAACTCTATTCCGGAACCAAATTTTGTGCGAAACACTTATTTCCGAAGCTAAATAATGTTATTGTGAAGTTTGTGTTTTGTACCAAAATGTCTAGAGACCTCCTAAACATCCTTGTAAAACTAACTTTCTGTTCCTTTTTCTCGAATCTAATCATTGCAGACAATGGGCATGGAGGAATACTACAAGTTAGAAGTCAAAAATTTCAATTTCTTACTAACACTCTCCACTTTATAGGTCCAAATCGGGACGATTTTACTTATATTTTAAGTTGTTCCAAACAAAATGCGATTAAAAGAGCTCATAAATGATTTTATCTATATGATCAAATGATTTTAAAAGTTGATTCTAAAAGCTGATGCGGCTTCCCATGTCACTAGGGAACAAGATTATCCAAATCCATCACTACTATGGAGACCAAGAAGCCATTTTGCACGTTATCTAAACATGACATTTTATTAAGTTTTACTAATTGTTTTAAACATATTAGGTGATCAAAATGTGCCTACCATCTATTGTCTTAGCAAACATTTTACTCCAAGCGGTTACTCGAGTGATAAATTTATCCATGGAATAGTTTAGCGTAAACGATTTTAATTAATATTATGAAAACATTAATAACCAGTTAAAAGTTCTACCCAGAGCATCCACATGTGCGAACCATTGCTCTGATACCAAATGTAATGCCCCGCCCCAAGACACCAGAAAACAATCCAATAAGTCGCTATTTTTTTTTTCGAAGTGAATACTTAAAATACAAATCGGATTCCCATTATTATTCATTTTAAACTAGATTGATTTCCCTGATATCTAAATCACTAACCCCAAATTATTTTATTTAATTTCTATTAAGTTACTAGAGACACCCTAGAAGGAGTCTACACCTTTTTAAAATTAATTAGATTTCCCCCTTTTATTTTGTTTACCCACACACACATCCTAAAATTTTATCTCCCATTCACATTTTAAATACCCATGATCTAAAGTGAGTAGGGTTAATTGTGGACCCTAGGATGAAAATAGATCTCAGCCCTAGATTTAAGTTTTCCCTAACTTTCCTTAGCACATCTTTAACTCTTTCCCTTTCTTTTTCTTCATTTTGAAATCTTCAGGTTTTAGGAGAGGCCATGAATGGTCATGAAGAGAATCCAAGTTTCTCTTGTATTTTATTCTTGATCTCGTTTATTTGCATTGCAGTTTAAGAGGGAGGAGATTTTTCTCAAGGATTGTTTCATTCTAGCAACGATTTTGGGAGAACCCAGGGTTTTAATCTTTGTTTGTTCTTCTTTTATTTAGTTAATATTCTTCTACCAGGTGAAGATCTGGTTGTGGGTGTCAATATTATACCATTTGTAAATACAATTAAAATTATATATGTAAACATGTAAACAAAACCAAGTTAGAATTTGCAGAAAGAAGAACTCATATTTAAAAACCGCCATTATGTGGATGGAGCCGTGGCCTGAGAGGTAGAGGGCGGTGTTTTGGTGCTGGAGGGGTCTGCGTATAGAGTGAGGTGGACGGTGGAGTGGAGAAGTCCATGTGGAGAAGGGGAGAGGTGTGCACGGAGGCACAACAATGGGGGGGGGAATGTTGTGGGTGAGGGGATCTGCAGGCCGCGGAAGGGGTGGAAGGGTACGCAGAAGGGGGAAGGGTCTATGGAGGAAGTGGCTGCGTGGAGTGGATGGGGAGGCTGCACAGGGGATGTGGATAGCAACAACGCAGGTAGTGGGGAGGGGTTCTACCCTCCCCCAAACTTCTTTTATTTTTTATTTTTTAAATTTTTTTAAAAAGCTTTTTATTTATTCTTTTTATTATTATCCCTCTTATATATATATATATATATATATATATATATATATATAAACCTTGTTTTATGTTAAAAGCAACCAAATAAATTTTATATTACCAACCATATATTTATAAATTGTAATACACATTTATATTTCAATGTATCAAAATAATGCATTTTTATTACGTGAAATTTAATATAAATTGTAATAAAATTTACTATTACAACATTGCATGAAATATAACAAATTCAATACACAGTTTTAATATCTTAAATCTTAAGATAGTTTGATAATGGAGAGCAACCTATTTTTAACAAATGTGAATATGTCCATATAATTATTATTCTAATTATTAAATAATTACTCCACATACGAAGCTTAAGAGAACTAACCCAATTCAAATGAACCATGGTTGATCATTGTAGTGAAATATAAACTCGTTACTTATTTGCAATATATGCATATTAAAATGAACTTTCTTGATTGAGTGTTTAAAAGAGAATGTAGTAATATGGTTCAACTAGGAGAGAGGTTTAAACTATTATTACAATTTTATAAGGATGAACACTTATTCCAAGCTGATTTTCTTAATAAAATAACTCAGTAAGTATCCCATGGAGAATTAAAACAAACTAACTTCATTCTATTTAATAATACTATAAAATTTTCAAGAGGAGATACATGGAGAGAAAACTACTATTTTCATTCAATGTACTATTATAAAAAACAAAAGGATATTCAACAAGATTGACGTCATTTCATATGGAGAAATGTACTTCCATTAAGAAATATAAAAATATATTTTCTTTTCAAACAACCATGAAGGCATCCCTTCATAATACCGCAAGACTCCTCCGCTCATGAAAGTAGGAAGTTTAACAAATACATTCAACTTTCAACCATATACAAAGAGTGGGATAAATACAACTTTGAAACACATATGCTTCCATGAACTAAACATATATCCCAAAGGGAAGGCTTACAAATGAGCTTATTTCAACATTTTTTGAAAGAACAAGAGTTTATCAAAAGCTAATTTTTTTTTCCAAAACGAGGAGAGAGCTGTAAAATACCACGCCACCAAAGATACTCCAGCAATCTTCAAGCTTAAGGCTCCAACTAACATCCATATGAACTCCAACTTTTGAAGGTTTATAAGGATCCAACTTCAAGAGAACAAGGCTTGTTTAACCACCCAACATTTAGGCATCAATACATGCCTTCCCAAGGTTGGAAGACATGCTAGCCTCCCCCAAGCCCATGGGAGGGAGAGCTAGCTTCCACAACTTGAGCACAAGATTTAGGGAGAAAAACACCAAAATACACTCACAACCAAGACCAAACCATGCACTAAGAACAACATCACAATTAGAACAATAAAAGAAAAGAGGAGAAACCATATTCCTCCTCTAAATTTGGGGAAGAGTAGATGAGATACCCGAAAGTGTCATAAGGTATGATCTAGCAATAGAATGCACAAAAAAAATTTCCTTCTCCACCTTATTTCTCTGAAATCAACAAGATCCTCCTTATTGCTCCACCCATTCACCAAAATCCTTCTTGGGAGGATTTTCAAACCCATTGGGTTTCCTCTCCAAGAATGGGAAAGGGGTTCAAACCATATGAACCCCTTTACCCACCTCAAACCATATGAGGGGAGTAAAGAAATTGACATGGCTTGCCCATCAAGCCATGAGGTTTGAGAGGGGAAATATCTCTCTCTTCCCCCCAAATAACTCAAACATTCATCAAACCATATGATGGATGGAGTAAAA
This sequence comes from Taxus chinensis, assembly GCA_019776745.2. Taxonomy (NCBI): domain Eukaryota; kingdom Viridiplantae; phylum Streptophyta; class Pinopsida; order Cupressales; family Taxaceae; genus Taxus; species Taxus chinensis. The sequence goes on from CM034150.1 coordinate 826,162,834, forward strand.
AGCAATACAATGATCATACTCAAGCAAAAAACCATACAAGCAACTAAAGAAATAAACCAACTATGAGGAAGCTAAGATCTAGTAAAAACATACCACATAAATGAGCTCAAGAGGTTACCTCCAATAGCTCTCCAAAACAATATTTTGCAACTTTCTTCCTCAAGCAATCCTCAAGCTCCCAATTCCTTGAGCACCAAGCCAAAGCTCCCAAAAGAAATAGAACAAAAAGCCCCCTTCTCCTCCACGAGGGAGAGTTTTAAAGAGAAACCAAATAATTTTCCTTTCTAATGAGGGGGTGACATGTGTCACCCCTCTCCTTACTAAGTCAAAGATTCCAAAAAAAGAAAAAAAGAAAAGATAAATTCACTTTTAACACTCCCTTCCCAAAATACCCAAAATGAAAATAAAACAAGATTGTGCAACTTTCTACTAAACACACATACCAATCCATCTTCCATAGATGGTGACCAAAGGGAGGAAAAATGGGATGGAAAACTCCCTCTATGCCTTGGAATTAAGCCCCCCTACCTATTAGGTAGGGTCCAAGGGCCCATTTTCATGCTAAGTGAACTCCCAAACTAAAAAGGGGTCACTAAAAATGCCTAAAATAGCACAATTTCGGGTTTGGCACACTTGGGCACAAGGGTAGAGGGTGTGGGGCCCACCCAAAGGTTCACATGTGACCCTAATCCCTTTTGATTAATTACATCATTATACAAACTCAAAACTTAATGTAAGTGGGGCCATTAATTCCCCAAAACAAGTTTACAACACAACTAACCACCCTAAGCAAGATTAATATTACAAGACATATTACATTACAAATGAGGGTCACTCATGGTGCCCAAAACAATAACCTCTAATACTAAGGCCTCATATAATAAACACGGCTAGGACTTAGCCCTGTGGGCTACTTGTGCCAAATTGTGTAGCTGCCCTGAATCCCACGTTCTCCTGTGACTTTTCACCTGCACACTCATTGCACATATTAAACGCACCTGTCCAATACAAGAGTAAACTAGTTTCTCACTAAGCGAACAAATTCAACCATGTAAATTAATGATATCACCATCATCAATGTGGAATGCACAATCTCACACAATTCGTCGTATGTTAGGTATTTCAATACATAAAAATGTCATATCACCATGCCATCATGTATCCTTATTAGAAAAATGAATACGTTACAAAATCAAGGTATGTGACCAAACCAATTATCCAACATGTATCAATTTGACCCAAATCACATAGAAAAGTGTTAGTGTCCACAATATCAATAAAATGTGTCAATCTACTAATCTATTCAAATTGGCGCTACATGCCCCCAATCACCATACGTGTCCATGAAGGCAAACCAACATATCATAATGTCCAAAATATGTCCAAAATCCATGTTAAGTCATAAATATGGGCTAAGAATTCAATATGTAATTGAGGCTAGAAAATGTGGGCACTACACCATTCTTAGCCTGTGTATGGAAAACAGTTAAGTCCCAAACTCCAACTTTCCCCTTGGAACACCTTACATCCGTTGTTCTTCTATGCACACCTACGTGCCTGCTTCTTGCGTTCCCTATTCTCACATGCCTCTATCAATCAGGTATAAATAAGTCAAGTCAACATTACCCCACACTAGTTTCATTTCCGACCTCGGTAATGGGTAATCGTGCCATATCTCTCCAAGAATAAAGAATAAGGAATAAAATAATGATTATACTCAATGAAAATATACCCAATAATAATATGGGTACTCTACTCCACTGAAGGCAATAAAAACTCTGGGTACTCATTCTGAATATCTGCCTCTAACTCATTCCATTCACCAAGCTCCTTCATTTTCTTGTTAGGTATGTCTATAAACACTCCATCCATCTCATCCAAGGTCATATTTTCTTCTTCTTTCTGTAGCACCCTAATGAAATTTACCAAACTAGAGATAATCCCATCCATTACATCAATGTGTCACACTATAAGCTTCCCAATTTATTTTATTTTATCTTTATGAGGGTCTGGGGCTGCTATGAGCGCATCCCACTTTTCTGATCACAACGTCAGCCTCTCCTCACACCCAAGTGTTTCATTCTTTTTAGCAGTAAGGACTTCATTCTCCTTAGCCAAATTTCTTGTCTTTATGATTAGCTCTGGGTCTACACACATATTTAATGCTAAATATTCCTTCTTTAATTCATCCTTTAGATTTTGAAGAAGAGATGCATACCCAACTATTCGACATGCTATCATAGCCTTTGTTCTCTCCTTTTGCGCAACAATATCTTCCTCTTTCTGTACATTTAGTTCCATGTTTTCTTGTGGCATATCCAACTGCTTCTTGATTAACAAATGAACACAATTTTGTAAGAAGTCCAAAGAGGACTGATATGTCTGATAAGTTTGATCATCAACATCTGGATGCGGATCGATGATCTCCTTCCCCAATTTTGCGGTAAAATCTAGAATATTCTTGTATTTCTCTTTATCCCTTCTTTTCCCTTTAGACATCCATTCCACCTGTTATTTTTTACTCTTATTCTCCTCCATTAGTTCCCTTAGCATGGTTGATTTGTCTATGTTTCTACGTGCTACCTTTGCTTCCATTTTGATCAATGCATTACTAGCCTTCTTGTCAGTGAACTTTGTGGGCCTAATGGTCCAATAGGTGGGTTGGGATTTATTTTTCATCTTCCTTTTGATGTGCACATCTTATTTTACATCAAATTCAGGCTCATCAATATGAGTTTGGATACTCCAAGAAAGTTGTTTCCTAGTGCACAAATTGGATGCTTCAGGGTCCATCAACTCCCAATCATAAAGTTCCTCAAGCTCCAAAGTGCTTTGAAACCCACTGGGAATGATATTTTTGGGATCATTGACATACCTAGCTATGGGAGTTTGATACATTTCCCCCTTATCTTTCCCTGAGTGCCGACCCTTAGGAATATGCACCCCTTCACCCATAGTCAGGCCTTCTTTTCCATGGCCTATCTATTCATTAGTGGGATCTTTAGAAGGTCCACCCTTACCCTTATCTTCATCCCCACCCACATCTCATGCTCCTCAAATATTTTTGTATCATACTTTACCTCTTCCTTGTGAGGATCTTTTGCATCCAGCTCAAGGATAGGTGGTTATGTTTCTGGCCACGCACTTCCATCCAACTCCTCCTCCTCACCCTGTGTTGGTATGTACCTTCGTCACTTTTTCTTCTCTGACACAGGATTACCAAGAGAATTCTCAGGATTTTCTAGCTAGGAGGGGCCCATGCACACACTTGTGCTTGAGGTCTTTGTTCTTCTCACCACCCTCCTAAATTTTTTCTCCTCAATGCCTCCAACATCCACCTCGATATCCTCAATGCCTATTTCTTCTTCGAATTTATCATCTTCTCACTCAGGAGGAGTTTCCTCACACACCCTCTTCTCTCTAATTGTAGGATGCCTCTATGAGCCATGATTCAGAATGCCAATGTCTTCCTTGAAATCTTCTTCTTCTTATGATATAAAGGGGTCTTCATCTTGCAGAGTACCCACCGTGTGTTTTCCCTTGGGAAGTTCAGAAAGTCTAAACACATTTTCAATATATTTACCATTTTTTAACTTAGGCTTAAAGTATAGGTATACCTTAGCCACACCAAGATTCCCAATTGCCAGACTCATTGAGTTAATGCTTACATCATTTGAGATCAACTTTTCTATGTAAGCAGATGTACCTAGGTATACATATTTCTTCTGTAATGTATGATAGTCAGAGTATACCTCATCTGCATCAAAGGATAATTTGTGCACATTCGAGAACCTGTGTACTGAGGCTTGAAAGTAACATGTGGTGAATGCATAAGGTAGTTTGCACAAAGGGATCCACTTTCCATCCTTCATCTCAATCCTGCCTATGTAAAAATGTTGATAAACTACAAACTGGGCCTACTTGTCCAATACCGAAGGCAGGTCCTTGGGTATTCTCCACTCATATTCAAAATCTTTGTGCAAATACTTATACCAAAGTTCCAACCTTTTCTTGTAAGATCTAGTCACAGATCCATCACATGTGTATTTTGAAAACCTACCTACGAGGGACTTCTTCTCTTCAAGGAACTACCAAACCTTCTCCTTAGGCCTGTCAGGCACCCCAATTTCCACAAATACAAGAGATAATAAAATAACACCAAAACTAATCTTATCCCCATGGTGCACCTCTTCAATAATGGTATCATAAATAAGGGACGACAAGTTATCCATGACTCCCTCTGTCATTTTCTTAACAATATGGAGCCATCTTCTGTTTACCTGGTTCCAATGCTTCTGGTTGTTTAACTTAGTGAGCAGGTGAGAAACTACCTGAACCACATGATACTTCTCTAGTTTTACAATGTCCATCACGCGCACTCCTTTTACATAGCCAATGCAACCCTTGTAGCTTTTATTCCCTCATCATCTTTGAGATCACTACTAATATTCATACCCAAACTCCTTAACCTTATTAACTTCCCAATCAAGGGGGCGGTAAGTCACATTTTCCACCCTGCAAAATAGAAGAAATCCTCGTGTACACATGACATCAACCATTGGTATAATTTCTTAGGTTTCCCAAAGAATGACAACTCATAAAGTTGCATGATGCCAACTCTTGCTAGCAACTTCTAACCTGCATTGTCATAGACGACCATGTCATTCTCCCTCCTCAAATATGTTTTCACCACCAACTTCTTATCCAACTCATCCATGTTATCCTTGGTTCGATGGTTGTAGTCATTTACTTTACTATGTCTGATATGGGATTCACAATCCAATCCCATTATAACTTCCTTTGGATATTGCATTTATGAGAATTTGCATTTGGGGGTGTCATCCACCTCTACTTCCACTTTTCATTCCTTTCTACCCCTCGCGGTTGCTGTAGGGGCTCATTTTGGTGCCATTGTGATGATAAAAACGTGTTCTTACACTATATTCAAGGTCCACTACTTTTAACATGCAAGCCCTAGCTTTTACTCAAACCCTAACTTCATAGATTTTCTCCCCACACACTTTTGTTTAGCTCAAACACCTTCACTGATGGAGCTCAAAACAATGTCATGCACAACTCTATCTAGTTCAATCTCTATAACATCTATCTACACACTTTTCCATGCAACTCACTTTTTAGCTTACTCTTCAACTCACTTGAACACTTCTCTTCACAATGTAAGTAAAAATGATATCGCAACCACACCTTTTATAACTTTTACAAATATCTCTGCATTTATTTCTCTCCATCTACCACCATACTCAACATTAACTGGTGTTTCATTCCTATTTTTGTGATGTTTTTTTCCGCATCCAAGTCATAATATTCTAACACACTCATTACTCCTCAGCCACATACCTCTTTTTGTGCGCCTTCATGTGCCAAAGTATCTATCCACTACGCCTCACACCAAGTAGTTTTCCATGTTGTTGCCTACCTTACATTACACTACATGTCCATCCATCTATGCGTGGTCTTTATCTATGAGAAATTTTCCTTAATCCACACCTTTACCTCAAACACCTGCACCATATTTCTTCTATGCATACCCATCTATAGGATATCATTCAATCATGATCCATTTATCATGTATCTATTCCACCCCACACTAAAAGGATGCACAATCCTCTACACATGAATTCACTAGATAGTAGTTAGCTACTGGCGCACAAGCGTAGTTATCACAACAAAACACCAAATTAAATTGACAGAGCATAACAACGATGAAAATAAACACATATAAAGGAAATGCATTAAAGGGAAATCTATTCTAACTAGAATATTGCCTTATTACAAACACCAAGAAGACTTATTTATATTAGGGCTTCAACCTACTCCCGTTGAAATAACTAGGAAACCATGTCCCATCCATCGCCTGTAACTAGCAAGCACTTGAATCAAGTATGAAAGTCATAATATACGGTCCCAAACAATGCACTTGGAACTTCCTAGGGTGGCACAAAAACTTGGAATCATAAAGAAGAACCATTTGTCCAACCTCAAACTATTTATTCTTAATGTGCCTATTATGTGATGCCTTCTTCTTGGCCCTTTCTGTGTTCAAACTCCATCGAGAAATGGTGTGCCTCTCATCTAATTGTATCAATTTGTCTATACATTCTTCAAGTGTTTTCTTATCATCCAATCCACCTGCACATGCAATACGTAGGGAGGGTAATATAAATTCTACTTGCAAAACAACCTCTATGCTAAACACCAACGAAAAGGGTGTGGCTTTGTTCAATCTTTTACAAGTTGTCCTATATGCCCACAGTACAATAGATACTTTATTATCCTAGTCCTTCCTTTCAACATCACAAATCTTTGTCAATGTATGTCCCAAAATCTTGTTGAAAGCCTCAACAATCCCATTAGCTTGTGGGTGATAGGGTTTTATCTTGTGATGCGCCACCATAAAGTCTGCCAATAGTATTGTGATAGTCTCATTCAAAATTTGTGTGCCTCTATCACTTTTCAAAATCAATGTACATTCATACTTATTGATAATGTTTTCCCATAAGAACCTTGTTATAATTGCCGTGCAATCCTTTATAGGTGCTGCTTCTGCCCACCTTGTAAGATAATTTATACATGTAATAATATAATGCGATCCAATCTTGCATACCAGTGGGGAAATAGGACCCACAAAGTCAATTTCCCATTTCTCAAAAGGTTCTACACTCGCAATGGGCCTTAAGGGCATCTCATCTCTATGCCCAAGCTTCCCAGAGCACTGACAATGGTTACACGCCCGTAGATACTCTTTACAATCCTTATATAGTGTTTCCTACCAAAGGCTAGCTAGCAAATTTTTTGTTCATGGTAGCATTACCTACATAATGTCCACCAACAATTCCGCCATGAGCTTCCTCCATAATAGCTCCATGCTCATGCTCAAGTAAACACCGACACAAAACCTCATCCCAACCTAGCTTGTATAAATCCTCACTGATCAACATATAGGGCATAACACATATGTCAAATTGTTTCTTCTCTAAGCTCTTCATTCCCTTAGGTGCCACACTTATACACAAAAATACCACAATATCTTCTAAGTCAGAGGGTGCGTGGTTCAATATAAATAACAGTGCATCCAACATTATGTCCTTAATGCTCTGCATGTCCTCACTTGAGTTAATGCTTGACAAATGATCTCATCTAGAATTGTTCTTTCTTGGCTTTGCAACCACTATAAAATCAAATTCCTGAAACAATAGAATCCACTGGCATATGTGCCCCTGTAAAACACTGTAAAACATGATTATTAACCAAGTACTTAAGTGTCATGTTATCTCTATGAAATATAAAGGGAGTTGCTAAAAAACAATGTCTAAACTTGTGCAACACATAAATCATAGAAAAGGCTTCGAGATATGTAGTTGTATAATTCTGATCAGCTGGTGTCAACTTCTTACTCATAAAAAAAGATAGGATGATAAAAATCCCATCTCTAGGATATGCTAACATGGTGCCAATGGCCATCCCAGAGGCATCAACATGTACATGAAACAGTTTATCCCAAGAAGGAAAGCACATGATGGGCGGAGAAGTAAGTCTTTCCTTCAATGTCTCAAATGCTAGCTACTACGCCTCATTACAATGAAACTTCACTTTACTTTTCAACAATTCCTCTAAGGGTGCGGAAATCTTAGCATACCCTTTGATGAACTTTCTGTACTAACCTGTATGTCCTAAGAACCCACGCACCTTGCTATGATTGGTAGGCTCCTCTAAACCTAAGATAACTGAGACCTTATCCGAATCTACCAACAAACCTTTCTTACATATAATATGTCTCAACAGAGTCCCAAAGGGTGTAGCAAAGATACACTTCTTAACATTCAAGGAGATGCTCAACTACATACATGTTGGCTAGATTTTCTACATAATTGAAAACCTAGGCAGTCATGAGATAAATCTCCCTCATTTACCGGAGAGGCTCCTGTGTCAGATTTGTCAATAAAATATGCTAATATCTATATGGGGGTTTTACTTTAACCATGCAGCTCATGAACCATAGTTGTATAGTTTTGTAGCAAGTAAGTAGCTGTTAAAGAAAGGAAATATTTAAAGAAGAAGGAAATAATATAAACACATGGAAGAAATAGGGAAGATGTGTAACCCAATCAATAGATAACAGAGTTGATTGTATGCACATAAATGGAACCAATAGATATCAACACATAGAATTATAAACAAAGGCATCCTTCAAATCTAGATCTAAAATAACACAAATTTTATAAGTAGATCTAAGACAAAAGCTAGAAACAAAATGCACCGTGAAACAAAGTTCTCCGGAAATTTGCTCCTTTGTATTCCTTTGCTTCAAATAGCTATTAGGGGTTTCAGCACAAAGTCTGGAACACAAGAATGCTACTTACAAATTATGATCCTTTAACCCATAGGTTCTTCCTCTACTTATAGCATGTAGAGGGGAAATTATAAATAGGAAGCCCTTAGTGAACTAGCATATGCGGAAGTTGTAAAGGAAACAACTGGCAATCTCCCTCTTGGAATTCCTCTTTGCATGACATGTATGATTTGCAACTGAAGATAAAACCTTCTATTTTGCATGTCTGCCACCTATTTCCACGTAGTTGACTTCTTAAAGTAATGGATTTTAAACCAATCACTTAAGTTTTATAATTTAATTGATTTCTCAATTACTTTGTCAGAGGAAATAAGCAAAGAAGAAGAAAGAGGAAAGCTGCAGTCTTGTCCTTTTTCATATTCTACATGCAGCTGATTCTTTTGCCTTTGATTCTCACCAAACTGGATCTGGAAGCGGCTGGATCTGGGAGCGGCTGGATCTAGAAGCAAGTGACAGTGATTTGCTTGCAGGTATTGCCTTTGACATGTCTTCCCTCTTATCCTTGAAGTTTTTGCAGTTCTTCTCTAGTACATGCATCAGTGCAATGTTTGCCGTAAATAACTCATCATTTTTATTTTTAATTACACATGATCAATTAAAAAATTCTAGAAAGCACTCTGGGTGAATGAAAACTCAATGAAGGCTTCAAGTGGAAGATTGGGAGAACATGTAGAAGGTCTTGGAGGGAATTCTCCATGCATTGACTTCTTCACGGGTTGCATTCGAAATAAAAGGGTGAAGCCTTTGCAATTATGGATCTATGCATGATTCTGATGATCTTTCTCATTCATCCCTCTTTGTCATTGTTGGAGCGGTCTTTGTCTGAGCAATTATTTTTCTTTTTATTCAACCGAAATTCTTTACAACTAGTGTAGATTTGGAGATTTCTTCAGATTCGGAGGATTAGTTCAATGTATTGGACATTGATTTAAGCTCCGTTTCTCTTATAAAAGTAACTGTAATGAATTCCTCTAATTAATTTAGACAAAGATGGAAACCGGAACATGAACAATTGATTTTAATTATAAAAATATGTATATATCAAGCATGCTACCCCAAAATTTGATGTTTTGTTTTCATGCAAAGCAAGCATGACTTTTGTCAACTTCACCTGAGCATCTGTACCACTATGCAAACAATTAATCATACTTAATTCAAGCTTCTTCAAACTTAGGCGCTAAACTTTGAAGCTTTCCGATAGTGAAAACACCTTCTTTTGTGCAAAATTCCTCCTTAATTGGGTGCCAAATTTGCTAAAGAATTAATTAATTCATCATTATGACAGTCCCTTCTTATATAACCTTCACCATTATATAATTAATAATTACCTCTCCTATTCCTGACAATTAATTAATTAATTAACATACTTTTCTCTTCAATTTGGGCGCTTATTTTGTGCATGCTCATGGCTGGCATTAAATAAAATTAAATTTATTTAATTTTAGTTTTCTACTTCCAGTCCACATTGACTTCACAGTGTGCTTTGACCTTATGCACCAAAAATAGGAATTAATTCCATTAATTAATACTTTAAAAATTATTATTTCTCCTCAATATGGGTTGCACGTTTTTGCATGAGATGGGGCTGCATTAAATAAATTAAATTTATTTAATTTTAGAATTTTATTTCCAATCTTCTGTATCCTTTCATCATGCGTTGACTTTTCCTCATGCTTGGGCACCAAAATTAGGTGAATAAATATTAATAAATATTATTAAATGCATTATTATTCACCCAAGGTGGGTCACACTTTTTGGCAAGGGTGAATTCTATTTTTAAAAATCAATTTCTAATGGGATTATTCACCCTGCACCACAGCTCCAAAAATCCCATGATCCACTTAAGCTGTTTGACTTTCATAATGGAATTTTTTACCTTGCAAGGCAGGTAAGAAATTCCCATCAATGCCTTAAGTGATTTTCTTTTATTTCACAATGGGAATTTTCAATCTGCAAGGCAGGTAAGAAATTCCCACCTGCCTGTTGCCTCTAATAATCCCATCATGATTGTTGGCTAGATTTTCTGCATAGCATCAAACCTAGGTAGTCATGAGATAAATCTCCCTCATTTAACCGATGAGGCTCCCGTGTCAAATTTGTCAATAAAAACATGTTATTATCTATTAGGGGTTTTACTTTAACCACTTAGTTCATGAACCATAACTAAGAAGTTCTGCAGCAAGTAAGCATCTGTTTAAGAAAGGAAAGTTATAGAAGAAGGAAGTAAAGGAATTACAGAGAAGAAATGGGGAAGATGTGCATCCTAATTAGTAGATAGCAGAGCTAATTGCATGCACATAGAAGAAACTTAATAGATATGAACACACAGAATTATAAAACAAAGGCAGCTCTAGATCCAAATCTATAATAACACAAAGTTTATTTAAGAGATCTAAGATTTAAAAGCAAGAAACACAATACACCGTGACACAAAGTTCTCCGGAAACCTGCTCCTTTGTATTCCTTTGCTCCAAGTTGCTCTCAGGAGTTCAACACAAAGTCTAGAACTCAGGATTGCTGCTTACAAATTCTGATCGATCATTAACCCGAAGGTTCTTCCTCTACTTATAGAATGTAGAGGGGCAATTACAAGTTGGAAGCTTTAGTTGAAATGACACACGTGGAAGTCGAAAAAGAAATAATTGGCAATCTCCTTCCTGGAATTCCTCTTTGCATGACATGTATGATTTGTAACTGACCTTCTATTTTGCATGTCCACCACCTATCTCCAAGTAGTTGACTTCTTCAAGTAATGGCTTTTAAACCAATCACTTAAGTTGTATAATTGAATTGATCGCTCAATTACTTTGTCGAAGGAAAGAAGAATGAAGAGGAAAGCTGACTTTATCGGAGGAAAGAAGAAGGAAGAGGAAAGCTAACTTTGTCTTTTTCATGTCTACATACAGCTGATTCAAACTGGATCTGGAAACAAGCTGGAATTAGTTGGATCTTTGAAGCGGCTGGATCTGGAAACAAGCTGGAATTGCAAGCAGTTGGAATTGGAAGCAAGCTGGAATTTTGCCTTCGCATTGTCTTCTCTTTTATCCTTGAAGCTTTTGCAGTTCTTCTGTTGTACATGCATCAGTGCAAGGTTGGCCGTAGATAACTCATCATCCTTATTTTTAATTGCATATGAGCAATTAAAATTTTTGGAAAGCACTTAGGGTGAATGAAAATTCAATGAAGGCTTTAACTGGAAGATGAGAGCACATGCACAAGGTCTTGGAAGGAATTTCCCACACATTGTCTTCTTCATGGGCTGCATTCAAAACAAGAGGATGAAGCCTTTGTGCTAGAAGCTTTTGCAACTATAAGATCTGGATCTGGATCTGCATATGGATTTGCATCTGCATATGCATCTGGATATGGATCTGCACTTGCATAACAAATTCTGGCAACTGGGCTATGGATGGAAAAGCTGCAGCTCGAATAATTCCACTGCTTTTAATCTGCACGCATGAGTGAAGTTTCTCCTGCACGCATGAGTGAAGTCTTTCCTGCTCTGGATCTGTCTATCAATTTAGCAAGAGGTTCCGAGCCTAGATCCGTGTTTCTAATATCTGTAAATTTAGAAGTGATGCATGACTCCGTTGTGCTTTCTTTTTCATCTTTCTTCGCCATAGCTTTGTCTATCTTTGTCTGAATGTCTTTTTCTTCTTATTTGACTAGAATTCTTCAATACTGGTGCAGATCTGGACAATTCTTCAGATTCGGAGGATATATGCAATGTATTGGACATTGATAAAAGCTCCTTTTCCTTTGTAAAGCACCTGTAATGAATTCCTACAATTTATCCAGACAAAAATGGCCACTGGAGCATGAATAGTGAATTTTAATTGTAAAAATCTGCACTTTTCAAGCCTGCTGCCCCAAAAAATGGTGTTTAATTTGCACATAAAGAGAGCATGAATCCTTTCAACAACACCTGAGCTCCTGTAACACCTGTGCAAACAATTATGCAGACAAAGATCAACTTCCTTCAAAGCATGTGCCAAATTTGGAAGCTTTTAGCCTTGTTTCCACCTTGCCTGAGCAAAATCCTTCTTCAAATGGGGGCGCGCTTTTCCTCTTCGCTGCAATTCTTTACATGTGAATTAAATAATTCACCCATATGGCTACCCGTGCTTATATAACCTTCACAATTCTATAATTAATAATTGCCCTAACAATTAAAGACAATTAATTAATTAAAAATCATGCTCTTCTCTTTTAAAAATAGCATGTTTAAGGACAACCATCCAATAAATTAAATTAATCTAATTTAATCCTTCACACATCACTTCACTTAAGCTTCACAGTGTGCTTTGACCATAGCCACTGAAAATAGGAATTAATATAATCATTTAATACTTTAAAAAGTATTAATTCCTTCTCAAAAGGGGCTGCATTAAATAAATTAAATTTATTTAATTTTAGAATTCTATTTCCAATTGATTTATTCCCCTTTGCTTTTGTTGACTTTTCCACAAGCCTGGGTGCCAAAATTGGGTGAATAAATATTAACAAATATTTATTTAATGCATTATTATTCACCCAAGGTGGGTCGCACTTTTTTGCATAATAGAATTCTATTTTTAAGAATTTCTGACAATGAGATTTTTTACCCTGCAAGGCAGGCAATAAAATCCCGTGATTTCACTTAAGTCACTTTTCTTTTATTTCACCATGGGAATTTTTACCCTGCAAGGCAGGCTATAAATTCCCGCCTGCCTGCAGCCTCTAACTTTCCCACTGCAGCTTAAGTGAATTTTATATCACGGAAAAAAGTACCCTGCAAGGCAGGCAATAAATTCCCACCTGCCTGCTGCTTCTATTTTTCCCACTGCAGCTTAAGTGAATTTTATAACATGGGAAAAAGTACCCTGCTAGGTAGGTATAAAATTCCCATCATGCCTGCGGCTTCTATTTTTCCCACTGTAGCTTAAGTGAATTTTATAACATGGGAAAAAGTACCCTTCTAGGCAGGTATAAAATTCCCATCATGCCTGCGGCTTCTATTTTTCCCACTGCAGCTTAAATCCTTTGTTTTCCAAAAATGCGCCCATCCCCGCAGGGGCTTTTCTGTGCACGACTTCACTTTTTCCCAGTGATCTAGACCTCCGATGGCGACTTCCTCTGGGCAAAATGTGCGTGTATGTTTTCCAACTGCTCTAGGCCAAAAATCGGGCTTACCCGGCGAAGGAGTTGTTTCAGAGAAATTTTACAGAAAACAGAACGGGACACCACAAAAACACGAAAAATTGCCAAAAGTTACAAATAAAGCCCAAAACTTAAAATAAGTTAAAATCCTTCTGGCACATAGGAATAATAACATATTCGCTCATAATAGAGTTAAAACAGAGCGCAAATAACCTCATACGGGGCTCAAAATAATTAAATACAAATTTTTCGCAGACAAATCTCGACGATAGAATAAAACAATTTTGGGCATCTGGGTATTTGGCGAAAAGAGCTAATATGGCTCTTTGGGATTATCTTGACGCAATATAAGAACTTTCAGGCAATAAAAACAACAAACGACCCACTATTTTAAAAGTACAATTTTTTTTTTGGATAGGGTAGTCGCAGATTTCAGGGTGAAATATGAGTGACACCAATGACTTAAGTGGATTTTCCCCCATGGGAAAAGTACCCTGCTAGGTAGGTACAAAATCCCATTGTAGCTTAAAACCTTCTTTTCCCAAAAAAGCGACCTACCTAGAAGAAGCTTTTTCCATGCATAACTTCGTCTTTTCATAGAGAACTAGACTTCCCGTGGAAAAATTCCTTCTGGCATAACGTCCATAGAATGATCTCCAGATACTCCAGGTAACAAATCAGAACTAAACCGGCAAAGGAATTGACCTAGAGAAATTTCACAGAAAACAAAACGGGAAAACACCAAAAACACAAAATGTTGCCAAAAGTCACAGATAAAGCCCAAGATTCATTCCTAGTTAAAACCCTACTGGTATATGAAGAATATTGACATGTAAGACCACAACAGGGTTAAACCGGAGCACAATTTGCCTCAAACGAGTGCTCAGAATAATTAAATGAAAATTTCCCGCATGCAAACCCCAGCGACATAATATAACGATTTCGGGCATCTGGGTATTTGGCGAAATTGACTAATATGACTCTCTGGGAATATCTTGACACAATACAGACACTTTCTAGCAATTAACACACAAAACGACCCATTATTTAAAAGAACGATATTTTTTTAACATGGGTAGTCTCATATTTCAGGGTGAAATCTGGGGACACCAGTTGGCTCCGTCTGTGGACATCTTTGCCTCTTGTCAAAATGAAAGGGTAAAGATGAGATCCCAACATCTCTGGTTTCGTGTCTTGTCCATTGGGCTTGGGGTCAGGCAAACAAAAACAACACAAAACAAAAAGAAAAGGAAAAACAACAAAGTTTTATTTATATACATACAGGTTTTACCTTGTATCTCAGTTTCTTAAACAGCTTCAGATGCTGCCCCGTTGAAAGGCAGTGGTAACTCAATTCCATCCCGGTAGGCAAGGAAGAAAGTATCCATTCCTGTAAGCTCTTTTGATCATGAAGGGCCCTTTCCAGAGTGAATTAGATTTGTCATGCATGCCCTTCGGTTCATGTCTCTTGTCCCAACAAGAGTACCCAGTCTCCGATCTCGAACTTCCTTTCTTTGGCCTTCTTGTCAAATATCTTGGGCAAGTCCTTATCAACTTCATCCTGTGGTGGCTCATCCTTTCTTCTCTCTGTGGTAAGTAAGTCTGCATCAACTTTCTCTGTTTCCTAGATTTATTTGCTGCATTTCTGAAGATTCACCATCACCATGTTCTTTGTTCTTATTCAGGTACCGATCATGCTTGTTGAAAGTCTTCACATAAGGAAACTAAACCCTTGGGGATTTTGTTACCTTTTGGTCGGATTACTCCACTATTGTCATCATACCTTGGATCAAATTTTCCTGTGACTGTTTGTCATGGTGGTGATTTACTCCCTTCAACATACAACTTGTCAAAGTTGCCTTGTTCTAGAAATGCAGATGTTTGTTTGTCCTCATTGAAAGTCTGCCATGTTCAACATTATCAGGGACTTTGGGGTGGTAGACCATCTCCACTTTATAGTTTCCTTGTCTAATATGGATGGTGGTCTATCTGGATTCAATAGTGCAGCTGTGACTGCCAAAGAGTCTGCCTTGGAATTCTGATTTGTTGGAATGAAGTTAATAGAGAAGGCTGCAAAATCAAATGTGGCAGAAAGTACTCTATCTCTATAATGCTTCAACTTGTCTCTTTTGACTTGACTTTTCCCTCAAACCTGCTTTACTAGAAGTTCAACATCTCCTTGGGCTTTGAGGAGTTTTACTCCTTTCTTTTTAGCTTGCTCCATTCCTAACAGCAATGCTTCATACTCCGCCGTATGATTGGTGTTCTCGAACATCAGCTTGTGGGAGTATGGGAATATATCATGATCTGGAGATATTAGTAGAATGTCGGCTCCTGATTCCAAAAGAACAACAACTGCCTTTAAACTCTAGCGTCCAAAATTTTTCCTCTTCTTGTGTTGGCTCTAGTTGAAGTTCTGGCTCTGGAACACCTTTATCCATTTCCAAGAAATATACACCCATGGTCAGATTCCTGAAAAAGAATCTGAGATCTAGGATCTTCAGATTTTGTCACCGTGTACTTGGACTTCTTTTCCGGCTCTAGCTTCTGATTAATCCCCTTGATAGGAATATGAGCACATGACCAATCCATCTTTACTTCTCCTCCCAGCTCTTTGCAGAAGTTTCTGCTCAGCAACATCCTGTAGGAGACATGAATATCTACAACTAAGATTGTCATCTTTAATCTCTTGTTAGGAAAAGCTGCCAGAACAACTTGTGCATCTTTGATTTGTCCGATTAAAGGGACTTGTCTCTCCATGGAGTAGCACCTTTTTATGGTCTTTGTCAAGGTAAGCCCAAGAGCATCTGCAACTTTAGCTGGCATGACATTGTCAGAAGCACCTCAAATCTAAAATGTAGTTTCTTAACTTGAAACCATTAAGCAATAGGGAAACATAGAAAGGTTCCACTCTTTCAGAAGATGGTGAGGATTTAACAACTGCAGTGTTGTTCTGGGGAGGAGTATCTTTGGGCTTAGGTAAAAGGCCTTTTGATGTATTAGATTGTCCTTGGTGATTGTACATATTTGACTAGCCTATTTAACTGCTCAGGAAAGGCTCTCAAGTATTCAGCTTCTGACATTTGAACTTTGGTTTTCTTGACATGATCAATAATGTCAAAAGAAGGTATAGATTCAGATACCTGAGCTACTTTCTGTGGTTGAGATGAAGAACTCACATTCTTATTCCTGGGAGCTAAGGAAGAAGGCAAAGGGCTGCCCCTTCTTTGTTTGTTAGCTAATGCCCGCAGCTTGGTGAGTTTTTGATCTGTGTAAATACTGCATATGCATGACCATGATCATCTTCATGAAGTTTCTCATAGTCATGTTCAAATTTGTAGTTTAGGTAATTAATGTTGGAGTCGCCACAGGACCTATAAAATCATCATTCTCGACCTGATCAGCGTCAGCTTCCTGGTCTTCTTCATTCATCTCCACGTTGTTTTCTGGGAGCAACTTCAATTGCTAATCTTTGGGAACCAACAATGCGGTTCTGGTTGTTGTTGAAATTCTGAGCAGGGGGCAGTGTTGTTGCCTTGAGCCATTTGAGCCATTTGTTTCTTCATCTGCAACATCTTCATTTGCTAACTTTTGCAATAGTGAATTAGATGTAGTAGCAGAGGATGAAATTTCAGCTCTAGAAGTGTTGCTCTTTATCTTTCCAGCCATGATGAGGTCATCTTCAATCTCAACTGCCATGTTTTGAGCTGCTAACAAATCAACAGGATGTGCTCTTCGTAGTTGATAGCTTACTTCAGTGAAGTAAAGCATTGATGAAGAATAATTTTTGATTCTCGTCATTCAAAGAAGCAGAAGCTAGAATTTTGTACAGTAATCTTTTGGAATTTTGCAATAAAATCCCGCATGTGCTCATGTGGCTCCTTCTTCAATTGAGTCAGTTGAGTTATCAATGTACTGGAATCTTCAGCTGCCTTGAATCTTTTCAGGAATGCATCCCGCATAGTAGCCCAGTTGGTTATGGTACCGAGGAGCTAGCTCGGTAGAACCATTCTCCAGCCAAGTCATGCAGAGTCTCTATGAAGAGCCTGACAGATACATCTTCATGTTCTACTGCAAGCACTCCACAGGATATGAAAAATGTAGCCAAGTGGTCATCTAGATTCTGCTTTCCATCTCCAAAGAATTTTGGAAAATTCTTTCTCGTCCCTTTAGGTAGATCATGCATAGGAGGAGTCAGATTCAAAGAGGTCCAAAGGCTGCACCCCATGGAACAGGTGCTGCACGGGGCAAGTGGTTGATTCTGCATCATGAAAGGGGAACGTCTTCTCTGAGAGTAGACTTGATGAATAATTCCAGCTATTGGATTATGTTGGACACGATCCAGATTTGGATAAGTTGCACTCTTCTTCCTGATGAAAAGACTGGATATGTGGCTTCTAACTTAAGGAGGATGAGTGAAACTCTTCTTGCTTGGTGAAAGATCAGATCTGTGCGCCTTCACAGCTTCTAACTTGAGAAATGATCTGGTCTGCTAATTTGTGTTGTTCCCCATAGGAGTCGCCAAAAACTGTTGGCTAGATTTTCTGCATAGCTGAAAACCTAGGAAGTCATGAGATAAATCTCCCTCATTTACCGGTGAGGCTCCCGTGTCAGATTTGTCAATAAAATATGCTAGTATCTATTTGGGGGTTTTACTTTAACCATGCAGCTCATGAACCATAGCTGTATAGTTTTGCAGCAAGTAAGCAACTGTTAAAGAAAGGAAATATTTAAAGAAGAAGGAAATAATAAAACACAGGAAAGAAAGAGGGAAGATGTGCAACCCAATCAATAGATTACAGAGTTGATTGCATGCACATAGACAGAACCAATAGATATTAACACACAAAATTATAAGCAAAGGCAACTTCAGATCTAGATCTAAAATAACACAAAGTTTATAAGTAGATCTAAGACAAAAGCTAGAAACAAAATGCACTGTGACACAAAGTTCTCTGGAAATCTGCTCCTTTGTATTCCTTTGCTTCAAATAGCTATCAGGGGTTTCAACACAAAGTCTGGAACACAAGAATGCTGCTTACAAATTATGATCCTTTAACCCATAGGTTCTTCCTCTACTTATAGCATGTAGAGGGGAAATTACAAATAGGAAGCTTTTAGTTGAACTGGCACATGTGGAAGTCGGAAAGGAAACAACTGGCAATCTCCTCCTAGAATTCCTCTTTGCATGACATGCATGATTTGCAACTGAAGATAGAACCTTCTATTTTACATGTCTGCCACCTATTTCCAAGTAGTTGACTTCTTTCAAGTAATGGATTTTAAACCAATCACTTAAGTTTTATAATTTAATTGATCGCTCAATTACTTTGTCAGAGGAAATAAGAGAAAGAAGAAGAAAGAGGAAAGCTGCAGTCTTGTCCTTTTTCATATTCTGCATGCAGCTGATTCTTTTGCCTTTGATTCTCACCAAACTGGATCTGGAAGTGGCTGGATTTGGAAGCAAGTGACTGTGATTTGCTTGCGGGTATTGCCTTTGACTTGTCTTCCCTCTTATCCTTGAAGCTTTTTTAGTTCTTCTCCAGTACATGCATCAATGCAATGTTTGCCATAAATAACTCATCATTTTTATTTTTAATTGCATATGAGCAATTAAAAATTCTGGAAAGCACTCCAGGTGAATGAAAATTCAATGAAGGCTTCAACTGGAAGATTGGGAGAACATGCACAAGGTCCTGGAAGGAATTCTCCATGCACTGACTTCTTCACGGGTCTGCATTCGAAACAAGAGGATGAAGCCTTTGCAATTATGGATCTGGATCTGGATCTATCTGGATCTGGATCTGAATCTGAGTAATCTATGCATGATTCTGCTGATCTTTCTCATTCATCCTGCTTTGCCATGGCTGGAGTAAATCTTTGTCTGAGCAATTCTTTTTCTTTTTATTCAGCCCGAAATTCTTTACAACCAGTGCAGATCTGGAGATTTCTTCAGATTGAAGGATATGTTCAATGTATTGGACATTGATTTAAGCTCCCTTTCTCTTATAAAAGCACCTGTAATGAATTCCTACAATTAATTCAGACAAAGATGGCAACCGGAACATGAACACTTGATTTTAATTATAAAAATCTGCATATATCAAGCCTGCTGCCCCAAAATTTGATGTTTTGTTTGCATGCAAAGCAAGCATGAATTTTGTCAACTTCACCTGAGCACCTGTACCACTATGCAGACAATTAATCAGACTTAATTCAAGCTTCTTCAAACCTAGGCACCAAACTTTGAAGCCTTCCAGCAGTAAAAACACCTTCTTCTGTGCAAAATTCCTCCTTAATTGGGTGCCAAAATTGCCTGGGCTGCACTTCCTTGTTGAAGAATTAATTAATTCATCATTATGGCAGCCCATTCTTATATAACCTTCACCATTCTATAATTAATAATTGCCTCTCCTATTCCTGGCAATTAATTAATTAATTAACATGCTTTTCTCTTCAATTTGGGTGCCTATTTTGTGCATGCTCATGGCTGCCATTAAATAAATTAAATTTATTTAATTTTAGCTTTCTACTTCTAGTCCACATTGACTTCACAGTGTGCTTTGACCTTATGCACCAAAAATAGGAATTAATTCCATTAATTAATACTTTAAAAAGTATTATTTCCTCTCAATATGGGTCACACTTTTTTGCATGAGAGGGGGCTGCATTAAATAAATTAAATTTATTTAATTTTAGAATTCTATTTCCAATCTTCTTTATCCTTTCATCATGCGTTGAATTTTTCTCATGCTTGGGCACCAAAATTGGGTGAATAAATATTAATAAATATTATTAAATGCATTATTATTCACCCAAGGTGGGTCACACTTTTTGGCAAGGGTGAATTCTATTTTTAAAAGTCAATTTCTAATGGGATTATTCACCCTGCACCGCAGCTCCAAAAATCCCATGATCCACTTAAGTTGTTTGACTTTCATAATGGATTTTTTACCCTGCAAGGCAAGGTAAGAAATTCCCATCAATGCCTTAAGTGATTTTCTTTTATTTCACAATGGGAATTTTCACCCTGCAAGGCAGGTAAGAAATTCCCACATGCCTGCTGCCTCTAATAATCCCATCATGACTTAAGTGGCTTTTCTTCCATGGGAAAAAGTACCCTACTAGGCAGGTACAAAATTCCCACCTACCTGCTGCTACCAAAAATCCCATTGTAGCTTAAAACCTTCTTTTCCCAAAAATGTGACCTGCCCAGAAGAAGCTTTTTCGTGCATGACTTCGTCTTTTCAGAGAGAACCAGACCTCCTGTGGAAAATTCCTTCTGGCATAACGTCCATAGATGATCTCCAGATACTCCAGGAAAGAAATCAGACTAAACCGGCAAAGGAATTGACCTAGAGAAATTTCACAGAAAACAAAACGGGAAAACACCAAAAACGCAAAACGTTGCCAGAAGTCACAGATAAAGCCCATGATTCATTCCTGGTTAAAACCCTACTGGTATATGGGAATATTGACATGTAAGACCACAACAGGGTTAAACCGGAGCACAATTTTCCTCAAACGGGGCTCAAAATAATTAAATAAAAATTTCCCACAGGCAAACCCCAGCGACAAAATATAACGATTTCGGGCATCTGGGTATTTGGCGAAATTGGCTAATATGACTCTCTGGGAATATCTTGACACAATACAGACACTTTCTGGCAATTAACACAAAACGACCCATTATTTTAAAAGTATGAATTTTTTAACATAGGGTAGTCTCAAATTTCAGGGTGAAATCTGGGGACACCAGTCGGCTCCGTCTGTGGACATCTTTGCCTCTGTCAAAATGACAAGGAGTAAAGATGAGATCCCAAGCATCTCTGGTTTTGTGTCTTGTCCATTGGGCTCGGGGTCAGGCAAACAAAAACAACACAACACAAAAAAAAAGGAAAAACAACAAAGTTTTATTTATATACATACAGGTTTTACCCTGTATTTCAGTTTCTGAACAGCTTCAGATGCTTCCCATTGAAAGGCAGTGGTAACTCAATTCCATCCCGGTAGGCAAGGAAGAAAGTGTCCATTCCGGCAGTCTCTTTTGATCATGAAGGGCCCTTTCCAGAGTGAATCAGATTTTCGTGCATGCCCTTCGGTTCATGTCTCTTGTCCCACCAGAGTACCCAGTCTCTGATCTTGAACTTCCTTTCTCTGGCCTTCTTGTCAAATATCTTGGGCAAGTCCTTATCAACTTCATCTGGTGGTGGCTCATCCTTTCTTCTCTCTGTGGTGGATAAGTCTGCATCAACTTACTCCATTCCCAGATTTATTTGCTGCATTTATGAGGAAGATTCACCATCACCATGGTCTTTGTTCTTCTTCAGGTACCAATCATGCTTGTTGAAAGTCTTCACTAAGGAAACTAAACCCTTGGGGATTTTGTTACCTTTTGGTTGGATTATTCCACTACTGTCATCATAACCTGGATCAACTTTTCCTGTGACTGTTTGTCATGGTGGTGATTTACTCCCTTCAACATGCAGACATAGATGTTTGTTTTTCATCATTGAAAGTTTGCCAACTGTTCAACATTATCAGGACTTTGGGGTGGTAGACCATCTCCACTTTATAGTTTCCTTGTCTGAATATGGACGGTGGTCTATCTGGATTCAATAGTGCAGCTGTGACTGCCAAAGAATCTTCCTTGGAGTTCTGATTGGTTGGAATGAAGTTAATAGAGAAGGCTTCAAAATCAAATGTGGCAGAAAGTACTCTATCTCTGTAATGCTTCAGCTCATCTCTTTTGACTTGATTTTTCCCTCGAACCTGCTTTACTAGAAGTTCAACATCTCCTTGGGCTTTGAGGAGTTTTACTCCTTTCTTTTTAGCTTGCTCCATTCCTAGCAGCAATGCTTCATACTCCACTGTATTATTGGTGTTCTCGAACATCAGCTTGTGGGAGTATGGAAATATCTCATGATCTGGAGATATTAGTAGAACGCCGGCTCCTGATCCAAAAGAACAACAAGTGCCTTTAAACTCCAGAGTCCAAAATTTTTCCTCTTCTTGTGTTGGCTCTGGTTGAAGTTCTGGTTCTGGAATGTCTTTATCCATTTCCAAGAAATAGACCCCATGGTTAGATTCCTGAAAAAGAATCTGAGATCTAGGATCCTCAGATTTTGTAACCGTGTACTTGGACTTCTTTTTTGGCTCTAGCTTATGATTAATCCCCTTGATAGGAATATGGGCACATGACCAATCCATCTTTACTTCTCCTCCCAGCTCTTTGCAGAAGTTTCTGCTCAGCAACATCCCATAGGAGACAAGAATATCTGCAACTAAGATTGTCATCTTTAATCTTTTGTCAGGAAAAGCTGCCAGAACAACTTGTGCATCTTTGATTTTTCTGATTAAAGGGACTTGTCTCTCCATGGAGTAGCACCTTTTTATGGTCTTTGTCAAGGTAAGCCCAAGAGCATCTGCAACTTTAGCTGGCATGACATTGTCAGAAGCACCTGAATCTAAAATGCAATTGCTTAACTTGAAACCATTAAGCAATAGGGAACATAGAAAGGTTCTACTCTTTCAGAAGATGGTGAGGATTTAACAACTGCAGTGTTGTTTTGGGGAGGAGTATCCTTGGGCTTAGGAAAAAGGCCTTTTGATGTATTGGATTGTCCTGGTGATTGTACATATTTGACTAGCCTATTTAACTACTCAGGAAAGGCTCTCAAGTATTCAACTTCTGACATTTGAACTCTAGTTTTTTTGGCATGATCAATAATGTCAAAAGAAGGTATAGATTCAGATACCTGAGCTACTTTCTATGGTTGAGATGAAGAACTCACATGCTTATCTCGGGAGCTAAGGAAGAAGGTAAAGGGATGCCCCTTCTTTTTTGTCAGCTAATGCCTTTCAGCTTGGTGAGTTTGTGATCTTGTAAATACTGCATATGCATGACCATGATCATCTTCAAGAAGCTCCTCATAGTCATGTTCAAATTTGTAGTTTAGGTAATTAATGTTGGAGTCACCAGCAGGACCTAAAAAATCATCATTCTCGAGCTGATCAGCGTCAGCTTCCTGGTCTTCTTCATTCATCTCCACATTGTTTCTGGGAGCAGCTTCAATTGCTAATCTTTGGGAACCAACAATGCGGTTCCGGTTGTTGTTGAAATTCTGAGCAGGGGTAATGTTGTTGCCTTGAGCCATTTGAGCCATTTGTTTCTTCATCTGCAACATCTCATTTGCTAAATTTTGCAATAATGAATCAGAAGTAGTAGCAGAGGATGAACTTTCAGCTCTAGAAGTGTTGCTTTTTATCTTTCTAGCCATGATGAGGTCGTCTTCAATTTCAACCGCCATGTTTTGAGCTGCTAACAAATCAGCAGGACGTGCTCTTCGCAGTTGATAGCTTACTTCAGGAAGTAAAGCATTGATGAAGAATATCTTTTGATTCTCGTCATTCAGAGAAGCAGAAGCTAGAATTTTGTATAGTAATCTTTGGAATTTTGCAATAAAATCCCGCATGTGCTCATGTGGCTCCTTCTTCAACTGAGTGAGTTGAGTTATCAATGTACTGGAATCTTCAGCTGCCTTGAATCTTTTCAGGAATGCATCTCGCATAGTAGCCCAGTTGGTTATGGTACCAGGAGCTAGCCGGTAGAACCATTCTCCAGCCAAGTCATGCAGAGTCTCTATGAAGAGTCTGACAGATACATCTTCATGTTCTACTGCAAGCACTCCACAGGATATGAAAAACACAGCCAAGTGGTCATCTGGATTCTGCTTGCCATCTCCAAAGAATTTTAGAAAATTATTTCTCATCCCTTTAGGTAGATCATGCATAGGAGGAGTCAGATTCAGAGGTCCAAAAGCTGCACCCCATGGGACAACATCTGGTTCTAATTTTGCTGATTCTGCATGATGAAGTGGCTGATTCTCCTTGTGTAGACATGATGAAGGATTCCAGTCTTCTGAAGGCGATTGAGCTGGATAGTGTGTACTTGATAGAATAATTCTTCTAACTTGAGGATTATGCTGAAATTGAATTTCTCCTGTAATCTGAAGAAATGATCAGTCCTTTTGCACTCTTCTTCTCTGAGGTGAAAAACTTGATCTGTGGCTTCTAACTTGAGATAAGCTCTGGTCTGTAAAGATTGTGTTGTTCCCCAGCGGAGTCGCCAAAAACGGTTGGCTAGATTTTCTGCATAGCTGAAAACCTAGGCAGTCATGAGATAAATCTCCCTCATTTACCGGTGAGGCTCCCGTGTAAGATTTGTCAATAAAATATGCTAGTATCTATTTGGGGGTTTTACTTTAACCATGCAACTCATGAACCATAGCTGTATAGTTTTGCAGCAAGTAAGCAACTGTTAAAGAAAGAAATATCTAAAGAAGAAGGAAATAATATAAACACAGGAAAGAAAGAGGGAAGATGTGCAACCCAATCAATAGATAACAGAGTTGATTGCATGCACATAGATAGAACCAATAGATATTAACACACAGAATTATAAGCAAAGGTAGCTTTCAGATCTAGATCTAAAATAACACAAAGTTTATAAGTAGATCTAAGACAAAAAGCTAGAAACAAAATGCACCGTGACACAAAGTTCTCCGGAAATCTGCTCCTTTCTATTCCTTTGCTTCAAATAGCTATCAGGGGTTTCAGCACAAAGTCTGGAACACAAGAATGCTGCTTACAAATTTTGATCCTTTAACCCGTAGGTTCTTCCTCTACTTATAGCATGTAGAGGGGAAATTACAAATAGGAAGCTTTTAGTGAACTGGCACATGTGGAAGTTGGAAAGGAAACAACTGGCAATCTCCCTCCTGGAATTCCTCTTTGCATGACATGCATGATTTGCAACTGAAGATAGAACCTTCTATTTTGCATGTCTGCCACCTATTTCCAAGTAGTTGACTTCTTCAAGTAATGGCTTTTAAACCAATCACTTAAGTTTTATAATTTAATTGATCACTTCAATTACTTTGTCAGAGGAAATAAGAGAAAGAAGAAGAAAGAGGAAAGTTGCAATCTTGTCCTTTTTCATATTCTGCATGCAGTTGATTCTTTTTCCCTTGATTCTCACCAAACTGGATCTGGAAGCAACTGGATTTGGATGGATCTAGAAGCAAGTGACTATGATTTGCTTGCGGGTATTGCCTTTGACATGTCTTCCCTCTTATCCTTGAAGCTTTTACAGTTCTTCTCCAGTACATGCATCAGTGCAATGTTTTCCGTAAATAACTCATCATTTTTATTTTTAATTGCATATGAGCAATTAAAAATTCTGGAAAGCACTCCGGGTGAATGCAAATTCAATGAAGGCTTCAACTGGAAGATTGGGAGAACATGCACAAGGTCCTGGAAGGAATTCTCCATGCACTGACTTCTTCACGGGATGCATTCGAAACAAGAGGATGAAGCCTTTGCAATTATGATATGGATCTGGATATCTGGATCTGGATCAGGGCCTATCTGAGATCAAAAAATATGGAATCTAATGCATGATTCTGCTGATCTTTCTCGTTCATCCCACTTTGCCATGGCTGGAGTGATCTTTGTCTGAGCAATTCTTTTTCTTTTTATTCAGCCAAAATTCTTTACAACCGGTGTAGATCTGGAGATTTCTTCAGATTCGGAGGATATGTTCAATGTATTGGACATTGATTTAAGCTCCCTTTCTCTTATAAAAGCACCTGTAATGAATTCCTGCAATTAATTCAGACAAAGATGGCAACAGAACATGAACACTTGATTTTAATTATAAAAATCTGCATATATCAAGCCTGCTGCCCCAAAATTTGATGTTTTGTTTGCATGCAAAGCAAGCATGAATTTTTCAACTTCACCTGAGCACCTATACCACTATGTAGACAATTAATCAGACTTAATTCAAGCTTCTTCAAACCTAGGCGCCAAACTTTGAAGCTTTTCAGCAGTAAAAACACCTTCTTCTGTGCAAAATTCCTCCTTAATTGGGTGCCAAAATTTCCTGGGCTGCACTTCCTTGTTGAAGAATTAATTAATTCATCATTATGGCAGCCCATTCTTATATAACCTTCACCATTCTATAATTAATAATTGCCTCTCCTATTCCTGGCAATTAATTAATTAATTAACATGCTTTTCTCTTCAATTTGGGCGCCTATTTTGTGCATGCTCATGGCTGCCATTAAATAAATTAAATTTATTTAATTTTAGCTTTCTACTTCTAGTCCACATTGACTTCACAGTGTGCTTTGACCTTATGCACCAAAAATAGGAATTAATTCCATTAATTAATACTTTAAAAAGTATTATTTCTCCTCAATATGGGTCACACTTTTTGCATGAGAGGGGGCTGCATTAAATAAATTAAATTTATTTAATTTTAGAATTCTATTTCCAATCTTCTTTATCCTTTCATCATGCGTTGACTTTTCCTCATGCTTGGGCACCAAAATTGGGTGAATAAATATTAATAAATATTATTAAATGCATTATTATTCACCCAAGGTGGGTCGCACTTTTTGGCAAGGGTGAATTCTATTTTAAAAAGTCAATTTCTAATGGGATTATTCACCCTACACCGCAGCTCCAAAAATCCCATGATCCACTTAAGCTGTTTGACTTTCATAATGGGATTTTTTACCCTGCAAGGTAGGTAAGAAATTCCCATCAATGCCTTAAGTGATTTTCTTTTATTTCACAATGGGAATTTTCACCCCACAAGGCAGGTAAGAAATTCCCGCCTGCCTGCTGCCTCTAATAATCCCATCATGACTTAAGTGGCTTTGCCCCCATGGAAAAAGTACCCTGCTAGGTAGGTATAAAATTCCCACCTGCCTGCTGCTACCAAAAATCCCATTGTAGCTTAAAACCTTCTTTTCCCAAAAATGTGACATGCCTAGAAGAAGCTTTTTCGTGCATGACTTCATCTTTTCAGAGAGAACCAGACCTCCTGTGGAAAATTCCTTCTGGCATAACATCCATAGATGATCTCCAGATACT
This sequence comes from Taxus chinensis, assembly GCA_019776745.2. Classification (NCBI taxonomy): domain Eukaryota; kingdom Viridiplantae; phylum Streptophyta; class Pinopsida; order Cupressales; family Taxaceae; genus Taxus; species Taxus chinensis. The sequence continues at coordinate 826,190,288 of CM034150.1, forward strand.
CCAGGAAAGAAATCAGACTAAACCGGTAAAGGAATTGACCTAGAGAAATTTCACAGAAAACAAAACGGGAAAACACCAAAAACGCAAAACGTTGCCAGAAGTCACAGATAAAGCCCAGATTCATTCCTGGTTAAAACCCTACTGGTATATGGGAATATTGACATGTAAGACCACAACAGGGTTAAACCAGAGCACAATTTTCCTCAAACGGGGCTCAGAATAATTAAATAAAAATTTCCGCATAGGAAAACCCAAGCGACAGAATATAACGATTTCGGGCATCTGGGTATTTGGCGAAATTGGCTAATATGACTCTCTGGGAATATCTTGACACAATACAGACACTTTCTAGCAATTAACACACAAAACGACCCATTATTTTAAAAGAACAAAATTTGTAACATGGGGTAGTCTCAGATTTTAGGGTGAAATCTAGGGACACTACTACATCTCTCAAACATGAGTCTCAAGTTGCCACAATGATATTTTACCAACCCATATACCATCCAATCATCCAAATAAACATGTAGAACTTGTGTATAGAGTATTCAAATGCTTGCAAAACAATGCGCAAAAACACTGCAGGTGCATTCTTCAATCCAAATGGCATAACTGTATATGCAAAAATTCCCCACTCAGTGGTGAAAATTATCTTTTTTGGTCTTCTTTAGCAATCTGCACCTAATGATAACCAAAAAATCCATTAGTGAAAGAGTAGATTTTGCACCCTACTAAAGCCTTCCAACATCTCCTCTGTAAAAGGTGTGGGAAAAGGATCTATGACACAAACAATATTCAACTCTTTGTAGTCCACACAAATTGTTATCCTACCATAGTTATTTATACTCATCACCATGGGGCTAACCCAATCTGATCCCTCAATGGGCTCAATGATTCTAGATTTCAACATCTTATCAATTTATTCCTTAACTTTGACACACATATTAGGATTCATCCTATAAGGCCTCTTCCTAATCGGGCATGCACCTTCCTTTAACTTGATCCTCATCTCACCCAAAGAGGGATGTACCCCCTTCAAATCATGATAACCTAGTGAAAATAAGTCCTAGAAGTCACGCAACAACTCAATTATCTGTAACACCTCTTGTTTAGACCAATAGTCAGCAATAATAGCCTCGTGCAACAACTCAATTATCTTTGACACCTCTTGTTTAGACCAATAGTCACCAATAATAGCCTCATTAGGTTATGTATTTGTTCCAATGTTGACCTTCATTTTCATAGGCTCATGGTAAACATGTGCCTTGTCATCAACACTATCCAAGACCTCATGCATATCTATAGTGTGGTCAACATCAATATTTTCTACCTCTTCATCATTAATCATGTAAATGAGCTTACCCTTTTCTTTTTTTGGTAGGTGCACACAAGTTGTTCCTTAGTTGTCTCATCTTCTTCAAAGCGTGCCTCCAAGTCTAACTCTCCAAAGATATCTAACAGGAGTTCCTTAAATTTTGCACTATCCCCCATCATAAGACACTTGATAATCTGTAATGCTTCATTCACCAGAGGTTTAGTGGAAAAGTAATCAAAGGTCGGAATCATACCTGATGTCATCTCTTGCCAATTAATTTTTTCTCTTTTTAACTTAGCAGGCACATACCATATGCATGCACAACTTCTTAGTGTGGTGTAGAACTTATATACCCAGAGTGATGGAGGCAAGCCCTCCTACTCCTATGTCTAGAGTCTCTTACAATTCTAAATGTGATGCGAAGCAAAATCCTTCCCATCGTATTCAAAAATTTGTGAAGGTACATTGTTCCTAAGAAACCTAGTAGAGAAGGTGATTCTCACTTATCACCACTTCAAAAGGTTATCTCTGTGTGTAGTCCACCAACGTGCAATTATCCCACGTAGGGTATAAATTATCATATTTCTTCTTTCTACTTGATCTTTCCATTGATCTTCCATGACTCCTAGAAACACATTAGGGTTTTCTTCACTAGTGTATCGAGGTACCTAGTTATGACCCAAGCATGTAACCATGTGCAACTTGATTACACGAGTAACTATGTTCTTGATCTCCCTCCCGACCATTTCATACATTCCATGCACTCAAATATCACAAGAAACACTGGTTGTATCACTCATAGACTGAGCATTATCCCACTAAATAACACTTCCTTAAATGGATTGAGCACTTCAAAATCTCTAACTGTACAGGTGTATTTCCTGTTTAGATCCTCTTCATTCAAAGGATCTACATACAGTGTAGCCTTCCCATTTGTTAAAGGAATAATCATGTGCTCTTCTTTGTTCTCAAAACTGATATAACCTTTATTAAAGTGCAAATCAACATTATTCGTGCAAGGGCACCCAAGCAAGGTTGGAAAATATCTGCTTCGGAAAGTGTGAAGACCTCAAAGTCCTAAGTAAATTTGGCCCCTTGTATAGTAATAATGACATCCTTCAATACTCCAATGGGCATGGCTTTAGTTCTGTTTGCCATATACAACACATTTGAAGATGGCTATAATGGTGGTCTCCCCATCTGATTCCACACATCCAAAGTGAGTACATTCAATTATACACATGTATCAATCAATAGATTACTCAATAACCATCCATCAACAACTGTATTTAAAGTGATATCTTTATCATATTCAAGACTATAAGGAGGTAAGTTCGCATATAGGATATGTCTCTTGCGATCAACTCCAACACGGAGTAACTTCTCCCTTAATCATTCCCCTAATAAAGGAATGTTTTTTTATTAGTGTAACATCTTACAGAACTCCTTTAAGTCATCAACGTCTTTCTAGGGGAGCTCAATTGCCTTTTCCTACTCCAGCTTCTACGACTGTTCCTTTAAGCACTGTATTTCACCTTGTAATTTTCTAATAACCTCCATAGTCTCTTGATAAAGTTCTTTCTGATGAGTGGGATTTAGATACTTTGCATGAAATACTTCCTATTTTGTAATATCAGGTTTTTACTTCAGAGTCTCATGAGCGTGCACAGTCTCAGTGCATGTAGTCACCAACATAGGTATCATCTTAGGGCCATGTGTTAACTTTGTCATCCACTGATCTTCCATAGTGCATTGTACTTTAACCATTCCTGCACCGTTATCCTTCTTATACGGCTTGCTCATATGATCATACAAATCTAGACATTCCTCAAACTTGTGATTCTTTCTGCACCATGAGAAAATAATGTTCTGGGGGCATTCACACCTATAATGGTAAAGGGATCCTCATGTAAACTAGGGTCCACATGGGAATTCACATATTCCACTTCCATGACCATGACCTTTATATCCCCCATGATAACCTCGACCTCTACCACCTCCATCAGAGCACCCTTCAATGTGATTATGATTATGATGTTCACCTTGTTCCTTAGAATTGTTTACAACATTGGTTTGTCATACACTAGTCTTAATATTGTCATGACTCTGATCAATCAACCTACAATTCTCCATATCATAAGTGGTAGAATTACAAATCTTATAATAACAAGACACGTTCTTCTTGATCATTTGTTGCAGTAAGGGACACATACTTGAATCATGATCCAAGTGACAAATCTCATAGGCCGGTAACATGGTGTGCACCGATTAACAAGGGTAGTTATCCTTAGTATGTCCTTCCACTTCGCAGTCTATACACCAAATACCACTACACATCTCATGATCCGAATTAGCTGACAATTTTTCAACTATTTCTCCATAGATGCTATCTATGCCTCTAAAAATGGGCTAACTCCAGTGTCTATGCTCCCAACTGCCTCAATGCGTAGAGCTGCCTCCAATGCCTCACTCGGATCTGTAAAATTCTTATGTGAGGTCATCCTTCTAAAAGGTTTGATCAAACTTCCAACAAACCACTATGCATGCTAGATAGGGTGAATATCAGAAGATAACTTTGATAACAAAGTTTTAAAACATGCATCATACTCCTTAACACTCTTAGTCATGCCCTACTTAATGTCCTTCAGCGCGCTAATGCTTTTCAATTCAAACTCAGGTATATGAAATTTGACCAAGAAATCATCACATAACATGTTGTAATCCACAACAATTTGGTTTGGATCATACTTCCTATACCAGCTATGCACGCGCCCTTGCAAAGAAGTAGCAAACTGACTTGCCTTACACTTAGGAGCCATTATCCCCTTAACACACCATAATATTTCACACATATGCACATGTTCAGCTACATCCTCATTACCTATGTACTATAGTAAGAAAAGAGACATCACATAATAGACTTGATGCATTTGGTTTAGACCATGCGCACAAGATTTAGAACTTGTATTACCTCTAGTATTACCTCCACCTCCAGAAACCACCAGATCCACTAGATCCTGAAATACCTGATCCTCCTGATCCCCCCTTATAGCAGACACTAGACTAAAGGATGTGTTTCCTTGTGTTCTAACTGTTTTACTAAATTGAACTCCCACGGTGTATGAAGTCATGCTACTTCTAGACATATTACCAACGTTTTATGTGCCCAATTTCTTCCCTAAGGACGCGCCAGAAAATAGACTGCCAATAAGACCACCAAATAAAGAATATTGTGTGTCCATCTAAGAAACTCATGTATTCAAAAGAAAATGAAAGCTACTTATCACTACTAAAGCACCTACACTAGCTTGATTCTCAATAATTATCTTAGGAATTGGAACACCAAGCGTAAGGGATAGGTTGCCAGGTGGGATTAGATGTGTGCCTATGGATCTTAGTCATTCTTCCTTAGACGCACTCTCATCAAAAGTAGAATGGGATATTTTACCATGCTTTCCTATAGATAGGAGAGCTAGATACTCTTGCTCCATGTCTTCCACATGATCTCCAAATCCTTCGTAAGTCATATCTCTCCTCAACTCTAATACTCCTCAATTTCGCGTCTCTTCATCAATTCCCTCTCTCGTGATTCATTATACTTAAGCTTCCTTTCTTCTCTTGTCATTCTATCACCAGGTTTTCCATCCTTCACCATACCTACTCCTACCCCCATGTGCGGTGGGTTTCAGCTATCTATAGGTCGTTCCTCCAAATCTAGAGTTACAATCAAGATCTTAATTGCTAAAGGGATAATGCATGAGTAAGATCCTCTAGGTTTGCACAAGAACTAAAACTTAGCAACCTATGGACAGGAATAAGTAGAAACATCATACTCCAACATGTAATTGTTGAAAAAACCACTCTACTAATGATTTACAATGCATGTCCCAGTCGAATCAACATCATGCAAATTCTGGTAGTCTTCCTATGTCCAAACAATTTTTTTATGTCTCCAATTTATCTTCGATGCATATGCTACCAGCCATTCGTATAATTATATAGGAAAATAATAAAATAATGTCTCATAGAGTTCATGATATAGATGTTCTTGAACCCACACACGCGTATTAAAATCAGGTCCAATGTTATATATGTGAGGAAACTCTTCCTCTAAATTTTCTACCGTACTCTCAATACCAGGAAAAGTCAACCGATACATCTTCATTATGCAACATCCTGGCAACTACTTTAAAAAGAGGTTCCGACAGTGAAACTAAAATGTAGTCTATTTTCTTACCCAAACCCTAGATGCACTGGCACATCACTCAAATAGATCTAAGCACTCACATGAAGCATGCAAAGGTACCAGATCCCTCTTTTATGTCAGCCTTATCAAGGAATTAACATGCATGAACATATATTCCATAATCATAACAGACAATTAAAGATAAGATATAACAAGTATCAACTCACATCCACAATGCATAATGATTCAAACAAGGATCAAGATCAAATTTAGCATGTAATAACCAGTATCTGATATATCAACAACCAATATCCACACACAACGATCCATTGTATTAATTCATCAAAACAAAATAGTTGAATACATCATAATTATCATCAAAAGGTCATGTCAAATGCGCAAGTATACCAACAACATAACTCTAGCATAACATGATCTCGCCCTCTTCTAAACCATGTAAGTAAATACACATCTATAGGTAGTGGGGTCTTTCCCTTCACTACTTGTGCACTCTCAAAATAATTTGCATGCTAATAATAGCCACACACCACTATAAAAAGTAACTACATAAGCATATAAACTTCGTTAATAATAAAATTCCTATAAATAACTCTAGATCTAATCCTATTGTTAGCCCTAACTCTGCATGGTGCTTCATCTTCCTCTTGTTCCCAAAATATCTTGGTGTGTCTTCCAAGTATTCTATCAAAATGTGTTCAACACTCAATCCATTCTTAGCCAGTGCATGTAAAACGGCTAAGTCCCAAACTCCAACTTTCCCCTCGACGTGCTCTGTATCTGCTATTCTTCTACATGCAACGTTTGTGTCACTTCTTGCATGCCCTGTTCTCATGCACCTTTATCACTTAAGAATAAATATTTCTAGTCAACATTTCCAATAAGAAGAAATTGCTCCAATTTTTCACAAAGTTCTCTTATCAGAAATGGTAGGAAATGACAAAAAAATTTCTGGTTGTACAATGAGTTTTTGAATGGTGTTTGCAAGAAAAAATGGATCAAAACATAACAAATGAATCCTATTACTTGACAAAATGAGAAATGGATCAATTTTAAGGTGTTTTAAAGGAGTAATAATGGGAAATGTTTCATGGAATTTGGCTTTGGGGGCTTGTAAGTTATATCTATTTGAGTTTTTTGGAAGAAATATGGTAAACAAGGGTTTCTTCTAGCAAAAAAATTCAAATGAGAAGATTAATTTTTTTATCTTATTACATCCCTCATGTATTAAATCATATTGAAGGCATTTTCATGGATAGAAAGTGTGCAAAATGTTAAGGATTTTTGACTGTGGGAACTCAAGATATGAGCAAATCGTGTTTGAGCATACATAGGGCATGAAGCTAGTTTTTCATGACTTCCAAAGATTTCATGAGGAAAAGGAGGATTCAATTTTGTTATAAAATGTATTTAAGGAGATTAGGAAGTGTTTTAAGGGATTTCACTTGGATTTTGGAGGGAAAGCGTATGTTTGAATGCCATGAGGAACCAAATGACATTTTGAGTTGGAAGAGGGGAACGTTTAAGTTCCAAAAGAACATTTTGGACTCCCAAATGGAACCAAGGGGAATTTTGAACTTTCATAAGGAAATATGGGTGAATTTTTGGTTCCTGAGGAGAAAATAAAGAGAAAACATCTAATTCCAATGAAGAATCAGAACACAGGAACCAATGAAATGCACCCCAACTCAAAATTAGAACTTGGAACTCACTTAAGCTCTAAAAAGTGAACCTCAACTCAAAATTCGAACCATGAAAATCACTAAAGTTCCAAAAATTTCAACACTAACTTAGAATTATAACCTTGTAACTCACTTAAGTTCCAAAAACACATTTTTGGTTCCTACGAGAAACTTAAGTTCCAAAAAGCGCATGCTAACACCAAATTAGAACCACGAAACTCCAAAAAGTTCCCAAAAAACACAATTTGAACTCTCATAAGGAACTAAAAGAACATTTAAAACTTCAAACTAGAACAAATAAGTTCCCAAAACACCATTTTTGGTTGTGAGGAGGAACTAAAGTTTTCAAAAGCGCATCTAGAGGCATGAGAAGGAATTAAATGGTGAAACATTCATTCCTGAAGAAAAAAAGGAATTCTAAGGTCATATTGATATATGATCTTATCTAGAAATCACCCAATGAATCCATTACAACCATTTTAAAGAGATGAAAGTTATTTCTTATTTATTTTTGAGCCAAATCCCATGAGTGACTAAAGTAGACATAACGAGGGAAACATGTGGTTTTTGGCTATGAAGCAAATTTGTAACAATCAAAATAAAAACCAATGCTGGAAACATGTGAAGGAATCCATGAGACCTCTTTTGACTACTGAAAGGGTTCTCATGTCCATTTAGAACTCCTAAAACCTTATGTGAATGTTGACACTATGTTGTCATGTAAAAGGTCTAACATGAAAATTTAAAACTTTTGATCATGATGTAGACATGAAATCACACACTTTTAGGTAATTATCTAGTCCTGATTACATACTACTATTCATATGATTCCCAAGGAAAGTACTAATTAGCCCATGTCTTTGGCCACCTTTCTTTGTTTTTTGTTACCATTTTTAGTCTTGCACCCTTACTTGCCCAGTCTGCCTTTTTATATTTTGACATTTATCATCCTAGACACCAGCGCCCATCTGGGACACCAGTGTCAGCCACCCTCATCCAATTTGGGTGCCCTTGACCCTTTTTTACTTTGTTCACTCTTTTGGGTCCTTTCTATCCATTTGAGAATCTTATATTTTTTGGTAGTTAGACTTTTCAGGGTTAATTACGAAATTCAAGAAAATGAATCATATAAATATAAAGTTATGTGATCATAATAAAAGACCAAGTGCTAAGCATTAGCTATCACCACCTAAGGTTGTATCCATCAAGCATCTAATAGCTCCATTGAATTCATCTAACACCATCCAAGGGACATAAGGGCTGATTGTCTACATACACACTTCATAGGAGGGAATTTTATTCTATTCCATGCACACATTTATTACATTTCTTTACATCTAGCTTATTTTCTTGTTATTAAGTGTGACACACACAAGAGCCACATAGGGCATGATTCGACACACACACAACACACACACAAAATACATCAAGTATGAGATGTAGTGTAATGCTCAATCGTAAGTTAACCATTGTGACAGCTGAATACAGTCCGACCCCTCATTCTGCATCTTTCTTTTTTAGGATTTGATGTTTATTTGAGGGTTTTGTAGGTTCATATTTCATTACAGGTTTACAACGAACTCAATGATCTTTATGTGAACTCAAAGCAACCAAAGGTGACTAAAGGTGAACACCTTACGATACCTCAAAGGAGGTTTTTTGAGATTTTCCACAGACCCAGGCACCCCAGAAACATGCCTAGGGAACCCGCGGGTTCCCATGTCCCTTCAGAAGCACCCCAGTCCAACCTATCTCTCCATATCTACATTTTTCTGAGCTCCAGTGCGATGACCAATGCTTCATATTTTCTAGTTTTCCAGCTTTGTGCATCTTCCAAATATCTACAAATTAGCTAAGGCTTCTTATCCTCTCTTTGCACTCAAGGTTTCATACTTTCTTGCTTAGTATGCTTGGGTGTAATTTCTGTACTTAATTGTTATTCATTTACTACTACATTAACATTTAGACGAGGCTTACATTTTAGCTTAATCACATGAAAACTAAGCCCATAATCAAAAAAATTATGTTTCTTAGTCACTGTGAATCCTTCCTCTTGCTAGGCATGCCCTTAGTTCCACCCTCACTCAGGCTCAAAAATAAAGTGATAAAAATATGATTTAAGTGTGTTTTAGTGTACAAAGAAGAGTGCCTAATGTGATTGATGAGTTCATTAATATTCAATGAAAGATAACTTCCTCCAGAGGCCTAAAAAGGTCACTTTTGGCCATTCTACAGGTAAATAAACACCCTTCCGGAAGCTGTTCAGGGAAAATTTAAATCATCTGGGGGTGGCGTCAGAGAAGCATTGAAGATGTTTCCAAGCGTAGTTTAGGAAATTTTGATGAAGAGGAATTTGATTCAGGAACAACTTGTGCAAAATCGGGTCATTCTTGGTGTAAGGAATGAAAGCTCCAATAGTGAAAGCTAGACTTCTCCATGATGATTCTAGGAGTTTCAAAATGAGTTAGGAGGCAATAAAAATAGTCATTGGAAATATCTTGTAATCCTCTATAAGATAGAAACATGAACTTTGTTCCAAGACTCAAAGATTTCCTGAGGTAGTTCAGAACACATTAGCTGCTCCTCTTAGTCAAAGATGAAATATACCTAAAATTAAAATTTGCAGGCAAAATTAGCTCTGAGTAATGGTTTTAATGATCTTAAAAGTGTTTTTAGAGTCAAAATCATATAAGGTTTGACCCCAAAACACTTTCCTATGCTCTCAGGGTGAAAATTTCACTCTCGGTGTCACAATTTGGACACAGTAAGTAATCCCAACATTTCCAAAAGTGGCCAAGTCGCACTTTTTCACCTCAGCTATCCCCACTGTTCCCCAAGGGACAAAGGGGACAAGGGGACACAAAAGTGTGACCCCCCATTGTCATGCCACACTTTTCGTCACTTACTCCTCACCACTTTTCCCCTTAGGTTGCACAACTTGACTTCTCACTTGCCCCCTTTTCATGATGGCTGACCCACAAGTCGCATTTTTCACTCTTAGTTGTCCCCTTTATCCCCCAAGGGGAAAGAGTGATACAGGGGAAACAAAACTGTGAACCCATCACTCCAGTTAGCAACCCCTGGTCACCATAGATTCTCATCCATAGCCCCGGTAAAAACTCAATCTGAGCCCCTGCTCTCACCCAAGTCACACTTTTTCACTCCTGACTGTCCCCACTTTCCCCTTAGGGGACAAAGGAGGACAAAGGGGTACACAAAAATGTGTGACCCCCTTCCTCCACTTCAACCTCCTTCACTCTGGTCAAGCTGCCATGGTTAAATCGGTGAGTCAAAATATGCATAGAGATTTGGCTAACTCCTCTCATCACAAACTTAACCATTTTTCAAAAAAATTGATGTTGTTTTCCCTCCCAACCTCCATTAATGTCCATTCATGTTGCTACAACTAACAAATTTCAGCAAGTTATCTTTTTGGTTCTACAGAGATCTGGTGGGTGAAAACCTCAAAATTTGGAGCAGAGAGTCTTGGAGCAAAACATAAAATTTGTGAAAGTGTTTTCATTACAACCTGACACTTGTAAGTGCCCTTTCTAAAAATATTAATTCAACAAGGTTGGGCATGTACTAAAAATAGTAATTTTTCAAAAATGATGAATTCTTAGCATCCACAACATTCCAAATGAGCAAAAAACATCAGAAAGAGAAAATTGTGAAAATTTACTAAAAATAACAGTCCTAGGTAGGACCTACTAAAAATAGAAAATTTTGTAATCAAGAGTTCATAAAACTTGTGGAAAATTCCATTCTACCTATCTTGTTACTTTTTCCACCATTGCAAGGTTGAGAAGTTTTCTCGTGGTTTAGATAGGAAAAAAAACCCCCCACAGGCTCCCAAAACATTAGTCCATAGGTGATTTCTGCATGACATAGTTTGATGCAAGAAGCTGGATGGTTCAAATCCAAATTGTGGTAGAAGGAGTCATCATGGTTGAATTCATTTAATAGGAGATGTATTCATCACCAAGGTGAAACAGGAAGCTCGGAACCAAATTCTTGATGGAGTCTTTCAACCTCTGCATAACTTGTTTGAGCCCTTGAGGTTGATTCCATCCCATGAAGGAGAACATATTTTGTCACAAAGGTGTGATTTAAAGACCAAATGATCTACATGAGGATGAAAGTTGACAAGTTCTCATTCCAACTCCTACCTTGTGATTAGCTCTCTTTCTAAGGATAAGGGACAAATCAAAGTGAATCACACTATGTACAAGAGAACAAATCAAGAGTGAATCAACGTGTGTGAAAGATAATCACTAGGATAATGGGTGAATCAAAGAACATCATGAGGTATGTGAAGGATTTGAAACATCAAGAACTTCATTGAAATTCAATTCATCAAGGAAATGGTCATCATGAGCATGATAATAGAAGATCACCATGAGTGATGTTGGCAGTCATTTCAAGCTCACAAATAATGCATATCTCATGAAAGTGTTTTTAAACACTTAACCAATGCTTTGTAATGTGCTCACATCTTGACAAGTCAAGGAGGTGACATTCATAGTGTTTCAATGCAGTTTGGAGGTCAAGAACATGGAACTCATTCTCAGACATTCCTTCAAGTTTCATTCAGGGATCAATCCTTCTATCTAGAGGAGAAACCTATTTCCATGAGAGAAACTAATTGAGCAAAAAGGTGTCCAGAGATCCTAAGTATGTTTCCACTCAGGTGGCATCTTTGTCAAAAAGGTGAAATGTGAAGCTCAAGGAGTGAGGTGATGATCATTATATCTTGACCCTGCCATTGTGTTTTAAATCTTTTAAGCCAGGATGAGCTAAGGCTAAGTACTCAGGACCATCAAGTTTGTAGGATCCATGTCATCTATTCCCATGAGAAGCATATAAGCAAGGTGTATGAGCATCCTAAAGTGATTCCATTCAAGGAGGATTTTTGAGCCAATAAGAGTAAATGGGATGACTTCATGTGAAGTACCGTGTTTGTAAGAATGGGATAATAATCTCAAATTTCACATTGATGCAATTCACTTAGTAGTGTTTTTAAACACTCATTCAACACCTTGTAGTGTGTTCACACCTCAAAGGAGGAATCATATGAAATCACATCATTTCAGTTCAATAGGTGGTCATAAGACAAGAATTCCATTTAAGGAGCAATCCTTCTATCTGCAAGATGAAGACCTATTTTAGTAAGTGACAAACAAGCATAAAAAGGTTTTGAGCATCATGGAGTTGATTTTTGGTCACAAAAGTGAATTGTGAAGGCTTAGAGGAGTAAGGAAGTGATCCTCATACCCTAACTCCTACCTTGTGATCAAGATAAGATCATCATGTTCCCATCATAATGCTTCAATCTCATAACAATGTTTTCTGAACACTTATTCGATGCCCTAGAATGTTTCCATATCTCATAAAAGAAGGAGATTTTGATCACAATGCTTCAACGAAATTCATCGGAGGCTTTCATGTTCATCAGATTGGTCAACTTCCCACTCTCTCTCTTCTTTCCTCTCTCTCCACATTCTAATTCCTTCATTAAGAAGGTACTTTTTCACTACTTAAGGTCTTATTCACTTAAGTGACCTTCAACTTAACATTGTAAGAGTCCCTTTTTTGTCAATAAGAAAAAGACTCACTTTCATTTCCTAGGAATATGGAAGGTCACAAGTGATGAGGAAAGGTGAAAAGTCATGTGAGGGGGGAGATGAAAAGACAATTGTAATGCTATAAATTGGAATGGCTTCTCCATTCCAAAGGGTTGACAATTGTTGATTGTTGTATGTTGTTGAGCTTTGTATCACTACTACATCAAGAAATAAGAGCTACATTTCCTCTATGTCCTTTTCTATGTTTCTCTATCCTCTCTACTCTCCAACTTTGCAAGCATGGTGATCTTGTATAACCAAGAAGGAACTTTGTGTCCTTGATTAATGGAATCTATAGAACTTTGTGTCTCTAGTTTGTTAGTCTTGCTGATTGCTTACATTGTTGTGTTCTTTTAATTGAATGTGGACCTACTCTTGTTACTGTTGGTGAGAATATGACTAGTTCTTACTCACAACATTAACCCTCTCTCCTTATTTCTCCTACTCCCCTTTACCTCCCTTCACAATAAATTCCTCCCTTGTACATTATACAAACATTTTTCCATAGGTTTAGTGGAGTATTCTTGTGTGATCCCTAGCCTAATGGCCACCCCATAGTTTTAGGTAGTTTACATTCAATAATGGGAGCCTCCCCATACCCAAGAAGGAGGGGCTTAGCCCCGTGACCGTTGGTGAAAACCAATAATCTACACTGCAACAAATTATTTCACCAACAATTTTTGGTGACTCTACTAGGGAAGATCTGCTCTTTTGCATCCTTAAAAGATATCTAAAAAATACAAAAAATTATATTTGAAAATCCATAACAATTGAAAAATAAAAAATACAAAAAATACATTTGAATGTTCAAGAGCCTTGTTTATCTATTAAAAAATTGCATTTTTCTAGTTTCATTCCATTTATAACACTTTGAGAAAATTAAAATAGAAGAAAAGAGATACACTCGAACTGATCTGAGTGGCATAATTGACCCCACATTCAAGGAAATAACAAGGCAAATTTCAGACATAGTTTCCTAAGGAAATTCGATACTAAATTTCCTCTCGAAGGTCACATTGCAGAAGCAAGTTGTAGAACCACTAGACCTCATTCCTCCAGAAGAATAAAGAGAAGAAAAACAGAGGAAGAAGAAAGAATGGTTGCACCTGTGCCATGGGGACAGAATACACTGGTTTGTCGGCCTTGACTCCTCCACTTTATGAATTGCTAAAAGGATCAAGAAAGGACTTTCCCAAATTCTATGGAGATGGAAAGCAATGTCTAGATGATCATATTACAACTTTTATCACAACCTGTGGCATTCTTGGAGTGGACATGAAGATGTTGTTGTTCGACTATTTGTGGAATCATTATAAGATGTTGCACTGTGGACTGGTTTTACTACTTTCCATCACACTCAATTACTGATTGGGATGATATGAAAACCAAGTTTGAAGCAAGATTCAAGATTGCAGAAGATGCTCATGCCCTCTTTGCTCAACTTGCTTAGATGAAGAAAGAACCACAAGATCCCATGAGAGAATTTTTAGCAAAGTTCAATAAGTTGACCAACAAGATTCCTACTAGTGCTCCGTCTACTGTAGATAATCAGAAAAGGTTCCTTTCATGAATGTCAAGTTGCCTGAAGTTGGTTTCATGCTACGGAGAGCTCAAGCTAAATACTCTTGGACAATGCTCAAGAACTTGCCATTGAAGTGGAAGATGACCTTATCATGTCAGGGAAGATCAAAAACCATTCAATGAAGGATAAGGCCTATAATTTTCAAAGATGAAAGAGTTGATCCATTGCTGCAAACGTTGGTTCAATGATTTGATTATATTGAAGAAGGAAGTTGCCCAACATGCCTCATACCAAAACCGGAACAAAAATCAAATCGCAGGAGCACCCCGAAGGCTCACCTTGGAAGCTCCACTAGTTAATGCAATATGTGGAACATATGAAGATGAAAGAGAAGAAATTTTTGAATCAGAAATTGAAGAAGAAGATGAATGTGCTAGGATTGGGTATTTTGAATACTCACTGGATGAAGATTTTAAAGAATCCATGGATAGTTACTCTTGTGTAGTATTCACTTGCTCACAAATGGAGAAAGAATCCTCTTCTTCCTGCCTAAGTGAAGCATTTGAATCCTCAAATGGTGACTCTACGAAAAACAACAAAAGGAGGATCATCGCTGTCCACTTCCATGGGGTCAATCCAAGAAGAAGCCCAAGACTACCTCAGTTAAGACTCCATTTGCCTCTTCGAGTAAGTCTCTTTCATCTCCTCTTGAAAAATCAGTTTCAACTTTTATTGATCCTAAGAATGCAAATCCTACTCATGTTAAGGGTGCCATTGTTTCCGATGTGCTTACCACTTCTTCACCTTTTGACATCATTGACCATTGCAAGAAAGCCAAAATTCAGATTTTTGAGTTTGAGTACTTGAGAACTCATCCCAAGCAATTTGATAGGCTTGTCCAGTTTATCAAAGGAATGTAGTTCAATTTCATGTTCCAAAAATTCCACTGCCAAAAAACCTCTCGCTCCTCATACCTCCTCAGAACCTTCTTGTTTCCACACCCTCCACCTCTGGGAAAGTAGAACCTTTCTATCTAGCCTTATTGGTCAATGGATATAAATTAAATAATTACATTATTGACTCTAGTGCCTCTGACAATGTCATGCTGCAAAAGTTGCTAAAGCTCTTGGTCTCTCTCTCACTCCTGCTACTGGCCATTGCTACTCCATGGAAACCAAAGAAGTACCTCTTGTTGGCCAGGTCAAAGATGCTCAAGTAGCATTTGCAGATTTTCCTGACAAGAAGATCACAATGAAAATACTTGTAGTAGACATGCCAACCTTGTATGGTATGTTGTTAAGCCGAAGCTTCTGTAGGGATGTTGGCGGAGATATACAGATGGATTGGTCGCATGCCACCATTCTGGTCAATGGTAAGATGAAAAAGCTCCTTCCTATCAGGAAAATGAAATACACCGTTCAAAGACTAGATGACCCAAGGGAAGATATCCTTATTTCAAGATTCAAGGTATTACAACTTTTTTCATAGCTTCAAAGGAAGATACTAAGCTGCCCATGTTGATGGAGGAGTATCCAAGTGTGATAGAGCTGGTTGGAAAGCATCATGATGATCTGATGGAACCGAATCTTGATAGAGGGTTCTTCCCACTAAGTGTGGATGCAAATTCTCTTTTTTATAGTGATGGAGGTCATGAATGTCTTGAGCTTACAACAAAGCAATCCCGAGGCAATGAGCAATGCTTATCATAAAGAGTGACATAAGCAAATTTTTGGTAGGTGAGACTCACGTTTAAAATCATGTTCTCAAGGTTCAGTACATGAAGACCCATTCAATGAGTATGATTGTGAATACAAGGCTTTCTCTTTCCCATCGAGGAGAGGATGGCCCTTTCAAGAAGGAATGCATGAATGGCAAGATTCTTGTACTTCTTGAAGTTGACCCTACTCAAGAAGAAGATGACTTCATTATGGAGATGAATTTCCAAGTTTATAATGATCAAGATTGGGAAAATGATGATCTTGATGTTTCAGCCCCAATCTTGTGCTCATTATACTTCCATGAAGATGGAGACCTTATCAATGAAGAAAATAGATGGATGGAATGGTGTTTTTATTATCCAAATTAGGAGGTCATTCAAAATGAAAATATTCTCAAACAAATAATCATATGAATAGGAATGTGATGACATCTTTCAAGGTTGACTCCACTTAATGAAAGGCTGCTTTTGTCACGAAGATAGATTTTAAGGCTAAAAATTGTAACACTCTGATTTTGTATGTTAACTTGGTGAATGTTTCCATACTATTATAGCTGCTGAAATGAAGGCAAACATGTTAAGATAAGTTCTGATCTTAAGAGAATGTGTTGCTAACTTGGATTCTTGTATGCTATGATTTATTGCATGGGACAGCAAATATTGTACTTGTGTGTTTGCTGATGTGACGACAAATTGTCGTATACTTACTAAACTCTCTTTGCTGATTGACAACATACCTTGAATCAATTTCACTGATCCAAGTATGCTGAGGTCCTCTTGTGATTTCTGTATCGATTCACACTTGAACCGAACCCGAGATTGTTATGAACGTGCAGCACCTGATTGCAGGTGTGAACAGCTAGCACGTAGATGCCAACGACAGGGGTTCGATTCTTGAACCCTGTACTGTCGAACTTGGGACCTCGTGAGGCAAGAAATGCCTAGACACAGGTGGCCTTGGCACGTAATCTGAAGGACGGAACATCCTGATCTGCATTAACGTGAATGTTAGTAGGGAGGCTAGATGGAAGATGTTAGTGTTAGTGGTTAGTGTGAATTAAACCCTAAACTAATCCTAAGTCCCAACATGCATCCTACACTACTATCCTTAGTGGATTTTTAAATTATATATAAAAAAAAAAACAGGGAAAATAACCTAAGGCTAACTAAGACCTAAGTTGAATACTATATGCAACCTAAACTAATCCTAATCTAAGGGGTGCGCAGACCCTTGGAGGAAAGGGATAAGGATGAAGGAAGGGCATTCATTGGCATTTAATAAACAATCCATACGTGGACAGCGCCAGTTTTGGCGGGGTAGGTAGGAAATAGAGGCATCTATTTGGAGATAGAGCCAAATTTGATTTTTGCTTGTAAATTTGAAAATTGAGTTCGCCAACCCAAGTGGCGGTGGCGTGGAAAGTAAGGAAAAATGGGCAGAGCCTTAATTGCATTAATTGTTTTCGGTCCCTGCGACCAGTTCACCTTGGAAAGTGTATGAGGGAATTTGATTTTTCATTGTTTCGGTTTGGTTTTGGCAAAGTTGCTCTGCATTTGGTTTTTCTGGTCCGGTTCAGTCGAACCAGCTCTTGGCATTTGACATTTTCTTGGAGATTTGGAGACTGTTGTTAAGCCTGAAGAAGAAAGGAGTGCTGGGAAGTTTGTGTTGTCATGGTGGAAGGAAAAATGCGGCAAACGAATCCTTCTTCGAGTTCAGGAAAAGAGATTTCAGGCATGTTAAGCCCTTCTCTTTAAAAAAACTCTTGCTTTGTTTAAGTGTCTCATTAAAACAACCCTGCTCTTGGGTTTGGATTGCGTGATTGCTGTTGAGTCGATTTGACTTGGATTTTGTTGGTTCTTGCTTTCTTTTCTTTGGGAAATGATATGATGAAACGTTTCTGGTTGCTTGGTCTTGATTTGGTTGTGTGCGAATCAAGTTGGAGGTAGACATTTTCTTCTCTGTACATGTTGAATGAATCGGAACAGGCTGTTTAATCACTTCCTTATAATGTAAACGTTTTCTTTGCTGATTGTGCTTGGAACTGCCTTGGCATGAAAAGAGGAAACAGAATTACAGTCGTGTTGTATTGCTGTCATTTTGGAAATAATATGAATCATTGTTATTGGTTGCTGAGTTCGATTGTCCTTGTATTCTCGAATGAAATGCTTTCCTGTCGTGCTGGTCGTTTAACAGTATTGGGAAATTTATCATGTGTATCACGGGTCTGTACATGTTATTTGAGTTGTTTTCTCTATTGAAACTATAAGTTCTTTTGCTGATGAACTAGAATGAAAGAAGCAATAGCTGGTTGAAGTTGTTTCTTATTGATATTTATAAGGAAATAGATCCTCTTCCTTTTACTGTTTTGGATCGTAAAGGAAATGGCATTTGGGTTTTCTATGAGTATTTGAACTCGATTTGAATAAGGTAATAGCAATAATTTCATTGCTGTGCCTTTCCTTGAATTGGATGAGAACGAATACGAACTGGGTATTCGTGAAAGTAGGAAAAAGTTGATTGTTTTCCTCCTGAAGTTATTAATGGATTTTGTTTCTCCTTGTTGAGAGAATAGGGTGGTTTTATTGTGTTTTATAGATGCTGTTTGGTCCTCCTGTTCGGACTGATTGACAAAATTACAATTGGTTGTATTTTGTGCAAAGAATGATTATATTTCCTTATGCTGTAATGGAAAATTGATTTCATTGCGTCCTATAGTTGAGGTTTGTCCTCCTGTTTGGAACTGTCTGGTGAATGCGAACTTGACTTGGATTCTGTTTTAAATAAATGGAAAATGTGGAAATCAGCTTGATTTCTGAGTCTGTCCTTGACTGTACCAAGATTACGCAATTGGCACCCTACGCGGGTTTGCCTTTATTAAGGTATTGAAATATGATTATTATATTTGCGTTCTGTACTTCATTAAGAGAATGGAGAATGTTGTATTTGAAATTAACAGTTGACCGAGATAGAACTCGAATTGGATATCCATTGTTGTGGTATACTGGATTTAAATTGTACAGGCTATGTGAGTTTGCTTTTCAATAAGAACGACTGTTCTACTATCTTTATAATTTGAGATGTCTTGCTTAGATGAACACGATTTGGGTGTTTGAGTTCATTTTGATCAAAAGGCTTGTTCTTAATAAAATTTTAGAGAAATGAATTCTTATCTTTTTGCTATTTTGATTCTGAAAAATAATGTTGGAACTTTACGGTGCATAAGAATTTGGTTTTGCTGTAGGTAACATCAATGTGTAATTGGTTATTATGAATTGTATGCATTCATGGATATAAAAGGTCATATGAGTAAGTGATTGCGTGATTGTATAACTGTTTGTTTGGTTAACAATACAATGAGAGAAGTATGGAATCTTCTAGTACAGCAATTACCTGGTCTGCATCTTGATATTGCTTGTTCTATCATGAATTCTTCCCTGTTTTCATTTAAAGCTGATTATAAATGAAATTATTCTTGCTGCCGGAAAGTGAATTCTGAATGGATTTTGTAAGTTTCACTTTGAACTGTTATCTTGATTTGTCTTTCGTTTGGATTCCACTGTTAGGACAGTCATGTAGAAAGAAATAGAGATATGAATGAATGACTTGGAAAAATGATCTTTTTTCTTTCATTCAGTTGGAAATCTAGAATTCGTGAATAATGAATTTTATAGTGCTTAGATGGAAGCAACTATATGCATTGCTGTTCGATTTCTTGTCTGTACTTGATTGCTTGGATTCTAATATGACGCATGAACTAAAAAGAAAGTAATGGAATTACATTTCAGTTAGTTTCGTCCTTTGCATTCATTGTTATTGAAAAGTGCATGGAAAGGATAATAGTGTGTTATATTTGTTGTAAGTTACTTGTATTCCTAACTTTTCTAATATTGTGAATTGATACTTGTAACAATTATACATGGAAACGGGACAGCAGTTCCTTGGCTGATTTTGATGATATTTTGAAAGTTCAGTTGTTATGATGATCTTTCTTTTGTGCCTATTTCGTGATTGATGTTTAACTGTCGTTTCATAAAAGCAGGGTTCTTTTATTGAGACAGTTAGTTGAAGCACCTTATTTTAGGGATAAGTGCTTAATATGCTCAGTTCATTGAACTGACCCGTGCAAATCATTTTGCAGATGGAATTTGATTAGAATGATTTTCTGATGCTTCTTGATTAATAAAGGATGAATTGAAATTTTTGCTTTGATTCCTCTTCGAGGAATTGTGAAAAGAAGAAAATATATTCTTCTGTCCATGAGTTGTATGGATGTTTTGTATAAACTATGCCCAATCAGCTGGATTGGCAAATGTACAGATTATGACTTGAAATATTGAATACAATTACATGTGTGTTATTTTAATAATTATATCAGTTTGATTTTGTTGTCTAATATTGGAAATATAATGTTATTTCTTGATTTGGATTTGTTTATTTGTCCTTGGATGGATGCTAAATGGAAACTGATATCTATTCTTACCTAAATGCAACTTTTAAGTTGAAAAATGCAATTAGTTCATACTTGGGTAAAGATGAATTTTTAATTGACATTAAAAAGGATTAAGAAGAATATGATTCCATAATTGGAAGGTATTCGGGATTAGCTTAGGAGCTAAGGAATACCAATTAAACTTTGGAGTAATCGAACTTCACTTTCGAGCTTCATTAATGATCTCGTGTGCTAAATTCAGAATAAAGGATATAGGATAAGTATATCCATAACTAATGGACCTTAACCATATAACGTTAAGGAGAACAAATGAATACTGTTCTTGGGAATTAGACCTCGTTTAAATGACGTCTAATAAGTTAAAATTCTGAATTTAGTTGCAGTTGAGAAAATCTTGGTTAAGTTTAATAGGTTAAACTTATCACGTCCGTCGGAACGGACTGCTTAATCCAATGATTAAGAAGTAAACCAAGTAAGGAAATGCAGCCCTTCGACATGAAGGAGAAGATGCATTGTAAGATAATGGATGGATTTAGTCCCTCTTGGCTATATACAACTGTAACGGAAATGAGGATCAAGAGATCAGCGTGGATGCTGAAAGTTGATTTTAATTATTAAAATCATATCCGAAGCACTTGAGCAGGATGTGTATTCTCGATGGGAGAATTCCGTAGGACATTGGCATACGCCAGCTACATAGCAAGGTGTCTCCATGAAGACGGGGTCTTCATGATGACACACTGTTGCAGCTGACATATTGCAATGCCCTCCTGAATTAAAACATCAAGAATACATAGGCTGAAGGTGTAATTGTGGACAGGGGATAGGAGTATGACCTGGTATACGGAGTGACTCCGGAACACTAAAGATAACTAAACACACGGGGTCGTGGGGAAACGACACTGTATGTCTGCGTATCTTTAGTTACCGGGAGTGCCTTCCTATACTCGTTCATATTACTAACTGTAATTGGAAATTTAAACTAACCTTAAACAAAGAGGACTGGTAGGAACTAGGAAAGACCATTCTAGATAACAGGTGAAGTGAGGTGAAGGACGTATTCCGTGGATGTGTATCACATCAGGAATATGATCATGCAAAGCATGTGAAAATCTTTTGCCAAAGTATCGTAATTCCTGGTTGCGTTGTCCTTATCACTTAATTTAAGATGCAGGATGTCAGATGAATATCAGTAACAAATATTCAGATAGGCTTCTTAAATGGATCACTTCGATAACCGGAATTGGTTATGAGAATAGGTATATATAATATACCATGCATAAACAAACATGAAGGATCGGTTGTTGCCAAGTCATGAACATGAAGGATCGGTTGTTGCCGAGTCATGAAATGAAGGATCGTTGAAACTCCGAGCCATGAAAATGGAAGATCGGTAGTTCCTCGAGTCATTTACAACAGCATATAGAATCTGTTATAAGATTGAATGGCATTGAATGTGTGTTCCATATTGTAAATATGCGAACAGGGAACATTCGTTTTAAAAAGAAATTGTGTGATCCAAACTGTGTTGTTTGGGCAGAGAACAATTATTAAAACTTGAATGTGTGTTTGAATTTTATAATTCATAACAGTGAACGTTATCAAAAAAAAAAAAAAAAAATTCCCTTGTTCTGGTATTTTGAAATGAGGATGTTACATCTTGGTATCAGAGCTGAAGGTTGCAGCTCTTGGACCTAATGAGTCCACGATATTAATAAGGTTTACATTTTCTTATTGAACAAAAAATGGTCAAGACAAGAGGGAATGCTGTGAATAACCCGTTGTAGGGTGGAGAAGCAGCAACTGCCCAAAAGTTGGATGAAATCCTTGCTGCCCTACTTGATACGAGGGATCGTTTGACTGTACTGGAACAACAGTCAATGGGCAATGAAGAGGAGGAGAATGAAGCTGAAATAAATGATCAGCTGCCTCCTGTGGACAACATTAATGGAGGGAATCCGGGTGTTGATGATAATAATGAAATTGCTCCTAATCCCCCCTGAAAATAAAAGGGCAAGGTTAGCAGCTGAACTTACAAATGATATAAAGAGAATAAGTCCTCCAAAGTTTGATGGAACAACTCTTGGGGACGGAGCTGAGAACTGGCTCAGTGAAATGGAGAAATACTTTGCGATAAGAAACTTCTCTGAAGAGACTAAAGCGATATGGGGAGCATATCAACTTTCTCATGAAGCATCATCATGGTGGGACAACCGTAAGGTTGAGCTGAATATTGTCGAATCAGACATAACTTGGGATCAATTTAAGGGTTATTTTAGGCAACAATGGCTGCCTCAACTCTATTTTGATAGGAAAATGACTGAATTTCAGAACTGGTCGCAAGGAAGGCTGTCGGTGACGGAATACTGGGAAGGGTTTACGCTTAAGTATGTGCCGCAGTACCAAGCTGACGAGAAGTTCAGAATACGGAAATTCATAATGGGACTGAATCCCATCATTGGGGGCGAAGTGGATGTCCACGACCCAACCACCATGGATGGAGTTGTCGAAAAGGCAATCAGACAGGAACAGAAATTGAGGGCAATATCTGCTCACCGGGAAGAGATAAGGAAGAAGATTCCCAATCCTTCTTCGTCTCTTGCACCAAAAAGGGGACCTTGGAAAAGGTTTGGTGTGAAAAACAAAATTGTTGTAGATAACAACAAGAAACCTGTGATGAATAGACCTGTAAATAGTGTGTGGAATAGCTTCACAAAAGTTAATGGCATTGGACAGAATTCCTATGGAAGCCAGAATGATAACTTCAAGGCTGGTAATAAATTTGAGCCTAGAAAAGGGCCAGCTGGAGGATGCTTCAACTGTGGAAATGACCACTATGCGAATCACTATCCTCTGAAGAAGGACGATCGCGGACAGTAGCATAGGATACATGCTGCAGTGGCTAACAGACAAGCTGAAAAGCAAGTGACGCCCATAGAAGTTACGGGTAAGTTATTCGGTACACCTGTAGTTATACTTTTTGATACTGGAGCTACAGAATGTTTTATTTCTGCTAAACTTCCTATGAAATTAAAAAGAAAGGCTACAAGAATGGATAAAACATGGACAGTGCATTATGGGAATAATGTTGTCCATACAGTCGAAATGTGCCCTTTTGGGGCAATTCTTGACCTGCCTAGTTTCTCCACCGAAGTTGACTTGTATGTCACTCCTCTAGGATCATATGATATCATTATTGGAGTTAACTAGTTGGCTGAACATAAGGTAAAGGTCGGCTGTTATGAAAAAAAAATCTATTGCTTCGATGACCTGCAGAAAGCAGCAGTCATTCAAGGTGTAAAACGGGAAGTTGCAGTTAGGAAACTGACGGCTATGCAACTAAAGAGGGCTAAAAACAGAGGCTGCACTTTGTATGCAGTAAAAATGACTGAAAATACAGAAGAAGGTAATGATTTCATGGAAAGATATCCATTGTTGAGGGATTTCCGTGACGTGTTTCCAGAAGAATTGCCAGGTCTTCCGCCCAAATGTGAGTTTGACTTCGCAATAGAAATCAAACCAGGAACGGAACCCATATCTAAGGCACCTTATAGAATGACTACCATTGAGTTGGTAGAGCTGAAGGCTCAGTTACAAGAACTTCTGACTAAGGGGCTGATCAGACCGAGCGTCTCACCTTGGGGAGCGCCAGTAATTTTTGTAAAGAAAAAGGATGGCACTTTGAGGCTGTGCATTGATTACAGAATGCTGAACAAAGAAACTATTAAAAATCGATACCCACTTCCTAGGATTGATGATCTGTTTGATCAGATGTGAGGAGCATCAGTTTATTCAAAAATAGATCTGCGATTAGGGTACCATCAGCTGAGAATAAAGGAAGAAGATATTCATAAAACATCTTTTAGAACGAGGTACAGGCATTATGAGTTCACGGTGTTGCCTTTTGGGCTGACTAATGCACCTGCCGCCTTCATGAATCTAATGAACAATATTTTTCAAGAATACTTAGACAAGTTTGTGCTTGTATTCTTAGATGACATTCTTATATACTCTAAAAATGTCTAAGAGCACCAAGAACACCTCAGGATAGCGCTGGAAATCTTAAGAAAGAGGAAGTTGTATGGAAAACTGTCCAAATGTTCCTTTTATGATGCAGAGGTGCATTATTTGGGACACGTTATAAGTAAAAATGGGATAGCTGTTGACCCTTCAAAGATCACAGCTATAACTGAGTGGCCTGCGCCTAAGAATGTGCACGAAGTGAGGAGCTTCATGGGCTTGGCTAGATATTATCGAAAGTTCGTTAAGGACTTTTCAAAAATTGCTGCCCCAATCACTTCGTTGCAAAAGAAAGAAAAGAAATTTGTCTAGATAGACAAATGTGAATCTTCCTTTAAAAAGTTAAAGGAACAGTTAACTACAACACCTATTTTGACTGTACCTGATCCAAATGGAGATTTTATGGTTGTAACGGACGCCTCATGAGAAGGCCTTGGAGGTATTCTGTTACAGAATAACCATGTCATCGCTTACAAAAGCAGAAATCTTAAGTTACATGAATAGAATTATGCTCCACACTATCTTGAGCTTGCTGCCATTGTTCATGCACTTCAAATGTGCAGGCATTATCTTTTAGGCAAGCCCTTTGAGTTAAAAACAGACCATCTGGGGCTGAAGTATATTTTTACTCAGCCAAATCTGAATGCAAGGCAACGAAGATGGTTAGAATTTCTGTCTCAGTATGACTTCGATATAAGCTACATTAAGGGCAAAGAAAATCGGGTAGCAGATGCTTTAAGTCGAAGGAAGCATATCTCTGCTCTTATAACGTTAAGAACTCAGTTTAAGGATGAGGTAAAAGATGCCTTGGAATCAGATCCTTATTTCCAGCAAGTCAAATTAGCACTTGCTGCAGACCCGCAGGACATCAGGTATAAGGGATTCTGTTTTGATAATGAAGGAGTTTTGAGGTTCAAAAACAGGGTATATATACCTGTGGCAAATGACTTAAGAGGGAAATTGTTAATTGAATTCCATAATTCACCTTTTTTTGGACACCCTGGCATTACAAAAATGCTCGCTGACCTTAAACAACAATACTTTTGGAAGGGAATGAAAAAGGATGTGGTAGAGTTTGTAACACACTTCTTGGAATGTCAGCATGTTAAGGCAGAACATATGCACTCCGCAGGATTATTGTATCCCCACAACATTCCACAGTATAAATGGCAAGTGATAACGATGGATTTTGTTCAAGGATTGCCTATGTCAAGAAATAAGCATGACATTATCCTGGTTGTAGTCAATAAATTGACCAAAGTGGCACACTTCATTGCTGGTAATTTGAAGGACGATGCACCAGTGCTAGCAAGAAGATTTGTACATGAAATATTCAGATTGCATGGAATACTGGAATTAATCATATCGGATAGAGATCCGAGGATGACATCAAGGTTTTGGCAAATGCTTAATGTGGCCTTGGGGACTAAATTGAACTTCAGTTCTGCATATCATCCAGAAACAGATGGACAGACTGAGAGAGTTAATCAGGTTTTAGAGGACATGTTAAGGATGTATTGCATGGACCAGTAGTATAAATGGGAGGAATACCTTCCGTTGGTAGAATTTGCTTACAATAACACCTATCATGCCTCTTTAAAAATGGTGCCCTTTGAAGCATTGTATGGAAGAAAATGCAGAACCCCTGTCAGCTGGGACAACGTTGAGGACAGAGAGGTAATTGGGCCAGAAATCCTTATGGAAATGGAACAGCAAATCAAAATGATACGAGAACATCTAAAGGAGGCTGCCAATAGGAAAAAGAGTTATGCAGACTTGAAGCGGGTTGACAGGCATTATAAACTGGGTGAGAAGGTCTTTCTTCGGGTGAAGCCGAAAAAGAGCTCAATAACTTTTGGCAAGGCTGCCAAGTTGTCGCCACGTTACGTGGGACCTTTTGAAATTGTTGAAATAATCAACCCTGTAGCTTATCGTCTAGCATTACCTCCTGCTTTGTCTCAAATGCATGATGTTTTTCATATTTCTTTGCTTAAGAAATACGTGACAGATTTATCACATGTGCTAAATTGGAATTCCTTGCAGGTCCAAGACCCAGGAATAATTGTGGTTAAGCCCATTCGAGTGTTGGGAACTCGCCAGTTGTACTTGAGAAATCGCAAAGTGAACCAATGTAAGGTCTAATGGGACCAGTTCAGCGAAGAAAGTGCAACTTGGGAGAATCTCGAAGAAATGAGATCTACTTTTCCACACCTGTTTAATTGAATTTGAAATTCAATAACTGATAATTCTACCAAATTTAGACAATTATTAGTCTATTGTACAGTTGTCTTAAAACGTTGTTTTTAAGAGAGAATCTGTTTTTGGTATGAACTTATGAATGAAAGGACAATAACTAAACTTTGTCCTAGGAACTCCTTGATTTGTTAATCTGATCATCGGGACGATGATTCTTTAAGGAGGGAAGAATGTAACACTCTGATTTTGTATTTTAACTTGGTGAATGTTTCCATACTATTATAGCTGCTGAAATGAAGGCAAACATGTTAAGATAAGTTCTGATCTTAAGAGAATGTGTTGTTAACTTGGATTCTTGTATGCTATGATTTATTGCATGGGACAGCAAATATTGTACTTGTGTGTTTGTTGATGTGACGACAAATTGTCGTATACTTGCTAAACTCTCTTTGCTGATTGACAGCATACCTTGAATCAATTTCACTAATCCAAGTATGCTGAGGTCCTCTTGTGATTTCTGTGTCGATTCACACTTGAACCGAACCCGAAATTGTTATGAACGTGTAGCACCTGATTGCAGGTGTGAACAGCTAGCACGTAGATGCCAACGATAGGGGTTCAATTCTTGAACCCTATACTATCAAACTTGGGACCTTGTGAGGCAAGAAATGCCTGGACACGGGTGGCCTTGGCACGTAATCTGAAGGACGGAACGTCCTGCTCTACATTAACGTGAATGTTAGTAGGGAGGCTGGATGGAAGATGTTAGTGTTAGTGGTTAGTGTGAATTAAACCCTAAACTAATCCTAAGTCCTAACATACATCCTACACTACTATCCTTAGTGGATTTTTAAATTATATATAAAAAAAGGGGGAAAATAACCTAAGGCTAAACTAAGACCTAAGTTGAATACTATATGCAACCTAAACTAATCCTAATCTAAGGGGTGCGCAGACCCTTGGAGGGAAGGGATAAGGATGAAGGAAGGGCATTCATTGGCATTTAATAAACAGTCCATACGTGGACAACACCAGTTTTGGCGGGGTAGGTAGGAAATAGAGGCATCTATTTGGAGATAGAGCCAAGTTTAGTTTTGCATGGGGAAAATTTGAAAGTTGAGTTCACCAACTCAAGTGGCGGTGGCGTGGGAAGTAAGGAAAAAGGTAGAGCCTTAATTGCATTAATTATTTTCGGTCCCCGCAACCAGTTCGCCTTGGAAAGTGTATGAGGGAATTTGATTTTTCATTGTTTCGGTTTGGTTTTGGCAAAGTTGCTCTGCATTTGGTTTTTCTGGTCTGGTTCAGTCGAACCAGCTCTTGGCATTTGACATTTTCTTGGAGATTTGGAGGCTGTTGTTAATCCTGAAGAAGAAAGGAGTTCTGGGAAGTTTGTGCTGTCGCTGTGGAAGGACATAACGCAGCAAACGGATCTTTCTTCGAGTTCTGGAAAAGAGATTACAGGCATGTTAAGCCCTTCTCTTTAAAAACTCTTGCTTTGTTTAAGTGTCTCATTAAAACAACCCTGCTCTTGGGTTTGGATTTTGTGATTGTTGTTGAGTCGATTTGACTTGGATTTTGTTGGTTCTTGCTTTCTTTTCTTTAGGAAATGATATGATGAAATGTTTCTGGTTGCTTGGTCTTGATTTGGTTGTGTGTGAATCAAGTGTGAGGTAGACATTTTCTTCTCTGTACATGTTGAAAGAATCGAAACAGGCTGTTTAATCACTTCCTTATAATGTAAACGTTTTCTTTTCTGATTGTGCTTGGAACTACCTTGGCATGAAAAGAGGAAACGGAATTACAGTCGTGTTGTATTGCTGTCATTTTGGAAATAATATGAATCATTGTTATTGGTCGCTGAGTTCGATTGTCCTTGTATTCTTGAATGAAATGCTTTCCTGTCGTGCTGGTCGTTTAACAGTATTGGGAAATTTATCATGTGTATCACGGGTCTGTACATGTTATTTGAGTTGTTTTCTCTATTGAAACTATAAGTTCTTTTCCTGATGAACTAGAATGAAAGAAGCAATAGTTGGTTGAAGTTGTTTCTTATTGATATTTATAAGGAAATAGATCCTCTTCCTTTTACTGTTTTGGATTGTAAAGGAAATGGCATTTGGGTTTTCTATGAGTATTTGAACTCGATTTGAATAAGGTAATAGCAGTAATTTCATTATTGTGCCTTTCCTTGAATTGGATGAGAACGAATACGAACTGGGTATTCAGTGAAAGTAGGAAAAAGTTGATTGTTTTCCTCCTGAAGTTATTAATGGATTTCGTTTCTCCTTGTTGAGAGAATAGGGTGGTTTTATTGTGTTTTATAGATGATGTTTGGTCTTCCTGTTCAGACTGATTGACAAAATTACAATTGGTTGTATTTTGTGTAAAGAATGATTATATTTCCTTATGCTGTAATGGAAAATTGATTTCATTGCGTCCTATAGTTGAGGTTTGTCCTCCTGTTTGGAATTGTCTGGTGAATGCGAAATTGACTTGGATTCTGTTTTAAATAAATGGAAAATGTGGAAATCAGCTTTTTTTCTGAGTCTGCCTTGACTGTACCGAGCTTACACAATTAACACCCTAAACGGGTTTGTCTTTATAGAGGTATTGATATATGAATGTTATATTTTGAGTTCTGTACCTCATTAAGAAAATGGAGAATGCTGTTTTGGAGTTAACGGTTGATCGAGATAGAACTCGAGCTGGATATCCATTACTGTGGTATACTGGATTTAAATTGTATAGGCTATGTGAGTTTGCTTTTCAATAAGAACGGCTGTTCTGCTATCTTTATAATTTGAGCTGTCTTGCTTAGATGAACACGATTTGGGTGTTTGAGTTCATTTTGATCAAAAGGATTGTTCTTAATGAAATTTTAGAGAAATGAATTCTTATCTTTTTGATATTTTGACTCTAAAAATAATATTGGAACTTTACGGTGCATAAGAATTTGGTTTCGCTGTAGGTAACAGCAATGTGTAATTGGTTATTATGAATTGTATGCATTCATGGATATAAAAGGTCATATGAGTAAGTGATTGCATGATTGTATATCTGTTTGTTTGGTTAACAATACAG
This sequence comes from Taxus chinensis, assembly GCA_019776745.2. Taxonomy (NCBI): domain Eukaryota; kingdom Viridiplantae; phylum Streptophyta; class Pinopsida; order Cupressales; family Taxaceae; genus Taxus; species Taxus chinensis. The sequence continues at coordinate 826,220,100 of CM034150.1, forward strand.
TGAGAGAAGTATGGAATCTTCTAGTACAGCAATTACATGGTTTGCATCTTGATATTGCTTGTTCTATCATGAATTCTTCCGTGTTTTCATTTAAAGCTGATTATAAATGAAATTATTCTTGCTGCCAGAAAGTGAATTCCGAATGGATTTTGTAAGTTTCACTCTGAACTGTTATCTTGATTTGTCTTTCATTTGGATTCCACTGTTAGGACAGTCATGTGGAAAGAAATAGAGATATGAATGAATGACTTGGAAAAATGATCTTTTCTTCTTTCATTCAGTTGGAAATCTGGAATTCGTGAATAATGAATTTTATAGTGCTTAGGTGGAAGCAACTATATGCAAAGTTGTTCGCTTTCTTGTCTGTACTTGATTGCTTTGAATTTAATACACGAAATGAAAGGAAAGTAATGAGTTTACATTTCAGTTAGTTTCATCCTTTGCATTTATTATTAATGAAAGGCATGGAAAGGATAACAGTATGTTTAATATTATGTGGAAACAGGATAGCAGTCTTATTGCTGATTGTGATAATATTTTGATAGTTCAGTTGTTATGCTGATCTTTCTTTTGTGCCTATTTAGTGATTGATGTTTAAATATCATTTCATAAAAGTAGGGTTCTTTTATTGAGACAGTTAGTTGAAGCACCCTATTTTAAGGATAAGTGCTTAATATGCTCAGTTCATTGAACTGACCACGTGTAATTCATTTTGCATATGGAATTTGATTAGAATGAAGACTTGGCTATTTTCTGATGCTTTTGATTTGATGATGTATTGAAATTGTTGCTTTTATTCCTCTTCGAGGAATTGTGAGAAGAAGAAAATATATTCTTCTGTCCATGAGTTGTATGGATGTTTTGTATAAACTATGCCCAATCAGCTGGATTGGCAAATGTATAGATTATGACTTGAAATATTGAATAGAATTACAAGTGTGATATTTTCAATAATTATATCAGTTTGATATTGTTGTCTAAATTGGAAATATAATGTTATTTCTTGATTGGATTTGTTTAATTGTCCTTGGATGGATGTTAAATGGAAACTGATATCTATTCTTACCTAAATGCAACTTTTAAGTTGAAAAATGCAATTAATTCATACTTGGGTAAAGATGAATTTTTAATTGACATTAAAAGGATTAAGAAGAATATGATTCCATAATTGGAAGGTATTCGGGATTAGCTTAGGAGCTAAGGAATACCAATTAAACTTTGGAGTAATCGAACTTGACTTTCGAGCTTCATTAATGATCTCGTGTGCTAAATTCAGAATAAAGGATATAGGATAAGTATATCCATAACTAATGGACCTTAACCATATAACGTTAAGGAGAACAAATGAATACTGTTCTTAGGAATTAGACCTCATTTAAATGACGTCTAATAAGTTAAAATTCTGAATTTAGTTGCAGTTGAGAAAATCTTGGTTGAGTTTAATAGGTTAAACTTATCACGTCTGTCGGAACGGACTACTTAATCCAATGATTAAGAAGTGAACCACATAAGGAAATGCAGCCCTTCGACATGAAGGAGAAGATGCATTGCAAGATAATGGATGGATTTAGTCCCTCTTGGCTATATACAACTGTAATGGAAACGAGGATCAAGAGATCAACGTGGATGCTGAAAGTTGATTTTAATTATTAAAATCATATCCGAAGCACTTGAGCAGGATGTGTATTCTCGATGGGAGAATTCCGTAGGACATTGGCATACGCCAGCTACAGCAAGGTGTCTCCATGAAGACGGGGTCTTCATGATGACACACTGTTGCAGCTGACATATTGTAATGCCCTCCTGAATTAAAACATCAAGAATACATAGGCTGAAGGTGTAATTGTGGACAGGGAATAGGAGTATGACCTGGTATACGAAGTGACTCTGGAACACTAAAGATAACTAGACACACGGGGTCGTGGGGAAATGACACTGTATGTCTGCGTATCTTTAGTTACCGAGAGTGCCTTCCTATACTCGTTCATATTACTAACTGTAATTGGAAATTTAAACTAACCTTAAACAAAGAGGACTGGTAGGAACCAGGAAAGACCATTGTAGATAACAGGTGAAGTGAGGTGAAGGATGTATTCCGTGGATGTATCACATCAGGAATATGATCATGCAAAGCATGTGAAAATCTTTGGCCAAAGTATCTCAATTTTTGGTTGCGTTGTCCTTATCACTTAATTTAAGATGCAGGATGTCAGATGAATATCAGTAACAGATATTCAGATAGGCTTCTTAAATGGATCACTTCGATAACCGGAATTGGTTATGAGAACAGGTATATATAATATACCATGCATAAACAAACATGAAGGATCGGTTGTTTCCGAGTCATGAACATGAAGGATCGGTTGTTGCCGAGTCATGAAATGAAGGATCGTTGAAACTCTGAGCCATGAAAATGGAAGATCAGTAGTTCCTCAAGTCATTTACAGCAGCATATAGAATTTGTTATAAGATTGAATGGCATTGAATGTGTGTTCCATATTGTAAATATGCGAACAGGGAACATTCGTTTTAAAAAGAAATTGTGTGATCCAAACTGTGTTGTTTAGGCAGAGAACAATTATTAAAACTTGAACGTGTGTTTGAATTTTATAATTCATAACAGTGAACGTTATCAAAAAAAAAAAAAAAAAAAAAAAAAATTCCCTTGTTCTGGTATTTTGAAATGAGGATGTTACAAAAATGGCCAAGATGGAGGAGATGATGATTTTCATATTACATGCCCAACCTTGTGCTCATTCTCTTTCCGAGATAATAAAGCAATGTGCACACCACACCATATAGAGAAGAAGATAAAAAATGAGCAAAATTATATAAAGGATAATTGTTTGGAGCAATTGAGAAACATGAAGCATCAAGAGGCTTGTGATAGTATTGAAAATTTTAAAACACATGCTGAGAACCAACTCATGGAAACAATGGTCATGAAGAATATTACAAATAAAATTCAAATTCCTATCAAAGACCATAAGCCTTAGTATGAAAATAACAAGCCTAGTATGATCAAGACTCATTCCCGTAGTAGTGAAGGAATAAGATGTCAAAGAAAAAAAGGAAATGAACTAAGTGGACCCTTAATTGCAAGAACAATCATACAAAATTTCTCAATAAATTGAGAAAGTGATTTAACAAAATATTGAAATTTTATAAAACCCTAATTGCAGAGTCACAACGTTATAATAAACAATGAAATAAAGACCTGACCTAAGCAATAAAATAGATAAAATTAAAAAAAATTAGGTGAAAGAGAAGGAATAAAACACTTAGATGATTTCATAATTAATCCTAAAGTGTGGTGGATTGGAAAAGTGATGAACAAGGAAATTGTCGCAACCGCACATAGGAAATTACAGAAATGTCAGAATAATTTGGACCAAGGCACCTAGACAAGGTTAGGGCTGCTAGAGATTGCTTCTAGGCTCCCGTGCTTGCACAAAACATTAGAGAATGATTTTTATTATGTCACACCAATGTTGTTAACCTTTGCTATTTGTCACATGCATGCCACACTATTCTCACAGAGTTTTCCTATAACCTGCAAAAATATGATCTCTTACAAAACCCCAAAACAAATCAAATATTAAAAAGAAAAATAAGTAAACAGGGAGTCAGATTGACCCTGATGATCACCCAATATAGTGAGATTATAACTAAGAACTACACTACATTTCATACTCCATGTAGTTCTCGTGTGCGTGTTCAAGAATTGTGCCCTATGTGGGTCTTGTGTAAGATGTACTTGATAGTGAACAATACCTAGATGTAGTAATGTAAGTAGATGTGTGGATGTAAAAATGAACTTCCCCTCATATGAAGTGTATGTAGATAAATGCATTCCCTTGTTCCTTGAATGAAGCTAGATGGATGCTTTAATGCTCTTTAAAGTTAATTGTAAAAAATATGATCTCCTAAAAAAACCCCAAAACACATCAAATCTTAAAAAGAAGAAACGTAAATGGGGAGTCAGATTGACCCCGATCATCACTGGATAGAGTGAGCTATACATTATAGTTGCTACACTACATTTCAGACTCCATGTAGTTCTCGTGTGTATGTCTAAGAATCATGCCCTATCTGGGTATTGTGTAAGATGCACTTGATAGTGAACAATAGCTAGATGTAGTAATGTAAGTAGATATGTGGATGTCAAAATGAACTTCCTCTCATATAAAGAGTATGTAGAGAAAATGCAATCCCTTGTCCCTTGAATGAAGCTAGATGTGGATGCTTTGATGCTCTTAAAAATGCCTTTGGATGCAACCTTAGGTGATAGTAATAGATGCTTAGAGCTTGGTCCTTCATTATGGTCACATAACTTTGAATTTATATGATTCCCTTATTTGAATTTCATACTTAACATATAAAAGTACAGCCACCAAGAAAACAAGATGCCCAAAAGCTAAAAGAGGCCTAAAATGGGTGAGTAAGATACAAAGAGGTTGAGGGTTCCCAGAGGGGAAGAGGGCACCTGGGCACTGATGTCTAGAGCCAAGAAAGATAAATAAATGAAATTCAGATTGGGCAATGGGGTGTGTAAGACCACAAAGAAAGTAATAAAACAAATATAGATGTCAATTACTAGTTTTCTCGCTTAGGAATCATATGAATATTGGTATGTGATTAGGACCTAAAAATGTACCTAAGTGCGTGATTTAGTGTCTATAGAAAGGGGTCACATTTTAGTGAGCCCATCAATGGATTTAAAAAATAAAGGCATTTGGTAATACTCATGTATGGGTAAACATTCAATAAGAATTGGTGCTACAGTGAAAGCGGGGTTTTCCCTTCTTGTAACATAGGTGATTAGGATGTTTTTTCATGGTTTCCCTTTTTGCTATGTATTCACCTTCCCATTTTGTATTTATTTTCACTGTCGTGTGTTGGTTGTGTTTGTTTCCTATTTATGTTTGTATATTTTTCTAGTTTTTCAAGTGTGGTTACTCTATGGCCCAACAAAAAAAAGAGCTGGTCTAATACCCAAGAGAGTTCCAAGGTTCTCCATTTCCCCTATTAGTCCAATTTCCTCGAGCTAGAGCCAACTATTGTCATGTAAACGGTTTAACATGAAAAAAATAAAACTTTTGATCATAACAACTAAGCCCATAATTGAAAAATTATGTTTCATCGGTCATTATGAATCCTTCCTATGACTAGCCTACCCCTCAGTTCCACCCTCACTTAGGATAATAGGAAAGTTCTAACAAGATTTTTTAAGAGTGTTTCAATGTACATGGAAGATCACCTAATTTGATTGATGAACTCATTGAGATTTGATGAAAGACAACTTCCTTCAAAGGTCTAAAAAGGTCATTTTTGGCCATTCTACAACTAAGTAAACACCCTCTGGGAGCGTACATGGATAATATAAATATTTTTAGGATGATTTCAGAGAACATTGAAGGTTTCTATGGAATTTTAGGAAATTTAGGTGAAAGAAATTTGATTCAAGAACAATCTATTCAACATCAGGTAATTCTAGGTGTAATGAACGAAAGCTCCAACAATGAAATTTGACTTCTCCAGATGATTTTTGGAGTTTCAAAGGGAGACATGAGGTAAAAAAAATAGTCATTGTAAATCTCTTGGAATCCTCTCTTACTAAGATATAAACATGAACTTTGTTCTAAGACTCAACTATTTCCTGAGATAGTTAAGAACACAATAATTATTCCTCTAGGTGAAAGATAAAATATTCTCTAAATTTGAATTTTTAGGAAGACTTGCCTCCTAATAAATTGTTAAAATTATCATAAAATGTGATTTGGAGTCAAAATAATATAAGGTTTGACCCCAAAATAATTTCCTATGCTCTCGGGGGTGAAAATTTCACTCCTGGTGTCCTAATTTGAACTCAGAGCATGACAATCAACATTCCAAAAGTGGAAAAGCTACAATTTTGAGCCTCATATGTCCCCCAAGGTGAAAAGTGGACAAGAGGGACACAAAATTGTGACCCCCCTCATCTCCATAAGCTCCCATGTCACACATTTTTACTCTAGATGCCCCCTCTGTCCCCTAAGGTGTAAAGGGGACAGGGGGACACAAAAATGCAGCCCTGTTCTCCTAGGTCACAATTTGGTGCCTTAAATATCCCTTCTCTCCCTCAAAGTGAAAATGGGATGACGGTGCCACAAAAGTGTGACCTATTTCACCTAGTTAGCCCCTGGTCACCTAAAAACACTCTTCCAGCCCCCAAAAACCAAATTTAAGCCCCTGTATCTCACCCTAGCTACACATTTGTTCTCATGTTGTCCCCACTATTCCCCAAGGTGTAAAGGAAATAAGGATTACATAAAAGTGTGACCCCCCTTCCTCCACTTCAACCTCCACTCCGGTCAAGTTGTCGTAGTCACGAGTGAGTCAAAAATTACACATAAATTGAGCTAACTCCCCTCACAAAACCTAGCCATTTTTCAAAAAAATTACTATTGTTTTCCCTACCAACCTCCATTAATGTCCAATTATGCTACTGAAAGCTGAAAATTTTAGACCCAAAAAATTGGTTTTTTGGTTATACGGAGATCTAGTGGGTGAAAGACCTTGAAATATGGAGGAGAGAGTCGTTGAGCAAAACAAAAACTTTTGAAAGTGTTTTCATTACAACCAGACACTTGCAAGTCACCTTTATAAAAATAGTAAGTTTTTAAAAATGGTGAATTGTCAACATCTATAACACTCCAAATGAGCAAGAAACATCAAAAAGAGAAAATGGTGAAAGTCACTAAAATTAACGGTCCAAGATAGAACCTGATAAAAAGAGTAAGTCTTATAATTGAGCTCAGAAATCTTGTGGAAACTCCAATTCTACCTATCTCACTACTTTTTTCCACCATTGCAAGGCTGAGAAGTTATTCCGTAGTTCAAACAAGAGAGAAACCCCCGTAGGCTCCCAAAGCATTAGTCTAAAGGTGATTTTTGCATGGAACAATTTGATGCATGGAACATTTTGATGCAAGAAGTTGGGTGCTTCAACTCATCACAATTGTGGTAAAAGGGAGTCATCATGGTTGATTTAATTCAAGGAGATTTCTTTTTCATTGAGGTGAAATAAGGAGCTTTGAAACCAATTCTTGTTAGAGTCTTTCAACCTTTGTAAAACCTATTTGAATCAGTTTAGAGGTGATTTCTGCATGGTATAGTTTGATACAAGATGCTGGATGATTCAAATCATCCCAATTATGGTAGAAGGGAGTCATCATGGTTAAATTAATTTAAGAAGGAGATGTATTTTTCACTGAGGTGAAACATGGATCTCTAAAACTAATTCTTAATGGAGTCATTCAACCTTTGCAGAACCTATTTGAATCCCTAAGGATGATTCCATCCCATGAAGGAGACCTCTTTCCCACAAAGGTGTGATTCAAAGACCAAATGATTCATGAGGAGGAAAGTGAAGTCCTCATTCAAAATATTACCTTATGATTATCTCTCTTTCTAAGGACAAGGTACATCATATGAATCGGACTATGATATGGAACATATCAAAGTGAATCAATGTGTGTGAAAGATAGTCACATAGAAAATGGGTGAAATCAAGAACATCCTGAGGTTAGTGAAGTATTTGAAACATCAATAATTGGTAACTTCATTGAAATTCAAGTCATCAAGGAAATGGTCACTAAGAGTATGATAAGATAAAATCACCATGAGTGATGTTGGAAGTGATCTTAAGCTCACAAATAATACATATCTCATGAAAGTGTTTTTAAAAAATTAACCAATGATTTATAATGTGCTCACATCTTACTAGTCAATGAGGTGGCATTTATAGTGTTTCATCGTAGTTTGGAGGTCAAGAAAATGGAACTCATTCTTAGACATTCCCTTAAGTTTCATTCAGGGAGAAATAATTCTATCTAGAGGAGAAGAACTATTTCCATGAGGAACATATGAGTAAGAAAGTGTTTGAGCATCCTAAAAGTTTATTCAAATCAAGGATGATATTAGAGTCATGAAGGGTAAGGGGATGATCTCCATGTGGAGTAGTATGTTTGTAAGAATGGACAATCATCTCAATTTCACATGATTCAATTCATGAAGGCTTAAATGAGTGATACCCATACCCTAACTCATATCTTGTGATCAGATAAGATCATCATGTTCCCATCACAATGCATATCTCATAACAATGTTTCTGAACACTTATTTGATGCCCTATAATTTTTCCATATCTCACAAAAGAAGGAGATTGTGGTCATAGTGCCTCAAGTCAACAAGTTATTCATTGATAGAGGTTTAATCTTCACTAGATTTGTCAACCCTCCTCTCTATCTCTCTTCTTTCCTCTCTATCCATATTTTATTTCTTCATTAAGAAGGTACTTGTCCACTACTTTGTCTTATTCACTTACATGACCTTCAACTTAACATTATAAGAGTCATTTTCGTCAATAATAAAAATAATCACTTTCATTTCCTAGGAATATGGAAGGTCACAAGTGATGAGGAAAGGTAAAAATCCATGTGGGTGGGGGAGATAAAAAGAAAATTGTAATGCTATAAATTGTAATGACTTCTCAATTCCAAAGGGTTAGTAATTGTTGATTGTTTTATGTTATTAAGCTTTGTATCACTACTATATCAAGAAATAAGATCTACATTTCATCTATGTCCTTGTCTATGTTCCTCTATCCTCTATACTCTCCAAATTCACAAGTATGGTGATCTTGTATAACCAAGAAGGAACTTTGTGTCCTTGATTAATGAATCTGCATAACTTTGTGTCTCGAGTTTGTTAGTCTTATTGATTGCTTATATTATTGCATTCTTCTAATTAAATGTGGACCTAATCTAGTTACTGTTGGTGAGAATATGATAGTTCCTAATCATAACATTAACCCTATCTCCTTATTTATCTAACCCCCCTTTACCTCCCTTCACAACAAATCCCTCCATAGTACACTATATAAGCATTTTCCCATAGGTTTAGTGGAGTATTCCTGTGTGATCCCCGGTATAATAGATAACCCATAGTTTTAGGTAGTTTACATTCAATAATGGGAGCCTCTCCATACCCAATAAGGAGGGGCCTAGCCCCGTGAACCGTTGGTGATAACCAATAATCTGCATTGCAAAAAATTATTTCACCAACACAATCCAACAGAGGCTCTTGAAACCTTCCGTACAATTTGACCTTCCTTTAATGAGTGAGAACACCTTTTCATCAAAACATAACAGTAATGAATATGTGCCCAAGACTAGTGGAAATCTCTCAAAATCTTTCCTAAACCATATTGTCATGAACTAGACTCAGAGACCTTTCCAATGACCATAATCTGGGCTTTTGAAACCACTCAAAGCTCTTGAACCCATTCACACAAGTCAATATTTACAAAGAGACCATTTTGACAAATTCGATCAACTCTCTTGAAAAATGGTAAAAAGTTCCATAGAGTTGTCAAGTAAAATGCCTAAACATTTTATATGGCAACATAATGTAGACGCTCATTTTGGTAATTCATGTTTTGTAACAACACAAATTGTATAATAATATTTCATTATCCTACACTCAATTCGGGAAATGATGTTATCCCTTACTATATCTCACTCATCTTTACTTATGCACATAACCTAGTTGTTTAGGTAAGAGTCATATTACTCCATTAAATTAGGTTGTACCCTTGCACACTGTAATTCCAATTCCCATATCATTTACACATGCATATGGGACCAAAGCTCCTAAAAAGGCCCATAACGTCCATATGTTGTGGACCCACCTAGCCATTTTTGTCCCTTTCCCTATGACGGTAATTTTCTTGATTCCAATCTCTTTGGTACACTTCTAATCAATATTTTCCAAGTTTTTCAAACCCAAAACACATATAAGCATATTATTTATCTCCCATTGAAGAGAAAATTTAATTTTCTTGAATCCTAGTATTCGAGTGAGAAAATACGAAGAACAATAAAAAAAATATACTTCAATACCCCCTTGAGCTCCACATAATCTGCATACTCATTCTAGGGTAATCACCCACTCATATTTGCTAAAGAAGGCACATTATCAAAGTCAAGTCAAGCTAGAGAAAAGGTCAAATAAAATCACTTTGTTATTCCTGAAGAGATTTCTTATGAATATCTTCCTTATCCTTATAAATATACTATTTATGGATATATAAATATTCCTGATGAAGAAATTCCTCATAAATAATTTCTCGTCCTTTATAATAAATTTCAGCAATTCAGGGAGAATTTCATTTTTAATGGCCATGAACTGCAAATTGAATATTTTAGCAAAATTATTGTGCTTACATGACCTAACATAATATTAGCGGGCCTATATGATGATTTAAATTCTATATAAAAATCAACTGGGGCCAATAAAACATATTCCAATGATTCTTTCAGATAAATATTATCAAACATTTTCGATAACTCTTTCAGTGTCACTTCGTCTAGAAATGTTCATGTTTCTTGTTCTTCTAATAAGAATACATAGATTTTATCAAGTCACCATTTGAAAATAATTTTCAATTTATCATTTTTTGGTTGAACAATTTTTTCTGATCGACCAAATTAACAACGCCCAAATTCCTTTGTAAATTCCATCAATAGGATCAATCTAAGCAACATAATATAATGGCCTTCGTATTTTTTTGCTACAATAAACATTAAATAATATAACATACTATGTTTTCTTATTCATACTGAATCTAGTAATTCAATTCCTAATTAAACCCACTGGAACTATTCATATAGCTCCATAAGTTTTACTTATACAAGTCAATTTTATCACTAAGTATTGGATGCTTCTTTCTCCTAACCCACAAGGGAGATTGGTACTAGCTAGAAGGAGGGTGAGATCGGAAACTATAGAACAATTATATGGGTGTTTATTCTATACATATATAGACAGCCCCCCCAAATAACAATCTAGATAGATAGGTCCAACTATCTAAGTTCACTTTGAACAACAAAGAGAAATTAAACAAGTCTGACAAATTTTTTCTTGCCAAGCTGTACAAAGAGCTCTAGGAACTCTTAATAGTCATTTGAATAAAGAGTTATATTTACATACGATCAATCATAATTGTTAGATTTAGTAGAGGAAATATAATCAATAGATTATAGATCCACCATTAAAACACCGAAGATTATAGATTATGATATGCAGTCGATTAGACACAGAAATAACTTAAAATAGATAATGAATAACAAAGCTTAATGAGAAAGAGCTGAAAACAAATTAAAAAAAGAAGAAGAGATAGATAACACCAGATTTAAGTGTAGAAACCCGAAGGAAAAAAATCCACTGGTAAAGAACTGTCTGTATTGAGAATTCACACAAGTTTAACCCAACACTTCCACTTCCACATTGGTCTTTTTTAGTGTCTATAGAGCTATATCTATTGATTATCTAATACAATGATCATCTAGAATATCTTGTCATAAGATTTTAGTCTTTATGTCAGTCTGTACAAATTTATACATTGTAGACAGAAAATCTACATTGATCATCCAAATCAATGTGGGTGGGTGAATCAGTCAAGCCGCTTCACTCTTAAATGTGAAATAACTTCACAATAAATTTTGATCATACAGACTTTAATAATGTTGGGGCGTACTGAAGTGATATATCCCACTTGACGTTATCATCCCAACACTCCCCCTTAATGTTAAGTGGGAAGACAAATTAGACATGCCAAATTCCTTGAATTAGTAACAGTGGTTCAGGCTAACATGCAAATAAGGGAAATCCACAAATATTCCCATACAAAAATTCTTAAGACCAATGATTTACATATGAAGAATTACATCAGATTATGATCCTTTTATAAAATAAAACATACCCATAACTAAAGCTTCGCTGGGATTTACATGTAACTTCACGTAGAGTGAAACATTTTATTTATTACAAGATGGAGGAAGTATTGGAAGTTTACAATGAACTACCTTATGCATTCACTCATGAGACTTACAGTTCACATACAATGTTACAACCATGTGTAACCAATCCATAAAGGATCACTTTTTTACATACAAAGTGGGTGGTCATAATCCACTCTTAAATCTATCCTGGGTATTTTATAATAAGCCATCAATAGGTGTAATTGTCATATACACTTCTCCTCAATGGAAACTATGATAGGCCCAACAAGGCACAAAACTTGCAGTAGTTCCCTACACACAATGGCTTGGGAAAGGTATCTACAACATAATATCTGATGTTGAACTATATTATTTATAAAAATCAATTTGGCCTTCACATAGAGGAGGAATACTTCCTTTATCTCCTATGTGCATCACTACCAACAACCTCTTTAGCCACATGGCTCTTTTGCTACTCCAAGTGATGGTGCCTACATTAAAACTTGAACACAAATCCAGCTGCATATCCAACACAACATCAAAAAATATCAAATAAGCATAATAGAAATCATACAAATTTTCACTTTTAACCAAGTATAAAGGTTAAAAACTAGTTGTATAATGACTAACATATCACTATAGTTAACAACTGACAAATATGTTGAAAGACTTCCAACATATTACTCTTTGTAAAATATATATTAGATGCAATAAGTATTGGACGTCTCCAATACAAACACAAAGGCATACCCAAGTGTCATTTAATATGCATATAATAATATTTTATTAATCACATAAAATGATTTATCAACATATGCATATATTCATATTCTAAGTCTTTACATAATGAGATATAAATTGATAGATAACACATCTAAACAAATAATTAGATTATTCAAGAATAATCAAACATTCAATGAAAATTTGATCCATTAAACAACGAACACACACATGGATTTATGTGAATTTTGCTTCAAAAAATGACCATGTAGGAACCCTAGAGAAAATTGAAGCAAAATATTAAAAAAAACATTTTGTTCATGTTTTCAGTTATAGCTATGCTTTTTATATAGTTTATAGAGTTATTACATTAGCTTTATGATTGTTCTTGTCAAATTCATCTTGATTTTGATTTGATTTATTCCATTTCTTATTTCTGAAATTTGAATTCTTTTTAGATTTACAATCCTCTTTCTTATGGCCAAAATTTCCACAGTTATGACATCTAACATCAAAACTTACTCTTAAGTTTCCTGATTTCTTGTCTTTACAAGGGGGTTTAAGAGATGGTTTTTGATTTCTAAATCTAGAAGGTTTACTTTTTGATTCTTGAGTGAGAAGTACATGAGTGACATTCTCTTTGGAATCAAAATTTTCCATAACATGGTCTTCTTGAATTAACAAAGAAGACAGAGTGTCTAAATCAGGCATATCATTTTCATTATGATACTTAGAGTTAAGAATAGAGATACAATTTATAAAATTTTCATGTATATTAATATGTATAATGAAATATAACAGCTTATTTTGAAATAGTTCATAGTTACAACCATCTAATTGAGCTTTAATGTTCTTAATTTTAACTAAATAATTGACAATTTTCGCACCCCCCCTTCCTGGATGTTGTAAACAACTCTAAAACTAGTTTAATGATCTTAGACAACCTATTGCCTCCATGCATAGTTTCTAATTACTTCCATGCATCTGCAGGTGAGTCCATATGGCCTATATGCATCAATAATTCATCTCTAATGCTTTGTAATAGGATGGATACAACTTCTTGAGATTTCTGAGAGAAGGGGCTAAGGTTTTTCGGGGTAGCTTGTCTCCCTATGGGAAATTTTTATATACCAGTCACAAGATCCCTTAGCTTTCTAGCCATAAAACAAGATTTCAATCAAACTGTCCATATGCTATAATTTTTTCCATTTAAGAAATGAAACTTATCTAAAACAAAACTGGCAGAACTAGCCATTTTAATGCTCAGATGAAAATGGAGACAAATACAACTAAAAATAAATTAAGGAAGCCAAAAAAAGATAAAAAACTAGCTACAAATATTTTTAATAGCTATACAAATGCAAACAACTCTAAATTAATCAAAAAATATCTTGATTTGGTTAAATTTAAGATCAATTTGATAGAGCTTAGACAAGGTCAAGTTTACAGGAAAGCTTACCAAGCTCAGATTGATTTGGGTTAGAGTAGCTCGATGAGTTATTTATCAACTCATAGACCAATAGTCTAATCCCATGTGCACTGACCTATTCCCCAACGGGCGCTGGGTGCTCACCCGAGGCACACATGGACACTGAGTCTCTCCTTCATGTGAGTCTTATGAGTATGCATCATCTTATAACAAATGTTCAAATGGAAATGAGAAAAAAGAAACATGCCATATTCTAGAACGAGTTGTTATCTTATTGCATCCAGATAAGAGAAATAACAAGCATCATAAGGAAATGGTTCATACCAAAAGGAAATAGATAAGTAGTATACTTCCAAACATAGATGATTTATAACAGAGCATTGTATTCATATTAATAGATTCAATAACCACATTACAATCCCTTGAGATCATGACCTTTGAAACTCCTTTTTTTGACCAATAGTCTTCAATGATAGCTTCCTTAGGTTATGTCTCTGTTCCAATGTTAACCTTATTTTTTTTCAAGGGCTCATGGTAGGCACATTTTTCTCATCAACACTATCTATAACTTTGCACGTACCCTCCAAATGGTTAGCATCCAAAGTCTCCATCTCTTCTCTATCTATTACATAGACTATCTTTCCTTTTTCTTTTTCCATGCACACGCGCTCAAGCTGTATTTCCTATGATTCTTCTTCATTAAGGAATGTCTCCAAATAAGGCTCACTTAGCAACTCTAATAGTCTATCCTCTACCATAGTGCTATCTCCCATTGTAAGGTGCTTGATTACTGGCAACACCCTATCCACCGATGGCTTGGTACTCCTATACTCGAAGGCTTGAATGAGAGCAGCTACCAATTCCTGCCAATTACTTGTTTGACGACACATCTATGAATGAATATACCATGTGCACCCACAAAATTGTAAGGTGGAATACAATTTATGCACCCATAATGAAGGTGGTAACACTTTTGCACTTCCCATCCAGGCCTTATCGCATGCTTGGATTTGAAATGTGACAGCCTCTTTACCATGGTAGTCTTGTATAATTGTGGGCATGTTGCTCCTAGAGAAAATTATAGAAAATGTGATCCTAACCTCATGCCACTCTAGGAGGTTCTCCCGATGTGTAGCCCACCAGTGTGCTACAGTTCCGAGTAGGTTGTAGTTGAGCATTTCCCTCCTCTCATCCTCATTTTCCACTAATCTTCCATTTCTCGCAAGAAAATTTTAGGATATGCTCCTCCAGAGTAACTTGGAAACTTATTTCCTCCTAAGCACTTGAATGAGTGCACCTTTATTACCCTTGTTACCAATCCTCTCAACTGTCTCCCAATTAACTCATAAGTCCCATACACCCAATTGTCACATGCCATACTAGTGGTATCACTTAAGGATTGAGCATCGTCAAATTGGATAACTCCCTCCGTGGGGTGAATTATCTCAGGATCTCTGATGGAGCACACATAGATTCTATCAAGGAATTATTCTCCTAACGGCTTAGTATAAGGTGTTGAATTCCCATCTGTCAAAGGAATGACCACCCTTTCTTCCTTGCTCTCAAATTCGATATACCCTTTGTCAAACCGTAGGTCAGCATTGTTCTTGTAACACCATGGGTGCCCAAGCAATGCTGGAAAGTTGTCTACCTCGGCGAGCACCAAGAATTTGAAGTCTCTAGTGAACTTGGCCCCTTGAATGGTGATAGTTACATCTTTTAGAAATCTAATGGGCATTTCCTTAGTTTTGTTTGCCATGTATATCACATTCGAAGATGGCTGCAACATGGGCCTTCCCATTTGATACTAGGCATCTAAGGTAAGAACATTGACCTCTGCTTCTGTGTTGATGAGAATATTGCTTAGAAGCCACCCATCAACAAATGCATTCAGAGTAATCTCCTTATCATTTTCGAGATTGTGAGGAGGAAGGTTTACATTCAAAACCTTCCTTTCGCACTCTACTCTAATGTGTGGTGCCTTCTCTCTTAGCCATTCTCCTAGCAAGGGGATAATATTCTCTTCCCTTAACATTTTACATACTTCCTTAACCTCATCCAGGTCATTCTTTGGAACCTCAACATCCTTCCTTTTCTCTAACTACCTCGATTGATCCTTCAAACATTAGATCTCCCCTTTTAAACTTTGAATCATGTCCATAGTCTCTTGATACACCTCTTTCTGATGAGTAGGGTCTGGATAATTTCCATTTACTATTTCCTCTCTTGAAACTAGTGTCCTTTATTTTGGCATCTCCTTGGCACATGACCTCTACTCATGTCATCACCAACACAATTTCTATCCCTAACTCATGTGCCACTCTTGGCATCCACTATGAATCAACCTTTTTGATGCTCACCATCCCAGTGCCTTTGTCTTTCCGGTACTGCTGATTCATATGCTCATAAATTTCTAGACACTCCTCATACTTGTGTTTCTTTCCACACCATGATCATTGTAACAAGTCAAGACACTCATGTTTTTAATGCTATGAAGATCCACAATTATAATAGGTTCCTCATGGGAACTCACTTTTTCCTCTGTTGTGGTTACTGTGACCACGAAATCCTCCACAAAAACCCCTTCCACGCATTCCTCCATATGTGCACCTTTCATAATGACGGTCATCATCCTTTGAACTCTTGTAAGGCTAGTCTGGCACACACCCAGATCAATAGCATCATGGATTTGATCAATCAGTCTACAATCCTTGGTATCATGGGTTGTAGAGGTACAAATCTTGCAATAACAATAAATATTCTTGTGGATTGTGTGTTGGAGCAGAGGGCATATACTTGCATCATGATCCCCATGGAAAATCTCACAGTATACTAACATAGCATGCACTGACTTCTGAGGGAAACTATCCTTTACATGTCCCTCCACTTCGCAGTCTGTACACCAAAACCCATTATGAAAATCATGCAATGAGTTTGTAAAAAACTTCTCTAACTACTTGGCCATTATAACAATTTGAGCCTCCAGAAAAGTACTAACACCAGTATCAATGCTCCCAACATCTTCAGTGTATAGGGTAGCTTCCAATGCCTCTCGTAGGTCTATGAAAGTCTTGTGTAATAGAGCCCTTATAAATGGTGTTATCAATCCTTTGATAAACCATTGAGCATGTTGAGAAGGATGAGTGTCATATGATAGTTTAGATAAGAGAGTCTTGAAACACTTGTCATACTCCCACACACACTCTCTACCATTTCCTACTGGATATCCTTTAGAGTGTTGATGCTCTTCTGCTCAAACTCAGGGATATGGAACTCTGCTAGGAAGGCATTCTTCAATGCAGTGTAGTCTACCACCATCTGATGGGGGTCATACTTCCTATACCAATTATGCACGCACCCTTACAACATTGTTACAAACTGACTTGCCTTCCATTTTGGGGTAGTGATTCATTTCACGTGCCATAGTAAGTCACACTTGTGCACATGATCTGTAACATCTTCAATAAACCTATACTCTGACAAGTGTAAAGACATCAAAAAACACGTGGGGAGGTGGTTGGGGTCCTTATCCTCCCGATCCAGAGCTTTAGTTCCCTCCGGTGTTTCCTCCTTCACTAGATCCAATGGATCCACCAAGTCCTGCTCCTTTTGACCCACTTAATCCACCTCATGTAGTTAGTAAAGGACCAAAAAAGTGGTCGCCAGCCTAGTGTTTCTAACATCCCACTGAACTGCGTGCCAATAATTTTTGATATTGTCCCACTTCCAGTGGTATATTTTGCACCACTCCCAGATGTGATACCCAATCCTTGAGTACTTGCACCTTTTCCCAAGATTCCTCCAAATACAGGGATGGCTTGCATAGCCATGGATGTTCCAAATGAGAAATTATATCTCCTAGGCACCGATTGGTTACTCCCACCGATACCAACTGGGTTAAAAATACTTCTCCCTTGATCTAGAAAACTGAGTGCCAGGGTAAGGTCACCAGGAAGGTTCAAATGCGCACAGAAGAATCTTCTTTCTCTATGTAATGAAATCTCATCAGAAGCTAAAGGGGCCTATCTCTCACACTTTCCAAGATGGGATAGCAAAAACTACTCAGGTTCCACATCCTCTTCATCAACCTCAATTCCTTTCAGAAATTTCTACCTCTATAGATCCATCACACTTATAACCTCACATTGTCTAATCATCTCCCTTTCACGAGATTTGCTATACTTGAGTCATCTCTCCTCCCTATCCTTCTCATCTGCAATGTCTGACATATTCCTCCACCCTAACTTCCTCTCCTAATGCTCAGAGAAGCTTAGCTAGCCATGGGAAATTCTTCTAAACTAAAATTAATGACCAAGAGCTTCATAGACAAAGGAACAACAAGAAAAAATTATCCTCTAGGCTCCCTTAAAAACCCAAACACTTTAACTTCTGGGAAATAATACATAGAAATGGCATATTTAAGAGTATAACTGGTTAGCCTTCCCTTCCACTAGTGATCAACAACACGTGTCCAAGTTAGATCTGCATCCTATAGCTTTTGATAGTTATCTTGGGTCCACATGCGTGATCTATAGTACCAAATTGATCTAGATGCATATGCTAAAAGCCATTCATATAGTTATACTGGGAAGCAATAAAAGAATATCTCATACAATTCATGGTATAGGTTCTCTTCTACCCATCTACGTGCATCGAACTCAGGTCTAGTGCTGAATCTTTGAGAAAACTAATCCTCTGTGCTCTTGAATCATGTTTCAAAACTTTCTAAGGTCAAACACTCAGTCATCACACATTACAGGGACAAATATGCATGCCATTTCTCATAAAAAATTTGAAAATAGGTCCTAGTAACGGAACCAAGATGTAGTCATATTTTATACCCTTATACCAATAGTCTAATCCCATGCATGTTGACCTATCACCCAGTGGGTGCTGGGCGCTCACCCGAGGCATGCATGGGTGCCGAGTCTCTCCTTTATGTGAGTCTTATGAGAATGCATCAGCTTATAACAAATGTTCAAATGGAAATGAGCAAAAAGAACCATGCCATATTCTAGAATGAGTTGTTATCTTATTACATACAGACAAGAGAAATAACAAGCAACATAAGGAAATGGTTCATACCAAATGGAAATACATAAGTAGTATACTTCTTAACACAGATGATTTATAATAGAGCATTGTATTCATATTAACAGATTCAATAACCACATTAAAATACCTTGAGGTCATGACATATCCTCATCTAACTGTGTAGAGAAAATTCACGCATCAAAGCCATAGTATGCTCATCATATTACAAAGAAGAATAAAAAATCATCCCCTAAATGTTACAAAGTGCTTCAAATCCCTAACCCATAACATCCCCATTCAGTTTCTGCAGGGCTTTACCTCTTTTTTTTCTCTCCTCCACACTCTCCAGACTCTATCTATATCATATATTCTCTATTTACTTCCAACAGGCGCTTGTATTTATAACCTTAGCACCCACCGCCACGCCTTTCAGAAGTTACAGATCGGTTGCCAAGTGTCGAGGTGGTCCTCCATGAAATCATGCTTTCTCAGATATGAGCTCTCCACTCCTTGCAATGATGCCTTCTAGAACCTTCCATTGCATGCCTAGAATATTCCCTTTTTGATCCCATAGTCATCAAGCTGACACCTTATCCACAAGGGTCATGCTTTTCTCATGTGTTGCTTGGGATACTGAATGTGGATAAGTACAAAATCTATTTTTCCTTACACGCTCATGTTGTGTGTTCTACAAAACCCTATCAGAACCCTTCCCTGCGTGCCTTCAACCCGCACACCCTTCTTTAACTAGGTTTGACGCACCCATGCACCCTTTTGTACTTAGCTGATATTTTGAGGCCCAACAACAAGATCCTTTAGCTTTCTTGCCATAAAACAATATTTCAATTGAACTCTCCATATGCTATAATTTGTTCCATTTAAGAGATGAGACTTATCTAAAAAAATTAGTAGAACTAGCCATTTTAATGCTCAGACAAAAATGGAGACAAATACAACTAAAAATAAATCAAGGAAGCCAAAAAAATATAAAAACTAGCTACAAATATTTTTAATAGCTATACAAATGCAAACAACTTTAAATTGATCAAAAAATAGCTTGATTTGGTTGAATTTAAGATCAATTTGACAGAGCTTAGATGAGGTCGAGTTTACATGCGAGCTTACTGAGCTCAGATTGAGTTGGGTTAGAGTAGCTTGATGAGTTATTTATCAACTGGAAGGGGCGATCTCAAAAGAATGAGCTATACAAGCTCAAAATGAGCTACAAGTTAAAAAACAACCAAGGCAGGGGCAACACCTGACACAAATCAATAATATCAAAAAAGGCACGTGCCGGCTTTAAAATAGATCGTCGAGTGGATACAAAATATTTAAACATTAAATTCAATGCCTTTTCGGGTCCACAACAATAACCAAAATAACCACACGTTAAAAACTATGACAAGATTGACAAAAATGAACAAACAAATATACGTGTCACTTTTTAATTAGTTCACATTTCACAATGCAACTAATAAGTCAAGAGACAATTAATTAAAAAATAATTGTATACACATGTCTTAAATTAATTAGATCATTTTTCACACTCTGACACAATGTGAATTCAAAGTCTTAGTTAAACAGAGCCACTTGTCAAAAAATTAATGGCTAAAGAATAGACACTTGACAACTTTCCACCACACCTTTAATAGATTGCTTCAAGCGGACTTAAAGTCCCCAAAATAAACCAAACTTAAAATAAAGTTCAGGTCCAAAAGAGGTACAAGAAAGGTGTCACAATTTAAGTAGCTAGGCCAAAGTAAAGACTGACACCCTGACACTTGCGAAGGCTAACACACTTAAAAGATTAATATACGTGTCAAAAAACAATTTGTTCACACTTCACAAATCTAATAAAGACTGAGCCAAAAGAAGATATGTTGAGCCTGTTAAATGGCCCACACTTCGCAAATGATAGTGGCTGACAAATGTGAGAAAATGAATGTATGTATCCAAATGCTATTGGTTCACACTTCACAATGCAACCAAAATGACTAATGAAAAACTGAGGACACGTGGATCCTTTTAAATGGGCTCACTTTTCGCAAGATTGACACAACACTGAAAAATGTGAAAAGGTGGCAAATTATTATTGGATAACTACTGCCATAAATGAACGAATGAAAAATTTGAAATATGGAGTAATTCTATTGGATTGGATTTCATAAATCTGACAAATGAGAAATAAAAAGATACTTCGAGAAAATTTATTCACTCAAATTTCACAAATGTTAGAAATACATAACAAGGGATAGATAATGTGAAATATGGAACAATTCTTTTGGTTCATATTTCACAAAGAAAACAAATACTGACAACACAAAATATTAAGTGATTTGGAGATTTCCTATTGGATCATATTTCACAAAGAGCAAAGGATAACTAAGCCAAGTCTGACAATGTTGAGACACACGTAAAGCCCTTATTGGCTCATGTTTCATGATTGAAAAATCATATAAACAATAAAATTGACACTCATGAAGCAAGATGGAGCCATCTGATTGGTTCGGGATTCACAAAAACTAGTAATCCAAAGCTAGCTAGAGGAAAGTGATTTGGCTCAAGTTTCGCAGTCAAAAGATCTTTGCAGAAACGAAAAAATTCAAAAAAATACTGATAGAGCTAAGCCAAAATGGCACTAAACTATTGGATTGTGCTTCGTAAAATACAGAAAGGTGTCAGATTGAAGCCACTTGGCACTCTAATAGGAGATATGGCTTTACAAACATGAAGAAAGGACAATAAAGCTATTTGGAGCAATTTTATTGGTCTTAAACTTTACAAAACCGATAGGATTTTTAATATAAAATGACAAAGCGAAGCCAGATGGCATAAAATTATTGGATTGGGCTTCAAAAAAATTAGATCTAGCAAAAAATAATGGTTTTTAATGCTAGAACATACTTAGAAGCTCCAAACAAACTGGATCTAAATAAATCTTTTGGATCCAAAGTCAAAAAATGACTCAAAACGGCTATAAACAACGTGAAAACTTAAAATAAGCTCACAGACGACTGATTTAAATTGTAAAATGACTAAAACAAGATGTAGAAGCAAATATTTAAGCATACACAAGCTCAAACATGATCTAAACATCCATTTAGTCAATATTTCACCTATATTTCAAAATATATTTGGGCAGGAATTGGAAATTTAAATCTGGTTAGCTTGAAGACGACTGTGAAACTTTTAAGATTTTCGTAGATTTGCAAATAAACTTAAAGCTTATTCACCTCTTCAAGTTAAAAATCTTAGATCAATCCCACACATGCACAATCACCAGTTCTTATACCATGTTAGATTTAGCAGGGGAAATATAATCAATAGATTACAGATCGACCATTAAAACACCGAAGATTATAGATTATGATATGCAGTTGATTAGACATAGAAATAACTTAAAATAGATAGCGAATAACAAATATTAATGAGAAAAAAGATGATATCAAATAAAAACAAGAACAAGAGACATATAACATTGGATTTAAGTGGAGAAACCCGAAGGAAAAAACTCCACTGGTAAAACACTGTCTTTATTAATAATTTACACAAGTTTAACCCAACACTTCCATTTCTAGTTCACAATCATTCACAATGTCTACTTAGCTATTTTCTTGATCACATCATACAATGATCATCAAATGTATCTTATAATAATATTTCAATCTTTAAGTCAGTCTATACAACATGTATACGTATTAGAAAGCTAGACAACCAATCCTGAGAGGGATCACCCAAATCAATGTGGGTGGGTGAATCGGTCGAGCCACTTCACTCTTTAATGTGAACGACCTTTACAATAAAGTTTGCTTAACAAAATTTTATATTTAATGTTGGGGCTTACTATAGTGGCTGATCCCACTTGACATTATCACCCCAACACAATTGATTTCCTCAAGCATAGATGTATGCCACCAAAAAGAAAATTTTTTTTTTCTTCTAAATATGATCTAGAATGATCATGAGGAGTGTCATAAAATAGAAATTTTTTTGAACTATGTTATTTATTTGCTAAAATTTGTCAAACATTGTTTTGAATGTTTTTTTTCTAGGTTTATACTATTTTTTTGTTTTTGAACATATTTGAATGTTTTGAATTTTTGAACATATTTGAATGTTTTTTGTATTTTTTTGAAACATATTTGAATGTTTTTAGATTTTTTGAAACATTTTAAAATGTTTTTATATTTGTAAACATATTTGAATGTTTTTTGTATTTTTTCAAAAATATTTGAATGTTTTTGGATTTTTTTGAAACATATTTGAATGTTTTTTGATTTTTAAACATATTTGAATGTTTTTGGGTTTTTCATTTTAAACACATGCCAATGACTAAGGAAAAGGTATTCCCGAATCATAGTAAACATGGTACAAGTGAACAAGTCCAATGGAATCAAGGTACGAGTCAAAAGGAAGAAAGTGAAAAAAAGTGGCAAAGCATGGAAATAAAAACCTAACCAGGAAAACATGCGACACAAGGTGAGATGAAAGACACAAGTATGGGACAAGATGAAAAAGAGAAGTATGAAATTATGCTGATGTGACCCCAACACTAGGGATACTCTTAGGGGAT
Source organism: Taxus chinensis (assembly GCA_019776745.2). NCBI lineage: Eukaryota > Viridiplantae > Streptophyta > Pinopsida > Cupressales > Taxaceae > Taxus > Taxus chinensis. The sequence goes on from CM034150.1 coordinate 826,243,681, forward strand.
TAAGAATAGAAATTTTTAGATGAACTGCATTTATGGTATCCTTAAGCTCTTTTCCATATTGTTTGGATAACTTATATGCTCTAGATCTGAATTTAACAGTCACAACATATGGTCCTAACCAATTAGGCTCAAACTTTCCCTACTTGTCACATTATTTTGTAGTATTTTTCTGATTTTCCTTAAGCACAAGGTCAACAATCTCAAACTGTCTAGGTTTGATCTTTTTGTTGTGATTGCAATGAAGTCGATTTTGATATACCTTTAAATGGTCCAAGGCATAAATTATTTTCTCAGAGCTCTAATTCTTAAAAATGTGCTTGGAGGTAATCCTCTTCATGCACCAAGTGTTGTAATGATACACGGAGAGAAGGGAGCTCAACTTCAATGGGTAATATGACTTCAAATCCATATATTAGGGAGAAGGGAGTGGTTCCAGTTGGTATTTTTTATTTGGGGTTCGCGGAATGAGGTATGGTAGGCCTAAAGGGCGAGATACAAATGCATATGCCAGTTGTGACCATGTTTGTTAATAATTTTTTCTAATATTGATTTAATAATTTTATTGGATGTTTTAGATTGGCCATTGTAGTATGGGTAATATGGGGGTTCCCATTGTATGCAGATATGGAATATTTTAGTAAGTGCTTTGACATTATTGTTTTTGAGGGATGTCCTATTGTTTGTAAAAATAGAATTTAGAATCCAAAAGTGAAAAATGATGTGGTTGAATATGAACTTAGCGATATTTGACCCAATGATGTAGGTGAGAGGAATGACCTCTATGCACTTGGTAAAATATTAAGTAGTGTTGATTATGAAGGTGTGGCCATCAAAGGATGTGGGTTTAATTTTTCCAACTAAGTCAATCCCCCATTTGGAAAAAGGTCAGGGTGAAGTGATAGGATGAAGCGCTTGTGAGGGTGCATGAATTAGATTACTGTGTTGTTGACATGCCTAGTTCTAAAAAAAACTTCTTAAAAAAATTGCACGTGTTGGAATCTATAGTCGGCCAATAGTAACACACATGTAAGATCTTCTTATCTAGGACCATTCCACTTGTATGTGTGCCATAAATAACTGAATGTATTTTGACTAGTGTCGGATTCACTTATTGCTAATTGAGACACCTTAATATAGTCCCATCATAGCCTCTTTAATAAATGGCATTGGCAAGGATGATGTAGTGTGAAGCACGTTGTGCTAAGGATATTTTATTGGTTGAATTTATCTTGGCAGGATATGTTTTGTATTGGATGAATGTGTAAATGTCATGATACCAAGGGGTTTTAGGACCAATAATTTCACACACCATGGTGGACTCTAGTAAATTGTATGCAAGCACAAAAATATGTTCCAAGAGAAAATCATTGTGTATTTCAAGAACCCAAGCACACAAGGATTTTTTATCAAACTAAAGAAGAGATGCGATAGTCACCATTGAATTTACTACTTTATTCTATGTGGGAGGAACTTGCTAAAATGTTACGGGGCAGAGTGGAAGAAATGAAATAGCAAGGCAATTTGTGAGAATATTCTGATGGAAAAAATATCCTTTCAAGCTATCAACCATGCATTTGTATGGAATAAGCTTATCATCTTTAAATTGATCTTCTCCAATGACCTACTTGATGATGTGGAGGGAGTCATTGAAAACTATCAACTATTGGATTTTCCAAGATATAGCGAAGCCTAGACGTATTATGAGAGCTTCATATTTTGTGATGTTATTGGTGCACAAAAAACCAAAGAGATAATATTTAGGTATGACATCACCATATATTATACACAATACTATGCCAGAACATGTTCACTGTATATTATAAGAGATGTCAAAGAATAAGGTCTATAAGGGAACTACATCAATATATAACAAATCTTTGTTAGGGAACTCAAAGTGAAAGGGTTGAGAAACTGACAGTGGTAATGCAACTAGTGGATCTGCGAGATCTTTCCCTTTAATAGATTTTTGAGAGATGACTGCAATGTTAAACTCACTTAGGAGTACGATCCAACAAGTAGAAATTTACCCTATTATGATAGGTATTGATAGAAGATATTGGAGTGAATTTACTTTGGTAATAATGTGTATGATATGACTAAGAAGATAGTGTCACAACTTTTGAAAAGTGAACGCCATTGCTAAACACACTTCCATTTGGAAACCTGGGATTCTTTGAAGGCTCACCCCGGGCTATAAAAGTTACAACTTCAAGTCAGTAGACCACTTACTCTTGTCACATTTGGAGATCATTGGAATTAGACCTCATTTGCATTAAATAAGGCCCCAATAGGCATTTGTTCTTGTCTATCCTCCATGTATACATAGCAACATCTTGGACCCATCTTAGGTTAGTAATGAGACAGCTAAACTTGGCCATGTAGCCATTTGAGTGAGATAATCTTTCATCCTCATGGAGTAAACAACATAACTAATTGCTTATATTCTTCGTAGTCTCATTTTAACTGGACATCCTTTCAAGAGTAGAGGTTAGTTGATATTTGGTAGGTATCTTATCTTCCATGTCAAAGCTATGAAGCACCTACTGGACTAAATTAGGTTCCCTTGCTAATCCTCACAATCGATGAAGTTCATTGAGGGGATTTAGACACATATTCTGGGATTATTGCCCTTGAATTTTACAGGGTCAACTTTGCAATTCCCCTCTGTGAGACTATAAATCCCAAGAGTTTCCTAGCAAGTGACACCAAAGACACTCTGTTCTTGAAAGATTAAGAAAATGAGCCTTATAATTATCTTAACCTTTCAAATTTGTTGTTTACTCCAAGATGGCTGGATGAATCTCACTAAATGGCTACATGGCCAAGTTTAGCTATTTAGCGATTAATATCATCAACATGGGTCCTCCATGAACTTCATTTTAATGGAGGTCATAGGAAATTGATTGTCAAATTTCTTTCTAGCTAAGTTACACCTGCCAATATCTCCAAATGTGCCAGAAAGACATGACCTTGTGAATGAAGTTGTAAATTTCCCCATGGGAGTCGTGACCCTGTCTGTCTTATGCTGATTTTCAGCAAATGTGAAGAGTCTGGAAGTTGTATGCCTGTGGGACTAAAGATGTCCATTAAGGATAAAATATAGATAACCAAATGCTATAATTGATAATCAGTTCAGATTGGTTTGGGAAGAGGAAAACTAGGGTCCTTGGGGCTAGTTAAAATTGATTAGCAAGTGATTAGAGACTCATTGAGAGTTGGGAGGGGTCTGGATAACCAATTGTGACTAATAGATAGCCAATGAAGCCAATAGAAGTGGTCTAGAGGGAACTAGGGAGGTTATGAATGGTCAAAAGGAGGAATGTTTAGCTAATAATAGAGGAATTAGCCAAACAAGTTGATTATAGAAGGAATACAACCGAGAAGGTGTCATGAATGGGCATCCAAGAATGGAGTGAAGAAGGGTGAATTAACGAAGTGTCGTCAATCAGTTGAATTAGAAGAAATGCTAAGTGTAAGCATATTTTAGGTGTCTACATTTTCCCCTCTTTGGGGTGGTGTAAGTGACGTCACTTCAAAGAAAGTGGACAAGCATAAATAGGTAGAAATTTTTTAAGGGATAGAAGAAAAAAGAGTAGAATGGAGGATGCCCCCTTGATTGTCAATGGGGTGATAGAAGAACTCGATTGAAGATTGAAAATATGACAAGAAGAGAACAAAAGAAAGAATAGTGTGGAGAAGAAGAAACACGATATAGAAGAAAAAGGAGTATGAAGAAGGGGGAATGAGCCAACATCCATCCACTGCTTTTTAAACAACTTTATTTTCATCATATTGCTAGAGATCTTCATCATCGGTCCTTATTAAAAACTAATGAACAAAAGTGTAGTATGACATGAAAATCCATATACAAACAAATGTCCATTACTAAAAACACTAACTCAATGCAACATACAAAATGCAATGCAATACGAGAAAGTAAAAGATGGCTAACTCCATCCAACATACAAAATGCAATGCATTACAAGAAAGTAAACAAGCCAAACCTAACAAAGAAACAAGTACCATGTTTTTGTTATCAAGATTTAGTTCCAACCTATTCGAAATAAATGAAAAGGGTTAAAAGCAGTGCCCCAAGTAAGGATACATATAAGGGGAATAACGAAGGACACTTGGGTCCTATGAAAAAGCAATGTGCACTATGAAACAGTACCAGACAACTCGTTGTGCCCCAGAGTACAGACGAAGTAAGAAGCCTAGATTTTGTTGATGGAGGTAGATCAAGATGATCCATGAGTCATACACATGAACAAGTGAGAACTAAAGAACAATGTTTTGTAGGATGATTTCCAATTTTTATAAGTTTTTTGAAACATATTTGAATGTTTTGATTTTTATAACATATTTGAATGTTTTGATTCTTCTAACATATTTGAATGTTTTGATTCTTTTCTAACATATTTGAATGTTTTTTTGATTTTTAAAGTTTTCTAAAACTATGTACAGGAAGATGAGGAAGCGTGGATGCCCCTAGTGATAGATGGGATGTAAAAGGGTATAAGGCCAGGTGCGTCTGAGAAAGGTGAAGATGCAAAAATGCCCAACTAATTAGGTGGGAGTATTCAAAGGAAAAATCTTCACGTGTAGAAGCGAGACCCAAGGCCATTATGGATAGGTTCAACATGATGATGAACGTAAACCAATGTAGTGTTGGGAAGGAGAAAGGATGCCCCCAGTGTAAGTGGGCCTAAAAGCACATGATAGAAAGGAAGGAGAAGATTGTTTTTGTGAAAGGGGACAAAGGTGTCTGAAAACATGGAAAAAAAGTAATCTTATACACATGGATGTTCTGAATGAAGAAGAATGATGTGAATGATATGAATGTAGCTTAGAATCCTCGCGACAAAGAAGTGATTAGCCAAAGGCACAAATCATGAGACGAGATATGGACTAGAGTAAGAGTCTGAACAAGGTAAAAAGACACTTGGTAACATACTAATCCTGTTTACTCATAGAGATCCAGTGTGTGCACGTGGAATTTATTACCTCTTGAAGGGAAGATTTAATAGACAACAAGTGAAGACACCCTAGCCAATGTGTAGGAATGATTGATTGTGAAAGGTGATAGGTTATTTGTGAATGGAGGGTGAACGGATAGCCGTACATTGCTCTGTTGCCAGCCAGTGCATCCATAGCCCCGACAGAGATGTATTTGATTCTAATCACAACATTTATCTACTGCTAGTCAGGTGTCCATAGCCCTGATAGAGATTACTGGAAATACCCCAAGAGAGAGTAACATATCAATTTACTTTTGCTTTGTAGCTTTTAGATTTAGATTTTTGATTGATTTTGATTCTTTTTCTTTTTGAAAACTTATTTCAGCTCTCTTGTTTGACAAGGGGTTAAGAACCACATGATGGCTTGATGAAAGGAGGTGGAAGTGATTGTGATGATGACATTGGCTAGTGTCAACAAATATGTCCAAAAGTTCTTTGAAACAAGTTTATTAGTTGTTGAATGTGATAGGATCTCTAAGATGTCAATCGTTCTTTAATTTACCAAGGTGATAAAAGACCAGGCTCAAACAAATACCATAGAGATAAATGTCACAAAATGTGTGTGAATAGGCTAACCAAAATATCACCAAAGGGATGAAAATGGTAGGAAGACGAGCAGATGAATGATAAGAACGGGAAGAAAGAACATTCATGTGTACGCAATACCTGATTGCAATGTTTGATCTTTGTACCTTTGATTTTTTTTAATGTTTTCTCATGTTTTTTTGTATTTTTGAATTGTTTTAGATTTTTATATTTTTGATAGTTTTAAGAGAGGTGGGAACAACAAAGTCACTCTATGTGGTAAGATCCAACAATGATGTCTGTGACTTCCTTGATAAGGGAGACTAGGCGTGTTTGTTTATCAAGCATAATATTTTCTCTGATCTCAATGATCGAGGTGAGCTTGTACTCAACAAATGACTGCGATTTATCCTGAAACATGGATTTCGTATGTGGGAGCTTGAGTTCCCTATCCATAGGTTTTTGTACTTTGTGCCATACTTGATGGTTACGTTGATGTGCATTCTTGAATCATGCTTGATTTATAATTTTGGGATTGTTTGAGTTGTTGGGAGGCTTTTGAGCTCTTGGAAGTTTTGAACTGAGCTTGATTAATGAGTTTATTTGGGTTTCTTATAAGCTAACGTGTGACTTTTATGATCCCAAGAAGGAGAAGAAAGTGAATGTGGACATTTATGATTGATGGTAGAAATGACCATGGGCTTGCCAAAATCATTGGTAGAATAAATATGTGATGGATGAAAAGGATACTATCCAATAATTGAAGAGGATGGGCTACGAGGAGGTGAGCCACTAATAGAATATGATGAAGGGCTATTGGGATATGGCCCTAAGATGGAAGAAATTGGGATATGAGGACACAACCCAAGAATAGAAGAAGATGACGAAGGTCTGTTAGGACCTAGCCCGAGTATAGATGAGGAGAGACTACTTGGAGGTATCCCATAGATAGAAGAGGATGAAGGGATACTAGGATGTGACACAAGAATAGAAGGGAATGGACTACCAAGAGGTGACTCACAAATAGAAAATGGAGGGCTACTAGGATGTGGCCCTAAGATAGAAGAAGATGATGGGATATTCAACGGTGACTCAAGGAGAGATTTTGATTAAGGAATGATGATAGATAATGAATGATTTGGTAATAAGAAGATAGGCCATGGCTCAATGCTAGACCCCAACATCTCATCATGCTTAGAAGAAGGTGAAGATGGAATAGAAGAAGAATCAAGTTCCATGACCTTAGGCTCCTCATCTAAATTATGAAAAAAGGGATAAACTTCTTTTCCTTAATGCGTGAGCGTATCAAGTTCAAGAAAGAATCCTTGTTTGTAATCCTCTAAAGGGATATCATTGTGTACTCTGATTATTTCTTCATTATGAGAGAAATCAATCAATAGAGTTTGTTGTTCTTTGGCCATAGAAGGTTGAATAGAAGAAATAGGTGTGATAAGTGGGGAATATCAATTGACAAAAGAAGATTACTCTCAAGAGAGGAATTAGGATTGACGACAGGTGTCCCATGAATGGACGATTGAGATTTAGAACTAGGTCATTTTTCTAGAAGATGATGTAATGTAGGTTAGAAAGTAGGATCACATAGCCATCCATTAAGTTGCAACGTAGGACTCAAATTAGATGATTGGCTAGAGGGAATCCAAGTCATGGAACTCTTTGAGGGAGGAAGAGGTTGTTAAGGCAACTGACGAAGGAGGCCCTGTAAAGAAAGGGAGGACCATGACTCAAGAACCGAATTAGATGTTCGATTGATGGAACTTGGAGTCACACGAGTCTTCAAAAGAGGAAGACATCATTGAGGTGATTTGGAATAAATATCTTGTGAAGGAAGGGAGGACTGTGATTCAAGATTTGATCTAGGGGTATCCAAAAAATAGTTGGGATCCAAGTCTTCAGAATAAAAGTGGGAGTCTAAATGGTAGTTTATATCTAAATCAGAAGAAGAAGAGTGGGGAGAACCTAAATAATAATTTGGATCAGAAGAATCTAAACCATACCACTGAATATGAGCTAAAGGTTTAGAACAGGGTACCCGAATGGGCCCTCTAGCATGAAGAACCAAACGAGGCTTAGTTGTAATGGGTATCTTGTGATTTGAATTGCTAAACCTAGGTTCCGTATTGTAGTAAGTGTGAGAAACCGTGTGATGTTCAGTCATTGTTGGCATCGTTTAAGCACAAATGTCTAGACCTAGATAGTGTTATATAACTCCTTCAAAGGGAAGGAAGTGACATGTCGATTCAGGGTAGCATAATGACAACCAACTAGACATTTCGTAAGTATGGAGATGTGTGTGTGATTTTTTGAAGAAGGTCTAAGGAAAATAGACATCGTGATGATACAATCTTGATGAGATAAAAAATGATTGTCCTAGAAAACAAGTTTTCTAGATGAATAATCACAAGGAACAATCATAGCAAGTGTGAAAAAGAAATCTAATCAACAAGGAAATACATCCTATGCAAATGCATGTGCAAAGTGATAGTTTGATGCAAAGGTGATCAACACAATGTCAATATTTACGTCAAGCTCAAAATGAACAAGGCGCAAATATTAACAAAGGATAGATGTGACTCCCAATCAAAGGATACCACAACAAGTTCAACAACCAACAAGGCCTAAATGTTAAAGGGTGAGGTTTACAAATGTAAGCCATGTAACCACACCAATTGGATAAGTCTATCAAGCTTCACAGAGAAGTGAGATATTAGTGTCAAAGTGGTATCAAAACGATGCAAACAAAGTAAGCGACACATTTCAAGATTTGGGACAATGTTTGAAATCAAACTAAGTCAAAGTATACTAAGGATGTGTTAAAACGTGGGCAACGTAACACCAAAATGCAGACACTTAGATCATGTTTATGAGAAACATGACATAAGTATCTTAATTATGTCAAGACAATGCAAACGAGGTAACATGTCAAAGGGAGATAAAATGATGAATCAATCCTAACTATGATGATGATCTTGACGTGGGTATCAAGATCACAAAGGCTACCAATGATATAAATACGTCTCCACACACTTTAGATGTTTAACTAACCCAGCCGCAAACATGGATGGGCGTAAACAGACAAAAAAGTGGTGAAACAATCAATTGATAACACAAAGGTAGTCACTCCTCTTTTAATCAACAAAGTGTCAAAAGAAAGTGAAGGAAGTAGATCAAATGGGGGTAAAAAATGTTGGCCTCACTTCGGTAGAGTTTCGACCTTACCTTAGGGTAAGTGAAAAATTAAGTGAAAGTAATGTGTCACACATTTCGTGGTGAATAATGGCTCACAACATCAAAACCGTTTTAAACTGGTCAAAGTGGGCTCTTGGCCAAAGTATATTTTCCTAGGTGGTTCTCTCATCGTAGGTGTTATAAAGTCATCTAAGAGCGGGCACGATTTACCCAAAAAGTCACAATGACTAATTTGGGAGTATCTCGGATTTGCCTCCTTCAAGTACAGTGGGCACTAATTGCATCCATCATGTACTCTTTCTAGGGTCGCGATAGGGACAACTTTGTAACGCTAACTCACAAGGAAAACTAGTCAAGTAGGTAGTGCGGAGCACTTCCCGTTTCATCCACAAGGTTCCGTCTTGCGTGGACTACTTTGGGGTTCCTGGTACCACCCCCATTGTTGTAGCTTAAGGCATTATGCCAAAGGGGTTATGTTCCAGTTGAGCAGAGAGGTACGTACCCTTTTTCTGAAACCTGTAATACAGTGTTTTGAATATGGTGTGTTTTTTTATCTTTTTAATTTAAATGTGGTTTTAAGTGGCACACAATTTGGCAACCTATAAGAAACATGTGTATTAGAGGGTTTTGTGTTTTTTTTTTAATGTCTTCTTTCTTTGACAAGTGATTTTGGTCCTACATACCAAGGTTGGACATTTTTCAAAATTTCATATAAAGGAGATAAGATTTTGTTTTTGATTTCCCAGATCGTCCTAAGACACAAGGAAAGAGTGTACACAACAAAGTATCTCACTCAAATTTGTAATAAATGGAAAATTCCTAAATACAATGTGAAAATAAGTTTCTTTTAACCAACTTTCAAAGCTGATTAAACCGTTTTGCAAGTATGAAGAAAGTGGTGAAACGTTTCTGATTCCCAAGATCACCTAGAAAGGCGCGAGGGAAGAGCATACGCATTTCAAACTTTCACAAATAAAGATGCAAATGTTTTTGATTAAGTTAGTGTAAAAAATATTAATACAAAGGAAACCTATAAACCACTGTTAGAACCCTGTAAGAGTTAGAAAACAAAGAAAATCGAAAAATTCTAGAAATCTAATTTTTGCACTTTTTAAACAGTTTTTAGTAATTTGCATTTTTGGAGGTCTCAGGGGCATTTTGGGAGTTTTGTGATAGAAGTAAGTAAGATAAATGGGATTTTAGGAGTTTTATGATAGATGTAAGTATACCAAAGGTATATTACTTTTGGAAGTTCCCTCTCAAAGTATGTTTTGTTATCTTTCTGACACCTATTCAATCTCTGAAAACGGGTTAACGAGTCAAAATATATGATCAAAACAAGGAGCACTAAAAATAAAATGAATGAATCCAGACTACATAGAAACACTTGTGCATCCAGAATGATGCATGTGCACCCCAGCCAATGGATATGTTCCCTAACCAATGTAGACACGTGCAAGGTAAAAATGTAAAGGGGGGATAACACCTACGCGGGATATTCTGATAGGTACACTAGGGTTCTAACGCAGATGTGCCTAACTCAATGGATAAACCTATAAAATAAAATTAGTAAAATCCATAGTATACCAAAAAACACAGACGCATCTAGAAAGACAAAGAAACTTGCAACTCGATGTGGATGCTTAGGTTTCAATGGAGACATGTCTAAGCATAAAACATAAAGTTTCAAATTTTTACACAGTGAGGTGATTTACACAAATGTGTCTAAAGAGACAAAGATGATGACCCACTGATGGAGACACATGCACATCCTTACAGAGAGAAAAATTACTAATGATGAGGACAACCAGATAGGTGTGTGCCTGTTTTGACAGGGATGCTGGGGTTTCGACGTGGATGTACCCCTTTACGACACCAACACGTGCCCTATGAAAAACCTGCAAAACCCACATATTTTCAAAATTTCAAGAGCAAACAGGTTAGTTGTTAGTCAAAGTGCCCTATTTCTATATCAAACCCACAAAATACATGCAAATGAAGGTCATTTATCTAGTGTTAGAAATAGAAATGAGGAAATAACAAGTGATTTGATCCAAAAAAACTTGAAAATGAACTTTGAAGAACTCAAAAGACCTCCATTAATGGAGGATGGACATAAGAGTCCCATTGAGCAAGTCAAATGTGTTTAATGAAAAGTTGCAAAAGCCTCAGAATTGGGGTAAGAATCTCTAAAGAAACCCCAAAGGCTTTGAACAAGCTGATCAATGGACCATCTGATAAGAAATGAGCAAGGGTTTCTTCTTTGCATACATTAATTCGAAGTAAACAAGCAAACTAAGAAAATAAAAATAACCTCTATTCTTTGAAAGCTTGAAATAATGACCTAAGAGGATCTAAGCATTCAGTTTGTGTTTTAAGAGAAAGAGATCTCCCCATTAATGGCTTTAAGGCCAATGGTTCTTCCCTTTTACTCCATATTTGTGCTATAAAATACAAAAGCAAATGCTAATAGCTCAATGGAAGAAAATGAACTACAATCTAAAGCCTAAACAAAATACTATAATCTGTGCTAGGAAGAAGAGAGAATTCTTAGAAAATGAGGGAGGGGGTCTAGCCCTATTTATAGTTTTCCATTTGGGAAAATGAGAGATTTGGGTGCATGCGGAACAAATGTAAAAGTCCAAAAAGCACTTTTAACAAGTCAAAGCGAGGTTTGACTGTTTTTAGAAGAGATTGATCATGGTTAAGACTAGCTAACCATGTTTAGAGGGTAATTAATCTTACTTAGAGAGAAATTAGGTTTTTGAAGGGCTTATGAAAGACTTAATCAATCCAAAAAAGTGGATTGATACTCTAGGGAGCTAATAAAGGTGGTAAAGAAGAGAATATTAGCTAAGAAGAGGTTATTATAACCTATTTAATTAGTTTACAACAGAAAATATGACCAACAAAGTGTTGTAAGAGGGGAGTTAGATAGATCTAGCTGAAGAGATGTTGTAAATTTGCAAGGGGAAGAATAGTTAGTGCAATATTAAGAATAATAGTGCATTGATCAAACTACAGGTGTCTACAAGCACGACCCACACCAACCCCAACAAGTCTATTACGAGATGTCTCTTTGCCTACCGAAGTACAAAGGTATTGAAGATATAATTGAGCATGTGTATATATGAGAGATCCCATGGCATGCGAAGGAGATCACAGCTCCTGAGCATAAGGTAAGTTTATTTGCTATTACTTTACAAGGATGCACACATGGTATAAGAAGTATGATCCAAACCAAACTTGTGTAGAATATAATAGGTTGCATGATGTTTTCTTAGTTGAGTTCTATATACCTAAATTTGAATAAAAGAGCATTAGCATGTTGAAATATATTAAGCATGGTATGGCTAAGAGCGTAAGGGGGTATGATGCACATTTTAAAACATTGATATCAAAGTTGTCTTATGATATCCACCTTAGCTATTATGCCTAGTGGTTTATGGGTGGTTTGATCACACCTTTCAAAAGGGTGCTTTCTCATAAGATGTTTATAGATCCATGCAAGGATTTAGAGGTAGCTTTACACACTAAAGTAATTGGAAGTGTAAACACTGGAGTTAACTTAGTTTTGGAAGCTTAGATTGCATCTATGAAAAAATAGTTGGAGAAACTATCAGCCAATTTAGCTCATGAGATGTACAATAGTATTTGGTATAAAAATTGCAAGGTATAAGGACATAATAAGGATAGTTTCCCTCATAAATTGGTGTGTGCCATGTTTCTAGATTGTGAGATCTGTCATTAGGATCACGATTCAAGTAGGTTCCCCTTATTGCAATGCACGATTAGGAAGAACATGTCTTGTTATTGTAAGATTCGTAAGTCTACCACTCATGATATAAAAAATTACAGATTGATTAATCATATTCATGATGGAATTAAAACTAGTGTATGTCAGGCTAGTATTGCAAACAGTTCTAAGGAACAAGGTGAACATCATAATCATAATCACAATGAAGGGCGCTTTGATGGAGGTGGTATAGGTAGAGGATACCATGGAGGATTCAGAGGCCGAGGTTGTGGCGGTGGAAGAGGTGAATTCCCATAAGGAACCTATTTCACATGCAGATCCCCTGATCATTATAGGCACAAATGCCCTTAGAAAGTTATTTTCTCATGGTGTGGAAAGAATCACAGTTTGAGGAATGCCCTGATTTGTATGAGCATATGAGAAAGCACCACAAGCAGGATAAGTGTACGGTAATGGTTAGAGTATAATGTGTTGTGGAAGATCAGTGGATGCCAAAGTTATCACTTGACCTTGAGATGATACCTATGTTGGTGACTGTAGTGCCCACTTCCCTATGACACCTTTTGATGCTTATTCTAATACAGTTGATCACATTATGGACATTATTATGTTTTTATTTAATATGCTGTTAGACATTTGATCATGGATTATTGTTGATCTTGATTTGGTTATGATGCATGATGATATATTATTTGACATGGATGTTTCATGGATGTTGTTCAGACATATGATTTTGGATATTTTATGATGATGATATAGTTATTGGGATGAATTGTATGTTATAATGTTAAACTACCTTGATGTTGTTGTGATTTACATACTTAGATGATTTTGTGATTTTATTTATATCATGTTGGATGTTTTGATATGGCCACAAGGCTGAAGGAGGTATTTGTATTTTGCAGGTTAAAAATATCACAACAAAACATCGGGGGATTGGAGACCAACCACAATGGAATTCTAGGTGAATTCGAAAAGGTCACCATGGTAACTCATTCTATTGTGTTGTGTGTTTTTTGTTAGGGATTCCCATGGGGGGATCACCTTTACATGTGACCATGGGTTTGTGTATTTTATTAATGTGTTTCCTTTTTATTATTGTTGTATGTATTTTATTAGTAATGTGTTCATTTATTTTAATTAATTAAAATTGTGATAGATTAATATGAGGAAACATATGGTTAAAATTTAAATAAATCAAATTGGGATATGGGAAAGTAATTATAAGAGTTATTGGCTGTTTGTATTAAATATGTAAGGGATGTGTAAGTTGTGTAAGAGTTTGTGTAAGTCAGTTTTGGAGTATGAAATAATCCACCTCCATGAAAAATTTGAATTTTTCCTTGGGGGATATTTTTGGAGGCTTGTGGGACAAGTAAAACTTGTCCCATGCCTCTAAATTTAATTTACCAACCATACTTATAGTTGGAGAGGTGATTTGTGACTTTTATAATGAATTTTATTAATCATGTTGCATGTTTTTAATTGCACTCTCTTACTTTTTATTTAATTTGCTGTCCCTTGAGGTGTGGGATTTTTGGAGTATGCAAGTAACTTATGATATATTCACCCACCTCTTTATTGTGCTTGGGAGAATGGATTTTGTCTTTTGTGTTTGAATTGGAGGATGTGTGATGTGGCATCCTACATGGATCCACATCATCCTCTTCTATTCCCTCTTCTATATAATTCAAACTCTCTTCTTGTTTTGTGGTTGTTGAATCATTTTGCAACTTCTTGTGGGGGCGCATTTTCTTGTGTTGGAGCTCTTGTTTTTGGAGGAAGTTTGAATAAATCTTTGCATGTTTAGGAGATTGCTATTTTGGACTATGTTTTGAGCCTTTAAGTTTCTGTTTGGAAACAAAAGCTACCACGGAGAGGTAGGAATTTAACTATCCTTTTTATGATGTTATTTTCTTGATGTGTTGTGTAAATGGTGCATGTTTTGTTTTATTTGTTGGTTGGTTGGGTAGACTACCTTAGGGATTGTGTAAGAGAAGGCTATGGGGAATCCATATTGGGGGGGGGGGGGGTAGGCATAAGGAAATTCCATTGGGATTAGAATTTTGTGGAGGGAGTTTGGTGTTGGGATCCACCATGGAAAAGAAATAGCTTGCATTTATTACTTTGGGGTGGGCGTAAGGAAATATGTGGGGGGGAATAAAGAGGAATCCATAAGGATGTGTGTGGGATGAATTATTTTTGTGGGTTGTTTTGGTGGATGCCTAATTCCCAATTGGGAGGCATAAGTAGCTTCCCCCATAGACCTTGATCCTTTGGCTTGAATGATCAAGCCTGAGTTTTGATTTGAATGTTTCTATTGCAGTTGCAAACTGTTGTTTTGTGTTGAACTATGTTTTATATTGAAATGTGCATGTGTAAAAGAATGCTTTGTGTTGTGGAAGCCAGTTGTTTCCATGGGTTGAATCACACCTCTTATTGTGTTTTGGTTGGGGCTTGGGGGCCAATGCTGAAGGAAGGATTATCCTTTCATTGGATGTCTTGGTTGGGTGGAGAGCATTGCCTTTCCCCCTCTTTTTTTGTGATCAATTTGGAGAAGGAGAAAATGTGCATGTTGCTGTCCTAGAGCAAAGGAAAAATGTAGTTTGATAGTCCCTTGTGAAAACATATTCATCTACAATCCTTTCCCACTCATTGTGGATGAAATTGTAATATGTATTTTGTGAAGAAAGATGTATGTAATTTTATTATGAAGTTATATATTTGAATTGTGAAAGACATTTATATCCTGTTTTGTTATTATAAAGTAACAAAACTTTGTTATTGCATTCAACATGGAAATATGTAAAGAGTTATAATTGAAGTCAATAAAGAAGTGAAAGACCTTCTCTCATATGCATGGTTGAATAAAATTCTATGTTTCATTGTATGACAAAAGAGATAGTTAGATCTCTGTTTGGAAAGAAGAAATGTATGTGGAAACAATGTTGTATTTTGTATTTTGGGAATGTGTGAAAAAAATGGAACTTAGTATTGCTTTTGATTCAGAATGGTTGTTTAAAACAACTGATTGTATTATATTAAATTGGAAATGAAGTGCCTTACTTGCATGATAAAAAGTTAGATGGACCTCTTTTGATTTGATCTCTTGTAGATATTCAAAACTGATAATCAAAATTTAATCAAAATGTACAGTTTAGAACTGCACTTAATAATCAACTTGGAATTGATATAATTTAACATGCTAAGCCATAAAGGAACTCAATTGACAAAGAACACTTAAGAAAACAATTTTTTAAACATTGCAAAAAACGAGCCAAATCTCTTCCACAACCATTTTCTGTCATGTGATGGAAAAATGTATATTGAAACTCAAACAAGTAAATTTACCTTCCCTAAACAATTTAAACCCTCACTAGAGGAATCCTCCATGTCTGTTTGGCATGTTGAGTGAAGGAGGAGATCCAATTTAATCAAAATTGAAAGTTGGAAATTACTAGTTGGCTTTTTAAAAGCCTGTAGATCCTTTTTGCAAAATTGACCCCTTAAAAGTTATCTAAATGTAAAATTTATGTTTCTTGTGCAAAGAGGGCATTGATAGATTTCCAGAAAGTCCTTGTTTTCCCAAAATTGAGCTTTCTAGCAAAAAGTTATGGCACTTTGAAGTTTTTCTGCCTTGGCAGGAAAATTTGGGAAAATTTTCCCTAGCAGGCCCGCGACCCGAAAAATTCCCGTTAAAAATCCTTAGAAAAATTTTAAATTTTGGCTCGGGAAATTTTTTGAATTTTCCTCCATTGGCCCGTAGCCAATTAGAGGCTGGCATGTGTCCCTCACGGAAGGGCAGCGGCGGAGGCACGACATCTTTTTTGCCCTTGACCTTTTTAAAAAATTTTGGAATTTTTTTTCCATTTCTCCCTGCCGGCCTGTGGGCCTGTCACAGGCTGCCACGTGGCAGCTTTGGGTGCTTGCAGAGGAGGCAGAACCCTCGTGACCCATTTTAATTTTGAAAATTTTGATTTGGAAATTTTTGGTGTTTCCTCCAGCGGCCCCGCACTCCTGCCCTGCCTTGGAGAAAATCCCATCTGCGGGCGCGCGCGAACCCGCGCGGTCCAACGTTCCCCTTATCTCCCCTTTGGTGAAATTTTCCAAATCTCCTTGCCACCCATCCATTTTTCTCCCTCTCCCTTCTACCTATGGTGAATTGTGGAGAGCCATGTGTCCTGACGGACCTGCGGGTGTGTGGATGCCAAATTGGCTTTTCTCCCCCTTTGGCAAAATTGCCACAAAACTCCCGCTGCTTTTGCCCTTCCTTTCTTGTTTTTCGATGATGGCTCAGAGGCTGCCACATGTCCCTAGAGGACCCATAAAGGTGCAGGAAAAAAATGGGAATTTTCTCCCATGCAAGGAAAAATTCCAAATGCCATCCCATAACCCGCCAACCCAAAATTTTCTCTTCACCCCTACTTGACACGTGTTCCCTTGGGGAAAATTTGACCTCTAAAGTCCGCTTGTCCATATCTTGAGTTTCTGAAGGGAGCTAGGAGGAATTATTTATATCACCGGAAAGGTGAGCAAATTTTCTATCTAATGGAAATGATTTAGGGAAAATTTGAATGCAGTAAGTGTGAGAAAAATCAAGTTGAAACTCTAAGCTTGTTAGAGAGTGGGCATGGGGTAAATTACTCCTTGAACCTAACTGAAACTTCTAACCCTAAAATTTGAACCATGTGAACTTGATATTTGTTAATGAAGGAAAAATATGTTCTAGTAATTCAGATTTTTTCCGAAACCTAATAGGGTCAACTATTGTCTGGTAACTTAGTTGTGGACACTTCTAATAAAAAAAATTATTCCATAAATTTCTAACTAACCCTAGGTTGTTTCTTGGGTCTCAAGTGGGTTATTTTAATGGGAATCATAGTGACTCCACATGTTGATGCCACATGTGCTCGTGAGACTCTGAAGAAAAAAATGTTATTACAAAATAGGAGGTATTTCATGTAAAGCATTCAGATCCTACACATCAAAAGGAAGTCTATCATGAAACTATGGAGGTTATTAGAAACTTATAGGGTGAGATACAATGGTTAAAAGAGTAGCCACAAAAGCTAGAGCATGTAAAAGTATTTGAGATTCCTTAGAAATATGTTGATGACTTAAAGGAGGTTTGTAAGATTTTGCGCCAAGAAAAAATCATTCCTTTATTAGGGGAATTGTTAAGGGAGAAGGTACCGCGTGCTTGAGTTGAGCGCAAGAGATAGATATTGCATTCAAACTTACCTCCTCATAGTCTTGAATATTATAAAGAGATCACTTTGAATGTAGTTGTTGATGGATGGCTATTGAGTAACATTATGATCGATACAAGTGCTGAAGTAAATGTAATCAACTTGGATTCGTGGAACTAGATGGGGAGGCCACTATTACATCCATCTTCAAACATGTTGTATATCATGAATAGGACTAAAGCCATGCCCATTGGAGTATTGAAGGATTCCACTATTACTATACAAGGGGCCAAGTTTACTAGGTACTTTGAGGTCTAGGCACTTTCCGAAGTGGATAGTTTTATAGCATTGCGTGGGTGCCCTTGGTGCTATGAAAATATTTCTAATATGTACTTTACTAAAGGTTATATCATTTTTGAGAACAAATAAGAGCATGTAATTATTCCTTTAAAAGATGGGAAGGTGACACCTTACGTAGAACCTTTGAGTGAAGAAGATTTGAACAAGATATATGCACGAATAGTTAGAGATCATAAAGCACTCAAGCCATCTAAGAAAGGTGTTATTTAGTGGAATGATGCTTAATATATGAGTGATACAACTAGTGTTGCCTATGATAACTGGGTGCATGGAACGTATGAAATGGTTGGGAGAGAGATTAAGAACACAATTACATGTGTGATTAGGTAACTTGTTGTTTGTCATTTGGGTCATAACCAGGTACCTTGATATACTGGTGAAGGAAACCCCAACATATTTCTACACGCCATGGAAGTTTAGTGGAAAAATCACATAGAGAAGAAATATGCTAGTTTATACCTTGTGTGGGACAACTACGTGTTGGTGGACTACACACATAGGTAACCTTTTGGAGTGGCGAGGAGTGAGAATCGCCTCCTCTATTAGGTTTCTTAGGAATAATGTACCTTCACATATTTGTGAATACCATGGGAAGGATTATTCTTCACACCATATTCAAAAGTGTGAGAGACTTTGGATAGAGGGGTAGGAGGCCTTGCCACCATCACTATGGGTACATAAGTTATACACCACTCTGAGCAGTTGTGAAAAAACATGGTATGTTCATGCAGAGTTAACAAGAACAATGATGAATTGGTAGGAGATGACCACCTGTATGATTCAGACCTTTGATTATTTTTCCACTAAACCTTTGGTGAATGAAGCATTACAAATTGTGAAGTGCCTTACGATGGGGTATAGTGTTAAAACTGAGGAACTCCTGCTAGATATGATTGGGGAGTTAGATTTGGAGACGTGATTTGAAGAAGAAGAAATAGATGAGGAATAACTTGTGTGCACCTGACTAGAAAAAAAAAAAGAAAAGTTTGTTTACATGATGAAGAAGTGGAGAATTTGGATGTTGATCACACTGTGGGTACATGCGAGGTCTTAGATAGTGCTGATGAAAAGGTGTGTGCTTATCATGAGCCTATGAAAATGAAGAAGGTCAATATTGGGATGGATACAAAACCTAAAGAGGACATTATTTGTGACTGTTGGTTTGAACAAGAGATTTCTAAAATTATTGAGCTACTGCGTGACTTCCAATATTTACTTCCGTAAGGTTATAATGAGCTAAAGGGAGTACATTCATATTTGGGAGAGATGAGGATTATATTAAAGAAAGGTGTGTGCTTGGTTAAGAACAGGCCTTACAAGATGAAACCTAATATGCACATAAAAGATAAGGAAGAGATTGATAAGATGTTGAAATCTATGATCATTGAGCCCATTGAGGAATCTTAATGGGTTAGCCCCATGGTAATAAGCATAAATACGGATGGTAGGATAAGGATATGTGTGGACTATAGGGAATTGAATTCTACTTGTGTGATAGATCCATTTTCCACACCTTTTATTGAGGAGATCTTGGAGGGTGTTACAGGGCACAAAATTTACTCTTTCACCGATGATTCTCTGGTTATCATCACGTATAGATTGTTTAAGAAGATCAAGAAAAGATAATTTTCACCATTGAGTAGGGAATTTTTGCATACATATTTATGTCTTTTTGGATTAAAGAATATGCCTACAGTGTTTTTACGCATTATTGTATAAACATTTAAAGACTTTATACATAAGTTTTTATAGGTTTATTTAGATGATTGGAATATGTATGGACTAGTAAAATATCTTTGTGAAAACTTAAGACTCATGTTTGAGAGATGTAGGTAGCTAAGAATCTCTTTAAACATTAAGAAGTGTATCTTTGCTACATAATTTGGAACTTTTTTGGGACATATTATTTGCAAAGAAGGCTTGCTGGTAGATCTTGTTAAAGTTGCTATTATTTTGGGTGTAGAGGATCCTACCAATCAGAGCAAGGTGCACGGGTTATTAGGTCATACAAGTTATTATAGGAAGTTCATTAAGGGGCATGCTAAGATTTCCATGCCCTTGGAATAATTGTTGAAGAGTTAAGGAAAGTTTCATTTGAATGAGGCGCAATAGATAACATTTGAGACATTAAAGGAAAGACTTACTTCTACGCCTATACTGTGATTTCCCTCATGGGATAAGATGTTTCATGTTCATATTGATTCCTCTGGCATGATCATTTGTGTAGTATTAACACAACTGGGAGATGGGATTTTTGATCATCTCATCCGTTTTACATGTAGGAAACTGACACTAGCTGAGCAAAGTTATATACCTATAGAGCATGAAGCATTGTCTATGATTTAGGAACTACATAAGTTTTGATAATACTTGTTGGAAAATCCCTTTATATTTCACACAGATCACATGACACTTAAGTACTTAGTTAATAAACCTATTTTATAGGGGCTCATATGCCATTAGATTCTGTTGTTTTAGGAATTTAACTTTGCAATTTTGGTAAAACCAGGGAAAATAAATTCATGAACTGAACATCTATCAAGGATTAATTTAGGCAAGGATGCATAGATCATTGAGGACATGATGCTGGATGTACAATTATTCAAATTGAACTGTGTGTCCTTTGATTTAGAGGATATTGCTGTATTTTTATGTAATGGTGTGGCAGATGAAGAAATGAAGAGTATATAGAAGAATAAAATTGTCATTCTTGTTGCACTTTACATGTTGATCAATGGAGATCTATACAAGCTAGGCCAGGATGAGGTTTTGTGCCGGTGTGTACTTGATCATGAGTGTGAATCTATTATGCAAGAGGCTCATTGTGGATATGTTAGGGGACATTATGCAGGAAATAACATCACACATAAGATTTTGATATCTGATTTGTGGTGGGAAATGTTGTACAATGATTGTAAAGAGTATGCCAAAGGCTATGATTATTACTAGCACCTTGGAAATCTTGGGTATACAAATGAAATTCCTTTGAGGTCTATAGCCAATGCAAAACCTTTTGAGAAATGGGTGATTAAATTTTTGGGTCCTATTTCCCCACCCACGCATGAGATTAGATCACGCTATATTATAACTTGTACATATTATCTTACATGTTGGGTAGAATCAGTGCATATAAAGGATTTCATCATAGCTACTGTAGCAAGGTTACTATGGGAGAACATCATCAACATGTATAAATATCCATTGAGATTGACCAGTGATAGGGGTACTCATTTCTTGAATGAGATGATTCAAATATTATCGGCTGAATTTATGGTGGAACACCATAAGAAAACACCCTATCACCCATAGGCTAATGGAACTACTAAGGCTTTCAAAAAAACATTAGGACACACATTGAATATGATTTGTGATGTTTGAAGGAAGGATTGGGATGATAAAGTCTCTGCTGTACTTTGGGTATATAAGAGAACCTACAAGAGGTTGAATAAGGCAACACACTTTAAATTGGTGTTTAGCGCAGAGGCTATTTTACTAGTGGAATTCATTGTACCGTCACTACGTATTACACACGCAGGAGGAATAGATGATGAGTAAGAACTTGAAGAATGCATTGATAAACTGATGGAGTTGGATGAGCGACAAACTATAGCATGTTGGAGTCTGAAGACAAAAAAGGTTAGACAAAAGGCATGACATGATAGGAACATAAATAATAAACAATTTGAGGTTAGAAAAATGGTTCTTATTTATGATTCCAAGCTTTTGTGCCACCCTGGAAAGGTCCAAGTGGATTGGTTGGGACCATATGTTGTGACTAACATACTTGATTTAGGAAATTTTTAGTTACAGGCTTTGGATGGGACACAGTTGCTTGATTATTTCAACAGGAGTAGGATGAAGCCCTACGTGTTTTTAATAAGGCAAGATTTCCATTTAGCTTAGGTTTTCCTTTCATGCATTCCCTTATATGTGTTTCCTTTCCTTGTTACTATGATTTTTCATTTTAGTTCAGTGTTTTATTGTAATAAGCATGCTTCCATACCAGTTCCTGAGTACTATCTATTGAGTTCGAGCGTAAAGGAATACACATTCATTTAATGTGGGGTGGATTGAAAGAAGAATCACACATAGAAGAGTTGATGTTTACAATGGCCCAAGAATAAGGATCACATGTATCATTTGGTGAGGTTGGTCACTGAAGTAGTGCTAAGGTGTAAAAATGGGAATGATGGTTGTAATGAAAATACCTAGATGGAAAATCTACATACATTAAATAAGTGTGAAGGGAAACATGAGGTAGGCAGTGGCATGGATAAATAATTGGTATAGGATGTAGAGGTTTATGTACTACATTGCTGGGAGCACACATAAGGAGGTTTGCGGTCGATGTAGTTTGCATGCTAGAAGGTTGCAGTTGGTATGCACATTGGATGCTCGGTGGAAATGCACTTGGAACTACAAGGTGGGAAAAATTGAGAAAGAAAAATTAAATGATGTCATATAGTGGTAGTTGACAAGAAGTTAATGCAGGTAAAAATTAAAAAAATATAAAAGGAGCATTGGGGTAAGTCATTTTTTACCTTACCTTGAATGAATTAGTGAAGAGTTTTTTTTGTGACCTAGGGAAAACTTGGTGATCAAGCAAGAAATTGGTTGCAAAGTTGAAGGATCGTGGACTAGAGGGTGAAGGAGAACATGACCGAGTGAGGAGAGTCCCTTTAGAGGGAGTCTTACAAAGTGGATGGTGCAGTGTGGATTTGGAGTTTCTCTAGTTATGGTTTTGCGGATTAGGGCATGATAATTAGAGTTTAGACAAAGTTAGTAATATTACATCAAAGAGTTTTGGCAGAAGATTTTAAGGATTAAAGAGAGAAAGGGTAGAGGTAAAATTATGATTTCACATGACTAAAATGACACCAAGGAGAGTAGTGACAACTTCACGAAAGAAGAAAAACAAGGGAAAGGAAAAAATCAACACCTACAGTTGATGTCCAAGAAGAATGGTACTTTGAAATGCAATACCCAGATTTGGTATTATTGGGGAAGGAGCGGGTTTCACACGTTATAATCATGGTGGTGTACAAGTAAACCACACATAACTAATGACACGTGACATGGCAACAAAGCTTGTGCAACCAACAAAGGAAAGGAAACCTAATGACAAGCCTATATATGATGATAAGGTGAAGAGGTTGTTGGACAATGCTGGAATATTACAATTATATGAGCTTCATTTATTTAGGAATCCTGAAAGGCTATATCAATGGTTGATGTCGCTTGTCCACAAGGACTATTTCTACTTCATTGGCATAAGGATGCGCATTACCACACAACTGACTGAAATATATATTGGTTTGGTTGACACAGGGGTTACGATGGAAGATGACCTGGGAAATGATACGGAGGTGAAGAAAATTGTAGTGGAGTTTGATTATAAGAAGGGAGGGCATGCATATGATATTTTAAAATTGAATGATCCTATCATGAGGATGGCCACATGACTACTCACTAAGTTGAATAGGAAAGAAAGGTGGACATAGGTGAATAAAAGATGGCTCTATATATGCAAGAAAATATCAGAAGGGACCATATATAATATTTATGCATTTATAATAGAAGATATCATTGAAGCCATGTGTGATGGTGATGAGATAATGGTTGGAAACATCTTACTATTGAAAGTTTTCTCAAAGACTAGGGTGCCCGATGGGATGAAGGAAAAGATATGGGAATATCCTGATGAGAACCCCTCTCCTAAAAAAATATTTGTGAAGTATACTTGTGATTCAGTAACCTCGACACACAAGGCATGCATGGATAAGTGGTACAAGCGGATGTATGATGCCTTCAGCACAAAGATGTGGATTCCAACTGAGTTACCTACTTTGGTGAAGGGAATTGCTGAGTTTGTGGTCTACCAATAGTCATGCATTGGGTGGTTCAATTTAAAATATGGCACTATGAGCCTATGGTGCAAAATTACATTTACCTTTTCAGGAGAGTAATTTTAGGCTGTAGTGAATAGGTTTAAGGAAGCAAAAAATTTGAGGATGGATTTAAGAAAATTAGATAAGGAACATCAGGAGATGCTTCAAATGCTTGTGTATCCAAAGAAGTGTGCTTATGAAGAAAAATATGTATAAGAAAATATCCACCTATACAAGCCCATGATGCTACCAATAGATTCAGTTGATGCGACTAAGATATATATATATATATATATATATATATATATATATATATATATATATTTACGGCCTAGGTTTACTAATGGAGCTTTCATTGAGGATGATGTAAGTATACCTGAGGAACCCTCTACATGAAATAAAGTTGAAAAAAAAAGAGGGTGTGTGAATATATTCCCACTACTAGTGGAAGTGCAGAAGGAAGTAAGGATAGGAATCCCAGTTCGAGTGTGCCTGAGGGAAATACATTTGTACAAAAGGAGTATGGGATAAGAACTTATGCAAAGAGGTTATCAACCAGAGGAGGGTCACCAGTGTAGAAGAAACCAAAGGTGGTCCTAAGTTCAGGATTTGAGGAGACGAAAAATGACAAAGAAGAATATGGAGGTGAGGAAAGGGTGGTGAGACATGAAAGTCATCAAGTTTACACTATCCATGAATTAGAGGAAGAAGGTATAAGTGAGCATTTTTAGGAGACCCATACCATAGATGTGGATGAAGGTGGGGTCGGGGTGACCATCACCCAGAATGTAGAGAAAGAGGTGGAGCTGATTACCATGAAGGATGTTGGGATAACCTCAGATTCTAAGCTATAGAAAAAATTGGAGAAGGAGGGTGCTAAGATCATTTAACATTTGGTAGAGCATGAGGTAGCATAGAGTGAGTAGGCATAAGGTGAAGAATAGTCCGAGTCCTTGAGCATGGGGACCTTAGTTGCAATAGGATTTCCCAAAGGTGTTCATGGAAGGAGAAGGATAAAGTATATCTCCTAGGGCCCAATAATGGGATATGATGATAACCCTAATAAGGTCTTACATGATAGATATCAGAGCACAATACCCTCAGACTAATTTTTTTACTGGTTAGTTTCAACAAGGATAATGTGCTACCATGCATAAGGAAATTTTTTTCATGGGCGTGGGCATCACACATTGATGAAACCAAATTTGAAGTAAGTGCGGATGCCTTGATATGTATAGGGGGAGTGAAAACTACAAATGAGACATTCCTGATAGTAGACTCATAAGGCTTATTAGATGAACAAGCATGAAATTCACTTAATAAACTATCGATAGAGGTTGGTGCTAGAATTTTTGATAAGAATAACAAATTGTGGGTTATGGAGAAGGAGATGAAAGAGAAGAATAAAGAAATAATTGAAAGGGATAAGGAGATAAAGGAGAAGGAAGGAATTATTGTGTAGTTAAGGTAGGATTTAAGGGACAAGATAGGATGGATGTGTGCTATACAAAAAGGTAGAGTGCATACCTGATGTAATTTTAATTGTGCACCCAAACTTGGTACCCCCAGATAAGACAACACATGAGTCCACTTTTCATCGTCTTAAGAATCTAACATGCATAATTTCCTCCAACTGGAAATCATAACCTTAATAATCTGAAGAATAAGTTATGGTGCGATAGAAGCAACAATAAAAAGAGAAAATTGAAGCCACCATAACATAATACACTAACTTACTTGAATCAATGAAATTGGAAACTCACCTAATGGAAGATAGAGATCATATAGTGGGGCTTCTTATGGAAAAAGATGAGGCATATTTGAAATAATTCCAGACCAAGCATAAAGGAAATAGGGCAAAAAATGAGAAAATATTAGCAGAAGTAGAGTAGAAATGGGAAGCAATTGATTCATTGAGATCCTTCATTAAAAATAAGTTGAGATACCTCTACCCTCAAGTTATGCACAAGATGGACATGCTGGTTAATACAAGAAAAGAAGTGGAGACTTTGGTCAAAATGATGAAAGTAGAGGGGGAGGATCTAACATTTGAAGAGGTTACTGCCATTATAGGGGATGCCTTTACTCAAGCAAGTAGTAAGTTAGAGGGATGGAAAATGTTGGAAGTGTTAGTGAATAAGGAATTCCCCCTTCTTTTTTCCCAGTGAGATTCAAAGTATGTCATTCTTTGCCACAAGCCATAATGACATTATTTATTTAATTGAAGGATTCTTTATCTCTAGAAATGAGATCAGACAGAGTGCTTTTGAGGATGAATGACATACCTAGTGTGGCGTAATGTTGGGCCTTAGAAATATGAATAAGTATTGAAGAACGCGTGCATAACAAGATCTGCATAGGAAGCACTCGTAGGAGAGAATATGGTGGGTGTGTACATGGATGTCAGCATTCATGCTTAGGAGATATAAAAGGGCATTGAAGGATTGCTTCTGGAAGGAATGAGGACTTAGATAATTTTGGGTAAGATGCTAAATATATAGATGGAGTGGGTGACACATAAGGGAAGATTCCATGTAAGAAGAGTCTATTTTTGGAGAAAAGAACTAGCAATTCAAATTAGAGCATGAAATTTTGGAGGCTACGCAAGGCTAGATTGGGAAAAATGGAAGTTCAAGTGACATGCAGAGTTTTGGGATAAAAATAGGATCGGAACTGAAGTTATCTATAGGAGATATATTGTTAGAAGAGATTACATACTCCCTTTTTATCTTTGTAAGTGGCACATGGCTATTCTTAGCATGTAACCTATTTTGAGGATGCTTAGGTGGTGAAGGGAAGTTTCCACCCCTATATATATGTATTGATTTGCATGGTTTTAGTAGTTCAGTTTTGTAGTAGAGTTATGCTACTAGTTTATCAACGCACATAACTTATGGTGATACTCTTATGTATGTATTTAGATTATGTGTTTTATAGTGATTAAAACAATAGATATTTGTAGATGGATATTGTTTATTAAATTATCTGTAACTAGATCTTACATAATAAAATTGATCTTGATTCTTGTTTAGTTCATTCTTTCATATGGTTATGATCTAGATCTAGTTGCGGTTTATCTTTACATGGCTGTTATGGATCTAGATTATATGTCTGTTCATGCTAACTCCTTGAAAAATCTTCCATAAAAGAGGCACCTAGTACCCTTGCACTCTTCAGGTGAGCGCTCAGATATGTCTGATAGATGTGCCAGCGTGCCTTGGTTGTTCTTGGTAAAATAAAAGACTACAATAAGAATGACATGTGGTTTAAAAAATATTTGAAGTATTTGTTGGAAATACAAGCACTAAAAGGGGAGGGGTGAATCAGTGCTCCTTTAAATTTTGAAGACAAATATAACTCTCAGTAGACCACTTATCCATGCTTTAACTTTATAATGAATAACAATGACATTTAAGAAAAAAAAATCAACAAGAAAACACATAGGGAGACAATAGTTAATGTAGGAAACCATTGAAGGGAGAAAACCCCACTAAAATCAATGTGTTATGAGGACAATTTTCCCAAAATAGATTACAAGGATTTCAAGTTGTTGAGCAACCACTCAACTTGAATCACTAACTCCAATGTATAATCCAAACACCTACATGACAAGTTTTGCAAGCTCCTACTTGCATGGAAGCTATAACTCCCAAATTTTCTAAGCACCTACTTAGTCTTCACAAGTTTCTGATCACCTTCATTTTCTTATTTGTTTATGACAAAATATTAGTGATCTCTTATTTTCTCATATTTTCTCATACTTCTTCTTCATGCACCTAGATTCTATTTTTTACTCAATGAACCACACTTCTAAACTCTAATATTCAAAAGCAATTTTTCATGCACATTCATACATTCTTATACATAAGGATGACATACATTTGTACTTTATCTTCTGACCCTTTCACCTTCTAGCTTCTACAACATGTACAACATGGTTGGATGACATCATCTAAAGAATGTCAACATGCAATTATTACATATGTATAAGTGTCATATACATGTAAAGTCCTTACATAGGCTGTCAACACACTTATTACACCTATGATGAGTAAGAAAATGTTCCTCAACTCCATGACCTTCTGTTTCATCTTCCCATATTCCATTATGACCTCTACACACTCTGATTTATAACAGTTCTACTACTTTTGTCCTCTTTTTCAACAAAAGTTCTTTGTCTTCTAGCCAACTTACATAATGGGAAAAGTGTTATGAAGCATTGTATAAATTACAAGACTTATTTCTTGTTTTCTAAGGCCTTGAAAAACTCTACACCTTGCCATTTCACCTTCAAGATTACATTTGGGCTCATATCCATAATTAGGTGCATGGGTTTTACAACAAAGTTATTAGTTGAGTGAACGAGAAGCACTATAATCTCATGTCATGCAATACATTCAGGAGGAATGACTCTTCAAGAGGTATATAACATCACCATGGACTTGGAGAACAATAGATCAAAGTATGAAGCCTCCATTTAACCTTTCCTTCACAAATTTCTGTAACAACCCTATTTCATGATTACAAAAGCAGGGGAATTTTTTTTATATCAATGTTCAGTGTTCTAAATTCAGCATTTAGAAACACATTTAATTTTCTAATCAATCCTACAATAGTAACCATATGAAGCTATTATGGCTCGGTATAAAACCAATCTATAGTATTTCATTTCTTTTATGACTCGGTATAAAACCGATCTCTCATATTTCATTTCATTATATACTATGTATACTTGTGGTTCCCTTTTTCATTTAAGGTCTTATCAAGTGCAAGTGACCAAGGGATTATCTAGGTACTTGTTATAAATACCCATCCTATATCCCACACCTTAGTCTGGTGAATTTAAGAGAACACAACCAACAACTTGCGATACTTTATACAAAGTTTCAGACATGTTTTCCATGCCTATATTCCAAGATGACATATTTGTCATGAAGGAATATGTCGTTCACCACACTTGAAACTATTATCTTGATTAGAATTTTTTTAACTTACGTTAATCCTTCCCATTTCTGATATGACCTCAATTAGAGAAGTTGAATGGATTATTGCTTCATAACAACTACTCTACAGTAACCATCTCATGAGCCCCGTCATTACATGGGTAATGTGCAGTAGTGGTTATGCTGCAACAACCCATTAAATCCTAGAAATATAAACCTCCCTTCTTAATAAGTTCATTAATCCCTTTAATTTGAAGCTTGTTAATCCCACACTAGTTATTTTCAGCCATTAGGTGTCATTCATAAGGACTAACTTGGGTTATATTAGCATTCCAATAAGGAACATTATGTTTCCACTTAAATCAATAAGAAGGACCAATATATTTATTTATGCTCATTACTTATTCTCTTTAAGTATGAGATTTCGTTTAGTTGATTAAGTATCTTAGAAACATCTTATTAGTATATTGTGGGGAAATAACCACATACATGCAAATATACTTTAGGAACATTTGAAGGTTCATTTTCTTGACTCCAAATGGGTTCTATGCTTTCAACCCATAATAGTTTTCTTGAATTAACATTCATTTTCCTTTAAGTCATTTAACTATTCAAACTGTTATAACTTAGTTAAACATTAACCCCTAAGTATAACTCATTTATGATGGAAGGATATTTCACATCCACCTGATAGCCTATTCGAAGGGTTTATTCTGTTATAACTATGCCCCTAATTTATTCCATCAATATATTTCTCATGATTACTCACTTTTAATCATGATATAAAATAGATAACTCATCATATCAACTTTTAAATCAAATCTAATCACACATGCAAACTTTTAATCTAACCTTTAATAAGTTAAAGACATAATTACCATCCTTGATGATATAATCCCTCCGTCATGATGAATCATCATTCCTAAAAAGTGAAACAAAAGGAAAATGGTTAGAGAAACAACTGGAATTCCAAAGAATTTTTTATTTTGAATTGGCCATTTATTTGAGAAGATCAATTGCCATTGCTGGTTTTTAATTGATATCTGAGAGAAACTTTTTATTTTGGGGAAGAGAACGCCATTTACTGGTTTTCACTCTCTTCCCTTGTTTTTTTTTTCTTCTTTTTTTGGGGGAAGAGAATGCCATTTACTAGTTTTCATTCTCTTCCCTTTATTCTAGATCTATCAATTAGATTATTTGATCATTTTGGAAGAAATAGGTTCTTCCATATGATCAAATTCTTTATCTACTTCAATCTGCCTCAAGAATTCATCCTTAATAGGAGGCTTCCTATAAATATTTAGCCTATGACCATTGACCAAAAGTGTTCTTCTATTGCCATCAATGGGAAGTAACTGAATAGAACCATTGTCAAATATTTTCACAATCTAATAGGGTCCCAACCATCTGGTTCTCAATTTGACTTTGAATTGTTGGTACTTAGAATCAAACAACAATGCCAAGTCTCCTACTTTGAATTTCCTTTTCTTGATATGTGTATCATGCCATTACTTCCTTTGATCTTAGATTATTTCTATCTGCTTAAGTGCTTCCATCCTCAATTCATCCAACTCATTGAGTTGAAGGATTCTCTCCTTTTGAGCTACATCCAAATCAATACCCACCTTAACTACTGTCCTCAATGTATGCAATTCAAACTCAATAGGCAACAAGGGATTTTTCCCCATAGACTAACTCATATGGTGAAAACCCTATTGTAGTTTTCCAAGTTGTATTATAAGCTTAGAAAGCTTCAGGTAGTCTCTTTACCAAATCTCTTCTTCCCTGCTTCAACTATTTTGGTAAGGATGTTTTCCAATTCTTTGTTCGTTACTTCAGCTTGTTCATTTGATTGTGGGTGATAAGGAGATGACTTCCTATGATTGATCTGATAATACACTGTGAAAGAATGGATCATATTAGACATAAATTATGGTCCTTAGTCTAAAACTATGCTCCTTGGTGCTCCAAAATTTACCATAATTCTGTGCCAAAGGAAATTAGCAACTACTTCTTCAGTGGCATTTGTTTAAGCCTGCAATTATGCCCACTTTGTCACATAATAAGTACACACAAGAATATGTTCCTTCCTTTGTGAATAAGGACTAAAGGGTCAAAAAAATCTAAACCCCATCTCTCAAATGGTTAAATCACTAATTAAGGTTGCAGAGGCATTTCATTGGTAAAGGTTGGTTTTTCCCATCCTTTGACAAGGATCACACTACCTAATATATTTCTTCACATCTTTGTACAAAGATGACCAATAATAACCAGTGCCAAGTATCTTGTGAGCTGTTCTTTTTACTGAATAGTGTCCTCCACTTGGTTCATCATGACATGCCCATAGGATGTCAAAGATTTCATCTTATCTTACACACATGCATAAAACCAAATCAGGACCACATTTAAATAGCATTCCATTTAACCATTTAAATTGTGCATTGGTTTTGATTAAATTCTTTATTTGTTTCTTGGTGAAAGGAGGAAAATTCCATGTTGTAAGATGATTTTCCATATCAGCAAACCATGGTGTATCAGCTGAAATAACAAACAATTGTTCATCTGGAAAGTTATCCTTGACTTGATCTTACTCCCCTGTAGTGGTTAGTCTTGACAAGAAATTAGCTACCACATTAGATTTACCTAGATTGTCCACAATGGTAATATCAAATTCTTGTAAAAGAAATAACCATCTAATTATTCTACCTCTAACCACTGGTTTATTCATCAAATATTTAATTGCTGATTGATTTGTATGTACAAATGTTTTGTACCATGTAATGTAATGTCTAAACTTATTAATTGCATAGATCACAACAAGAAATTATTTTTCAGTGGTGGTGTAATTTCTTTCAGTGGAAGTAAGATTTTTGCTAAGGTAATAGATAACATACATTTTTGCTTCTTCATCTTTCTGTCCCAAAAGTGCACCAATGGAATTATTTAAGGCATATGTTTGGATATGAAAAGGTTTGTCCCAATTAGGTCCTCTCAATATTGGGGAAGTGACTAATCTTTCTTTGATTTCTTCAAAAGCATGTGGACACCTTTCATCCCAAAGAAATTCATAGTCCTTGGTACAGAAAATCAAACATGGGGTCAAAATTTTTACTAAAATCCTTGATAAAGAATCTATAGTACCTAGCATGCCCTAAAAATGACTTGATATCTGTGGGGGTCTGAGGAATAGGTAATTCTGAAATAATTTTGATTTTGTTTTGATCAACCTAAATTCCTCTTTTTGAAATATGGTGTCCTAATACAATCCCTTCATCAACCATCATCAAACATTTTTCATTGCTAAGAGACAAGTGGCGTTGTTCACATATTGTCAATACTCTATCCAATTTTTTCAAAGCATCATCAAATGTATCTTGATGCACAGTAAAGTTATCCATGTATACTTCTACAAAGTCATTTGTTAGGTCTAGAAAAATTGCTAATACAACTCTTTGAAAGGTTGCTGGAGCATTACATAGTCCAAATGGTAATACCATGTAGGCAAAGGTACCCCATGGACATGTAAATGTAGTTTTATCCTGATCTTCAGTAGCAAATCTGATTTGATTATATCCACTAAATTCATCTAAGAAGGAAAATTACTGTTTACGTGAAAGGTTGTCTAAAACTTGATCTATGAATGGTAAGGGAAAATAATCTCTTAGTGTGGATTTATTCAGTTCCCTATAGTCAACACAATGTTACGAATATATTGTTTGTAACATTATTAATAGTGTGTGTGAGTTACTATTTGTAAAATGTAATATTTAGATATTACATTATGTGAGTGAATGACGAGTTGTAATAGACAACTCATCATGAGGGAATAAAGGGATAGTCGAAATAAAGGTGGAGAGAATCATGTTGGAGAGATTAGTGGAATGATATTGGTAAGCCTCATCTCCTTGTTTATAGGAAATGGAAAGGATATATATTGAAAGCTCTCTCACCATGTAAGTGCTCCAAATTATTCAATTAGTAATATATGGTATTTTTGTTATAATTTGTCCTTTGTAATTTTAGTCTTATATTCTGCAACTTTCCTCCATTATTAATGTGATTGTTCTATATGTAGCTTAGTTATACTATCAATTTCACATCATCAATTCTCCATTTTCCATTATTTTTAGGGTCAATTACAAGAGGAGACACCCACTGGCTATCTAAGATAGGGTAGGTAAAACCTACTTGTAATAGTTTTTCAATTTCTTGTTTGACTATATCACTTAAGGCTGGATTAATCCTTCTCTAAGGTTTCCTAACTGATCTAATGTTTTTAGTATAGATGTGATGAATGTAGATACTTGGGTGGATTCATTTCATATCTTTGTAATCCCAAGAAAAATATTTAGTATGATCTTTCAGAACATAAAATAGTTTAGCTTCTTCATCGTTCTTCAACCAACTATTAATATTCAAAATTTTACCCGGTTGAATCTCAACATGTTTGGTTTTTGTGTATGATGAACTGATTTTTTGAAAGTGTTCCATTAAAGTATTTAGTGGACATGCATGTGGAAACAACATATGATATGTAGCAACATCTCCAAAAGTTCCTTGAGACAAAATGCTGGAAAAAGGAAAGTAAGAAGAATTATGATACTTATCTTATTGTAGGTTGAACTCTTCATCACTACTTCTTTCAAGAAATTATTCATCATCTCCTAATATATGTGATGCTGAAGCTACAGATTCTTCCTCTCCCCAAGAGAAATTACGTTCCTCTGGAGAAAAATTATCTTCATTTGCAGGGAATTGCTATTGGTGTGGTTCCAAAACTAATTGTGATGGTTCTGGAACAGATTCTACATGTTCTGAAACTAATTTCGTAGGTTCCAGAACTATTCCCGACAGCTCCAAGGAAAATTGGTGTAGTGACCACATTCCTTGGACACTATTCAGATACTGATCCTGACACTATTGGTCACATTTTGGATATTATTATGTTTTGATGGAGTATGATGTATCAGAGGCTATTATGGACATTATTATGTTTTGATTAGTATGATGGTTAGATGTTAGATCCTGGATTAATATTGATCTGGATTCAGATATTTTGCTTGATGATCATTGAGACATTAGTATTATTATGTGGATGATGACATAATGGTTGACATGGACATGTTATTGCTTTTGATTGTAGACATGTGATATTGATATTATGAATAGCTATAATAGAGAGATCTATTGGATGATGATATAGTTGCAGTTGAATTTAAATGATAAATGTTAAATTCTTGATAATGTTGTGATTTGGATTTAATAATTGTATGTTGCTTATATCATTTGGATGTTCTGATATGGCCATGAGGCTGAAGGTGTATATTGCATTTTGCAGGTTAAAAATCACAACAATGTCAGGGGACTGGAGACTAACCATATTGGAATTCAGTGTGAAATCAACAAGGTCACCATGGCAACTGTGTTTGAGTTGTATGTTGTGTTTTGTTAGGATTTTCCATGGGGGGGATTTCCATTATTGTGACCATGGGGTCTATTTGTGCTTTATTTTTTGTGTCCCTTTTAAGATTATTGTTATATCTATTTTATTTGTAATGTGATCTTTATTTTAATTATTTTAATGTGATACTATAATGTGAGAGTCTTATAGTTAAATTTTAATTATATTAATTGGGATGTGGAATATAAATTAAATGTTATTGTCTTGGTTGAAAATGAAAATTTATTTATATATTTTATAACCATGTGGTAATTAGACATATGGTTGTGTCTAAAGTTTGTAATAAATAAATGTCATAGAATATAAATGCATGTGTAAGAAAGGGTGTGTAAGTTACCAAGTATGAGTTGTGTAAGTAAAGTGATAGATTGTGTAAGAATTTGTAATAGGTTGTAAGGCTGATTTTAGAAGGTCAAACACTCCTTCCGCTTTGAAATTCGAATTTGGCCTTAAGGAGCCTAAATTTGGAGGCTTGTGGGGCAAGTTAAACTTGTCCCACACCTCTCAAAAACCTCCACCAACCATGATTATTAATTTTAGATTCAAAAGCAACTTATTTTATTATACATTTTGACATGATTTATTGAAAGAAGTGATTGCACTTGCCTTACAAATTTTAAATGCATTCTTTTTTTGGGGTATGGGAAAATTGAAGTGTGTAAGTGATTTTGTCATTTTTTTCACATTTATTGGTGATTTAATTGCCTTGTTGTGGATTACACTCTTAGGGAAGGAAGAAAAATGATGTGGCATCCCACTTAGAATCCAGATCATCCTCTTGCACCCTCTCCTTTAAAAATTGGAATTTATCCTCATTTTGAGGTTGTTGGAGGTTGGTGATTTCAATCTTGGGTCAAAATTTTCTCTGCATTTTTTTGCCTTTGGAGCCTGCTTTGTGGAAGAAGCTTGGAATTGACTTGTGCATGCATTCCTGCATTGCTATTTTGAGACTAATTTTTTTTTACATCAAAGAACTTGTTGTTTTGGAAATAAATCTCCATTATGGAGAGGTATGCTCTCACTCTTTTAAAATTGATGTATTTTTCCCTCTTTTAACATGAATTTTTGAATGTGTTGTGTTTGTAATTTTCTTAGATGGACGGGTAGAACGCTTAGGGAATGGTGTGGAGAGAAGACTATGAGGTTTAATCAGAGGAGGGATAAGGGATCTACCATTAGTTACTTGTTCTTGAGCAGGGAGTGTTGGTATGGAATCCACCTAGGAAAAGAATATTGCATGCATTTCTTAATTTGGGGGAGGTGTAAGGGATAAATTTGGAGGAGGGATAAGGAGGGGTTGAGAAGGGATAAAGTTTATGGGATGGATATGTTTTTGGCTGGTTACTTTGTAGGTTGATGCCCTAATTTCAACATGGGAGGCATAAGGAGACCTCCATAGTTCTTACTCTTGATTGGCTTGCTTGCTTGGAGAAGGAGCCTTTGTGATTGTATGAAATGTGTTCTAATGCAGTTGAGAATTGCTGCCTTATTTTTATTTTTGTGCATTTCTTTTATTTATGTGATACATGAGTTTTGCTTGCATGTGAAATAAGTCTATGTTTCCATGAGTTGTTTTATCATGCTCCATTTCAATATGGTTGGGGCTCGGGGGCCAATGGGGAAAGATGGCTTCTCTATTTTCCCATTGGATATCTTGGTTGGGTGGAGAGAGTGTTGCCTTTCCCCCTTCCTTATTGTGATTAGATGAATACAAGAATGAAGAAATCAACAAGTTGTTGTTTGGAGAAAGGAGAATAATAGTTTGACAATCATCCCTTTGAGAAAACTTTAAATGTAATCCCTTCCCACTTCGCAAGTGGATGAGTTGTATAATTTTGTATATGTGAAGCCATTGTATGGTAAATGTATAGTCTAAAATTTAATTGAAATGTAAAGATGAAACATAATATTATCTGTATTGGAAAACACTGTCATACAATTGAATATTTAACATTGAAATTCAAATGTAGAAATGAATTGTATCTTTCAATTTATTTGGAAAATAAAATGGTGAATGAACATTTTTGTACCTTGTATTTGAAATTTGAAAACCAAATCAAATTGGAAAATAAGATCAGTTGTAATGTTATTTTAATTTTCAATAAAAGTATGGCTTTGGTCCCTTGTAAAATTTTATTGCTGTCAAAGGATGAAGATTTCCATTTTGAAAAAGAATAAGAATCTCTATTTTTTTTAATGTAAAATAAGATGCTATATGAAATGAAATTAAATGTTATTCTTTCTTTACAAAATTGTCATATCAAAACTGGAAACTCAGAGATGCATTTTATTTTGAGTTACATGGATGTTTGATAGTTGTGAAACTATGATATGGATTAAGTTTAGGAATCATTGTTGTTTGAATTTTAAAAAAAAAGAGAGACAAACCACCATTTACTAGCAACAACTCATTGTTTTAAAGGTAAACCTGGTAATGTACATTTGGAAAAAAAAAAAAGTTCGACTTTTATACTTCAACAATCAATTTAAAAATACTATGAAATTTACACATAGCTAAGACTCTTTTGAACCCAACTTCACTAAGGAAAATTTGAGAAATAAATCTCCAAAACTCAATCCAATTTTAAATCGGATCCCCTTCCTATGGTCGTTTTTCCTGTTCAACTTGTTGGATAAAAATGTAAAGTTCAATAAATTGATTAAATTGACATAATTAAAACAATATGATTCTTCCGTAAGCTTGATTCTCCATGTCTGTTTCACATGTTGAGTGGAAGGAAGAGTTCCAATTTTATCAAATTGAACAAATCTTACAAGTAGAGTTTAAAACTGTCAGTTTGTAAACTTATAAACCCTGTAGATAGACTTCTTAAAATTAACCCTCTAAAACTTTACCAAATTATCAAAATTTATGATTTTTGTGCAAAGAGGACTCCAAGATATTTCTGGAAAGTCCTTGTTTTCTTGAAATGGAGCTTCCTATAAAAATTTATGGCTATTTGAAGTTTTACTTCAAAATGGCCATCTCAAACACAGAAAATGAAATAAATAATTTGACCTCAGAAAAATTTAAATTTTAAATTTTGGAAAAATTTTATAAAAAATTCTACGGCCCTGCCACCCCTCTCATCCTATCAGAAGTTTCCACATAGGCACCTTGGAGGGGCGGGCTCTTAATAAAAAACTTAACTTTTTGAAAATTTTGTCTTGGGAAAATTTTCCCAAATTTCCCCGCAACCCCGCAGCCCCCAACCAATCACGTGCTGACATGTGGCAGGGGGTGCACAGATCAAAACAGAAAACTTAACCATTTTTTTCTTTGGGAAAATTTTCAGAAGTTTCTCCTTGCAACCTTGTGGACCCGCACCAATCACGTGTTGACACGTGGCAGGTAGGATCCGTGGAATTAGAAATGAAAACTTAACCTTTTTGCCCTTTTGGAAACATTTCACTTTTTCCTCCACCGACCCGCATCCCCACAACCAATAGGATGTTGACACGTGTCCCCATGGGTGCATGGGTCCATGCAATTCTTTTAACCTTTTAACCCCATGGGTGAAAAATCCAAATTTCCCCTACTGGCCCGCGGCCAATCACAAAGCGCCACGTGGCCATTTGAGCAAGTGCGGAGGCACGGAGGAAAAGTTTCCTTTGGAAAATTGAGACTTTTGTTTTGGGAGAAATTTCAAATTTTTTCCCCTGTGACCTGCTAGCCTACACCAATCACGTGATGACACATGGCATTTGGGAAAACTTTCCTAATTTTCTCCCTGACCCCATGCAAACCTCCAAGGGAAAATTTTTCCCCTGAAACTCCTCCCGGCCATAACTCGAGTTTTACAAGAAGTTAGGAAGAATTTTTTATATGGTTGGAAAGGTGAGGAAATTTCCTATCCATTGAACCTAGTTTAGCAAATTTTTTATAATTTTATGTGTGTTAAAAATCCAGTTTATGTTTAGGGTTTGATAGAGAGTATGTCTTGGTGATAAATTTCTCCCTGAACCTTAGTAAAACTTGTAACATCCAAATTGGAACCTAGTAAACTTGCTATAAGATAAAAAATAGAAATATTATGTTTAGTTAATTAGAATTTGTTCCAGAACGTATTTAGTTTCAAACTAGTGTCTTGTAACTTGGTTGTAGACTCTTCCTATAAAAAAATAAAAAATTATTCCATAAATTTCCTAGTTTTTTTCTTGATCTCAAGTGGTAGTTAAAGTAGGCATCACACTGAAGCTATAGATTCTTCCTCTCCCCAAGAGAAATCTCATTCCTCCAGAGTGAAATTATCTTCATTTGCAAGGAATTTCTATTGGTGTGGTTTCGGAACTAATTGTGATGGTTCCAGAACTAACTGTGATGGTTCTGGAACTATTACTGTTATGGTTCCGGAATAGACTTTGTAGGTTCTGGAACTAATTTCATAGGTTCTGGAACTATTCCCAACTATTCCAAGGATAATTGGTGTACATTCAATGTTTGGTTAATCATATCTTCTATCTCTCGTATGTGATCCTGCAATGTGATCATGGCCAACGAAGATAAATTTTTCTCATTAATATCGGGATTATCAACCCATAATTTCTCTTGAGTCTTCAACATTTTCTCACATGAAAATAGGCTCCAAAACCTAACGTGCAGAGGGATCTAATGAAATTTTCTCAGAATTCTTACCATTTGAAATAGTCATATCACCTGACTGCAATTAATTAAGGCAACAACTGTAGCTAACCACGGTCTGCCCAAAATAATGGGATAACCCAATGTTTTACCTTTTGGCTGTAATATAAGGAAGTTCAACTGGATATTCCCATGACTCCACCATAACCGCCACATCTTCAATAACTCCTTCTAGTTTTGCTACATACTGATTCTTCCATCTACAATATGGTGTTAGTAGGTTGTATACCTGTTAATGGTAATGTTTTCAGAGTGTCCACTGTCATTACATTTATAGTTGCTCCCAAATCAACCAAAACGTTATGTATATCTTTATTCCCTATAGAGACAGAAATAACAGGGCTTCCAGGATCTCCATATTTGGGAAGTAGGAGCTTTCCTGCTAATAAATCAACAAGTTTCCCATCTACCTTAATAGTCCTGGGGTATTGCTTCTTTCTTCCAAGCCTTTTCAAACATAAGCATTTTGATTAATTTGTTTAATTCTGGAATGTCCTTAATTGTCTTGTAACAGTGGTATTTCAATATTCAGTCTCCTTAGTTCCTACACCAATTCAGATTCTTTGATTTCTATAGCTTCTTTAAACCTCTCTGAAAATGGAGTTTTAGTAGAGTTTCTTTCTGGTTCCTTATCTCTTTCTTTTTCATCTTTCTTGGGGGAAACCAGACTAGGGGTTTTAGTTTATTTTATCATTTCAGTGATGATAATAGGTGGACTACTAACTATTTTTCTAGATCTAGTTTGAATATCCTTATAATCCATGGCATTTAGATCAATTATTTTTATGGTTCTGTTCTGTAGACAAGAGTTGTTTGTTTGTTTCTTGGATTTTCTACTGGCTGTGTTGGCATTTGCATTTGAACCACATTTTCAGTTTGTGAATTTTGTGTTGGGGCACCCATTATGGCTTGTTGATTCTTATTAGGATATGTTTTCCCTTGAGCATAGTTATTAGGACTCCATCTAGGTTGTGACCAAGCATATTGGTTATTTTGACCAGTCCATGGTTGTTGGTGTC
Organism: Taxus chinensis; assembly: GCA_019776745.2. Taxonomy (NCBI): domain Eukaryota; kingdom Viridiplantae; phylum Streptophyta; class Pinopsida; order Cupressales; family Taxaceae; genus Taxus; species Taxus chinensis. Next base: position 826,283,690 of record CM034150.1, read on the forward strand.
CTTGAGCATACCAAGATTGACTTGCCCAATCCTGGGGATTCCAAGTTGGCTGAGGGGCCTAAGGTGGTTTTCCCCAACTTTGTGGTACTATTTGAGCAGCCCATGGCATCATCCAAGGATTAGTAGATGACCTTGGCATGAACTGTCCTTGGGTAGGTTGTCTCTTACAAATTTTTTAACTCTTTTGTTGTGGATGATGTACTGGTTTGTTTGAGTTAATTCTTTAAGATTAGAAGAAGAGAACAAAGTGTGAATATCATGTTATTTAGATTCACATATAAGACATACTTATGTTTTATCCAAAGGACATTCCCTTATTGCATGTTTCTTACTACATCTAGGACAATACATGGCTAATGGATTCAGTTTTGGCATTTGCTTTAGCTTGTAATCCATCCATAGTAGAGGTTAATTGAACTAAAATGTCTATGTTAAATTTTTCTAATTCATCCATTAGTTTGTTCATATCTAGATTCAGGCTTTTCATTGATTTTCCCTTCCTAGGTCCACCCCTTGTTCTGGAATAACTTCTACAAATGTCTTTAATTTCATTCATCCTTAATTGATCAATGTCTCCTCCTCTTATCAAGTTAAGAGCTTCCCTAGATTCATCTTCCAAACCTTTAAGAAAAATGGTTTTACTTAACTCTTCTTGAAGTAAAAATCCACACCTTTTACTTACAAAGAGGAATCTGTCCAAATAATCTTCTATATTCTCATGCTCCTCCTACTTGATTTTGAAAAACTCTTCCTTCCTATTTCTCCCTCTACAGTAATCTTGATATTTTTCTAGGAAGGTAGTTTCCATTTGTGCCCAAGTGGTAATAGAGTTGAATGTTAATTCCATGAACCACCTCATTGTTGCATCCTTCAAGAGTGGATGGAAACAACTTGAGTTTCTAATTATTTGTTTTATAGTCATAGGTCTGACATAGTACTTTAAACTCAAACAAAAATTGATCAGGGTCTTCCGATGAAATCCCTCTAAATGTGGGTAAATGTGCAGGTGAAATATTTTTCATTGGTGTATCATCATCATCCAATTGAATTGGATAAGTAAAGGTCCTATCAGGTTCCCTTTCAGCTTCTTGTGCCATTTCTGAAGTATTTTCTAAACTTCTTTCCCAATCAATGTGGTATGTGATCTACTTTAGGGAAGGTGAAAAATTAGGAGTAGAAGGTTAACTACTCAATTGAGAATCAAAACTTACCCTAAATGGATCTTGAGAAATAATTCTTCTCCTAAAAGTTCCACTTCCTTTTGGTGATTGATCCAAGAATTCCAAAGGTGGCAATTTTGCTTCTTGTCTTACAGGGGATAATGGTCCCTCTAATTCTTGGTCAACTTCCTTCTTTAAACTAGAGGATGATGTTAGTTATTGTTCATATATTTTTGGGAGAAATCTACCCTTGGAGTCTCTTGGTCTACTCATAAATTTTGTGATAGCTTAGGAAATATTTCTTTAATTACTAAATGTATGATTGTTACTCTTGTTGAAACCTTAATTAGAAAATTCTAACTAGTTGGTCCCCGAAAACGATGCCAAAAATGATGGGTGTCATTATTCCCTTCATTTAATCAACTTTATGTTGATGTCATATTCAAACCAGGGGTGTGTTTAAAGCTATAGGCAATAAGAAGAATCTTAGCGATCTAGTAATTGATTGTAGGTATTTTGTATTTTATGGGGGATATTTTCAATGTCTTAAGGACTTCTTGGTTAAAAACCTTATTGTAATCAAACTATGAAAACCTGTTGGAAGTAAACACACTTTACAAAAATGAATTTTTGGAAATAAACACGCTTTACCTTGGAAGTAAACACACTTGTAGAAAGGAATTGCTGGAAATAAACACACTTTGCAGAAAGGAATTGATGGAAATAAACATTACAGAAATAAACACACAATTGAAAATGCATGAAAAAATGATTGCAAATAAATAATAACTTAATCTAGAATACCTGTAGGGACAAGTCTACAACAATTTTCAACTTAAGGAATTGAAAGTGATTCAAAATTAATAGATGTAAGCTATTTTCTCTAAAAATATAAATACTAGAAAAAATGAGGATCTTGGTTCTTGGAGAAGTGGGCCCTTGCTCTGCCTTGAAATAGGATTGGACAACTTAATTTTCTCTCAAAACAAAAATGGGTATTTTATTGATAAAATGTTCTGCATTACAAAAATGTGCTGGATCTGTGTGTATCAATCTATATCTATATCTTGTTATATATCTATATTCCTATCTATATAATCTATCTATAGGTATGTATGTATATACTTCTTCCAGGGGTGCATTTATATCCGTAAGTGTTCCACTGATACGATGGAACTGAATCATGCCCAGAATAGATGCTAAATTGGAACATGGCTAAACATACAACTGTGTGATAATTATCCTAGATATACAAGTATGGAGAGTCAGAAGTCTTCTAATCTGCTCCTGATTGATAGGATCATTGATTTGACAAATCACCAGCCATTTAGGATAGATTCTTATCGGTTTCGGAACTTTAGAAGAGTTCCAGAACTAAAGGAAATCATTTCAGGTTTAACCAAGAGAGTTTCAGAGCTATCTACAAGAGTTCCAGAACTAAGTCTAGAAGTTATAGAACTAAGTGACAACACTTGTGAATATGTAATGGAGTTCCGGAACTAAGTCTATCAGTTCCGGAACTAAACCGTATTGATTCTAATGCTTCCAAGAAGATGCAATTCGCTTCATATTTGTTCTTCTACTTGACTGTGACCTTTTTTATAACAAAACTAAGTTTCTAAAACACTTTGTTAGGATTTACAGAGCTTTTAAATGTTAGAGTCATAATCAACAAAAGATGGAAAATTACATCCTAACTCATATAAGATTAAACAAAAGTCATAAAATTTAGTCAAACTTAATAAAAAAGAGAGTAAGATGAGATCATTTATTGTACATTTAACGGGCATATTCTAGCCTCATCAACAAGGGTGGCGATAACCATTAACTCGACCCTTGACCATGCTTCCACAAAATCTGACTAGTGTTAACTTAGAGTTAGGTTCCATATCCATTTCCCAAACATAGGTTAGGGTTTAGTTGATAACTTAGCAATTTATATCAACTTAACATAAGTTTAAGATTAGGTTCCCAAGCCAAACAAATCAATTCATATGCCTTAGGTCTAGGTTAGACCCTTAGAAAAATTTAAGTGTTATCAAAAGATTAGTTATAGCCTAGGAATTTAATAATTTCCACAACCAAGACCTTACCAGATGAGCAATGTTTTTGAAATGGAGTAGTGCTACACGAACCAGCTCTCAAACACTTTCCAACCCTCAATTGATCCAAAAATGGTACTTAAATTTTTTGAAGTACTTAGAAAATTTTTAGACGAACAATTTTAATAGACTCAACATTGATCATGAGTTTAATTATCCAATTTTTGGGTGTTTTGAATCCCAATTTTAAAAACTCTTCCAAAATGATCAATTAATCTATTTTTTCCAACTTAAGTGAATTTAATGATTCTAATACAAAACCATTTTAAATAATTCACAAGTTGAATTTATAATGCACTCAAACTGAATTCTTGATTCCAAAATTTGAAAGCACATCCACTAACTTATTGTGGGTTATGGATATTAAAATTTACTTCAATCCAATTAATCCAGTTTTATGCTTTCTTTATCAATTAATCAAACAAACTAATTTAATTTTTTTATTTGATCAAAAGCTTCATCCAAAAACTGAAATCAAATCCACAACATAAATTAGATTGATAACGAAGTTCAACTGAAGGCCACATCTCCGGATTCTTGAAAAGAGAATCAATCTATTCAACATCCAATGAAGTAAAATAAAAACCCTTCAATATTGACTAATAGATATTTATACCTACAAATGAGATGATTAACATCCCAAGTAACTCTTAAAAGTAGCAGAAAATGTCCCAAGAACAATCTTTGGCTTCTACAGTGCTTCTCATATTGCTTTCCTGTGCAAATGCATTTGAAAAATGCCTACAAATTTAAATGTACAACACCTACATGAAAGAGGTTTACATTTGTGGAAATTTTATAAAATTATAAATAACTTCACTTTTTACTCCATGGCCTAGTTTGGACCAGAAGTGCTTAGAAAATTTAGATCTTTGTTGGTTCATCATGTTTGTTCTGTGTAACTATGATGGAAAATCACCTACACAGGAAAATATAAAATAATTCTTGAGGAAAAACTACCACAATTTTATTTGTCTTGGAATTTTGAGCAACTTTACATTTTACATCAAGTTCTGAAAGTGCCTCTAAGTGCCTCAAAACCTCAGATGAATGCCTGCTGCCCCTGACTAGTCTCCCCATAGTCTGTAGATCAAGCTGGTTTAAATACCACTGAACTCGTTTCTTATCATCACTGAGCTAGGTGGTGAGTTAGTTATGTGGAGATATTTTGGGATCCTGAGGTGTATGGTTTAAATCCTAACAATGTTATTTTTGTGGAGCGGTTATTTTGTTATGTGGGAGGTATATCCCACATTCTCACTATAGCAGTTGAGATTGGGGTTTAAATTGGCATGGGCCACTAACTTATCCTGTGGCATAACCCACATTTGAGTCTTTTTCATAGCTCCACATGTATTCTTTTGAGCTAAAATTTGAGGTTCTCAGTGAGGTGGTGAGTCATTGGTTTGAATTCCCGTTGTGTTGGCCGAGGTGGATGGTAGACCTGATGAGGTAAGTGGGATAAAACATGATCCCTGTGCATTGTTTGAAATTCCCATAATATGGGCTTAGCTCTTAGGTTGACTCTAAGGTGAATGGGATAAAATACATCCTAAATATTGTTGATTTCCAAGGTAATAGTGAATACCATAAGGAAATAACCCATACCATAAGGAATTATTAACCAATCTCGAGCAATGTGGTAACCGTTATCAACTCAATGGGGATTTAATCACCCCACCGAGCTAGTAAAATATCTTGTCAAGCTGATTATCAACCTGCAATGCAAAAATAAACTCATAGTGCAAAATTAAAACTCAAAACACAATATCGAGATTGGAATGCAAAATCACTGTCCGCGTGGTGGTTTGAGAGCCCACCACATCAAAAAACAAGAGTATAGCTCTCACAACAGCCGGTTTCCCCTCTGTTACAAAATTTGAGCCTCTTGTTATTTTTAGCCATATCATGAGTTGAAGACCAAAGTGCCGAAACCATATTAGACATCCTTTTCACCTTTTTTTTCTTGCCACGTGTCACGTTTGGATTGAACTGTTTACCAGGGTTGACCCATTTAAGACCTTAATTTTGACCAATGATAGAATTTTCATATAGACTCTGTTTCTGAAGTTTAGCATACCATTAGAAAGGTATCGAGAATCCCTTTAGCATGGTCTAGATTTAGGGAATTTTAGGGAAGATATTCATATTGAAAAATCCTCCAGATCATCGATATAGGACTAAAATAATATGAAAACTGGAACAAGTCACCAAGATCAATTAGTATAAAATTGATAATCCATAAACAAATGAATAAATGCAATTTGTTAAATTCAATCATAATTGTAGATCAAATTAAGAGAATGCCTTGAATCAATGAAACTGATCCAATGCAATCTCTTAATCAATTCTCAATAATAATAATTGATTATTCCTGGCTTAGAATAATTTTCCAAATTACCAGCTTACCCAATATTTCCAAGACAGGATTCAACTTTCCACAAGCTTAAGATATCCAGTTCATTTCATGAACCAATTAAGTAAACATCACAAATAGAGATTACATTGTAAAAAAATGGAGGATTAATTACAAAAATATCAACTGAGATAAACATTAATCTACCAACATGATTTAATCAATTCTACAGAGAAGCAACTTAATAATAATCACATGTCAACATTTCAATACACTTCACAATGAGCAAATACAGATGGAAGAATTGTAGAGGTGTTATAATTTCCATGCACAATCATGGTGGATCTAGAAGCTATTCATAAGAGTACTTCATCAACCACAATGTATTAACCTTAAAGCCTTCTCAATGATTTGAGAAAGTGATATGTGATCTCTATATCACCTTCAAGGAACTGGAGTAGGTCTATCATCTCCATTCACATCATACAACTCTGATTAGAATGAGGTCTTAATAGGTTTGCAAGCACAAAAACATAGTCTTCACATAATGAGTAATATAACTCATTCAAACAACTTTTCATGGATCCAAATTCATATTTATGGAAATATTTATTCCTTGGGTAACTCATAAAAATAATAGATTGCATCATTTCAGAGCCTATGACTCAACTAATATTTCATTTCAAGGATTGCTCAGACTGGGTCTTAGGTTGCAAAAAACCAATTTTACTCTAGTTAGCTTCTAACCCATCAAAATTAATTTTCATGGCTAAAAAAATCTTGAGGCACTTCACTAGGAACCTCAACTCAAACTTAAAGCACTCATAAGAATTAATTATGTGGATGACATCACACTTGCAATCTTGTCTCTTAGACCTACTTAACAAGCCTAAAATGGTAGTTTTGGGTCATTTGAACTTGTACATAAAAAAATTCACCAAACTAAGTAAATAGTTTCAACATGTCATGTTGGACATATATCAACTATCCATTCCCATATTTCATCTCCACAACATGCATTCACATCAAGTAGCACTCAAACAACATGACTGATTTTTGCATCTTTACTTCTTTAGCGGTAGATTAGCTATATTGACATGGTTCATCAAAATTTTGCACATAACTTACCTTTACATTCTCATGAGTAGTTGGGACACCTCCCAAGATTTCTTCCTCACCAAAATTTCCATCAAAAAAACTTCTATAAAAGACTGTATGAATAAATCTTTACAAAACATAACTATTTCTATATTGTACAATTACACCTGGAGAATGAAACCAATGCAAACATAATTTAGGAGGAGTCCTTTATGATCTCAAATCATCATTTTTTCACTACCATGTATTTTGAGGAAAAAATAACTCATATATTTCCTATCACTGTCAAAGGAGGGTTTTGGAAGAGTTTAGAGAACTTTAACCTATTAAAGATCATTTATAAAGCTTAAGGAATCATTTTAACTCATTCCACTTGCTACTTGTTCTTGACTCCATGCTCCATTAGTAATGAATTTTTTATAACACCATGAAACATTTTAACATACCTTTGACAACTTGAAACTTTACCCTCAAGTTGAAGATAGTTATTCTAAGAGCTTGATAGCACTGATTAACTCAAATGTGGAAGATATTCGAAGTTAATATAATATTAAGAACACCAGTAAATAATAGATGAATGCATAAAGAAAGTGACCAAAATAAATAACTAAATATAAATGTGAAACCCTAATGAAAAAAGAGGGTTAGGAAGAGATTTGATTCTATGAAGGTGATGTATTGTATCGCAATGTGAACTAGGAAAATAAGAGGAGGAAGCGATTCCACAGAAGCTTGAGAAAGCACAGATCCAAGCCCTCTAGCTGGGATGGGGTTCATGGAGAGGGACAGGGGTTCCTGTGGGCACCTTGGTCTAAGATATGGGTGCTATGGTCTATAAAAATACCCTGAAACCCTCCTATGAGGTGTCGCTATATGTTCACCTATGTTCTCTTGTTGTCACACTAACTTTTCTAAATTGTGTTAGATATCATTGTAATACCTACAAAACCCCAAGACGAGCATCAAATCCCTAAAAAAGGAAGATGCATATGAAGGGGTTGGACTATCCTCTGCAGCCATAATGGTGGACTTACTAACTAAGCACTACACTACATCTTAGACCCGATGTAGTTCTATGTGTGTGTGCATGTAATCATGCCCTAGGTCTTCTTGTGCCCGTCGTACTCTCTAAAATTAGTAAAAAATAAATATGTGTAGAAATTTAATAAAATGGTGGATGGAATAAAATAAACTTCCCTCCTATGCTGTGTGATGGAGATGAAGTAGCCTCGTGCCTTGTGATGGAGCTAGATGGATACAAATGGATCCTTTGATGGATGCAACCTTAGGTGATGATAGTAGTGCTCAGTGTTTGGTACCTCATTATGCTATCATAACTTTATATTTATATGGTTTTCTTGTTCTAGTTTCATAACTAACCCTGAAAAGGCTAAACACTAAAAGTATGGAAAGCCTAAACAACTAGTAAGTGCCCAAAAGATGGAGGTAAAGTAAAAAAAGGTTCAGGGCACCACAAATGGGACCAGGGTGCCTGGAGCACCCCAGTACAAGGATGGGAGCCCCAGTCAGAGGTAGAATGATGTAAAATGACAAAAACAAACTGGGAAAGTATGTGCTAAAGGTCAAAAATGACGATAGAAAGAAAAGTAAAATGGCCAAAGGACATGGGTTAATTAATACTTTCTTCACTCAAACACCATATGAATAGTAGTATGATACCGGTACTAAATAATACCCAAAGTTTGTAATTTTGTGTCTAAATTTTCCTCCACTTTATGTTGGTGAGTGAAACACTCACTAACATAAAGTAGATAAATATGCATACCTAACGTCCATGTAACATGATGTAGAAAGCATGCTAAAGGACTAGATAAAAGATGGAGTGTGGAGGATAAAGATGTAAACAAGAAAAAAAGTGATGAGAGTGAACCTAGGGAAGAAACACGTGTGTAGTTTTTGATGTGTGTGATGTACCTGCATGTTAGTATGAGGTGTGCACTACCATATAATGTTGTTATTATTATTAACACCATTTTTTTGTTGTTGACTACTTGTTTCTCATATGGTTGAACTTGCAAGGAGAAGACGAGCAAGTAGTCAAATACGCATGTATATATGTGAAAAAATGCATATATGTAGAAATTAAAGGACTCAAACGGAAATATGAAAAATGTACATGAAACATGTGCATCTGATTCATGATGAGAGAAAGGGTATAGAGAGGATATCATGTACTGCGAGTTTTTTGGGCAATGTCAAGCCACCCTAGATGAAGAAGTATAGGGGGAAAGATGCATAATTCTCCAACTAGTAACTACTTCCTTGAAGATGTGTGAAGAGATCTCTATACTTCCTGGTTTTTTTGGCGATTTGACACCTCTGGCTGAAGTAGTGTAGGGAGGAAATATGCTATATCCTTCAACCTGTAACTACTCCCTAGAATGCTAAGGACAACATGTCTTATAAAAGTTGATGTGTATAGGGCACGTAGACTAGTCTAGAACCAATCTATGTATAACCCACAATGTCAAGGACATAAGTCTGAACTGAACCATCTCGGTAGAGAGCGTTGTGTAGTGTGTAAAACCACAAATGATTCCCCCTATTTGGGGGTGTGTGTAGTGTTACTGAAAGGAGAATGTGGCCTTAGAAGAGGACCAACTGCATAAAATTTTCTTTGTAAGGGGAAGGGAATGTAGTTGGTAAAGACCAAGGCATGCACAAACAAGTGGATAGAAAATAAGTGTTAGTACATAAAATAATGCATGTAAGAGACAAGTGTATGCTACAGAGACAATGTAGAGGTTATAAATCAAGTAAACATGTAAGAAGACGATCATATATTGCCAAAGTGGGTTGCAAACATGGGACATCACTCATGATGTTGCAATACATTCAAGTCCATAATGGACACATACAAAAAATAAGTGTGCACACCAAACAAAGGGAAAGACCATATACAATAGAGAATAAGAGACAAAAAATAGTAGGAAAACAGACAGATAGACATGGAAACAAGTAATCCTAAAAAAATTTCATACATGAAGCACCTGTTAGCATGTTAGAAACATAATCCATATGTCAAAAGCGTGTATAAATAAAAATTTCTATGTACAAAATGAAACAATAGCACCTGAAAGGGTTGAATGTAGATGCCCCTACAAACCGTTGTAGGAGTGGTAGAAGGTGAGCATGCCTACTTCATGTAAGAGGACTATATATGCAATCACAACTAGAAAAGGACATAAACACACATGTGTGTATGGTAAATATAATTACATACAAGAGTTTTAACTAGCATGTCTAATAAGTGAACATGAACAAGAAAATGTAAGAAAGAGTAAAAGTAACCAAGATATGCAACATGTTGTGGATGGATGGAATGAAATGCAAGATGGATGATAGGAGTTGCATGCCACCCAAGTGAATGGAAGTGTATGCAACGAATTTCATTTGTTTTTCCAACTCAGTAGCTAAGAATGAACCATAAATGAGAGTGCGTCATCAAGAAATGGTCAAAGTATGTATTTTTTCTAACATGCTGTGATGAATGTATATGTGTAGTAATGATATGTGACCTAGAGATGAAGTATGTGCATGAACCTATAAATGAAGTGTATATCATGAAAATATGAGTGTAGGAGTGATGATGTATCCTAAAATGTATATCACTACTAGATGAATAGAGGGAGTGGAGATGTAGCCTATAAAATATACCACTACAATATGAAGGGATAGGTGACAATTTATTCTAAAGTGTATGTAACTAACCTAGTAATGCCGGATGATATAATGTCGAGTGATGAACGTGTGTGTATGATAAGGTCCATTTTATTTGTAAACCCTTGGTAGTTGAGTATGGAATGAGGAAATAAAGTGCATCATAGGGTAATGAGTGGCTCATGTAGAAGAAGATGGAGGATGTGTGATGATTAAATGACCATGTGATGAGAAAAATTTGTAAATATGCAATGCGTAGAATGTAATGCAAGATCTATAGATAGCCTACTAGTGTAAGATACGTGTTATGTAGTATGCAAAATGAGCAGGATGTAATTCTAGACTCATAGACAATAAGGGTGTGACATGTGTATGCTGAAGAATAATATGGTGTATGATGTATAGATGCAGAAATAAAGAAATAGGAATTGTTGGGGTTAGCACATCTGTTGTACAAATAATATATTAGATCTAAGCATACATGCAAATAAAAGCAGATATTCTACCATAAGAAATATACAGAACAAGAGATATAAATCAACACTGGATTTAATGTGGTTCACCTAGTGTGGGCTACGTCCACCAAGAAATAAGCCAATATATAATCCAAAGCTTTGACAAGATATACAATTGAATATTTACAATATTCCACATCTCTCAGATGTATAGTAATGTCTTACTCTCAAGATTTTTCTTGTTCTCCAAGAATTCTCTCTCTCACAATTATTCTCAAAATAACCATCAAATTTTCAAAGTTCTTCTTGATTATTACCTCTAAACCCTAGATTTCATTCTTATATAGGTGTATATAACCTTAGGGAACTTAGCCATGTAATTACAATCAATATATCTTCTTTAATAGTAAAAATAGATCTAATTCTCGAGAGATAAATAAAACACTCTCGCACAGGTAACTGATACCGGCTAGCCTTAACCGATGATAGTTCCTCCTTTCCTGACCGATGCTAGTCCCTCCATAACTGATGATGGTTACTATGTTTTCTAGCAAGATTCACATTACATGCTAATCCGAAGTAATTGAGCTCCACAACTCAACAATATCCCACTTGGTGATTAATTACTGCACCATACCTATACATCGTCATTCTCGGATCCTTCCTTAGATTTGTTTCTTCCTCTTCAAGTATCAAACTCAAAGACCAATAGAAGTGGAGTGTAGCTCCAACTTATCCTTTGCTAATGGATTTATTAGCATATCCACAGGGTTCTCACTTGTATGAATATTTTCCAGATTCAACTGCCCATCCTCCAATACCTGCCATATGAAGTGATACCTCAAATGAATGTGTTTCATTCTCAAATGAAATGATGAGTTCTTTGCCAAATGAATTACACTCTGAATGTCACGAAATAATTTTCAATCATATTGATCCTTTCCCAACTCTTTTATGAACCTACTCATCCATATCATCTCCTTGCTAGCCTTTTTAGCTATAACATACTATGCCTCTGTAGTAGACAAAGCCACAACCTTCTGCAATCTTGAAATCCAACTAATTGTCATCCCACCTATTGTGAAAATATATCTAGTAGTGCTCCTCCTACCATCTAGATCTCTAGCCATATCTGAATCAACATAGCCACATAATGAAATATCTAAACCTCCATAGCATAAATACATGCTAGATGTCCCTTTCAAATACTTGAGTATCCATTGGACTACTTTCCATTTCTCTTTACCTGGATTGGCGATATATCTACTCACAACTCCCACTACTTGTACAATGTATGGTCTAGTATAAACCATAGCATACATGAGACTCCCAACTATTGAAGCATATGAAACTCGTGTCATGTATTTGGCCTCCTCATGTGATAAAGGAAAATGATCTTTACTTAATTTGAAGTGTCCAGCCATAGGTGTACTAAGAGGTTTTACATTCTACATCTTGAACCTTTCTAATATCATGTAGATATAATCGTTTTGAGATAAATATAATTTCTTGTTCTTCATGTCTCTATGTATTTGCATGCCAAGGATTCTTTTTGCAGCTCATAAATCCTTCATAATAGATGTGTGAGCTAGCTTTCCCTTAAGCTCACCAATGTCATGCATACTAGATCATGTAATAAGCATATCATCCACATACAGTAACAAAATAATATAACTCCCATGTTCAATTTTTTTGAAATAAACACAATCGTCAGATTCACATCTCAAGTAACCATGCTCATACATAAAACTATCAAACCTCATGTACCATTGCCTTGGAGCTTGCTTGAGCCCATATAGGATCTTTTTCAACATGCACACTAATTTCTCCTTACCCTTGACTTCATACCCAAGCGACTACTACATCTAAATCTCTTCATCCAAATCACCATGAAGGAAATCCGTCTTCACATCTAGTTGCTCTAAATGCAAATCCTCTACTACAACTAAACTCAATACAATACACATAGTAGTCATTTTTATAAAAGGAGAAAATATTTCACCAAAGTCAATACATGCTTTATGTGAAAATCCCTTTAATACAAGTCTTTCCTTGTACCTTTTCTATCCACCCTCATCTTCCTTGATCCTATAAACCCACTTGTTCTGCAATGTCCTCTTACCTACTAACAACTTAACCAAATCCCAAGTTTGGTTATGTTCCAAGGAGTCCATCTCCTTATCTATACCATTATCCCACTGGACGTGGGTCTCATCCTGCATTGCTTCTTCAAAAAATTATGGTTCACCATTATCAGTTAATAATAAATAAAATAAAGGTGTAAATCTTTCTAGAGGTTTACTTACCCCTTGTGACCTTCTCATAGGAGTTTGGGGTACCGGAGGCTCATTTTGGACCTTCTGGACATTTGTATCAAAATTTATCAGTGAATGACATTGGTCACCTATAAACGACGTTGATTATGCTAACCGATGCCGGTTTGGATCTTCTGTAACCAATGTCGATTTTGCTGACCAATGTCAGACAAGGGTAAACCAACACCAGTTATTATGTAACCATGTTGGTATTACTTTTAAAACTAAGAGTTCATTTTCATTCATAAAATTCTTAATGTGTTCATCCTTGGGTACCAAAATTTGATCCCTGTACATTCTCTTTTCATTCCATTTAATATCACGACTCCTAATAATATTAGAATTCTCTAAATCCCAAAAAATGGAATCCGAAATCACCAGATCCATAAAAATTGAATGTACATCTCTTGGATTTTACATCCAATTTTTTTTCCTATTTTCCTCATTAATATGCAAAAAATCTTATGATTCAAAAAATTTAAGAAAAGAAAGATCTACCTCTTTTCTGGTAAAAAATTCCTTTGGTATTCCTCCATCTAGTGAACTTGAAGGCCCATGGTTAATCAAATAAATTGCTGTATCAACTGCTTCTACCTAAAAATGTAAGGGTAGTCTAGAATGTATCCTCATACTTGTAGCACATTCCATGATGGTTCTATTCATTCTCTTTGCAACACCATTCTCACGTGGTGTTCTTGGAACCGTTCTTTCTCTACGTATCCCATTCACTGAACAATAATCATTGAAAGCCTTGCCACAATATTCACCACCATTGTCAAATCTAAGGCACTTTAACTTTGAATTTGATTCATTTTCAACAAGGGATTTCAATCTTTTAAAAGTATCAAAAACATCAGATTTACGTTTGATACAAGAAAACCATACCTTTCTTGTAGCATCATTAATGAAAGTAACATAATACTGGGATCCTCCATGAGAAGCTACTTGAGCTGCTCCCCACACACTGAGTGTACAAGCTCTAATTTCTGCTCCTTCTTAGTTTCCCCAACTTTGAGAAATCTCACTCTCTTTTTCTTTCCAAAGACACAATGCTCATAGAAATCAAGATCTAAATCTTTAAAATATGATAACTTACCCTTAGCCTTTAAGATCTGTATTCCTTTTAGACTCATATCACCTAAATGATTATGCCACATACATGCATTTGAATCTGAAGAAGATAATGCAGAAAAAGAATCAGTAACATAGGTAGATAAATATAATGTTCCTACCTTCTTACGTCTTACCACAAAAAAAACACCCTTGGTGACTTTCCAAGAGTCTCTTGTAAAAGTAACCATGCAACCAGATTCACCTAGTTTCCCTACAAAAATAAGATTCCTCCTGAGGCTTGGCACATGCCTCACATCTTTCAATACCCATGTATTTCCATTTTGTAATTTTAGATGAACTTCCCCTTTTCCAGTAATACTGTAAGGTTCATCATCACCCAAATAAACATGCCCAAAATTTCCCTGGACATAATTTTTGAAATAACCCTTATTAGGGGTTGCATGGAAAGAAGCTCCTAAATCTAAAACCCATGATTCAATTCTATTATCTAAATAAATAATAAAAGCATCTCTGCATTACCTCTTCTATAACAAGATTTGCTTCTTTACCTTTGTCTAGTTTTTGGTTCTTTTTATCCTTTGACCAATAATCTTTCTTTGCATGTCCTTTCTTTCCACATTTTTGACAAGTAATTCCCTTACCTTTGGATTTAGATATGCTATCCCTTAACTTTGATTTCCCATTACTCTTACTCTTGGATCTCTCCTTCTACTAGCCCCTGCTTTCTACATTCAAAGCATTCCCAGATGATGATTCCTCTGTACTCTTCCTTTGAATTTATTCATTCAAGATTATACTAACCACATCATCAAACTTCAAAACGTTATTAGTAGATGCTATATTACTAACAGCCATTACCAAGTTATCCCAACTATCAAGAAAAGAACATAAGAATAAAAGTGCTTTCACTTCATCATCAAACGGTATATCAACTGATTTTAACTGATTTAGAATAGATCTGAAATCATTTAAATGACTAGATGGAGATCCACCTTCATGCATCTTAGAACTAAATAATTTCTTTATCAAATAAAATTTATTTGAAGCACTAGGTTTTTCATATAAATTATCAACAAATTTCATTAACCCTATCGTAGAAGTCACTTCTATAATATTAGAAGCTACGGATACTACCATGATCAATCTTATAGATCCTAGATCCTTTCTGTTAAGAATCTTCCATTCTTCATCAATCATCTTCGTAGGTATAGAATTCTCATCCAACGGTAAATACAAATCTCTTTGATATAGATAATCCTTAATTTGTATCTTCCATAATTGATATTTTTGGCCGTCAAATCTCTCTACCTTGTATTTTTTTTCTTCTGCCATTGTTGTAGCTCCCACTCAATCAGAAAACCCTCTATGAGTAAATCTGTCAACACACAAAACCTTCAAACAAAGCTCTGATACTAGTTGTTGGGGTTAACACACCGGTTGTATATATAATATATCAGATTCAAACATACATGCAAATAAAAGTGGATATTATACCAGAGGAAATATACAAAACAAGAGATATAAATAAACACCAGATTTAACGTGGTTCACCCAGTATGGGATACGTCCACCAAGAAACAAGAAAATCTATTATCTAAAGCTTTGACAAGATATACAATTGAATATTTATAGTCTTCCACACATCTTAGATCTATAATACTGTCTTACTCTCAAGCTTTTGCTTCTTCTCCAAGAATTCTCTCTCTCACTATTATTCTCACAATAATAATAAAATTTTCAAAGTTCTTCTTAATTCTTACTTCTAAACCCTATATTTCATGCTTATATATGTGTATACTACCTTAGGGCACTTAGCCATGCAATTACAATAAATAGATATGCTTTAATACTAAAAATAGATCTAATTCTTGAGAGTTAAATAAAAAACTCCCACATAGGTAACTGATGCCGGTTAGCCTTAATTGATGATAGTTCCTCCTTTCTTGACTAATTCCGGTCATAGGTGACTGATGCCGGTTCCTCCATAACCAATGACAATTACTGTGTTTTCAAACAAGATTCACATTGCATGCTAATCCGAAGTAATTGAGATCCACAACTCAACATGAATGATATAAAGGAACATGAAGATATAGTGTGCGAAATGTGAGATGTATTGTAAAATGTGTGAAGAGATGCAATGTGTAGTACCTATCATACAATGTGTGGGGTTTATGTGTAGTATGCCCTCTATAGTCAATGTGAGATGAAGCACAAGAGTGTGTCATTGGGAAATGGTCGATACTAAAGTGTAGATGATTATGCCTATGCAAGGAGATTGATGAATGATAATGTAAAGATGAGCGATGCATTGATGAAAATAATGAGAGAGGGGGGAATGTGTGTATGTTATGCCCCTAAGTATGTGCTGGTGAATATAGTCACGTGACACTATTGAAGAGATCATCATTGTCGGGATCAAATCCTACTGGAGAAGCATTGGAGACATGATAAGCAATAGAGTGAGGTGGATCATATAAATAACCATGGTGATGTAATGTGTAGACGATCATGACATATTCTTCATCAATAAAGGGGACTGGTCGAAATTTGTGTGCATACCATTGAGAGATATTGTTGGTCAGTCAGAATATGGAACTTAGGAAAAAACATACAGAAGGTTCGCGTGGAAGAGTAGAGTGCATTCAAAAGCACAGGAGGATTGAGAATGAATCACGTGATGAGGATAGAGACATATTTGGGACTTAGCCATTTTTCATGATGATGAGCTATTTTTGGAGATAGTGTGCTAAACACACAAACTAGTTAAAGACTTGTGCGACACACATTGGCTATTTTTAGAGGATCGAATATGAAGAACTTTGCATGGATACATGCTGAGAATAGATTTACTACTGACAATTAACTAGAAGAAGTATGTTGTTAGCACACTTGCATGTGTGGCTATTATTGTAACAACACATGACTAATAATAGAATGTGACCTATTTTGGGATTAGATAAGCAGTGAAGGGAAAGTCCCCACCCTTATAAATATGTATTTAGCTGTGTAGCATAAAATAATATGTAAGAGTTGAGTTATTTGTGAGGTTATGATGCTAAATCTGATGCGCGCATAAATTATAGAATTATCTATTGTAATAAGCTTCTGTGTATTATTGCATTTAATATAATGGAGGTTATTGATTGAATCAAGGTGTTAATCATGGTTATAGTTTATTATTGTATAAATGATTTCACTATGTTTATCATGTGATTCATGAGTATTTAAGATCTAGATCTGATATGCACTGTAGAATGATATATTAGTCATGGATTTTAATTCTTTAAGTCTTCATCATGCTAACATACTATAACAACAACCCTAAAGAGGGTCCTGGTATCTTTGTGTGCTTTGAGTGAGCACTCAGTCTAAGGTGAGTGATGTGTCAACATACCTAGGATTTTACTGGTAAATTCTAGGCTACATAATTGGTTCCATTTCCGGGACCTTTTCTTTAGTTGTTTTCAGGATGATTCACGATGAAGATGTACCGGTTGACCCTAACAAGTGTTGAGGATTGGATACATGACCTAGAAGAAGAATACGCATGGAGGTTCAACATTGAATTTGCGTTTAACGCACACACGTGGGTGGAGAAGAATCTATATGACTATTTGTATGAAATATTCTTTGCTATTTTTCCAGTAGAATTGTATGAGTGAGTGGTTGCTTATGCATCTAAATGGAATTGGACGTATCGCCCACTTGTCTAATGTAGAAAGAATTTCAGACCCTGTATGATTCTGATCTAATTTGGACTCGTGTTGTGGATATGTGGTTCTATGGTGTTATAAACAGTTATATCTTGGATTATTCAATTTCCACTTATTTTTTCCCAGAGGAACTTACCTGCAAGGCATTCCACTGGTGATCAAAATTTTGATGGTAACCATAAAATTGGAGAGAAAAATGATGGCTAACTAAACCCCACCACATGTAGGGGCAGGATCAGGCTTGGTGCAAGATGGTAGACCTAGTGGTAGAGACGTAGAGAGAGGAAAGGAAACTTAGGTATAATGAGGTATGTGAGAGGGCGGTAGAGAAGTCGTGGGAGGTTGCAGAGAAAATGGTATTATGGAGAAATATAGTTCAGGAAGGACTTTAAGTTCACTTAGAAGACGTGGAACCTGAGCATCAGGAACTCCCCCATTTAGGAAAGCATGACAGGGAACCCACCTTGGCCTCACATAGAAGCGTGCCAGTAGAAATGACCAAGGCCACATGCACGCATCTGAATCCACCTGAAAACTTTTCCCTTACACTTGGTATTCCAGTATCTAGTATAAAAAATAGTCAACAAGTCAATTCAAGTAGTGGGTGAGCATAATTGAGTCATATAAGAAGCATAATGATGGCAATGCAAATGGATTCATTGTTATATGGGAGTAAATTTTTAGGTGTATCATCAACACATAATTCAAGCGCACATATTTTTAGACTCTCTTCTTGGAGTAGTAACACTTCATAGACTATCAAGGTACAATTTAGTACCACTATTGGGACACATGGGAGTACATCCTCTAGTATGACCCTAGCTATAGGTTTGGGATCAGGAGGCATAGGTGGCTCTAGTTCTGATAAATCCAAGGTTCTGGATCAGGTGGGCAAGGTCTACACAAACTCCAGAATATTTACATGGAGATGTCTCTTCGTCTCCTAGAGTATAGGGGAATAAAAGATGCTACTGAACATGTGCACATGTGTGAAATACTATGGCACATAAAAGGAATCATGGCTTCTGAGTGTAGGGCAAGCCAATTTGATACTACGTTACAAGGGTGCGCACACAGCTGGTATAGGAAGTTTGACCCTGATCAGACTTGTGTAGACTATACAACTTTAAAAGATGTATTTCTCAAAGAGTTTCACATCCCTGAGTTTGAATAGAAGAGTATAAGTGCACTCAAGGATATTAAGCAAGGAATTACTAAGAGTGTCAAAGAGTATGATGCTCATTTCAAAACTCTATTATCTAAGCTGTCTTATGATATTCATGTAATCCAACATGCATAATGGTTTTTTGGAGGTTTAATTACACCTTGTAGGAGGGAACTATCACATAAAACATACACTCATCCATGCAAAGCACTTGAAGTAGCCTTACATGCTGAGGTAGTTGCAAGTATAGACACTGGGGTGAGCCCGTTTTTAGCAGCACATATCACATCTATGGCAAAGTAGTTGGAGAAACTATCAGAAAACTTAGCACATGAGACACACACTTGGATTTGGTGCATAGATTGTGAAGTGGAAGGTCACACAAAGGATAGTTGTCCCCACAGATCAATGCACTCGTTGCTGTTGGACTATGAGATATGCCATTTAAACCATGATGCTAGCCACTACCCATTACTACAACGTGCTATAAGAAAGAACGTATCTTGTTACTATAAAATCTAAAGGTCTATGACTCATGACACAGAATAATTCTAGTTGATTGGTTAGATCCAAGATGCTATAGATATTGGTGTATGATAGACAAGAGTTTTAGATAACTCTAAAGGCAAGAATGAGCATCAAGATCGGGATCACAATTAGGCGTGCTATGATCAGAATGAAGGGCATTTTGAAGGAGGCCATGGAAAAGGTCAAGGATACCATGGTGGATTTGGAGGATGAGTCCATGGTAGTGGAAGAGGTGAGTTACCTCATGGAACATGTTATACATGTGGATCTCCTGATCACTACAGGCGTGAATATCCTTAGAATATTACATGTTCTTTATGTGGAAATAATCATAGTTATGAGGAGTGTCCGAACTTGTATGAGCATCTTAGAAAGTAGCATAAACATGAAAAAAAAGGTGTAGGGATGGTTAGGATACAACGCAATGTGGAAAATCAGTGGATGCCCAAGATGGAATTAGAATTTGAGGCATTGTAGGTAAAGATCACGGCCCGCGCTGAAGCGGTGTGTGCCAAAGAATCATTGCAGCAGAGGCCTACCATCACTAAGAAGGAGGTTCTACATTCACGGTACCTAGATCCCACCCATTAGAA
Source organism: Taxus chinensis (assembly GCA_019776745.2). Taxonomy (NCBI): domain Eukaryota; kingdom Viridiplantae; phylum Streptophyta; class Pinopsida; order Cupressales; family Taxaceae; genus Taxus; species Taxus chinensis. The sequence continues at coordinate 826,303,933 of CM034150.1, forward strand.
GGAGGTTTACTAGGAAACCATGGAGGTTCTCAAGAATATTTAGGGTGAAATACAATATTTAAAGGAGCAATCACGAAAGATGGAGCAAAAGAAAGCATAAAAAATGGTCCAAACTAATATGGATGACTTGAGAGAAGTGTGTAAATTATTGCATCAGGATAATATCATTCCACTGTAGGGGAATTGGTTAAAAGGAAACATTCTACGCAAATGTTCTCAAACTGGATGACAAATTTTGTATGCAAATCTTCCCCCTCATAGCCTATATTATGACAAGGAAGTAACTCTGAATGCTATTGTGGATGGGTAGATTTTGAGTAATATACTAATTGATATTGGTGCAGAAGTCAATGTTATTACCTTAGATGCATGGGTAAAAATGGGGAGACCTCCATTGAAGCCATCATCTAATGTATTGTTCATGGCTAACCAGACTAAGGCCACTTCCATAAGAGTTTTAAAAGATGCATCCATTATCATGCAAAGAGCCAAGTTCATTGGAGATTTTGAGGTTTTAGCACTGGCAGAGTTAGATAGCTTCCCATTTCTATTGGGAGGTCCTCAGTGTTATGAAAATAATGTTGATTTTTAGTTCAATAAGGGTTATTTCAGTTTTGAAAACAAGGAGGAAAGACTTATTATACCTTTAACAGATGGAAAATATGCTCCCTATGTTGAGCCCTTGAGTGAAGAAGACCTGAATAGGATTTATGTATGCACCATCTGGGATATAGAGGTACTTGAGCCATATAAAGAAGGAATCTTTTAGTGGGAGGATGCATAGTCTTTAGTGATACTACAAGTATTGCTTGTGATAACTAGTCTCATAACACTTATGAGTTGGTAGGGTGCACAATGAAGAGCATATTTCCTAGGGGTAGAAAACCATGTTATATCAAGATAATAGGTAACAACTCAGTACCATGTTACACTAGGTAAGGATACCCTATGGTGTTCTTGCATGCCATGGACGAATGGTGGATAAACCCATTGGAGAGAAGGAATATGCTAGCATATACCCTACATGGGACAACAACTTGTTGGTGGGTAGTCCACAAGGTAATCTTGTAGGATGGAATGAAATTAGGATTTCTCTTGCTACTAGGTTCTTCAGGAGCAATGCACCTACTCAAATCTATACTTATCATGGTAATCAACCTATTTAGCACCACATTCATAAGTATGAGAGACTCTGAGGTTAGGGTTAGGAGGAATACCTGTTGAATGTCGAGATGGTGTGCGCGTACCGTAGAGAAAGATCAGGTTGACTGCGGAGAACTCCTTTTTGTCTTGGAAGGACTACCTGCAAATAAGAACACAAGACCACAAGATTTTAATTAGACAATAAATGAGGGAACTGCCTTGGGCCCAGGAAATATAAAACTTCCTTTCGAAGGTGGTCAGTTCCCCTGCTAATATGAATTAACACAAAAGACTGCAAAATATCAATTAAATTGTTTCGTTGAACTGGGTAGGGGAAAGGCTGGTTTTCTGGTTTTGATCAGAGGAACCGATGCCGGTTACTGATAACCGATGCCGGTTACTGATAACCGATACCGGTGGGTTCTAGGATCTTCTTGGTAGCTATGGTGTTTTGTAAGGCTGGTTTATGGATGATATTAGGAAATGGGATGATTAGAAGCAAAAGAATAATAGTTAGATGCAATGACACGTTGGGTAGTAGATTCAGAGACGGATTTAGGAGGACTGAAATTCACAGAGCATAAGAAATGTTATAACAGAGGACATGCAAGATGTGACTTACTGGTTTTGGCAAAGATGCAAGTTGATCTCCTTGGTTGTAAACACTTCTGGTATTCTCCACTCGTCTCTGCTTGGTCAAGTGAAGATCTGGACTCTGTTTCTCGCTCGCAATGCTCTCTGTTGATCCAAAATCCTTTGACTGATCTCCCAAAATGAAATTCCGATCCGTTGTTTTGGTTTGGGGAGCCCATTTACAGGGAACCGATGGCGGTTGCGTAACCGACGGCGGTCGAGTAGGAACCGGCATCGGTAAGGAAAAAGTAGGCTATTTTTAGTAAAATAGCCCACCTTCCCTGCTTTTCTCCCGAGAGATCAGTTGCGGGCTTGGTCAAGTGGCTAGAAGGTCGGCTTTGGGTGCGAGTAAGGAGGCATTAGTTATGGATGTGAGTCTAGACCAAGTCATGGGTCTTAATTAGGTTAGTTTAGGGTTAGGGCTAGGTCATGATGAGGTGGCAAAGTGAGGTGGCGGGTAAGGTGATGTGGATTTATCAATTATAAGGTAATTAATAAATAATTGTGTAAGGTTTAGGTAATGAGGTTAGGTTGCGAAATGGGATGCGGGTCACAAGGGGTCGTAAGACACAAATTTGGTGTCTACATTAGCCCCTTATTGTCGTGTAGCTTGTTCTGTAAAGCTGCGCGGACAATAATATGAAGTGGTTTCTCATGTTAAGGATATAGGTAATCCCCCTCAAATCTATCGCAGATTGAGTGAACGGGAAATCAGGGATAGGGTTGATAAAGGGTACATGTTGTAGAGAGGATGGTAAGGTGGTGGGGTAGGTCCAAGGAAGCAGACGCATGTTGAAATGCAATAGTACGACGAGGGTACATGATTTGACAAGCAAACCAGCAATGTGTAGGCAAAGGTCGATAGTTTATCCAAACAAGGGTGATATAATCCTGGTATCCAAGGCATAGGAAGTAGCTCCAGGGTATATAACAGGTGAGGTACAGGAACGTTTAGGCATGTTCGGCAGTACCAAATGGTTGGTTTGGTTGAGATAAACGTCACGGTCTAGGTCTAGGCAAAGTTGGTCGACAGATCAAGTCAAGGACCCTAATCATGCTAAAACACGAACAGGTGAGCTCGATTGAACAAAAGGTACATGATGGATGGATAAAATAAAACGTTGATTGTGGGTATGGTATTGAAGTGATACGGCCTTGGGTCAGGCCAAGTGGTTGGGCGGTGGCCCTGGGTCAGGTCATAAGGGTAGAGTGAGGCCTTAAGGGCCAAATGGTTAGGGAGGCCTTGGGTCGGGCCGGATGGGTTAGGGCGAGGCCTTGGGTCGGGCCAAATGTAGGTTAGGCCTTGGGTCGGGCCAAATGGTTGAGGCCTTGGGTCGGGCCAAATGGGTAGGTTGAGGCCTTGGGTCGGGCCAAATAGGTAGGTTGAGGCCTTGGGTCGGGCCAAATGGGTAGGTTGAGGCGGGCCTTGGGTCGGGCCAAATAGGTAGGTTGAGGCCTTGGGTCGGGCCAAATGGGTAGGGTTGAGGCCTTTAGGTCGGGCCAAAAGGTAGGTGAGGCCGTAGGTCGGGCCGAATTAGGTTGAGGCCTTGGGTCGGGCCAAATAGGTAGGTTGAGGCCTTAGGTCGGGCCGAATAGGTAGGTTGAGGCCTTAGGTCGGGCCGAATAGGTAGGTTGAGGCCTTAGGTCGGGCCAAATAGGTAGGTTGAGGCCTTAGGTCAGGCTGGACAAGTGAACAAATGGTGTGCAGCAAAGGTGGATAGAGGCGATATTGGTGAAAAAGAGGCAAGGAGTAAATAAGGGCAAAGAATGGGGTGAAAGTTGGGTAGAGAACCGATGTCGATTCTGCATGACCGATATCGGTTAAGGGACCGATACCGGTTCCTTAGGGCAAAATGAAACCGATATCGGTGAAAGGCGAAAAACCTATAAAAAGAAAAATACGGCTTGTCATTGTCACTTTTGTTATTTGCAAACCAAATCGACTTGTCTGACGTGGAGAGTTGGGATTAGAGGCTTGATTGAGTGAGGTGGAGCTATTGTATTGGCGGAGAGAGTTGATAGTGGGCCCGATTAAGGAGGAGGCAGCAGTTGATTGGCCGGGGACCCAGCAGATCAGGATTGGAGCCATGGCACAGGCAGGAGGAGCTGGAGGGGCTGGACCAGCTGGACCGCCACCACCCATCCCACCACGACGACGTGTCGTCGTTCGGGTAGATTCGAAACTCTTTAATTTGGTGATTTGGTTGTATTATGCTAAATTGGGGGTTTGGGTAGGAATTAACCTTTTTTAGGAAATAATGAGAAAATGGAAATGATTTGAAAAAGGGAGAGGGTAGATAGGCTAGATAGGCTAAGGTGGGTAGGTGGGTAAGTTTTTAGGGTATTTGGGTGGGTAGATGGGTAGAAATAGGTAAAAAATGGGTTTTGGGGGCCGCGCGGGGGTTCGGCTCCGGGAGAGGACAGTGACCGATGTCGGTCACTAAGCGACCGGCATCGGTCGCAAAATTGTAGGGAAAGGGACTGTTGTTGGTGACCGGCGTCGGTCATGTATCGGCCGGCGTCGGTGGCTTGGGTTGGGTTTTGGGTTTTTGGGTTGGGTTGTGAGGTGGAGGTGGGAGAAGGGTTTGGTGAAGGGTTGGGTTGTGGGTTTTTGGGGTTGGGTGTAGGGTTGTGGGGGGTGTGGGTTGGAGGTTGGGTTTTGGGTTTTTGGGCTTTTGGGTTGGGTTTGAGGTGGAGGTGGGAGAAGGGTTTGGTGTAGGGTTGGGCTTTGGTTTTTTTTTTGGGTTGGGTTGTGGGTCGGTGTGGGTGTTGGGTTGGGGGTTGGGTTAGGGGTGGAGAAGGGTTTGGTGTAGGGTTGGGTTGCATGTGTTTTGTTGGGGTTTTGTTTTTGTTGGTTTTGGGTGGGATGGTTTTGGGTTTTTAGGGTGGTAGGTTGCTAGAGGGGGGTGGGAGAGAGTCGGGGTATGGTCGGGGGGATAAAAAAGGGTATTTAGATGATAAAGTAGATGTTGTAATAAAGAGTAGGTCTAAGGATGTGGGTTGGTTTTGCAGGCACGTCAGCAGTTGACGATGCGGGATAGGATGCCCCCGCTGTTGGTGCGGATGAGGCCACACGTATCTGCGGCTCATTGGGCCATCATGCGCGAGGTGGGACTCGGTGGAGTCCAGAGGTACAGAGCGATAGAGAGAGATCACAGCCTGATGGTCGCCCTCATCGAGAGATGGGATCCGGCGACCAATGTGTTCCATCTCCCGACTGGGGAGATGACCGTCACATTGGAGGATGTGTATCGCATCCTTCGGTTACCTATCGAGGGAGAGGCAGTCTTCCAGGTAGATTCAGAGACTGCCATGGACAGCATACTGCAGGTTTTTGGGGATGCAGCCGCGCTACTGACCTACCATAGCGCGAGTATCGGGTACGGTGACATGTACCGTGCGCATCGACACGAGACACGACTGGCTGTGTTGATGATGGTTGGGATCACCTGCTTCGCCCTCCCGGACTCAGAGGGAGGCCGCTTCCCATGAGCATTGATGGGGGTGCTGCTGGAGATGGTGGAGGAGCACACCTGTTACGCCTGGGCACCAGTATATCTGGTGCAATTATACAGGGAGCTATGGGGCTATCGCCGGAGGAGGCGATTTGGTATTTGTTCTACATTTTTGTTGCATTGTTGGGCATACGAGCACATCGTATGCATCAGGCCAGTAGGGTTACCCCAGCAGCCAGGGCCACAGGTCATATACCGATATGGCTTTCAGAGGTGGTTGGGGGTCGTGGGCCAGCCACGAGCAGTTATGGCAGGTCGGGATGTGGCATACTATAGACATTTGCTAGAGGGCCTTACAGCAGTAGACATTGTATGGAGACCCTACAGAGGTCACCATCCTGGCAGAGGAGCCCGCTTACAGTTGCGCCTAATCCAGTACACATTCTGGATAGCAGGACGGAGGCCAGGAGAGTACGAGCGGATACCCCTGGAGAGGGTACGCAGGCAGATGGGGCTGCGACAGGACGAGCCACCTCCCTTTCCTCAGTACAGGAGAGATGATGTAGAGGCCCCACTGCCTGCACCACAGCCTTTGGATCCAGATTGGGTAGCAGAGAGGCCAGCAGGTGAGGGTGTAGATGATGCTGGGTGCACGGGAGCATACAGGGTGTGGTGGGCTGGGCAGAGAGCAGCCAGGATAGTACCGCCTGCACAGCCAGACTTGGCTGCAGTGATAGGAGAGAGAGATCAGCTCAGGGGTCAGGTGCAGCTCTTACAGGGGCAGCTAGCTGCAGCACAGGCACAGATAGGTGTCTTACAGGGGCAGCTAGCCCAGGCTCAGGCACAGGCACAGGCAGCACCACCACCAGCACCACAGCCACAGGTGCAGGTACAGGTACAGGCAGCAGCACAGGTACCAGCACCACCACCAGCAGCGGTACAGCCACAGCCCCAGGCACAGGTACAGGTACAGGTACCACAGCCACAGGCACCACCAGCGGCACCAGCACAGGCACAGGGGGCACTGGTAGTAGGTGTCAGGGGACCAGCCCCAGTACCTACGGTGGCTCGAGAGCGTTACATGGAGGCTAGAGCGGAGGCCCGATACTATCAGGATATTCTTGATGGTACCGGGGCTGATTATCAGCCCTATGCGGCACATAGAGCAGAGACCTCTCGGAGCCAGAGGTCTCAGGGAGGTGCAGCCACAGCTGGTGGGTCCGTCACAGGCAGGAGGCGAGAGGCACCACAGGGACCAGCGGGGAGAGGTGCCGAGGGCGGTGGGGAGAGCTGAGGGATCCCAGACATGGTTTTTGTATTTAGAGATGGGCACCGGTCTGCGAACCGGGTGTATTGATAGAGGCCTGCGTGCCTATGTATTATTCATGTATTCATTTATTCATTTATTGTATACCGGCCTGCGAGCCGAGTAGGGGTTGTATAGTGGATACCGGCCTGCGAGCCGAGTATATATCTATTTTTGATACGAGGGACCGGCCTGCGAGCCGAGTCGAGATTTTTTGACAGTTATTGCGGCCTGCGTGCCGGCTTTGGTGGATTATGAGATCACAGAGGCCCCGATGTAGGGCACATTGTATTTTTGAAAATTTGTATATATATAGAGACGATGTTTTGATCCACATGCAGTGTTCAAAATGTGTTTAAATATTTTGTTAATGGTTGGTAATATATAATGTATGATAAGTTTTAGTTGACATGTTGATAGATGGATGATGTTGATGTTTTTGTTTTTGCACGTATATATGAATGACAGGTTATGTGATGAATTGTTGGTTTTGTGACATTGTGATATATGTAACTGATGAGTTGGATCCAAATGATGTATAGATTGATAGTTGCTTGATATCCGTAGTTGATGGTTTGTGTATTTGTATAAAATAAATGATGTTAATGAAAGTGTAATGCTATATGTGGTGGATGAACAAATGTGGTAAATTGTGTTGTTTATGCAGGAAAAGAGGCGGGCGCGACAAAAATTTAGGTGAGAAATGAAGAAAAGAACGCTGTTGAGAAAAGATAGGTGTGTAACCGATATCGGTTAAGGAACCGATATCGGTAGCTGATAGACCGATATCGGTTAAGTAACCGATACCGGTTATTTAGGTATGAGCTTTTCTAAAAATAGAAAAGCTAGGGTGGCAACTTAAGTTTTAATTTTAGAGCCATGCAAGAGGTTAAATACGCGAACGCGACGCTTTTTGACGACTGAGACAGGTATTTGCATGAGAGATTTGAGTGATAAGGAGAAGAGAGACAGGAATTTGTATGAGAGATTTGGGTGATAAGAAAAGAGACTGGGAAGGTGAATGCGATCGGAGATTCAGAAAGTAGAAAGGTGAATTTGAAAAGAGTGGTGATAATGGCAGGACGAGGAGAAACATCCAGCAGGCAGGGACAAGAGGGAAGACAAGGGCCACCTCAAGCTACTGCAACCCCAGAGGTAAATGTTTTGGTTGTGATTTGATTTTTGCATGTGTTATGAATAAGAGATTAAGTGGGTAGATATGAAGAAGAAAACATGATAGCAAGGGTTATAGGTGAGGTAAGTGTTACGTGGTAGGTAATCAAGGGTTTCGGGTATGTCTGTGTATACAGAGAGGAATAAACGAGCAATTTATTGTCGTAGGTGGTTGTTTTAGGCAAGATGTATGTAATTGACAGTGACCGGTAGCGGTTAGAGGTAACCGGTATCGGTTACTGAACCGATACCGGTTATGTATAACCGATACCGGTTACTGGAGGAATTTCCAGAATGTTTGAAAAACCCTGACGGATTGAATGGTTGTTTGTTGTTTTGGTGTATGCAGGCAGAGGCAGGATTGAGGATGAATGATAGTGTGCCAGCGCTGTTGTCACGAATCCGAGCGGATGTAACACCAGCTGAATGGACATTGATAAATCGTTTGGGGTTAAGTGGAATCCGCTATTATTCACGAATTGCACGGAACCATGCTATGTTGCAGGCATTGATTGAGAGATGGAATCCCGAGACAAATACCTTTTATCTGCCAACAGGGGAGATGACAGTAACATTGGAAGATGTGTTTCGGATTTTGAGACTCCCTATTACAGGAGAACCAGTATATCAGGCACTACCTAGCGCGGCACGGGGAGCGATAACAGCAGTATTTGGTCCATACGCACGAGATTTGACACAGCGAGGTTTATCCTTTACGTATGGGGTAATGTATGCAGCACACCCTGAGGAGACAAGGTTAGCAGTGATATTAATGATAGCGGTAGGGTATTATGCATTACCGAGGGCAGAAGGAGGAAGATTTCCAAAGGCATTGATGTGTGTTATCTGGGAGATGGTAGAAAGGAACGTTACGTTTGCATGGGCACCTGCATATTTGGCGGAGCTATACAGGGGTTTATGGGCTTGTAGGCGAAATCACAGGACGACGCTGGATTGTTCATACTTATTACACTGTTGGGCCTATGAGCACATTGTTTGTGTGCGACCAATAGGCCAATCCCTCCAGGCAGGAGAGACCGGAGTACAGAGGTTGGGATTCAGACGATGGGTCCAGACAGAACAAGAGGCCAGATCCCAGGCCGTGACGGGTGATATTGAGTATTACAGGCAGGTATGGGAGAGAGTGACGGTTGCGGATATCTGTTGGAGGCCTTACGGTAACTATATGGTAACAGAGAGCATAGCTGAGGAGTTAAGGGGTGTAGAGCGAATGAGGTGGATCGCGGGGCACAGGCCAGGTGAATATGAGAGGATTCCTATAGATCGCGTGCGGCGACAATTTGGATTTGTGCAGGATATACCCCTGGCTTATAGACCATATATGAGGATCGACGCCGAGGCAGCATTCTCACCTCCCCGGCCAACACCTCCAGAAGGGCCTGAAGAGGTAGCAGCCGATCGCAGGGTAATGGATGCAGGAACGACAGAGGCCTATAGATTATGGTGGGTAGCAGAACTGCGAGGTGTACGTGAGCGCCCTGACATAGCGGTGATTACAGCAGAGAGGGATCGTCTGCAGCGTTTGGTTCAGCAGCTCCAAACGCAGGTGAATGAGACAAGAGGATTGTTAGTGGTTGCGGAGTCACGGGCGGAGAGACTAGAGGCTGGAGTCCTCCATGCGAGAGGGCGTATTCATATGTTACAGGAGAGATTGGTAGATCAGTGGGCGGTACCAATAGCCGTGGTACCTTTGAGGACAGAGAGGCCCGGCGAGAGGGGTCGACGATCACGATCATCACCTAGTTCGGGATGAGGCGTGAGGGTCTGAGTAAATGTTAGCAAGGTATAAGAATAAATAAGAGTACCGACCTGCGTGTCGATGATAGAGAAGATGTATTTGTTTAACATCTAAATAAAACGAGATATGTATGTTGATTTGAGTTATAATAATAAGAATGTTTTCGTTTTGACTTTCGGTGTTTTGAAAAAGGATAAAGAGGAATGTGATTAAATAGAAATACACAAAAATATTTATATTTACCACACATGATAGGTTATGGTAGGGGATGGTCGAGCTAACCTTGGGAGACCCCATGTCTCCGAAGTGCTGCCTACATAGCCCTTTGCACAAAGCAAGGAGGGGCCTCAGACCGATGTAGTTCTCCCTTAGGATCAGGGAGAGGCGAATTCAGGCAATTTGGTACGGTTTAGGCAATTGGTTGGTTGGTAAAAATATTAAGATTAGTAAAGGTAAGGTTGATGGTGTTGGTAATGAATTGGTGATGTTGTAAAAGGTATAAGGGAAGCGAAAGTTAGCCTACCCAAGTAGTAGGGAATCATGTCCTGATTAAGGTCAACACACAATCCTAGATGCGAGGCAAAGCAGAAAGAGTGCTCCGTAGGTGAAAAGAGCTAAACAAACCACACAACGTAGAACGAGCTTGAAGCCCTAGGTACCGTGCATAGACGAGAAGTCAATAGGTGAAAAGAGTTGTATGATCACAATATATCAGGTGTACGTCACGTCCCTTGAGTTTGAAACAGATGGTGAGGTGAGGTGGATGATATAGCTGAGGTACGGAGAACTCATTACAAAGTGAGTGTTCTGACAAAAGAGAACCTACCCTAAATAGACAAGTCCATGACTCAAAAGTCCTTTTGAATGAGGCTTTTATTTTATTGAATGTAGACTGATCGATGCGGGAAGTCTACAAGGGATATTGATTGTATTATTCTTGAGGTCTTCACGAAGCTGATCAATGCGAGAAGCTTCTGATAAAGGCTGACTGTGTATAGCTGTCCTTCGAGGGAGCAGTCTATTTATAGTAGCAGATATGATTTTAATGCATAGCTGTCCTTCGGGGGAGCAGTCTATATATAATAGCAGCAATAGTTCGGCATATAGCTGTCCTTCGAGGGAGCAGTCTATATTTAATTTAGATGACTAGATGTTCTTTTGGCGTGAAGCATCTAGTTTAGTAGGAAGTTTGACTCAAGAAAATCCCATAAGAATACGGCTTATTTTAATACTTTGAAGTCATGGACTAGACTAAAAAGGGGAAGGCATCATCAAGGGGAGGTGAGAATCAAACTATGTGAGCTTGATTGTTATTATGAGGTGTAGGAAACAGAGTGTATGTAGTGGTAAGTGAGCTCAAGGGACGAGCGGCAGGTAGATAAGAAGTGATATAACACTAATTTCAACAGTAGAATGGTCGAAGATGCAAGGCATTAAGGGGTTCAGGCTCAGGTTTACCATTAAGCGAAGCTAAACGATAAGTACCAGATCCATAGGTGTGAGTGATTATATAAGGCCCAATCCAATTGGGAGCAAATTTTCCACGTTTGCTCTTTTCTAGTTTGGTTACATGTTGATTCTCTTTGAGGACAAGATCACCAACCTTAAAGGTACGCTCATGAAGTCGCTTATCATAAGCACGTTTAATGCGTTTTTGATAGATTTGAAGGTGATCAAGAGCTGTAAGACGGCGTTCGTCAAGAAGCTCCAATTGGGCTAACCGCTCTTGGCGGAAATCATCGTTGGTGAGAATATCCTGAAGAGATATTCTAAGGGAGGGTATTTGTATTTCGAGAGGCAAAACAGCCTCGGTACCGTATACCAAAGAAAAAGGTGTGGCATTAGTAGAGGTACGAATGCTAGTACGATAAGCCCAAAGGGCAAAGGGAATGTGATCGTGCCAATTTCTTCCGGATTCATTGACAACTTTCATGAGGATTTTGGTTAGTGTTTTATTAGAGGACTCGGCTTGCCCATTGGCTTGTGGATAGTAGGGTGATGAGAAGCTAAGTTTGATACCAAAGTTGTCGCAAAGGTCTTGCAACAACTTGTTTTTGAAAGATTTTCCATTATCTGTTATCAGGCGATGAGGAACACCAAAACGACAGATAATGTGGTGGTTAATGAACTCGACAATTTTTTCTTTTTTGATTGAAATGAGTGGAATAGCCTCCACCCATTTTGTGTAATATTCGGTCGCTGTGATTATCCAACGGTGACGTTGTGAAGAGGTCGGGTGAATCTCACCAATAAGGTCTAAACCCCATTGTGAGAAGGGCCAAAGATCTCGAGCGATCTGGAGCGGGTGGCTAGGAGTATGTTGAAGGTTGGCATGTTGCTGACACATAACACAACGCTTAACATATTCGTAGCAGTCGTTATTGAGAGTAGGCCAATAATAACCAAGGCGAAGGATTCGTTTGGCCACGGCAAGGCCGCTAAAATGTCCACCACAAATACCGTCATGGACCTGTTGGATGGTATGAGTGGCCTCCGCGCCAGTTAGACAGCGAAGGAGGATGCCATCAAAGCCACGTTTATAGAGGAGTCCCCCCATGACAACATAACGCGAAACACTTTTAAGAAAAGCACGTTTGCCGTTACTAGTAAGGTCAGGTGGGAGGACAGAGATTGTAAGGTAGTCGTGAAATTGGTGGTACCAGGTATCCTGTGAATTAGTAGACACAGTATTTATCATACAAACTACCGGGGTTGAATAGGATGGGGCAAAAAGTTGTTGGACCACGACGAATAATTCAGAGTCAGTTGGCGCGGCGGGAATTTGCGAGGCTAAGCAAGCCATAGTATCCGCAAATTTGTTAGTGGAGCGGGGAATGGTTTGTATAGAATAGTGAGTAAATAAGGCTAGAAGTGAATCCACGTAGTGTTTGTATTTTTGAAGCTCCTCATTTTTACATTGGTAGATGCCCATAACTTGATTGACTACCAATTGAGAGTCACCGAAAATATTGATAGATTTGATACCTAAGTGCAGCGCAACCTGGAGACCCAGAACAAGGGCCTCGTATTCCGCTGTATTATTAGTGCAAGGGAAATCGAGTCGGAATGAAAGAGGCATAGGCTCAGCGTCGAGAGGAATAAGAACAACGCCAGCTCCTCCGCCACGATGGCATTTGGAGCCATCGAAGAAGAGGGTCATTGGGTACGACTCCTCCGTGAGGGAAAGAGTAGCGATGAGTTCGTCGGGAAATGTGAAATTGGTAAATTGTTCCCCAGGTAAAGGAGCTTCCGCAAGTTGGTCTGCGATGGTTTGTCCTTTGATTGATTTCTGGTGGACAAACTCAAGGTCGAGGTCGGCGAGAAGCATGAGCCATCTGGCAATGCGTTGGTTCAGATGAGGTTTGGCATACATGTAATGGATGGGGTCTGTATTGGTGATGACGAAAGTCTTGTGATTTAGAAGGTAGTGTCGGAGTTTGGTGGCCACGAATGATAGGGCTAGGCATAACTTTTCTATATGTGTGTACCTAGTCTCATAGTCCACCAAAGTACGACTTATATAATAAACGGCTTGTTCGCGATTCTCAGAGTCACGATGTGCAAGCATGGCTCCTACAGCGTGGTCGGTGGCGGAAAGGTAAAGGTAGAAAGGGCGGTCGTCTTGGGGTGGGATAAGCACGGGTGGCTGCAAGAGATAGGATTTGAGAGCTTCGAAGGCTTGGTGACATTCTTCGCTCCATTGGAATGCAATATCCTTTTTAAGGAGGTGATGGAAAGGTTGACATCGATCCGAAAGTTGGGAGATGAAACGTCGGATAGATTGGAGCTTACCTTGTAAACTACGCAATTGTTTGAGATTTTTGGGTGGGGGCATTTCTAGGATAGCTTTGACTTTAGATGGATCGACCTCAATGCCACGCAAAGAGACGATAAAGCCAAGAAGTTTTCCCGAAAGAACACCAAAGACACATTTCTTTGGTTGAAGGCGGACAGAATATTGTAACAGGCGATCAAAAATAATGGTTAAAACATCGAGATGTTCACTACGATGTTTAGACTTGCCGAGAAGATCGTCGACATAATCTTCAAGGATAGTGTGCATAATGTCATGAAAAATGTAGGTCATAGCCCGCTGATAGGTAGCACCAGCATTCTTAAGGCCAAATGGCATGACACGATAACAGAAGGTTCCCCAAGGAGTTATGAAGGCAGTTTTATGTTGATCGGCAGGGGCAACCAAAATTTGGTTGTATCCTGAAAAGCCATCCATGAGAGAGAGCATCTCATGACCTGCAGTTAGATCAACAAGTTGGTCAATGCTAGGTAAGGGGAAGTCATCCTTGGGGCAAGCGAGATTAAGATCTCGGAAATCCGTGCATATCCGAAGTCCCCCTGTCGCTTTAGTGACAGGTACGATGTTAGAAATCCATTGAGGGTAGTCGATAGGCAGGATGAAGGAAACAGAAAGGAGTCGTTGGAGCTCCTCTTTGACCAAGAGAGCAATGCGTGGATGCATTTTTCTCAATTTCTGTTTAATTGGCTTGGAATCGGGGTTTCAGGGTGATGTTATGGACGGCAATGTCAGGATCAATTCCTGGCATGTCAGCATAGGACCAAGCGAAAGCTTGGTTGCGAGCACGGAGAAAGGTAGTAAAGGCGGCTTGTTCTGATGTGTTAAGGGATTGTCCAATCTTCACAATGTGAGGATCCTCCTCCGTGTGGATGTTGATTTCTATGGTAGATTCGTTCAGCATGGTTTGGGTTTCAGATGGTAAGGCTCGTTGAATATAAGAATCATCCGCGCCAAGGTAAGTGAGGATGGAGTCGTCATCCTGGCATTCAACAACATTAATCAAAGGCGAATCCTCTTCGATCATGTCTGGATACAGAAGGGGAAGAGAAGATGGGTCGTCATTATCGCGTTGATAAGTGAGAGGACCTATGAAGATAGCATTTATGAAAAAAAAAAGTTAGGAGGGATGGATTCAGGGTCTATAGATTCTGTGGGTGATGATGGCAAAGTGGGTGATGATGGTTTGGTAGGGGCGACGTCTTCTTCTTCCAGGATACAGCTGACAGGAGGTGTCTCCTGTGTAGGTGTTTCGGGAAAACCGAGACCACTGCGATCATTATGTTTACGGGTAGTCACGGGAATGAGTGTATGTCGGCCTTGTTCGTAAAGGCCAAAACCAAAGCCTTTCCACGCACAGCGAGTCAAGAAGGTGAGGGCGAAACGACGATTTGTCAAGTATTGAAAATCGGATTGGAAGGGAACCACACCAAGAGGAGGTTCAGGGGTAATGGAGGATGCGTCAACACCCCCATACGTTAGGTTAGTGCGGCAATGGGGTGGTCCGTAAGAGATTACCTCCCCCACGCGACGGTCGTAGGTGGGATGTGCATGTAATTGTCCGTACTCCTGCGGGGTAGGGAAAGAACTAACGTTATATAGGCGGTACTCCCCCAGCGTAAGGCGCTGAAAAACATCTACTAAGGGGTCGGAGGTTGGAATGTTAGCTGCGGGAAGGGAAGTGGTTTTTGCGATGGTGGTTTCATCAGTTGAAGGCGTAGGCGCGGTTGAGGTGGATGGTTGAGGTACATTTGAAGAGGATGGTTGGGTTGAATGTATGGGTGTCTTGATTGGTATAAGCACATCGTTAGGGCGGTATAACATATTGCAGGTTTTAAAGGGGGGAGGGTCAGCTTTTACGGTGTAGGACTTCCCCTCGTACTCAAATTTTATGCATCTATGTAATGTTGAGGGAACGCATCCCATGGCTCGGATCCAAGGACGACCCAGCAATATATTATATTGGAACTCTCCCTCCAAGACATAGAAGAGTTCGGGTAAAGTACGTGGTCCTACCCGAATGTTGAGGATCACGGTGCCTAAGGTAGAAGTAATAGCGTCATTGAATGACCGCAACATGATGGGGTTGGCACACATGCAACTAGAAGGGATATTCATTTGTTGGAAGGCTTTTGAAGAGATGATGTTTAGGCTAGCGCCCCCGTCAATCATAACCCGACGTACTCGAATGTCTCGGACGTAAGCGGAAATGAAAAGGGCAGGGTCAGGGTCTTCTGTACCAAAGTCAACAATTTCATCTTCAGAGAAACTGACTGCAGCAGCTTGTGGTATAGAGACAGAAGTGATTGGAGTAGTGGGCTGTTTAGTGAGAGAGGCAACGTGATTGGGTGTTAGAATGGAGGCGACAGGCAGGGTTTCATTAGGTAAAACCTCTATCCCTTGAAGGATCTCAACGAGAGCTTGTCGATGAGATTCAGAAGTCTGAATGAGATCATACAGTGTCATTTTTACGGGCGATTGGTGAAGCTGTTTAATCATATTTCGGTGGGCAATGCCATTAGAGACGGGATAGGCGGGTCCGCGAATGACCACTTTAGGTGGTGGTGCAATCGGGATGTTTGACGGAGAAAGAGATGCCGCAGGTGTGTTTTCTTTTGCTTTCCCATTGTTTTTCTGCCCTCGAGTAGCGACACTAATCATATTAATCTCGTAGACCTGAGATGAGGAAGATGGTTGGGATAACTCATGGTCTTCAAGAGGTGGGGTTGTAATAATGATAGATCTTGGTGAGGCGGGGACAGATGGTATAGGAGAGGGAATGGAAACTAAAGGTCTCTCCCTTCGTAAGTTGTCTTTCTTAATCTTTCTATCCGGGAGAGGTGACTGACGAAGGATGGTTTTTAGAGCTTTGCATCCCTCCACATCATGTCCTGGTGTGCGGTGATAAGCGCAGATTTTAGACTCATCGTAACCCATAGGTCGGGGTTTAGACGGGTCATAAGGTCTAAGTGGAGGTAGGGAAATGGTCGCATTCTCCACCAACATAGCAAGGATTTTGGCGTAAGATCCTTTGAGTGGGTCAAAATCGGAAGAGGATGAGGGTATTGGTTGTGCGGGTTTTGGTAATGTTTGGGCATGATTGGTTCGCACGGGTGGTGGTTTAGCCGAGGGGTGTTGATACGTGGTTTTCACTAAACGTGATTTCTTTGGCGTAGAAGCTATGTTGGATGATGAGGCCGCAGATGATGTGGTATCAGAAAACAACCACGGGGAAATAGGAGTGACCGAAAACAAATCTTTTGATGATGGAATTTGTTTAGGGTTGATAGGTGGACAGGATACGCGGAGTGACGGTGTTGCTATACCCTGGAATTTCTGTATAGGTGCGGAAGGCGTAGGTTGTTTTGAAGAAAACGCAGGAGGTATGATATATTGATGTAAGGTAGAGGGATGGGGTCCCAATATGGAAGGTAGGTATGACGATGATGGTTTTGATTGTGATAGGGGCACGGATTGAGTTTGTCTCCTAGGTGGCGGGGCGGATTTATTTTTGGATAGATCGAGTCGCTTAGGCGGGTGCGTTAGACTGGGCATTGGTGAGGTCCCAAGCGTAGGGGAAGATCTGGTTAAGTTGATAGAAGTGGACGGGGCATTTGGTAGAGGTGAGGGGGGTGAAGGTGAGAACAGGGGCATTTTAAGCTTCTGTAAACACTTCGGGTATATGGTGGAGACATCAGGATCAGTCATTTGCATTTGAGTAGAAAAAGGGGTACTCAAACGTTCCCATAGGGCCTGTCTATCTTCTGTGGAATGACAGTCTCCAGGTGTGATTTGTAATTTTTGTACGGAAGAAAGGTGGGTTGTAATTCCAGTCCACTGCGGGTGTGATACAAGGGGTAGATGAGGCGCTGTATCAATAGATGTTAAGAGGTCAACAGGTCGCTGAAAAGATTTAGGCGATGAAGAACTAATAGGTAAGAGGGCGTGTTTGAGGGGGTCCGTTATGGTTAAAGAAGTTAGTGATGTCGGTGTAAGAAGTTTCTCGTCTAAAGGTGACAAAAGGAGTGGCGAGCTCTCCTCTTGTGCAGCAAGAGCGGTAGAAGGGGACGTTTGGGAAATAGATAAATTAGATAACATCCGCTCACAGTCTTGTAGGGATGTGGTGTAAGAAGACTCATCGATGAGAAGAGAAGTCCAGGCAGTTAACTCTTTTATGGGTAAAGGAATGATTTCACTTTGGCTTGATGGTGGTGAAGGAGGTTCAGACTCCTGTGTTGGTGGAGAGGCTTGATTCAAAAAAATTTCAATAGAGGCTTTTGGCTGAGAATCGAAGACTGCATGGATCTCATGAACACTCTCCTCGGCTAAGATATCTTGGTTTACGTTACTGTTGGACGAGTGATTCGGGAATGGCTTGTTGAAAATTTTCAGATTTCGGTTAGCAGGGGCGTTAGGATTATCGAGGGTTATATCCCCCGCATCAACCATTTCCTGCACTATGTTTTTCAACATCTTGCAGTTTTCATGACTATGTCCTTTTACGCGGTGAAAGTTACAAAAGTCATTTTCTTTGTACCAGGAAGGTATTGCGCGGGTGGAGTCAAACCCAGAGTGAGGTTTAACAGGGGGCAAGGTGATAGCCCCAGCTTTGAGCAATTTCTCCAGGATGACGCCATAAGTTTCTCCCAAGGGAGTGTAATTGATGGGCTCGGCTTTGTACTTATAGGTGGTTTTCGGCGGAGTATTGGACGGTGTTTGAGATTTGACCATTACCGCGTGGACAGCTCCTTTTGATTTAGAAGAAGTGGACGCGTGAGGAGTGGTGGTGTTTGGCTTGTTGGTAGAATCAGGAGTTCGGAAATTGGGGTTTTTGTTACGCAACCGCAATTTCTCTTCTTCTAAGGCTCGAATTTCTAGTTTCCGAGCCATGGTAAAGGCCTCGTCGAATGTGCGGAAAGTTTGAATTTGG
The DNA here is from genome assembly GCA_019776745.2 of Taxus chinensis. Taxonomy (NCBI): domain Eukaryota; kingdom Viridiplantae; phylum Streptophyta; class Pinopsida; order Cupressales; family Taxaceae; genus Taxus; species Taxus chinensis. The sequence goes on from CM034150.1 coordinate 826,322,143, forward strand.
AGGGTAGGGGAGATGTGCTTAGCGCAGGCCGCGTAAATAGTTCGATAAGTTTGGTTTGAGGCAAGGCATACGTAAGTTGGTTGATAAGGCCCCGCCATCGTCCAACGAAATCTGCGATAGATTCGTCTTCAAATTGTCGGATGGCATAGAGGTCGGTGATAGATACTTTCTTGGCAATGTTAATGGAGAAATGATCCAAGAAAGATTGGGCTAGTTGGTTAAAAGAGAAGATCGAGTGCTGGGTTAAAGCACTGTACCACTCCAAGGCGGGGGTCCTGATAAGGACATGGGAAAGGTGCGGAGTAACAAGGCATCATCATGGGCAATCAAATAACAAGCATGTCTAAATGATCGCAAGTGTTGTTGAGGATCCTCTTTACTGTTAAAACGAGTAAATTTTGGCAACTCCCATTGAGGAGGATATGAATGAAGGGGGACAGAAGGGTGAATGGGCTCCCGACAAACTTGCTCGTATGTCAAGGCGCTACGACTTCCCGAAACAGAAGCCTCCAGGTTTTGCATTTTGTCCATCATTTGTTTGATGAAATCTGTGGTTGGATGAGATGATGGTGCGGTTGTGGTAAACGGAGGCAAGTTGGACCAAGGGCTTCCGCTGGACAATGGTGGGGCTAAGTGTTGATAAGGTATGGAGGATGAGTATGTTGGAGCAACAGAATAGGGATGTCCCATATAAGGTGTTGAGGTTACTGGATACGTGTATGGGAATGAAAAGGTAGGCGGAGCTTGAGAAGGAAAGCTCGTGTGAATAGGTGGCAGAGAGTAAGTCATGAATGGAGTGGTCTGAAAGAGAGATGAGGTAGGGGCAGTTGGTGGTAACGATACGTGGGGTCCAAGATTAACCAAAGGAAAGCTAATCGGGGTCGTATGAACCTCTGAAGCCGTCGGATTGGGAGACGGGGCTAGAGATGCAGGAAGTAAGGCAGTGTTATCAGGAGGAGTGGGAGCTAAATGAGCAGCTATACTAATAGGCATGCCAATAAGGAGCTGACCATCAGGCGTACGGTCAGGGGCATGAGACAAATAGTATTGTACAGCGCTGGGATTAGCATCCAGAAATTTGGCAAAGTCCTTGTCTCCTACAGGAATTTGGGGGATCTCACTGGTGTCCGTAGGGTTCCCTATAGAATGTGAAGGGGGTGATTCAGGCAAAGACACAGAGCAGGCATGTGAAACCATGGCGGCGGCTTGCTTCCGAGTGATGACAACCATGGACAAGAACACACAGGAAAGTTTCAATCTATCAAGAACAAAAACAACCTCAGAATGATGAATTTGGCAAGTTGCTGGTTTGTCAGGGGCTGATGAAGACAGTAACCGATATCGGTTTAATAACCGGTGTCGGTCAGAGAGCAAACGACGTCGGTCAGTTAACCGATGCCGGTGTTAAAAGTCTAGGATAAGAAGATATAAAAGGCTGCTAATTTGATTTTTAGCAACGTTGAGTATATTTATCAACTTATTGATCACAGAAGACAAAGTATGACAGAGAAAACAGAATTTGAAAACAAGCAAGATGCACACGCAAATCTAGAGACTAATCCTAGGGTTAATTTTAGTTATCGTGGGCTTATGCCTTCAGACGTAGAGATGATGTCAGAATCCTAAACAACAAGACCTAGGGGAAATGTCAAGTTTGTTTTGGCTTATAAGGTTACCTCAATCGGGCGGAGGAATACCACGGAAAAGGGGGGAATGTTTGGGCTGTTGTGTTAATTGTGAAGTGATTCGGTATGTGTTGTGCAGTGAAACTAGGGTTAATTTCCTGTCAATACCGTGGATATCACCCCCACGTGTACGACCTGTTACTTAATCTATGTTCACTGGAATTGAAGAACAACAAGCAGGAATGCAATGCATGTGTTTTAAACCCAAATCGAAAATTATGTTCGATGAAGCAAGAGAGATGACTTTCACTAATGCGAAACTAGGAAAGCAAGACAAATTCTTTACGAAATATACAACAAAAGCAGCAACAGCAAATATGCTTCCTAAAATGAAAATAAGCAAGAGAAAGAAACCCAAAATGGGTCCCACCGGGCGTGCCAAAATGTTTCACTCGGAAATGTTTCGGCTTCTGGGAATAGAGTTGCTTCTATCCTTTCATTCCTTTTAGAAACAGATGAGGTTAGGGTTAGGAGGAATACCTGTTGAATGTCGAGATGGTGTGCGCGTACCGTAGAGAAAGATCAGGTTGACTGCGGAGAACTCCTTTTTGTCTTGGAAGGACTACCTGCAAATAAGAACACAAGACCACAAGATTTTGATTAAACAATAAATGAGGAAACTGCCTTGGGCCCAGGAAATATAAAACTTCCTTTCGAAGGTGGTCAGTTCCCCTGCTAATATGAATTAACACAAAAGACTGCAAAATATCAATTAAATTGTTTCGTTGAACTGGGTAGGGGAAAGGCTGGTTTTCTGGTTTTGATCAGAGGAACCGATGCCGGTTACTAATAACCGATGCCGGTTACTAATAACCGATACCGGTGGGTTCTAGGATCTTCTTAGTAGCTATGGTGTTTTGTAAGGCTGGTTTATGGATGATATTAGGAAATGGGATGATTAGAAGCAAAAGAATAACAGTTAGATGCAATGACACGTTGGGTAGTAGATTCAGAGACGGATTTAGGAGGACTGAAATTCACAGAGCATAAGAAATGTTATAACAGAGGACATGCAAGATGTGACTTACTGGTTTTGGCGAAGATGCAAGTTGATATCCTCTACTGCAAGCACTTCTGGTTTCTTCACTCGTCTCTGCTTGGTTAAGTGAAGATCTGGACTCTGTTTTTCACTCCCAAATGATCTCTATTGATTCAAAATCATTCGACTGATCTCCCAAAAATGAAATTTCGATCCGTTGTTTTGGTTTGGGGAGCCCATTTACAGGGAACCGATGGCGGTTGCGTAACCGACGGCGGTCGAGTAGGAACCGGCATCGGTAAGGAAAAAGTAGGCTATTTTTAGTAAAATAGCCCACCTTCCCTGCTTTTCTCCCGAGAGATCAGTTGCGGGCTTGGTCAAGTGGCTAGAAGGTCGGCTTTGGGTGCGAGTAAGGAGGCATTAGTTATGGATGTGAGTCTAGACCAAGTCATGGGTCCTAATTAGGTTAGTTTAGGGTTAGGGCTAGGTCATGATGAGGTGGCAAAGTGAGGTGGTGGGTAAGGTGATGTGGATTTATCAATTATAAGGTAATTAATAAATAATTGTGTAAGGTTTAGGTGATGAGGTTAGATTGCGAGATGAGATTATAAACCATTCAACAGTTAGGCGTGAGGTGTTGGACAGTGCAGATAAGACCACACGTGCATATCATTAACCTATGAAGACAAAGAAAGTGAATATTAGATCAGATCCTGAGCCTAAGGAGACCATAATTAGGGGTTGTTGGTCAGACTCTGAAGTGGAGAAAATCATAAAGTTACTATGGGATTATCAAGATTTATTTCCTCGGGGGTACTATGAGCTTAAAGGCATGCATAAACTATTAGGGGAGATGAGAATAAAGCTTAGAGAGGGTGCACACCTAGTTAGAAAGAGACCCTACAAGACGAACCCAAACTTGCATGAAAATGTCAAAGAAGAGATTGACAAAATGTTAAAGTTTGGAATCTTCAAGCCCCTAGATGAGTCAGAATGGGTTAGTCTAATGGTGATCAGTATCAAGAAAGATGGTTGGATTAGGATTTGTGTGGACTACAGGGAACTGAATGCTGCATGTGTGACTAATCCCTTTCCTACGTCATTTAATGAGGAAATACTAGAAGGTGTTTTAGGACGTGAAATCTATTCATTTATAGATGGGTTCTCTAGGTATCATCAGGTTAGGATTGCACAGGAGGATCAAGAAAAAACAACTTTTACTACTGAATGGGGTAGTTTCACCTATACTATGATGCCTTTTGGACTGGAAAATGCACTTGCTATATTTTCACACATAATTGTTCAAGAGTTCAAGGAATTTATTCAAAACTTCTTAAAAGTTTATTTAGATGATTGTATGATGTATGGATTAGTTAAATAACATTGTGATAATCTGTGCTTAATGTTTGAAATATGTAGACAATTAAGTATCTCTTTAAACATCAAGAAGTGCATATTTACTACACCATTTGGAATATTGTTAGGACACATAATCTTCAAGGAAGGTTTATTGGTCGATCTAGCTAAAGTTGCAGTCATTATAGGCCTAAAAGAGCCTACCAATCAAAGTGAGGTGCACTAATTTTTGGGTCACATGGGGTATTATAGGAAGTTTATTAAAGGATATGCCAAGTTTTATGCACCTTTGGAGGAGTTACTGAAAGGAAAAGGTACATTCTACTGGGAAGAACAACAATAGTGCGCATTCGAGACATTTAAGGAAAAACTTACTACCACGCCTATTCTACATTTTCCTTCGAGGGACCAACCATTTCATGTACATGCAGACACTTCTGGCATGACCATTAGTGCGGTATTGACTCAACTTGGAGAAGGTATTATAGATCATCCTATCTATTTTGCTAGTAGAAAGTTGACTCCTGCTAAACAAAATTCCACAACTAAAGAGCGCAAAGATTTGTCAATGATCTATACACTACATAAATTCTAATAGTACCTACTAGCTACACCATTTGTATTGTATACATATCACATGACATTAAAGTATTTGGTAAATAAGCCCATTTTACAACAACGCATATGTAGATGGGTACTCTTATTTCAATAATTTGATTTCACAGTTGTGGTAAACACAGGAAAATCAATTTTGGACTAGACCATTTATCCAAAATACAATCAGGAGAAGAAACACATGTAATTGAAGATACCATGCCAGATGCACAGTTATATAGGTTACAATGAGTGCCATCAGAATTAGAGGACATTGTTGTCTTTCTAAAAACATGCATGACACTAGAAGGAATGAAATCCTTGGAGAAGAAACAACTTACTATACACGTGACACCCTATATGTTGATTTATGGTGACCTGTATAAATTAGGATGAGATGAAGTATTGTGCCGTTGTGTACTAGAACATGAGTGCATAGATTTCATGGAGGACGCTCATGGTGGTATCAAAGGTGGCCACTATGTAGGTGACACCACTCCACACAAGATTCTACTCACTAGATTCTGGTGGGAGACCCTATATACAGATTGAAAGGATCATTACAAGGCTTGTGATCATTGTCAGCATATTGGGAAACTAGGTCAATGAGATGAAATGCCTCTAATACTTATTACTAGTTCTGAACCATTTGAGAAATGGGATATATATTTTGTGGGTCCTATTTCACCAGATGCGCATAGGACTGGATCATGCTATATCATAACTTGCACAAATTATTTGACAAGGTGGGAAAAAGAAACACCTAAAAATGATTATACAACGACTACAATAACTAGGTTTCTATGGGAAAATGTTATTACATGGTATGGATGTCCTTTAATTTTGACTATTGATAGGTGTACCCAATTTCTAAATAAGACGATCAAAATTTTATTGGATGAATTCATGATTGCACACCATAAGATTACACCATATCATCCTCAGGAAAATGGGATTGCTGAAGCTTTCAACAAAATTTTGAGCCAAACGTTGACAAAAATATGTGATGTTGGAAGAAAGGATTGGGATGATAAAGTATCTATAGTGCTTTGGGCATATCGAACAACATATAAAAGGTTGAACAAAGCCATACCTTTTTTGTAAGTGTTTGGTGCAGAAGAGTTCTTCCTATGGAATTCATGTTACCATCTTTGTGTATTGCACACACTGGAGGTCTAGATGATGAGAAAGCATTAGAAAATTGGATCAAAAAGTTAATAAGTTGGATGAGTGATGAACAATAACATGTTGGAGTCAAAACCAAGAAAAGGCTAGGTAGAAAGCATGGCATGACAGGCACATTAGGGATAAAAAAGTTTGAAATTGGACAGATGGTGCTCCTTTATGATTCTAAGTTTTTACACCATCCAGGAAAACTCAAAGTACATTGGTTGGGGCCATATGTTAACACTCACATACTTGAAACATGTAATTTCCAATTAGAGGCACTTGATGGAACACTGTTACCCAGGTACTTCAATGGGAGTAGGCTGAAGCCCTACCATAAATAAGTGTTTTTGGTGTTTGTAATATAGTAGTATTTCCATTTAGATTAGGTTTTCAATTATGTATTTCCTTAATGTATTTCCTTCTTTGTTTCTATGCTTTGTCAATTTAGTTGGTATTTTTGTGTAATAAGCGTGTTTACACACTAGAAGCTAATTACTATTTGAAGAATTTTTATGCACAGAGGACTACACATACCTTTAGTGTGGGGTGGTTATTGTTATCCATGTACAAGACTATTGAAAATAAGTACACATGAAAGGAACAAACTACTATGGGTGCTATTCAAGTTAGAGAATTAAAAAAATGAGTGCTTATGGAAATGAGGACCATAGATGGAGATGAATGAAGAAACAAGTATAACTCGAGGTAAAAAGGGTCCATGGGAACTACTAAGGGAAGTGCAGTGGTGAGGTACTTGGGTGCATAGAGGCACACTGAAGAGAAGTCCATGGTTATAAGGTAGGAAGGCACGCTAGAAGGTTATAGCTTGGGCATGAAGATGTACCATGTGGAAAGAGTGAAAATGGTCAATTAATGAGAGGATTGTTGGTAGGTGAAGAAGCAATAAATGTAATTTTTTTAAAAATATATATAAGGATGGGATGCGAGTTCATTTTTTTACCGTTGCAATCATGATAATTTGAAGGAGCCAAGTGCGACTGATCTGCGAGAAGAGTATTCGGGTACGAAGAGTGTGAATTGAGATGTGATGAGCATATTTGTGCATAGAGGAATCTTATGTCCCTAGTTGCGAAGGGTTTGAGTGAAGCAAGGCATTGCAAAAATATATAGGGCATGTAATTTCAACTAGGGCACACTGAATCGAGCTAGGGTTTGGGCTTTCACGTTGCAGGAGATAAAAGGCAAGTATTTGAAGTGAGAAGATTACAGGTTATAGATGGCACCAAAGAAAGCACCTACCGCAGGAGCTAGGGGAAGAAGAAAGTGTAAGTAGAGGTTAAAATGACTCTTGAGAGAAATTTCTTAGAAATGCAATATCTGAAGGGTGTGATTGTGGGTTAGGAATGGGATTCTCCCATACAAAAGAGCAAGATTAGTGATTACAACCATCATACATATGAAAATAAGGAGTTGGATGTGTTTTTAAACACAAAGAAAAATAAGCACACAACAAAAGACATGCTGGTGTATGATGACGCTGGGGATAAGTTGTTGAAGAAGATTGGAGTTTACTAGTAGTATGAGCTCCCTTACTTTAGTAAATATGAACCCTTTTACCAGTGGTTAATGAGTAGGGTACATGAAGATTTCTTATACTTTGTAGGACACAGGGTAAGGATCACAACCGCATTGATCTCAACAGTAATAGGGTTGAAAGGCATAAGTGGTAGATCTAATCGGTGATTTAAATGATAAGGCCACAATCTTGGAGACAAGGAAGGAGTTGGGGTATACCAAGGGTTTGCATCATATGGACATTGATAAACTAAAGAAGTACCCAATCATACAAGAAGCTGCACACTTAGTGATAAAGTTGAATGACCAAGAAAGATAGTCATAAGTAAACACAATGTGGCTACACAGAGAGAAAAAGATGTCATAGGGAGTGACTTACAAAATATCTAGTTACATTGTGGAAAATTTCATTGAAGAACCGCACATAGGAGAGAAGATCAGTTTCGAGGATGTTCTATTGTCTCTGGTGTTTATGGAAATCAGGGTGCCTGATGGGCCAAAGGATAAAATATGGGAATACCCTATGGAGAACAAGTCACTTGTGAAAATATTTGGAAAGTATTTGTGTGAAGGATAAATGGGTGGAACATTAGAGAAGAGGGTGAAGATGTGGTATAATAGGCTCTGTGCAATGTTTGAAGAAGAATGGCACATACCCAAGGAGTTACCTTTGGTAGTAAGGAAGGAAATTCAGTTCGCGGTATGCCAAAATTTTTACATCACACAGTTCGCCATAAAAGATGGGGCTTAGAGACCATGGTGCAAATTACCATATGCCTTCACAACACGATATTTCTAGGCATCAGTTCACTGGTTTTCAGATGCGTGCCACCTAAGCTTCAATACAGATAGGGTAGATTGTGAATACCATACACTGAGAAAGACATATGTATATCCAGGACAGACTGCCTACATTGAGAGGCTTATCTTAGATGTATTAAACATGAAGTCGGTAAGCTTGGATGTTGGAGACATTGGAGAAATTCTTGTGTACCTTCAACTTAATTCCAAGCTGGAGAACAATAAGTATGTGGAGAATGAGTTTGCACTCCCAGGGATGCTAAAAGGTAAGCATACAATGGAAAATTTTCCAACACCTAATCCCACTGAGACAATAGAATTAGAAGATGAAGACAAGGAGCATGAGGATAGTGGTGGTTTGGAGCACAGAGGTAGGAAGCAGCCCTTAGATAAGGTAGAAATAGAGCGCATGACTATGCCACCTCAGGGGTAGGAAGGAGAAGATGAGTATCTAGATGTAGTATAAGGAGAGCACTGCTTTAAAATGGTATTTAGGAGAAAAGGGACCCAAGGTGTTACCCCAAAATCAATGTGCAGATCACCTCCACTCTCTCCATAGAAGGAGAAAACTGAGAAGAGAAGAAGGAAGTTAAAGCTGAATGAGAAGGAAGAAGAGTCTAAGGAGAGCATTCCAAAATATCCTACACCTCTAGAGGATGTGGAAGGACCAAAGGATGAAGAAACGAAGAATGGAGAAGAAGTAGAAAAGGAGGCATATGAGACAATGCATGAGACTGCTCAGGGCATTGCAGAACAAGCTCCAAATCTTGAAACTCAAGTCCCTAAGGGGCCAAGATCAAAAATAATAAGTGGAGAATATGTTACACCAATCATGGGCTATGGTAAGGACACATGTAAAATTGTCCACGCCCGTTTTCAAAGCATAGTGAAACCAAAGGAGTTGTATGGATGGGAGTTGATGGATGAAGATATGGTGACCATGCACATAAGGAAGCAACTGTCATGGTCTATGCACATGCATGTAGATGAATCAAAATTTTATGTATGTGAAGAGTCATGTGTATCATGGAGGTTGAAGAAGAAACTCTAGGCTATATACATAACAATAAATCCTACTGTTATGTCAGATGAACAAGTGATCAATGCTTTGGTGAAAGTCTCGACAGAGGTGGCACAGTGAAATGTGGATAAGGTTGCAACAATTAGGGTTCTACGAAAAGAGATAAAAACTAAGGATGTATAAATAGTACACCTAAAGAAAGAAAAAGACTTGGCATAGAAGAAGAACACTATTTTCATCAACATGAAAAAGGAAATTGGGGAAAATATCATGAAAGCAAAGCCACACTTAGAGCCTAAGGTACCCAAAATGTTTCCTTCAGCAATGCATTATGTACAAACCTTGGTGGACTTGGTGCTTGAAGATGGAGCTCTGTGCATGCCAGTACCAAAGGATCAAGCACATGAAGCAGAGAGGAAAAGGGATTCAGTGATGAGGAAGATTGCATCATATGAGGCATTACTCCAAATCTTGCAAGAGGAGCTAAAGAAATCAGATCAAGTGATGAATATTTGTACAGACTGAGAAGCCGTTATAAGAACCAAAACCATTATAGAGGACAATGAAGTCATAAAAGCCATGAAAAATGAGACCTTACGCTATGTAGAACAATTAGTGCTTGTCAAGAAAAATCACAAGGTCCTTACAACAGCACAAAAACCACACAAGGAAAGGCTAGATGAGCTTGGAAAACTCATCACGTAAAATATGGACTTATTATAAGGAAGAATGATTGCAATGTCCAACATTGTTTTGGTCTTGTAGAATGAGAAAGGAGAGATTTCACGAGATGAGCTAGAATCAATTGAGGTAGATATCACAGAAAAGGAAGAGGCCACACTCAATGATTGGAAGAATTTAGAGGTGGAAATAAAAGAATAATATCTAGAATTGATTCTTCCAGTTGAAGTAGAAGATGCTGCAGGGTAAAATCATTATTTTATTCATCAAAATTATTTCTATTCTTCTATTCATATTCTTTGATTCACTTTGGAGACAACCATTTCTGGTGTGGTAATGTAATTGGTGTGGGGTAATGTTGGTCAGTCAAAATATAACACTTAGTGGAAAACATACATAAGGTTTGCATGGAACAACATAGTGCATTCAAAAGTGCAGGAGAATCAAGAAGGAATCACATGCTGAGGACAAAGACAGATTCAAGACATATCCATTTTTCACGATGATGAGCTATTTTTGGAGATAGTGTGTTGAACATACAAACCGGTTAAAGAATTGCGCGACACACATTGGCTTTTTTTGGAGGATCGGCTATGAAGTTCTTTTCATGGATACATGATGAGAATAGATTTACTACTGACAGTTAACTAGAAGAAACTATTGTTAGCGCACTTACATGTGTGGATATTATTGTAACGACATGTGGCTAATAATAGCATGTGACCTATTTTTGGATTAGATAAGCGGTGAAGGGAAAGTCCCCACCCTTATAAATATGTAGTTAACTGTGTAACATAAAATAATATGTAAGAGCTGAGTTATTTGTGAGGTTATGCTACCAAATCTGATGCATGCATAAATTATAGTATTATCTATTGTAATAAGCTTCTATGCATTACTGTATTTAATATAATGGAGGTTATTGACTGAATTAAGGTGTTAATCATGGTTATAGTTTATTATTACATAAATTATTTGGCTATGTTTCTCATGTGATTCATGAGTCTTTAAGATATAGATCTAATATGCATTATAGAATGATATATTAGTCATGGATCTGAATGCTTTAAGTCTTCATCATGCTAACATCTTACAAAAAAAACCCTAAAGAGGGTCTTGTTACCTTTTTGCACTTCATATGAGTGCTCAGTCTAGTGATGTTCCAGCACGCCTAGGATTTTATTGGTAAATTCTAGGCTGCATCAGATATTCAGAGAGTAAGTAGGAGATGAGTCATTAGCTATGGAAATAATACTGAATGGCATAGAAAATGTAATTGAAGTGTGATTAGTATATGCTAGAGCTCAAACTTGCACCCATCTCAGATAAGGTTGAACTTAGTCATTCAATAAACAATGGGACTATATCCAAATTGTGGGACTTTGTGCACTTGAGACATACCTTTGGAGAAGACCGGTTCCTCTATCTATTTATACTGCTCGTTGACCTAAATCCCCAATGGAATTGTGAGGTTTAGGCTTGGATCGATCAAGGTTAAGGATGTACACAAGAAATACACCACCACTATGCTAAATACACAAAAGAAAATAATAACATGTAAGATAATTTAATCCCAAAACTCCAATATTTATTCATATATCAAAATGCATTACATCAGTACAGTACATATACATTTCTTTCACTCTAATCTCTCTTCTATCTTTCTTACAATATCTCAAATTGGTGCTTTCACATAAGTCTTCATGAGCCCCCCTTAAAACTTAGAAATACTTTTTTAACTCAATTATATTCATCTCCCTAACTTCTCACATTAATTCATCTCTTTATTCTTCACATTTTTATCATATTTTCTCACTCATTTTTGTGATATCATCTTTACCCCTCATTTTACATCATTATATAGCCTTTAAAATGCAAATGTTATGTCTTTTCACTCATTATGACCTGTGGTAACCATTGGTTGACATGAATTTACACTATTGAATAGTAATTAGTGAATATTTACACATATATTAGGGTGTTTATGAATTTTTCTTATGTAAAATATTACATATTCTTCATCATTATTATTTTAATATATTTATGTTTTTCGTGGTATATTATAATTCTAATATAGATCCCATGAACATAATAAAATAACTTCTTAATAGGAATAAATTCTATTATGCCCATGTCATCTTCGATCTTGTTCTGTCTTTGATTTTTCTTTATTCTGTGGCTCTTTTATTAACTTCCATGGATTTTTCCCATATATTGCATCTTTTTACAGTCTTCAGTGGCTTCACTTTGTATCTTATGGCTTTACCTAGTATATCATGACTTCTTTGGTTTATCGCGGCTTCGTTATTTGTATCACAAATTTGTGGTATTTGGTGTTTTTATCCTTTGTCCACAACTTCTCCATTCTCTTCGTGGTTAGCTTTATCACTTCATGGCTATATCTATCACTTCGCGGCTTATACCAAAAATCAATGAAGACTCCTATCAACACTATCCCACCTCTTAAACCTTGTCTCGTCCTCAAGACAACCAAACGATGAGTTTGATGAATAAATCACATATGCCGAATGTAATCCCTTTCTTGTCTCTTTGCATCAGATATTATTTTTTCAATTTCACTTTCAATTTCAAAATCTTCATCTTCCAGAGTATTCATAATGTGTTGTTATTTTCTAGTTCCCCCATTCCTTAGGTATTTTGTCTCGGTTCCTCTATTCTGGTATACTTGTGATTCCTTCAAAAAATTGAATGAGTCATTTTTTCCATCATCATCTAGTGGCATCCTTCTCACATATCTAGAGAATTTTATTGGTAATTCAACACCACAATCCTTACCCTTTTTCCTTCCATATGGTTCATTTTGTATTATACCATATTTTAACATAACTATACTTTTTTTCTTCTCATTTACCACATTTTTTTTTTAATTTCCTCTTGGTTCTTCTTTATTTTATTTTCTCTTTCTTTCTCAATATTTTCCTTCCTCTTCCCTACAACATCCTCACATAATGTCACAGTTTCATTTTTTCCCTTAAAACTTAACTTATCTCTTCTTTTTCCCTTTTTTGGTCTTCTAATTTATCTTTTATATGATTATTATTTACTTGCCATAATTTCTCTTGTTGTGGTCTCACCAATTCCATGGATGTATGCTTCTTAGATGGTTCTATTAAATTGGTCTCCTTTTCTACGGGTGTCCCTTCCTCTTTGTAAAGTTTTTGTTTAATATGTATCTTCTTCTCACAATTCCTTAGTATATGCCAATTTTATCCACACCAATAACATGTTATTGACCTTCTCTATTGACCATTTTATCTATATTTTTTATATTTTCCATCCCATCCATTATTGAATTTATTACCCCTATAATAATGATGATAATTTCCTCTATTATATTTACTTCCTCCATATCTCCCATAGTATCCTCTTACTATCCCATTTTGTTATCTATTTGAAATCTATCATGATATCCATTACCTCTTTAATAACTCCAAAGGTATCCTCTTTCATTACTTTAATCAAGTTTTTTTCTTAGTTTCCTTAATTCATTATGCAACTTCTGCAATTTTAATACCATTTCACACTCTCGTCTCCATGGTTCCACTTCTAGTTTTGATGCCATTTCTACTACTTCAATGAATGTTATGAATTATTTTCCATCCATTAATAATATTATATAAGGTAACAATCCCATAATAAACAACTCAATTCTCCTTTTCTCATTTGGTGGTTCATCTAATTTCTGCACTATATTTTTGAATCTTTGATAAAATTCCTTAACCATCTCTCCTTCCTTTTGAAATAAATACCCCATTTTTCCTGGTGGTGTGTTATTAGCATATGGATTTTCACGTATGAAAATGACATGCAACAATATGGGAACAAAGTCCCTCCTCAATGAAGGTGAGGCTACCTTTATTGAAAACCAAAACTATATTTACATATGTACATTCGAAATTGTATGTTGGGGGGTGTTTTGGAACATCAATGGAAATAAATGTGAATGAGGGAGATGGAATGGAATGAAGGAAATATATGGAAAGGAATGAGTGGAAGGAACATGCAATAGCTAGATAAAAGCATAGAATAATCTTGCATAGAGGAAAAAAATGAATAGCTAACTCAAATAAAGTAGAGTTCGAATCAGCTAAACCAAAAATAAGTAAAAGGGAACACAAATGAGCAAGTAAATAGTAGAGCTTAATCAATGTGAACAAGAACAACATATAAATGTAGTTGACAATAAGATCCAAGACAATATTTGCATACAAGATTCAAAAACTTAACATATAATGAACATAAGAACATCAAATGCTATAAGAGATAATGAATGGAACACAAAGTTTAGATTTAGTTAACTCCAAAATTTCTTCTCAAAAGAACACAAAGTTTCTTTCTTTAAAATAAAACTTGCACACAAAAGTATTTTCTTCTCCTCTCTCAAAGTCAACCTTTACAAATGAGCCTTCAAATTCCTTTTATAATCCAAAAGTTGGTTATAAAGTAGTTAGGGTTTACATGAACATTAAATAGGGAATCTTGAGTGACTTTGAATTTTTCAACCAACTTATAAAAAAACAACTAAAAATAGAAATCACTTAAGTTATCCAAAGTTTTCCAAAAGTGAGTTTAAAAATAACCCACTTAAAATAAAATTTTAACATATGACAAACACCAGTGCCTTATCCATTACAGTGGGCTCCACCTATCTCAAACATATGAGAAATTGACTCCTCCCACTCCGATATATACCAAAAAAATATCTTCATCCCATTAGTGAAATTAGACTCTGTCGCCTTCACCAACTGAAAGGATTTGAACCTTCCCAATGCTTTGAACATATTTTATTCCTTAGGAGGTTCACTCGGTCAAAGAACAACCTCAAAAAACACTTGTAATTCCAAGATCCTATCAGACATCATTCAGATTGACCATCTTTGATTGAACATTCTCAAACAAGCTCTTTAATTTTATGCAACGCTCCATTGAAGCTGAAGAAAAAATTATGGTGGGAGTATACATGTATTTGAACAATTGTGAAAATTAATCCTCAACATGTTTCGATGAATGCCTTTTATTTTTATCGTTTACAAGATCGCCAGGGATATTAACTATGAAATCATGAATTAAGGCGAGTGTAGTGAAATCTTCATTACATACGCTTTCGTAACAAACCATAGAATCTTTGAGAAGTGTCTTTCTTGATTTGAGATGTAGAAATCGAAGAAAGCATGTCCCTCGACATTCAAATTCAATAATTCCTTCAATGGATAAAGTTGAAGATTCCATACTTGTCATCTCATGTAGACTAGGCAATATCTTATCCAAATTTTATATGTTAGAAGAAAAATTTTCCTTGAAAGAAAGAATTGGATCAAGATATGCACTAATATCTTCATGGAGCTTAACGAATGCTTTGATCATCTCTCCACCAAAAATGAGAATCTCTGAAAGCCAAGATTTAGTGACATGGCTCAATGTGTTTATTTCTTTTGAAAATTTGAGATTTTCTTCATCAGGGGCAGCCACTACATCGGGTATGATGGGTGTTATTATTCCCTTCATTTAATCAACTTCTTGGTTGATTTCATATTCAAACTAGGGTTATGTCTAAAGCTATATGCAACAAGAATAATCCTAGTGATCTATTAATTGATAGTAATTATTTATTTTATTTTTTGGGGGATTTTTGTAGTGTCTTGAAGATATCCTGGTCAAAGCCTTATTGAAGACAAACTATAAGAAACTTGCTGGAAATAAACACTCTCTGTAGAAATAAATTGCTAGAAATAAACACACATTGCAGAAAACAATAAATTACTAGAAAGAAACACACATTACAAAAGTAAACACACTTTTTTGGAAATAAAAACACGATTGAAAATGCTTGCAAGGAAATAAGAGTCTAGTCTATAACAGCTGCAGTGATAAGTACATAACAGAATTCAACTAAAGAATACAAAATGTTTACAAAATTAATACTTAACATATTTACACAAATTACTTAGAAATATAAATACCAATAAAACAAGGATCATGTTTCTTGGAGGAGTGGGCCCTTGCTCCACCTTGAATCAGGATTTGAAAAAGTATGATTCTCTCAAAATGAAATGGCTATCTTATTACTGAAATGTTCTGTCTTACAAAATTTCACTATTATCTCTATATTGTATATCTCTCTATATGTGTCTATTTAATATATCTACAAGTATTTATATATATATATATATATATATCATCATCATCATCCAAAGATGTATTTACAACCATAGCTCTCTACCGATTCAAGTGGAACCAAATAGTGCCTAAAATAGATGTGGAATTTCGAAATTGTGCTAGACATACAACTATCTGATCCCACATAAGTTAACTATGGATATGGAGTATGAAGAATAATCAATCTTGTGATTTTGTCCTGATTAGAAGGCCCATTAATTGCTCTAAGATAGGAATTTGTCAAAATAAATAGATCCCCATTGATTCTGGAACTTTGGAGAAGTTCTAAAACCAAAGGGAACTATTCCAGAACTAACTGTTAAAGTTCCAGAGCTAAGTGCAGGAGTTCCAGAACTAAGTGCTGGAGTTTTGGAACAAAATCTGAAGGTTCTGGAACTAAGTGCTGGAGTTTTGGAACAAAATCTAAAGGTTCTGGAACTAAGTGATAGAGTTCCTTAGCTATATGATGGAGTTACAAAACTAATCTTGGAGCCACGCCGTATTGGAGCCAATGTTCCAAAAAAGTGCTGGTTGCTTCATACTTTTATTATCTATTCAAATGTGACCTGTTTTATTCACAAAAACCTGAATTTCCAACTCTCGTTAGGAATTACAAAGTTTTTAGACGTTAGAAATAAATCAAGTAAATTACGTATAATTACATCCTAACTTATCTCTAGATCAAACAAAAGTTAAACAATGTAGAAAAAACTTGGCTAAAAGGACATAAAATGAGAGCATTCATTATTTATTGTTGAAACCTATTTTAGCCTCATCATTTCTCCCACACTTACTTGTTTGTAAGTCCTCTTACAAACTCTATTATTCAAAAGTAGGATTATGAACTCTACATCCTAACCGATCATTGAGATCAAATGGTTGGAACTGAATATCCCATTGCTGTAGCTCAGAAGTACTGTATCCTGATCCTTCTTATATCTTTATCTACCGATTCTAAAACTCAGTGGGATCCTGAGGTTCTCTGTTCTTCCATGGAGACATGGTAGTGAGAAGGAGATAAGGCCTTGTTCTAATTCCCATCCAAGTGCCCCTATGTTTTTCAATGACCTGAGGGATTAATGTACAAAAAACTCTGGCTCTTTTCAAACTCCATATTAAGTTTGTGTGAGATTTCACTTATGTTGGTGTCCATTTTGATCTTACACCACCTTTGCCTTAATGTTATTTTCACTCTGCATTTCCAGAAACAAATTTTACAATTTTAATGGGTAAAATGAAGTTGTTGCCTCTATTTCCATGCTTTAATCCATTTGAAAATCATTTGACATGCCCCATTTTGCAAGAATACTCAAGTTTTCCCTAATTTTTACCCTAAATCCTTCAAATCCATGGGCTATGTCATTTTTGCCATTTTCTTGATCGTGGAAGCTTAAAAATGATCATTTTATACCTATATGCCTTTGAAAATCTATCCCTATGGTTGAGAAATGCTTGGAATCATGTTTCATTTCATTCTATTTCAAAAAATTTCCATCCTTGGTGAAAAAATTGGATTCTGGGCACAACTGGAAAAATTATGTGTTTTTGACGGTCAAACGGGCATATTTTAGCCATCAAATTATTGCTGAGAAGTCAGAGGGTACGTGGCAGAATCTAATTAGCTGAGGAGAAGCGGGGAAGTGTTATAACTTATCATTTTTTGCCTTTTTGGCAAATGGGGCATTTTCGGGCCCAGGGCTCCGCTTTTTCCAAATTACCTACGCGGCATGTTTTGATTGGCCGAGGAGAAGTGGGGGAGTCAGTTTTCCTAGGAGATCTTTGAATTTTATTTTGCAAAATTTTTAAAAGGCAAAACTAGCCCGAAACCCTACAACTAATCACAGGTGGACAAGTGTCCTAAAAATTAAAAAGGGAAAAGTGGGCCGATGGGGGACTTAGAAGATTTTTTGCCTTTTTGGTGAAAAGGGAAAAAGATGTGGAAAGGTCCGTGGTGCCGCAATGGAAGAGATATGGACATGTGGTAGGGTAGGGACAGAGCGGGCCAACAAAGGCAAAGGGGAAATTGTTCCCTTTTTTGGTCAAAATGAGTTAAGGCAAAAAATTAAGCTATAGGCCCGTGAATGAGCCACATGGAGACATGTGGTGGGCAGAGCGGGTTGGCGGGTTGGTAGGCTGGTGGAGGAAAAAGGGAATTTTTCCCTTTTTTGCAAAAGACTTAGAATCAAATATTGAGGTGTGGCTCTATGACAAATCAAAAGGAGACATGTGGCAGGGAGAAATCCGAGGTGTGGGCCCGTGGAAGAAAAATGGAAATTTTTCTCTTGGCGAAAAAAGGGTTAAAACATGAAATAAGACCATGGAATTTTAGCAATAGAGAGCATGACATGTCTCAAGGATAGAGATGGAGGTAGGGACCCATGGGGAAAAAAGTGAAATTTTTCCAGATTTCCAAAAAAGGGTCAAAATGCATAGAATTGAGCCACGATCCCAATTGGACCCACCATATGCCACATGTCAGCTCTAAATTTCAAAGACAGAGGGGTGGAGAAAAAAGTCAATTTTTTCCATTTTTCAAAAATGTTAAAAAGTCAAAAAGTGAGCCTGAATTCATTCCTAATTGTATTTTGACATGTGGAGGGCCCAGATTGAAGGAGAAAGAGCAGATCAAGGGTAACTATACATTTTCATTTTTGGCCACCATTTTTGCTCTAGGAAGCTTAGAGATGCGAATTTTGCATCATTTTTCATCGATTTTTTTGTGAATTCATGTCCTTTGTGCCTGCAAAGATCAATGCAAGTAGTTTTAGGGATTAATTTGTAGATTTGAGGTGTTTTTGAAATAAATTTTTACTCAGGCCCATGTAAAACGTGAAATATCAAATTATAAAGTTGCAGAATCAAATTTTGGAATGATAAGGATGAAATGATGAAATGAAAGGGGTATGCATGCTTGGATAATGAAAAATGTGCCTCCACAATGGATAATGGTGAAGGATTTGTAATGATTCACCATTTTTGAAACACCTGACAACTTTGGTTGGAAATTTGTTAAATGTCCCTATCTTCAAATCATGTTGGAATTTTGTAACAAAATTAATGCTGGGCATATTCTTTTATTGGGAAAGAAGGATAAAATGTAATTGAAGGTTATATAATACATGTTTTGAGACATGCAAAAATTTAGTGAAACTTATAATTTCACGGGAAAATCTAGGAAGAAGCCCATTCTCTGAGAAACCACCTGAGAACCATTTATAATATCTTTTTGCATCATATTTATATCATGTTGGGTTGGTTTCATTTGTAAATCCATCAAAAATATCTGAGATTATTCTTATGAAATTCCACTACTGATAAATTTGGTCATTTTGGATTATTTTGTGTTGTCTCTTGGCAAAATTTGCATGCACTGATGTTTCAGAATGTTTTCAATTTGTGTTTCTTGCTCCTGTTACAGTCTTGTGTTATAAATCTCTCTTGATCATACATGGTCTCATTTCTTGTTGATAGTTTAGTGGCATCTAAAATCTCACATTCAAAAGAGATTACATCTGATAAAGAGATAAACAAATTTAAAATCACATTACCTTCCTTGAATTGAGAGATTGTTGTAAACCTTTGGGTGCACCTTAGGCCATGATAAAATAGAGATTTTTGGATACTTTGTTGGTTCATCTGCTTCAAGATTTTATGGTAGGTTATCAAAGGTCGTGTGTAAGAGTGTAGATCTAGGCCTCCATTTGGTGCACATATCCTAATTAAAGGAGTATCTCAACCCTTTTGAAGCATTCTGCTGTGTGGGTCTTACAAATTTCTTACAAAGGTCCTCAAAGAATTTGGAAGATTTTGGTTAGTCTTTTCTAAAATATCCCACCAAAAATTCATTCAAAATAACTAATCCTACCCCATACTACCCTTGCATTGCATTGTGTGTCAACAAAAGAATACAATCCATTTATAAAAATACACAAAGAAAATTAGGATCATACCATGTCTCTAGCAGCCTCAACCTTGTCTTAAAAGCATTTACATCATTTATTAATGACAGCTCTGTTGAGTTTGAATAATGGAAAATTGATCATGTTTTCCCAAGGCCATCTCCATACAATATGCACAATGTAAGGATATCTCCACCTCCTTCACAAAATGGAGGATGCAATATAAGTTCTCTTACCTTGGTTGAAAGGCACAATTTAAAATAGTGAGGATTAGATTAAAATCCTTTCAAGGTGCTACCCACTTCTTCAAAGCATGAGTGCTAACAAGTTAGATAAATTGCTTCCCCGACTAAAAAATGACATATAAAGCATTTATCTACCTCTAAGTGTCTTGTAAAATCCATGATGCTACTCAAGTTGTGAAGGAGATTAAATCTAGGTACCAACACCCAAATGATGCTGTTGTCGGGGATATGTTTTGAATTCATGGGAAATAATTTGCACTGCTGAGATTGATTTGCTAATTCATTTTCCAGTCTATGTCTATTTAGCCCGTCAACAACCCAAATGGCACCACTGCCATGGACTTGTTAAGTTTTTCATTATTTTAGATCCCTGGTAATACTTGTGTGATTTATGTGTAATTAAAAATCTGAGTATCATCTTCTGATCAGATTAATAAGATTGGAATGAAGAGTAGAGTTCTGAGTTTGATATTCTCTAAGTTCAATCTGATCCATATGTATACATATTTGAGATATTTGAATGCATATCAAACCCTAGTAAAGTCCCTTATAAATTCTACATGCAAATACATTGTTGAAGCATCATTTTATAATCAAATTTGTAAGGATTAAGTGAAGATATAAGTTCTGCCTACAAATTTTACTAGTTTCCAGTAGTAGTTGCACTTCATTTGCATTTGTGATTGATAAATTCAATGAAAGGAAGGTCTGATCTATAAAGTTTGGCAATATTTTCAGTGCTGATAGATATTTGACAGAGTATTTTAGTGCATTTGCACAACTAGGGTGAAATTCCTAAGTGACGACTCCATGCTGTTCTAATATTGATAAGTACTAGTGTCTTAACCTTTCTGTCATTTACTTTGGTGTTGCTAATCTCTATAAAACTAGAAGGAAGAATATCTCTCTTCATTACAGACTCTGCTAAGAAGTTTTTTACAGATTCAAGAAACTCAGAGTTGGAAGGGAGAAGAGTTTGGAAGGTTGTTAAAGGTCATACATCAAGAAAGATATATCCATTGGTGAGAGAGATCAATCTTTGGTAGATGATTATCACTCTTCTTCAAGTGAGTCTGATTCAAGCAATACTCTCATAAAATTATTTTCCTCAGCTAGTGAAGGTCCTTCTACTGTACTGGGTAAGTTCCTTCTCCAATCTACACCTCTGTGTTTCAATTTAAATAAAACTTTCTAAGAAAATGAGCACTTAGAGAATACTAATCTTGTGAATCACATTCTTGAGCCCTAAAGACCTTACACTCCTCATCAGCTTGTGTCATCCCTAAGATCACCTCCACCAAACAATATGGCTCAGCCTAGACCTCCATTTGTTGTTAACACCTTTGGTCCTATAGAATTTAGAGGAATGGATGGTTACCCAAATGCTGTCCCAAAAGATGTCAGAAATAGATTGCCAAAATTCCAAGGTAACAATGCTATAACTGGTGATCAACATCTCAAAATTTGTGTTAATATGATGAAAGATTTTTAAATAGAGTTTAAAGATGTGTATATTAAATTTTTCATTCATACACTAGAAGAGGATGCTAGGGATTGGTACAAGGATCTACCTAATAATTCAATTGATTCTTGGACTGAGATGAATAATGCATTTAGGTTGCAATATGGTGACAAGACTGATCCTAGATTTCTCTTGTCTGAGTTTGAGAATATCAAGAAGAACCCCAATGAATTAGTCCACGAGTTTAACACAAGGTTTAACAAAAAATTGATAAGGCTTCATGTTAATCTGAGGCCGTGTGATGAATCTTGTCTAATCAAATATGCAGATGGATTTGATAAAAAGGCAGCCTATTACCTAAGAGACAAAAACCCTACCAACCTAAAACAAGCTTTCACCATGGCAGTTCAAATTGAAAACAACATCAAAGCAATTGAGTAAACATCTCTCGAGAGATGGTGTAAAGTTGATAAACCCTAAAAAACCTCAAGCTAGCAAGGGTGGTGATTTAGAGGAGGTTGTGAAAACTTTAGTAGGGGCTATCAAAGAAATCTCATACAAGTTGGCAAAAGCTGAGAAGGGAATTGGGCAAACTTTACAAGGTCAACCAAGAGCACAAAACTATGACAAATGTTCCAATCATCCTAGAGGTAATCAAAGGGTAGATGATAGGGAAAAAGGACCCACGGGGTTTACAAATAGACATCCTCAAGCACATGAAGGAAGAGTGTTACCTGATCCCTTAATTGTTTGGGTTACTGCTGTTGAAGAAGTTGTTGATATTGATTGGTGTGATAGGTATTTTTTACCCCACCCTCCATTTGAAGTGGACCAGTAAGAAGGTGAAGCTAATAATGTTGATGGTACTGATGATGATATTTGCATGGCGGGCTGTTTTTCAAGCTCACAAGGAGGAGAAACATCTACTGAAGTGATAAGTGCAAGGATAGCTACAACATTTTTGGGATTGCATAAAATGTGATATAAGTCGTTCTTCCCCCTCATACTCTTAAAGTTGATGTAGTGCAAGATTTTGAAATTCCTATCAATGACTTTGAATACTTAAGAGCTTTGATGATTAACAAGTATGATGGTGGTATTCCTTCGGAGGAAGATAGACAATTGTTGATGAATGCTATTGTAACTCAAGAGAAATACTATAACACTAGAAGCAAATTTGTTAAGGGAGTTACGCCTCAAGCCAAACCTAAAACATTCTTGCTCACAAGCATTCTAAAAGAAGCTCCTAGGAGAGAAACACTTTCCAAAAGCTCTGCTTTCTAAAGAAAAAAATTACATTCCTCCTCATGCCTAAGCTGCCAAGAATCCCTTGCCATCAAATGAATCTTCTTGTCTCCCTTCCAATGCTATTTTTCCAAAGAGTGTTCCCTATGACATAGCCAAAGTATTGAGCCAAATCAAAGTGAGTTTTCAAATCATTGAGTTGCTTAGAATTCCCTAGGCATAAGACGAGAGCATTTGAGTACTTGGGGTTGAAAGAAGAAAAGACTACTCTAGGCAGAAATGTAAATGTTGTTGAGATTCCTCCTCAAATAATTGTTGACCTTGAAACACCACCAATAGTAGAGGATCTTGGAGAGACACCTACGGTATATTTGGGGACATCCTTGGTTGATTCCCAATTGAATGTTGATCCATTCTTCACAAATTTGATCATAAAGGATAGCCTACTTCACAATTGTATGTTTCATTCTGGTGCATCATTGTAATGCCATGCCTCTTGAGGTCATGAATGAGTTAGATATCAAAGTGAAAGTAGCCTATGGAAAATGTACTGCCATGGACTCAAGATAAGTGCTGATTGTTGGTTGTGTGAAGGGTTTGGTTGTGCAGCTTGCATCTTATCCCAAGAGGAATTTAAAATCGGATGTTGTGATTGTTGATTGCCCTACCAAATGGGGTATGTTATTATCAAGAAAGTGGGCTGCAAGTGTTGGAGGGAGTGTCTAAATGGATATGTTTTTTTTCCACCAATCCCATTGAGGGTAGCCTTATCAAGCTCTATGGAGAAAATAAAATGTTGCATCTAATTGATGACCCAAACAATGCTTCTTATGAAGTATTATTTACTGATGTTGATGTTGATAATTTTATTGGTTTTAATGATGGAAAAGAACACAAAATGGATTAGTCAAATTTTCTTGAATAGGTATGTTCTCCCTAGAACTTTCTATTTGATGGATCTTGCTCCAAATTTGGAAATGGTGCTGGTGTAATTCTGATTTCTCCTAGCTTGGAAGAATTTGTTTTTTCCTTCAAGCTTAATTTTGAATGTACTAACAACATTGCTGAGTATGAATCCTTGTTGTTGGGTCTGAGAATTGCATGGAAGTATGGTGTCAAGGACATCATTGTAAAGGGAGATTTAGAGCTATGGTTGTCAAATAAATAAGAAAACTGTATGCTACAAAAAATCAGCAGATGAAACAATATAAACATGTAGTTTGGGATCTAATTGAGATCTTTGATTCCTTCAATATTGTGCACCATGAAAGAAGTTTCAATGTTGCTACTGACAAGTTAGACAGTGATGGGGTCAATATTTGGAGATTGCACTATTTCACCTTATTGTGAGTACAATGTTGAAGTGTTAATTAGGCCAGCTGTCTCCTGACAACATCAAACATTGGCAAGTGTTTAATGATGATGCTCAAGTAAAAAGGTTCTTACAAAATCAAGCTAAGTTTGTGGATCAACATATTGATTGGGAACCAATGGTGTGTATGACTGAAGGGAGAGAGACTTTGTTTGGAAAATATATTATCCAATTAAAAACTAACACCATTCCCAGAGGTCTTGTTGCTCTTGAGTCAAATTTTAGCAATGCTAATTACATCATCAATAGAAGCATATCTTCCTCAACTGCCTCAAGTGATGTGGAAGAGCATGACTTGGGAACAAAGGAAAAACCAATAAAAGTTTGGTTGGGTAGCAATTTAAACAAGGAAGAAAAACTAGTCCTTTCTTCAATTGTTGAAACAATATCAAGACTGCCTTGCCTGGTCATAGTCAGAGCTGAAAGCATATAGAGAGGACTTGTTTCAGCATGAGACCCCTCTTGAGAAAAATGCCAAACCATTCAGATAGAAGAAAAGGCCAATTAATCCACTCCTCTCCATGAAAATGCAAGATGAATTGAAGAAACTAAAGGAGGGAGGGATCATTTAGCCCACAAGGTATTCATCTTGGGTTGCAAACCTTGTGCCAGTCAGAAAGAAGAATGGAGATATCAGACTTTGTGTAGACTTTAGAAATCTGAATAGAGATTCATTGAAAGACAATTATCCTTTTCCAAACATGGAGAACATGCTGCAGTTAGTGACTGGATCTAAATTTTTGTCCACCTTGGATGGTTTCTCTAGCTACAATCTGGTTGTTGTCAAGGAGTTAGAAAGATTTAAAACTGCCTTTACCACTCCTTGGGGAACATATGTTTATGTAAGAATGCCTTTTGGTCTCATGAATGCTGGAGCTACCTTTCCAAAGAGCAATGGATGTTGCTTTTTGCTGGTTATATAAATGACTTCATTGCAGTTTATCAGGATGATGTGACTGTGTTTTCAAGGAGTAGAAAATATCACTTGCAACATTTGGAAAGAATGTTGATCAGATGTAGAGAATTTGGAATCTCTCTTAATCCAAAGAAGTGTCACTTTGGGGTGCAAAAGTCCAAGCTTCTTGGTCATATTGTTTCAAAGGCTGGTGTCATGATTGAACCTGAGAGAGTAGAAGCAATCAACAGGGTTCCAATTCCAAGAACGAAGAAGGGCATCCAATCTTTCTTTGGGGTAAATCAATTTCATTAGAAGGTTTGTGTCCAATTTTGCTGAGTTGACTCTTCCTATCACATGCATGTTAAAGAAAGATCAAGTTATCAAGTGGGAGGAGGCTGCTATTCAGGATTTTGAAGGAATCAAAGAAGCACTTAAACATGCACTTGTCTTGGAAGCTCCCAGAATTACAAGAAGGCCTTTCCAAATCTTCTCCTTTGCTTCTGAAAATACTATTGCATCTTTTTTGCTCCAAAAGGATGAAGATGGGGCTGAGAGGCCTATTGCCTTCTTTAGTAAGGCTTTACAAGCTTGCTGAGTTAAAATATACAATCATAGAAAAACAAGCATTTGCCTTGGTGAAAGCAACAAAGGTTTTCAGGCCTTATATTTTAAGTTCAAAAGTTGTTGCTTATGTTCCCCACACCATGGTAAAAGACATCTTATCAGAGATGGAGATCTCAAGTAAAAAGATGTAGATGGGTGAACAAACTACAGGAGTATGATATGGACATCCAAACCACAAAGTTGGTAAGAGGTTTGGGTCTTGCTAAGCTCATGGCTGAGAGCAACTTGCAAACTGTGGAAGTGAATGAAGTAGAGGAAGAAAGGGTAGATGTTCTTGGGAAATTGGTAAGTTATGAGTGGTACAAGGATATAATCTTGTACCTCATAAACCTATGCTATCCTGATCATTTAAATAAAAATCAGAAAAGAGCCCTCAAGCTGGCTTCTCAAAAATAAATCATCACTGACTTTGGGCTGGCTTGGAAGAACCCTGAAGGTGTCCTCTTGAAGTGTGTAACTGAAGATGAAGCTCCCAAAGTAGTTTCTTATTTCCATGGGGGAGTTTGTGGAGGAAAATTTAGCTGGAAGGGTTACAACACACAAAGGTTTTGAGAGCTGGTTATTGGTGGCCTACTCTCTTCAAAGATGTAACCATGCTGATTAGAAAATGTGAAAGCTGCCAGCGTTTCTCTGGAAGAATGAAAGCTTCAGGATCCCTTCCTTTGCAGCTGTATCAATTGAAGCTCCTTTGCAAATAGTGGGGGATGGACTTCATTAGTGAGATTTCAGACCCTTCTAGTGTTGGAAATAAATGGATCCTTGTAGCCACAAATTACTTCACCAAGTGGGTAGAAGCAATCCCCACCAAGAAAGCAACACACCAAGTTGTTATGGAATTCTTGTTGAATAATATCATATGCAGATTTGGTGTGCCAGTCAAGATTGTTGCTGATAATGCCATGTGTTTCAGAGCTAAACCTTTGATGGTAATGTGCAAGGAGTATGGAACCAATCTAACTTATTCTTCAAACTATAACCCCCAAGGAAATGGACAAGCTGAGTCCAACAATAAGAACTTATTGAAGATCATTAGGAGAACCTTGGAGTTGAACAAGAGAAAATGGGGTGAACAACTGAAATTTGTAGTTTGGGCTGATAGAATCACTGCCAAAAGAGCTACTGAGTAAGAGCCCATTTGAGTTGGTGTATGGAACTCAAGCTCTGCTGCCCTTACATCTACAATTATCTTCATTTCAGTTTGTTCAACAACTTGAAGATCAAGAGTCAGTCCATATGAAGCAAGGATTAATCAGATTGTGGAGCTAGATGAAGAGAGAAGAGCATCCCACCAGAGGCATGTCAGATTTAGAGAGAAGTTGAAAAGATTGTTTGACAAGAAGGTCACTCCTAGGGCCTTCAATATTGGAGATTTGGTTTTGTTATGGGACAAAAAAATGAAGATAAGGGCAAACATGGAAAATTTGATGCATTATGGATGGGCCCTTACTCCATTGATATCAGAATTGGTGAGAATACCTTTTTTCTCAAAGATTTAGATGGGGAATTGACTTGAACTACCTATTAATGGTAGGAATTTGAAGCATTTCTTGGATTAATCCCCAAATTTGAGGTATGCACCAACTTGTACAGTGTATAGTGTTTGGTTTTTTGCTCTGTTTTTGGTGTTTTGTCGGTTTGTGGTTTGCCTTGGTGTGTGGTAGCCATTTTTGTCGGGTTCTCAGCTAGTTTTTGGTGGTTTTGGATCATGAATCCTTTTCCCAATGGATTATTTTGGCACTTGGTCTACTTATTGTTCTTGTGGCACTCACTTGGAGTGCCCATCCTCGAGCTGGAGCCGATGTTGGTGTCCATTTTGATCTTACACCACCTTTGCCCTAATTTTCCTTTTCACTATGCATTTCCTGAAATGTTTTCTACAGTTTTAATGGGTAAAATAAGTTGTCTGCCATCTGTTCCCATGCCTTAATCCATTTGAAAATCATTTTACATGCCCCATTTTGTAAGAAATACTCAAGTTTGTCTTGTAAATTTTTGCCCTAAATGTTTCAAGTTTGTGAGCTATGTCATTTTTTCCATTTTTCCCGACCATGGAAGGCTCAAAATTGATCAATTTTATACTTGTATGACTTTGAAAATCCTTTTCCCGTGGTCGTAAAAAGTGCTTGCAATCATGTTTCATCTGATCCTTTGTTCCAAAAATTCTTCATTCGTGAAGAAAAAATCAAATTCTGGGCATCAACTAGCAATTTTTTGCATTTTTTTTTTACAGTCGTACGGGTGTCTTTTAGCCTGTCAAAATATTGCTGAGAAGTCAGAGGGTACGTGGAATACATGGCTAGTTTGCTGAGCAGAAGCGGGGAAGTGTTATAACTTATCATTTTTTGCTTTTTTGGAAAATGGGCCATTTTTGGGCCTAAAGCTTCGCTTTTTCTAAATTGCCTACGTGGCATGCCTTGATTGGCCGAGAAGAAGTGGGGGAATTAGTTTTCAAATTGGGGATTTTTGACCTTTATCCCGTAAAATTTTTTAAATTCAAAACTGGCCCTAAGACACGTGGTAGATAATCACAAGTGGACACATGTCCTAAAGGTCAGAGAAAGAGAAAGGTCGGCAGGTTGTCAGGAGGGTTTAGAAGATTTTTTAACCTTATTTGGCTTAAAAATGGAGTAAAGATCCCAAAAATGAGTCCATTGCCCTGCAATGGAAGAATAAATGAATCCAACATTGACGGGTCAAGGATAGAGCAGGCTAGTGGGAGCATTTGGGGAAATTGTTCCCTTTTTTCGTCAAACATGAGTTAAACAAAAAAAATTAAGCCTTTTTGCCCACGAATGAGCCATAGGGAGACACGTGGCAGAAAAAGTGGGTTGACGGGCTGGCGGAGGCACAAGTGTGATTTTCCCTTTTTTGAAAAGGTACTTAGAATGAAATATTGAGGTGTGGCATTCACGAATAAACAAAAGGAGACACGTGGCAGGGTGAAATTAGAGGCGCCGGCCCGCAGAAGATAATATGGAATTTTTTTTCCCAAGGTTGCAAAAAGGGGATAAAACATGAAAAAATGCCAGTGAGAATCTCAGCGATAGGGATCCATGTCACGTCTCAAGGAGAGGTGGACGGAGGTGCGGGTGTGTGGAGGAAAAGAATTGAAAATTTTCCAAATTTCTAAAAAAGTGTTAAAATTTCACAGGATCAAACCGTGGTTCCGCAATGGGATCCACCATATGGGACACGTGTCAAGCTCCAAATTTCAAAGGTGGAGGGGTGGAGAAAAAATGTCAAAATTTTACATTTTTCCAAAAGTGTTGAAAATTCAAAAAATGATCCCAAATCCATTTCCAACCGCATTTTGACACGTGGAGGGTTTAGATTGAAGGGAGAAAGAGCAGATCAATGGTAATTATGCATTTTTCATTTTTGGCCACCATTTTTGCTTTAGGAAGCTGTGAAAATGTGTTTTTTGCATCGATTTTTGATCAAATTTTTGGCAAATTCATGTTGTCCTTTGTGCCTTGCAAGGATCAATGGAAGTCAATTTGAAAATTCAATTTGTAGATCTGAGGTACTTTTGAGATGAAATGTTTATTTAAGCTCAAGCAAAAAACGTGAAATATCTAATCCATAAAGTTGTTGAATCAAATTTTTGAGGGATAAGGATGAAATAATGAAAGGAAGGGGGGTCTACATGATTTGGAGGATGAAAAACATGCCTCCACAGTTGATAACTGATGATGTGAATTTTGCTAATGATTCATCATTTTTGAGGCACCTTGGAAACTTTGGTTGACATGTTTTTCTGTTAAATTTCTGTTTCTACAAATCATGAGTGGAATTTTGTAACAAAATAAGATGCCATAGGCATATTATTTTCTTAGGAAAGAAGGATCAAATGTAATTGAAATGTTATATAATGCATGTTTTCTGACATGTAAAAATGTCAGAGAAACTTGATAATTTCACGGGAAAATATGGGAGGAAGCCCATTCTCTGAGAAACCAGCATGAGAACCATTTCTAATTCCTTTTTGCATCATAGGTTTGTATCATGTTGAGTTGGTTTTAGTTGTAAAGCCATCAACAAGCTTTGAGATTGTTCTTGATGACATTCCCCATGCTGATAAATTTGATCATTTCTAGATTATTTTGTGTTGTCTCTTGGCAAAATTTGCATACACTTATGTTTTAGAATGTTTTCAATTTCTGTTTCTTGCTCCTATTACAATCTTGGTGTTTGGAGTATCTTTTGATCATACAATGGTCTCATTTATTTGGGATAGTTTAGTGGCATTTTCAATCTCACATTCAGAAGAACTTTCATCTGATAAAGAGATAAATAAATTTAAAATCACTTTACCTTCCTTGACTTCAGAGATTGTCTGTAAACCTTTAGGTGCACCTTAGGTCATGATTAAATAGAGATTTATAAATACTTTGTTGGTTCGTTTGCTTCAATATTTTTTTGTAGGTTTTCAAATGATTTTATGGAAGAGTGCAAATCTAGGCATCTATTTGGTGCACATATCCTGGTTGAAAGAATATCATTAACCTCTTTTGAAGCATTATGTTGTGTAGGTCTTACAAGTTATTTATTGCAAATGTCCTCAAAGAATTTGGCAAATTTTGGTTAGTCTTGTCTAAAATCTCCCACCCAAAATTCATTCAAACATAACTAATCCTACCCCCATACTACCCCTATATTGTATTGTGTGGCAACAAAAGAATATAGTCCATTTATAGAAATGCACAAAGTAAATCAGGATCATATCATGTCTCTAGTAGCCTTCAGCCTTGTCTTGAAATCATTTCCATCATTTAGTAGTGACAACTCTGTTAAGTTTGAATAATGAGAAAATTGATCATGTTTTCTCAAGGCCATCTCCATAAAACCTAAGCACAGTGTACAAGGATATTTTCACCTCCTTCACAAAACATAGGCTGCAATATAGGTTCTCTTACCTTGGTTGAAAGGCATAACCTAAAATAGCTGAGGACAATATCAAAGTCATATTTTAGGTGCTATCCATCTCTCCACAAAGCCTGAGTGCTAACAAGTTAGATAAATTTCATCCCCAGATACAAAACGACATATACATCATGATCTATCTACCTTCTGAGCTGTCATGTTAAATCTATGATGCTACTCAGATTGAAAAAGGAGAACAAATATGGGTACCTAACAAACTTCTCAATTGGTTCTTAAGGCTAGTTGTTAAAATTTGAAGCCAGCGATATTTGCCAGGCTCAATCTTATAGATCCTCAGAGCCTTTCTCCTCATAAGAGACCTTCCAAGGCATTCATTCATCTCATACAGTGATCGAAATTTGCATGTTTCATTCAACAGTAGGTATATCAAATCCTTATGAGTTCTGAAATAATCCTGGCAAACCTAGCATGGCTTCCCATAATGAGTTGATAATATACGACTGTCTGATGATTTCTACTCGGGTAGTAACTATATTACAGAATTGCTATGATCTCCAAGCTACCTAATTTAGAAGTACCCTCCGTGAGTAAATGCATTTATTTGGCTCAACACTACATAAAAACTCCAAACATGAAGCTCTAATACCAATTTTTGGGGGTTAACCAGCATAACAAGGTTTCATAGATCAAAAATTAGATGAGAGCATATTTTTCAAGTAATGCAATGGCTGAGAAATAAGCTGTCATGAACTTTGATTCATCCTTTAAATCAAGTGGAAGGCCATATGCAACTCCTGGATTTGCTTGGGCCAATGAATAATATTAGTTCTTTAAGTATATGATAGTGTGCGTGGGCCCGAAGGGGGCCTATATGTGAATAACCTGTGCACTAGGGAAAAGGAATGCAACCATAGGGTTGTAGAAGGGTTTAGCAGAACACTTAAATTTGGCTTCTTCACACAAGGTAAAGGAAAGGATCTCCTCCCACTCTTGCCTTAGCCATATTCAACATTTAAGGAAGCACATGAGAAAAGTGTGACGTTGACATGAGCAGATGGACTAGATCCAGGTGTTGTCCTGATTAACGAAAATGTCAAGGAAGGAATATTCCATGCGATGGAAGGAACCATTTTCTGACATGGAGTTGAGAAAGTGGAGACCCTTAGATGGTTTACTAGAAACACTGGTCTATTGTAGGACCATACCTAATGGACACTTAGAATTTTACTGACCTCTATTCCCACAGTCCCAAGATTGGCCATCACATGGTAGGATGCTTAAGTACCCTATATGATACCCTGTCAGATGCTTAGGTAGAAGGAGAGGAGGACCTCTAAGACCCCCTTTGTGATGGTTTTACTGGCATCACATAGTGATCAAAGAGGTTCAGATTCCCCCTCTTCAGTATCAAGGTAAACACTGGATCTTCTAGGGATTCTCATTAGGAAGGCTAAGAGAAGATGTACATATCTAGTAGGGATGGGTACTATGAACATCATTGTATAAGCTAGTAAAAGGATAGTTTAGGATTATGATGTATAATTCTTAGTTCTGCATTCTTCTAGATATTTGGTCAAAAAATGACCTTACAGGAATTCGTAATGTGGTTACCTAAACAAAGAGTAATAGAAACTCCAGCCACCCTGGCTTGTCTCTTAAAATATATACCACATCTCCATCTGCTAGAAGTTGGGTATAAACCTCTAGCTCTGAATTTTCTTTGTAATCCCCATAGATCAGATGATGATTCAAATTCTATCCTTGATTCAAATTATTACTCTGTTAGAACTATGTGCAGAATTACTGGATTTAGCATACAGATACTAATGGCCTCATCTTATGGAATCTCAGAATATAATTTTGCTAGGTTTCTTCCTTCACATTTTTCTGCAAGTCTATATCATTAACTTCAATGTATTCTACACAAATGATATCGCATTATTAGGAGAGTGCCGCCAGTACTTGCGTGTGCCTTGGTTGAGCACCCTCATGATTACTTGCTGGGTGATCAGGCCGTACAACACATGACTCATAATACCACTGAATCAAGTTCTAAGAGCATAATCACACATGACCACATCTTGGTTCCATTTACAGGGACCTCTTTTCGAATTTGTTATAAGAAATGACATTACCATCCTTACCTGATGTAATCCAGCCACCTTGATGACTCATCACTCCTAAAAGACCTTGGAAGAGTGTTGAAGCATGGTTTAGCAAAGATAGAGGATGCATTTTCTCAAATATTTAGTGTGGGGACCTTTAAGTTTGATGCACATGAGCCATGGGTATTGAGAGAACATGTACCATGAGCCGCCATGAAATTTTCTTTTTCTATTGGTCTCTGATAGATTTTATATGAATGGATTTTAGCATATGCCATTTCCTGATTGACATGGTACTATAGATCACACATATGGAACCAAGATTGATTACTAGAGGGTGTAGAGATGTACCATTTTCTAAGTTAGACATTCGTGCTATCCGATCACTAGTGGATTCATGGAGTGATGAAAAGTTGATCATTTTTAAAGAACTGGGTACTTTCATTTGATACATATTCTTTGTCTACTTCAGAGGTCTGCTTGAATTTGAAATCATCCCTAAGTAGGAGGCTTCCAGAGGATCATCTTTACATGCTATGTCCTTTAGACCATGAAGTTTCCTTGATGCATTATCCATCAATGGGAAGTAGAGGAATAGAGCCTATGGACGGCTAAGCTTCTCAATTTGATAGGGTGCTAAGCGAGGAAGCTAGGGTGGAGGACCTACCTGGTGGAAAATGTAGCTGGTAAAGGGAAAGAGAAGAGTAGATGACTCAATATCATACCTTGAAGCTCATGAAAGGGAGATGGATAGAAAATGCAAGGTTTGTTAGGAATTAGAGAAAAAATATGTGGAAACAATCCCTCAAACCATAGTAGTAGGAAACTATATAGCAGAATTATACTTGCAAAAATAAAACAACATAAATAAATAATGCACAAAAGAAGACAAGACAGGATTTAACGTGGTTCACCCAATATGGGCTACGTCCACCAAGAACTTGCTTATATTTTATTATCAACAAGAGTAAAATAACTCTCACAGTCTTCTCTTAGTTATGAGCTCACAACAGAATTCCAAAGATGCTATACCACATCTAAACCACAATTGAAACCCAATTGCTTAACCTTGATCACTCTTGATCACCTCTTAATAATCTAAGACTCAAGACCTATTGAACACTCAAGATATCTTGTAATATACCCTAACACCTCTATTTATAGGATTACAATCCTTCTAAGAAGCCATAAAGCCGACCCTAGAAGATTGAAAGTCACGATCTTTCAACTTCCCATGGCTAGAAAAACCGTCTCGATATTGATAACAGCTAGTTAACAGCAACGTCACAACAACATTACAGCCACATCAAAACAAACGACTGTAAAATGCTCCTGAAGTCTCCAGACCTACCCGTTCGAGCTCCAGTACTTCAACAATGATTCAAGAAGACCAAAAATAAGCTCCACACCCCAACAATATCCCACTTGGAGACTATTTCCACTAAGAAAAGTTCTTAACCCTTCATTATCAACCATGAAGGCTAATCAAAGTTGAACATGAACTTCAACTTATCCCTTATGACCACCTTGGTCATCATATCCATAGGATTTTGACTGGTATAAATCTTTTCCAGCTTCAACTTATCTTCTTCCAAAGTTGTCTTGATGAAATGATATTTCAGCTGAATGTGCTTCATTCTAGAGTGGAAAGCAGAGTTCTTCGCTAAATGAATAGTGCTCTGACTATCACTATGTAGTCTCCCAACTTCCTGCTTATGACCTAACTCATCAAGAAAATTTTATATCCAAATCATCTCCTTGCTTGCCTCTGTGGCAATAACATACTCAACCTCTATGGTTGACAAAGCCACAACCTTTTGTAACCACGAAATCCAACTCACTGCTATATCACCAACCATAAATACATAACTTGTCGTGCTCCTCCTTGCTGTCCAAATCTCCTGCCATGTTCTGAATCTACATATCCATGTAATATAGTGTCTGATACACCAAAACACAATGTTACTCCCATGGTCCCTCTCAAATACCAAAGGATCCACTTTACTGCCTTCCAGTGCTCTCTACCTAGATCACTCATAAACCTACTCGTTGCTCCCACTACATGGGTAATGTCAGGCCTAGTGCATACCATAGCATACATCAAGCTACCAACTATTAATGAGTATGGTACCTTGGACATCTGGATTCTATCCTCCTCAGTCTTAGGACTCTGCTCCTTTGATAATTTAAAGTGACCTGCGAAAGGAGTACCAACCAGTTTAGCATCTTGCATACTAAACCTCTCTAAGAACTTCTTTATGTACACTTCTTGAGATAATACCAGCTTCCTCTCCTTCCTATTCTGATTTATTCTCATACCAAGGATTTGTTTTACTGGCCCCAAAGCCTTCATAGCAAAGGAGTCACCTAGCTGTTTCTTAAGTACCTTATATTTCTTGCATGTTCTTCCTTACAACAAGCATATCATCTACATACAAGCACAAAATAATATAACTACCATTAAGAAACTTCTTGATGTACATGAAATGGTCTGAGTGACACCTGGAGTAACCCTGCTCCTGCACAAAACTGTCAAACTTCATGTACCACTACCATGGAGCTTGTTTCAGGCCATACAAGCTCTTCTTTAATTTGCACACTAACCTCTCCTTCCCTTTGACTTCATAACCATGTGACTGCTACATGTACAATTCCTTCTCCAACTCACTATGAATGAAATGCATTATTGCACATCTAATTATTCTAAGTGCAGGTCTTGTACTGCAACTAAACGAAGAACATTCCTAATAGAATTCATTTTAACAACTAAAGAAATTTTTTTTTCATCAAAGTCTATACCTTTCTTCTGTGACAAATTATTTGACCACCAACCGGGCCTTGTATCATTTCCTACCTCCATTTTCCTCTTTGATTCTATACACCCACCTATGTTCTGCAATTCTCTCTTTCCCTCGTGTAGCTCCATCAGATCCCAAGTCTGGTTTTCCATAAGAGATCTATGCCCTTCATCCATTGCCTGCTTCCACTTCTTCCTAGCATCCACCTACACTACTTCCTCAAAGCACTTTGGCTCTCTACTGTCAGTGAGTAATAAATAATTCAAAGATGGAGTAAATCATTTAGGTTCCCTTCTTACCCTAGAAGACCTTCTCACGTCAGGAGTTTGGGCTTCCTGATGAGTAGGTACCTAAACTGGCTATGCCAGAACATGTTATACTTGAACTAGCCCCTTGGACACCTTGTTGTCTGCAATGTCCTCTAACATTGTGTATTCTTTCTTTGATTTCTCTTTCTGTTCCTGCAACTGATCTTTATACATGAATTTTTCATTAAAGACAATATCTCTAGACCAAAATATTTTCTTTTCTTTAAGACTCCAAACACAGAAACCAAATTCATCTTCACCATATCCAACAAAGGTGGATTTCTCAGACTTAGCCTCTAACTTGGTCCTATCATCTTTATCAATGTGAACAAATACCTCACATCCAAATACTCTAAGAAATGAGTAATCAATTTTCTTACTAGACCAAGCCTCCTCAGGTATACCTCCATCCAAGGCCATAGAGGGTCATCTATTAATAAAATAAACAACTGTGCTTATAGCTTCTACCCAAAACATGAGTGGTAGCCCCACATGTAACCTCATGCACCTAGCATGCTCCATGATTGTTCTGTTCATTCTCTTTGACACTCCATTCTCCTGTGGAGTCTTTGGAACCATTCTTTGCCTGTGGATCCTATTTACAGAATAATAATCAAGTAATTCATTACTACAATACTCCCCTCCATTATCCGACCTAAGACATTTCAACTTGAGACCTGTTTCATTCTCAACCAAGGCTTTCTATCTTTTGAAAGTTTCAAACACATCATATTTATTTCTAATGCAATATACCCAGAAATTTCTAGTTGCATCATCAATGAAAGTGACATAATAACATGAACCACCAATAGATTTTACCTTATCTAGCCCCCATACATCTATATGCACTAACTCTAACTTACCCTCCTTCCTGGTAGGTCCAACCTTGAGGAATTTCACCCGCTTTTGTTTCCCGTAAACACAGTCCTCACCAAAAGTCCAAATCCATATCCTTTAATCTAGGAAACCTGTCCTTTATAATTTGTATGCCCTTTTGACTCATATGACCGAGTATTTGGTGCCAAAAATTTGTATCTCCATCTACAGCAACTAAATTGTAATAATCAGCACCACTGGTTAAATACAAAGTACCAATTTTCTTACCTCTTACAACCACAAGAGATCCCTTGGTAACCTTCCAATAATCAGCTGTAAAACTAACCATATAGCCATCACTACCCAGATGACCCACTGATATCAAGTTTCACCTCAACTTAGGCACATGCATAACGTCCTTAAGTAGCCATGTGTTCTCATTCTACATTTTTACCTGAACACAACCTGTAGACACCAAAATTAGGTCACACTCCCCTTAGCCCCTTGTTAATTAATCAACTTAAACACACTTACCTAACCATGGCCCCTTTCACCCCACACTAATATTAATTTAATTCATTTAATTAAATTAATCTGTATCCTCATCATATCTATTATTTAATTATCCTTATTACCTAATACCTACCCTTCCACATCACCAAGACACCTCACCTAGCCACCTCACCCTCTATTCTTAGTAATAACTAACTAAGACCTAACCAAGTCAACTAGCCACCTACCCTAAGCCTATTCTTAGTATGTTCCCATAACTAACTAAGACCTAACCAAGACCCTAAAAATCAATGCCTACACCTCATTCCCGTAGACACAAATGGAAACTTCTGCTCTTGTTCAAAGGAATAGAGAGATCTAACAGCAGTCACAACCATGATCTCCTATTTACAGTTAACTTAGGGAATCCCACCTTAACTGACGCCAGTTACCCCTAAACCAATGCTGGTCAGACCGTAACCACCATTCGGTCAGCTTTAATTCCCTGGGGCAACCTCATCCTCAAGGTTAGAAATTTTAGAGAACACGGGTACACATGCAAAGGAGGATATCAAGCATTTTCTTTCACATAGACATAGCACTCACTCAACAATCATCGCAACCATCTAGCACTCATTCTAACATAGAGCTGATCCATGCTAGCAAGAAGGAGAGCACAGGTAGCCCATGCAAGAGCTCCCCAATGCTTGGTGATTCCTCCCCAGCATCCAACCACTCATCATCATATCCATTCTTCATTCACAGGAATCCAGGCCTAGATTCTGAGTAAGTAGAACCTCTTCTCATCTCATTCACTTCATTAGTTCCAATATTTTCATCTTTCTCTATTTTTATTTTCTCCCACAACCACTTATCTATCTCCTTTGGTAGCATTCCCTCCATACCCCTGTCAAACCCTCGTAAAAACCCATCTAAACAACTTGATTCCTCATTCTGATCAACCAAGCCCCTTTGTGTAACCACAAAGAGGACCCAAAAACTTGTTCTGTGATATTCCTAGTATCCCACAGTAACCGACATCGGTTCTTCCTAACTGGCGTCGATTAGTCCACAATACATTGGCTTCATGCCACCATTTTTCCAACCCAACCCATAGCTCATCCTAGCTCCATCCAAACCCCATTAGATCTACCCACTAGCCTGATATCCCACCTAGACCTCATAAATATCCCACTTAGATCCTTATCAACTTGAAAAAATCCTCCAGAAATTTGTTTTTGACCCTCTGTCATTCTGCCAGTGACCAGCGTCGGTCAACCTTAACCGTCATTGATCACCCCTAGACCAAACAACAATCTCTGTATCCACCAATACAGCTCAGAACAACAACCTACCTACTTGTTCCTGAGTTACCCATAATTACCTGTTACCTTTTTCAAACCTGCAGAAGCCCAGAACCATTTACCTGACCCCTGGATCTTGTTTTAACTTACCCTGTTGAATTAGATATTTCTTATTGTGTTTTATATGAGATGCCTAAATTGTGTAGATTATAGTAAGAAGACATTTGACTTTATTTCTCACATTAAATTGTTTAAAACAGTGGATTGATAGCCTTCTATGAAGTATCACACTTCCAGGATCTAGCATACGCTAGGCAGTCCACTGTATATACTGTTTAACTCTTTTTGGTGATCTTACTTTCTATTTCAGGTAGTTCCTCCTAGCCAAAAGGAAGACTCTCATATTCAGCTGTGGATCGAGGAGTCATACGTGCACAACAACCTACAACCAACATCTTAATAGGTATTCCTCCTAGCCCATTACCCCTATTTGTTTCATCATCATTCAAAGAAACGATCTAGAATCAGGTAAAACACAACATTTCCCTATTATACTGAATAGTTCATCATCACCAAGATATACATGTTCAACATCACTTTGAACAAAATTAGTAAAGTAATGTCTATGTGGGGTGGCATGGAAAGAAGCCCCTAAATCTAACACCCAAGATTCAGGAATATTATCTAAAGAAATAATTAAGGCATCCTGACAAACATCACCTGCTACCAAATTTAGCTCTTTATTTTCCTCCTTCTTGTTATTCTTATCCCAAAGAGCCCAAAAATCTTTCTTAGCATGAACAACCTTCCCACAGTGCCAACATTCTAACTTACTCTTTGACTTTGACCTTCTGTGATCGTTCAACTTCCCACGGTTACCTTTCCCTTTGTTCTTTTGTCTCCCTCTACTCTCCACTGTCAAAGCATTTCCATAAGTAGAAGAATATCTGGTGCTCTTCCTTCACATTTCCTCACTTAGGATCACACCTATTACATCCTCAGACTTTAGATTTGAATTATTAGAGAATGAATTACTTACAACCATAACCAAGTTGTCCCAGCTATCTGGTAAGGAGCACAAAATCAACAAATCCATAAACTCATCATCAAAGTCAGTTTTTACTGAGTTTAACATACTCACAACCATATTAAATTCATTCAAGTGATCAGAAACAAAACCATTCTCAGACATCTTCATATTAAATAAATTCTTCATCAAAAATATTTTATTAGAGGTAGAGGGTTTTTCATATAACTTCCCCAATGTAGTCATGAGACCTTCCATGGTATTCTCCTGTGATATGTTGAAAGCAGCCAAATATGCAAGGCATAAACGAATTACCCCGAGTGCCTTTTATCCAACAACTCCCAATCCTCATCCAACATGGCTGTAGGTTTCTTTGCTTTTCTAGCTAAAGGAACATGGAGGTCCATATGATATAATTAATCCTCCATTTACATCTTCCACAAACCAAAGTTCTTCCCATTGAACGTATCAACTCTCAATTTTCCCTCATCTGTCATAACTCCCACTCAATCTAAAATTTCCCTATGATTTACCACTTTAGCAAAGAACCACCAAATATCTGATACCAATTGTTAGGAATTAGAGAACAAATATGTAAAAATAATTCCTCAAAACACAACATTTGGAAACTATATAACATAAGTATACATGTAGAAATATAACAACATAAATAAATAATGCACAAAAGAAGACAAGATAAGATTTAACGTTGTTCACCCAATGTGGGCTATGTCCACAAAGATCTTGCTCAAATTTTATTATCAACCAGAGTAAAATAAATCTCACAGTCTTCTCTCAGTTTAGAACTCACAACATAATTCTAAAGATGCTAAACCACATCTAAACGACAATTGACACTCAATTGTTTAACCTTGATCACGAAGACTCAAGACCTCTTGAACACTGAAGATATCTTCAAGATAACCTAACACCTCTATTTATAGGATTGCAATCCTTTTAAGAAGTCCTAAAGCCGACCCTAGAAGTTTGAAAGTCATGATCTTTTATCTTCCAATGGCTGGAAAAAAATTGTCATGATGTTGACAGCCAATTAACGACAACATCATAGCAACCTAATAGTAATGTCACAACAATCTAACAACAAACAACTGCAGAATGCTCCTGAAGTCTCCAAACTTAACCGTTCAAACTCCAACACTTCAATACTGATTGGAGAAGACCAAAAACAAGCTCCAACCCAATCTCTTCTACTTGCCTCAACTATTTTGGTAATAATATTTTCCAATTCCATGTTTGTTACTTCTACTTGTCCATTTGATTGTGGGTGATAGGGAGATGCCTTCCTATGATTGATATGATAGTACATTGTGAAGGCTTAGATCATATTAGACATGAACTATGTCCATTGATATGAAACTATACTCCTTGGTGCACCAAACTTCATCATAATTTTGTGCCAAAGGAAATCAAAAACTACTTCTTTAGTTACATTTGATAAAGCCTGCACCTCTTCCCACTTTGTCACATAATCAATACACACAAGAATGTACTCCTTTCCTTGTGAGGAGAAATAAATGGACCAACAAAATCCAGTCCCCACCTTTCAAATAGTTCTGAAAGAGGGTTTAAAACCCACAAGTGAGGATCACGAGGGACGACATGCACATCAATGGACGTGTGAATGATAGCATGAAGAGATATTGGGAGGAGTGAGCATCAAATGAATGTGTATGTAAAGATTTAAAACATGGACAAAACCTGGTTAAGCCATAAAAATCTCCTCTATCTCATAGATCAAATGGGGTGTACATATAGGAGGTGTTGAGTAACCCCTAGTGTTGTAATCATGACAACTCGAGTAGAGAGGGGGAGTTACATTCCCAGAATAGAAGTGTAACTCCCAATGATGCATATGATGCACTGACATTCTGATGCACTGATGTGCTGACGCACTAACACGCTGATGCACTAATGCGACGACACACTGACACATAAGGGAATCTCATAATGACCCCTAAATGACACATGGACCTACAATCTCACCTAAGTGAGATGACTCACCTGATGATGTGGAAAATACACACACCAACACCCTACCTTCATTGTAAATTAGGATGAGGTGGTAAGATAGAAATGAGAAATGGGTCCTGACACAAAGCCTGATGAGGTACCCATGTACAAGAAGAAGTCGCAAGAAGTGAAGGAAAACCCAGTGGGAAAAAAATCCACCACAAGAGAACAAAACAATCTCTAAACTAAGAAATATGCCAAATATGGGTCCTAGCTCTAGATGAGCCTAAAAAGGTACCCATGTATAAAGAGGCAATCTCTCAGAAAGAAGAAGAAGAGAGAAGAACAAGGAGACAAGAGAAATGCAGAAGATGCCATGGACAGATCCGAACTCTGCAGCTCTAGGAGGTCTCCCAAAAGAATGTCAATGACAAGATACTCTTCCTCTAGATTGAAGAAGAGCCACCCACACCGAATGATGTGATTTCCCTTAGGAAGGACAGAAATGACGTGCTGGAAGTTTTCCCACTCCATAAAGGAAACTGAAGGTAGCAACACGAAGAACTCTAAGTATGGTGCATAAAAGTGTGACATAGGTCTAGCGAGTGAGTGCTAAGGAACTAAAGGTAATGCCACGTGCGTAGAGCTATTAGAGTGAAAAATAGGAACACCCGCAGAAAGGATGTCCAAGTGATGTGAAGGGAACAAAACATCCTCCACAACAAAAAAGGGATCCACAGCTGAGGGTGGATCAATGAAGGTCTCTGGAAATGTGGAAGTGACATCATTCCTAAAAGGGGAACTCCCAACAGTAGAGATGATGAACTCCTACAAGGCACCTATAGATGGATGAGAAACCGGTAGTGCATCACAAGTAGACTCTGCAAAAAGATCAATAAGGTCAGGCAGATACTCGTCCCAATGAGGGGGCTCAATAAATAGAAGAGTGATGTCAGATAGGTATGAATCATCTAATGAAGGTAAAGGAGTAGAAGGGGCCTCACACACTGGAAGTGAAAAGGAGGCTGGTGTAATAACTATATGAGGCTGAGTGGGAGACTAATCGATATCTGATGAGATGTAGGATGTGTCAACACTCTCTAGAATAGTGAGAGAAAGTGGAGAAGAGTCCTCTGTAGTACTCTTTGCATTAGAACTGGGTGCACAATCCTCGTCATCAAAAGTAGAAAAAAACAAGTCTATGTCAGTGGAACTACCATCACATGAAGAAATGGAGGAAAAAACTAAATCAGCAGTAGCAACAATGGCGGCAGTATGTGAAGGGTCTCCATAGAGGGACTGTAGAATGCTCCAGACACGGTGAGGTGGATCTTATTGTGCCACATGAAACTAGAGAGAATGAGAGACATGCATCATCATGTGACCAAAGACATGGTCACAAGTGTTAAGGAAGTCCTCCAGATGATGATTATCAGTGGGTGGAGGAACTGGCCCAAGCAAGAAGGGTAAAATACTCTCATGGGCGAAGTAATGTTCCATGGAAGCACGCCAAGATGAATAGTTCTCTCTCCTGGTGAGAAGTGGTGGAGGTTGTAAGGTGATCCTATAATTATCAAGTCTACAAAGATCACTCTCCATGATGAAAAATGCAAGATGCAAGGTGCACAAAAGCAAGATGTCGGACTCGGACGATAATGTGTCTACATGCGAAAACCCAAGAGTACAAGCAACCCCCCAAGAATGTGGCACTTTATAAAAGTAGTGTATTTACAAAACTGATAATCCCATCATGTATAATTTGAAAAAACATGCAACTTTGACTAAAGAAGTGCTCAAATCCGAGCAACGAGTCAAAAGTTAAAG
Organism: Taxus chinensis; assembly: GCA_019776745.2. Classification (NCBI taxonomy): domain Eukaryota; kingdom Viridiplantae; phylum Streptophyta; class Pinopsida; order Cupressales; family Taxaceae; genus Taxus; species Taxus chinensis. The sequence goes on from CM034150.1 coordinate 826,365,417, forward strand.
CAAAAAAAAATTCCCACAACTGATGAGAAAAAGCAAAAAATGCTGCAAAACACATTAAAAAAGTGCATGAAATGGGTGCAAATGGTACCGTGTGGGTACCCATTGGAAACAACATGAAATTTTAGATAGGGTTTGTTTTGACTACGAGGGGGGATTACCCTCCTGCCAACCCTGGACCTCGCCCTCCGTCTTCAACACTCATAGGAGGGGATAGCAATACAAGCCAAAATCCAATTTTTTTTTTTAAAATACAATTCCAAACTGAATGTTTTAATTTTTAAACACATTAAAACATAAAAAAAAGAAGGTGGAGGAGGTGGGCCCACATTTGGAGAGTGTCTCCAATAAAGTCCACGTGCTAAAGCTGCAGAAGTAACGTTTGAATACGTGTTGGAGATACGCTGGAGGTGCTGTAAGTGCCAGAGGAAGGAAAAACGTGTCAAGGAGATTACACACAGTAAATCAATGCATGAAAATAGTGCACTTAGCAACAAAAATAAAACATTTTTTTAAACGGCCAAACAGAGTTCAAAACTGTTTTTCAATGCAGGCCACGTGTAGCAGGTCTACAGTTCCACGATTGGAGGAGCGGTTGAAGATTCTAATGCAGGGCTGAATGAAAGAGGGTCACATGCCAAGGAGAGTTGGAGGAAAACATTCTGTAAAGAAAAAATGTGGGTTGAAGCCATTAAAATGTGTTGGAGGGTGCAGAGTCCAAAAAACATTTTTCAATGCAAAATATTGTCCACAGAGAAGCAATCCTTGAGAATGCACCATCCTAGATAGTGCAAGGTGGACCCTCCTGAGCTAGATATGTTTGAAACTGTAGTACCCACAATTTACACACCCAAAGACAACAATAAAAATACCAAGATAATTTTTTTTGACTTACATTGCTCACGACATACAACACAGTAAGGGCTCCGAGTACAGAACTCGACACACATGCAACAATCACATAAGTCATCGACTCACATAGACACATGCAGACGACATCGACATGTCAATACCACACTTTTTCCAACGAATGAATACTAACAAAGACCCAATCACAAGAAACGTGACTTTAGGAACGACGAACCCATGACATATCATTACTTTAAATGTATTTTAGTTATGGCTAACTTTCCAAGATCCTTATTAGGTAAGCATGATTTTCTCCCTTTTTCCACCTACATGTTCTGAAAATTCGTTTCACAGATCACATATTTTTCAACCATTTAATTTGCTCTTTACCCTTATGACAAATCTTCATGACTTACATAAGTATTCTCCATATTTCAAAATGCCTACAAGATTCTAATTTTCTCATTCTTATGTTAAGATTTTGCTTCTCAAACTTTTATTTAGTGTATAAAATTTACTCTTGCTACACGAGAGATTCTAACGTGATGTCCAAATGAGGTACTGGGATTAAGGAAGACATAGAGTTGAGATAGCTCCCCAAGAATCTCCATCGATCACGGAATAGTTATTTCGCTACCAAAGTTAATAAAGTTCAATAAATTATGGACTTCCTTTTATATTTATATATCTTTTGTTTGCTCGAAGTTTGGTTGCACCAAGATAATTTATATCCTTTGCAATGCATGAAAAAAAAGTTTAATGAAGTGATAAGGACTCTAAGATTGACCTTAATCCTAATCTCAAATCTCATGTGCAACATCGTATGATATGCTCTTATATCACACTAAGGTCTCGTTCTTAGCATCATCTTAAAACAAAAGAGTTACAACAGCACTTGTTTGACATCATAAGGAAGTACAAGGCTAGGAGCATTAAAACTACACATAACCACAAATGATCTATGTTCACAAAGATCTCATATCCTTGCATAGCATGGTTCCGCATAAGGAATATTATTTATTCCTTAATGCCATAGAATGACATAACAAGGGATTATGAGACAAGAATGCAATTTCTAAGGTTCTCAAAAAAACAACATCTTTCAACACAATTTTGTATGCAAGGAGTTAGATTATGGTTCTCTAACCACAAGTGAACATCCTAGTCAATTAGGGTTTTATCCCATTCCAATTTTTCACTTAGGGCTTTACGCTCTCTTATAGATTAGATTAAGGTTTTAAACATATTCACCCTATAAACTCTCCATAAGAGATCAAAGCACTCTATTGTCACTAGCCAAAGATGGCACCTATAGCTAGGAGGATCTATTCATAAGCAAAATTTTAAGTGATAGAACCACTATTTCACTAGCTCCAAGATGTCATTTGGATCTCACAAGAAAGTAATTGGATGCAGAAGATTTATTTGACTGTGTTGCTCCTATGTGTCTAGTTTATGTCGATGTCACCAAATGTACCTATAAGACAATAAACCCCTCCTCTTGGGATCTTATTTGCCTAAACCAAGGTGCTCTATCGGGTGAAAAAGTTAAGTTCGTTCTACTGATTTAAATTTCTTATAAGGTAAAAAGGATCACACATGCAGGCAAGTTAAGCATGAATATTTTATTAGGGTTTAGTGTTCCCATTAAAAATCTTTATTACGTTTACAAGGTAAGAAGATAACCCAATGATTAATTTAATCGTTTATTGAATGATGAGAAAATACTTCAATATATTAACTTCAATTTCAATTTACTATGTATAAATCAAACACTTTTTGCCATACACAACTAAGAAACAAATTAAATTGGTGATTAGATGCACATTCCCTAAGTATCCCTAAAACTGGCATATCATGCATATTAACAAATTTTATTTATAACTTTTCGGTAACAAGAGACTACTATTATCCAAAATGTGCCCTTGCTCATTTTTGTGGCTAACTCCTTGTGTTCTTTCCTCTCTTAGTCTCCATTTTTTTATTTTTAGGCACTCAAATGTTTCTGGAAATGCCACCATTGGATAGAGCTCTCTCTCAGCTTTCCAGAAAGGTAAAGTTTTCCTCCTAACTCCTCATATTTTTCAAGTTATGTCTCGGTGGAGTTTTTGTGGAAAATTTTCCCTTTGGAAGCCCGTAGCCAATAGGAAGCTGCCACGTGTCCCAGGAGGTGACGGAGAAGAGAGAAACACTTAGAAATTTTTTCAAGTTTTGGTCAAAATTTGCAAAAAGAAAATTTTTGCCCGCGGGCCCGCCGACCCAATCAAGACGTGACACGTGTTAGAAGGGGGAGGCGGAATGAAAATTTTGCTAAGTGATTTGCACGGAATTTTTTTTGAAATTTGGCCTGGGCCAATAGGAACTCACCACGTGTCCAGAGGAGGGTCGCGGACGTCAGAGGAAAGGTTAGAAAATTTCCAAGTTTTTGCCGAAAAATTCAAAAGTGAATTTTTTCCCGCATGGCCCGTGGCGAATTGGGTTGCACCACGTGTCTTCATCAGTCAGAGCGGCAGGGGGAGAAATGGAAAATTGGCTAAGTGTTTTGTAGAGTTTTTCATAATGAAAATTTTCAATGGAGGGCCCATGCCCAATGACAGTGCGCCACGTGTCAGGAGGGGCAGGGAAGTTCGGAGCTTGGGGAAGTTTTTAAAAAATTGGCAAAGTGTTTTGCCAAAAGTCCAAAAGGGCAAGTTTAGGCCGGCTGCCCCCATCAACAAATGGGAGCATGACACGTGTCCCGGTAGGGTAGAATGTGGGAGGACTTGGGAAATTTTCCCAATGGGAAAATTTAAGGCAAAAATCCAAAGGTGAAGCCCGCCCCTCTTTTGCGAACAAATGAAACGCTGCCACGTGTCCAGGTGGCACAAAAACACCAAGCAACCCAAAGAGAAAAATTTCAAGGATGAGCCCACGGCCAATCACATCATGCCACATGGAATCCAAGTGGTGGAGTGTGGGGATTTTTGAAATTTTTTTCCAAATGCAAAAAAGAGGTAAAATTCAAATTTTTTTCCCGTCGATCCGTTTTGTGCCTATTTTTGCCCTAAATCTTCAAATGGCCATAACTTTCGATCCAGAGCTCAGATTTTCATGTTAATTATATCAAGAGAAAGTTGGTAAAATTATCTTCATGATTCCATGGTAAATTTTGAATTTTGGTTCATTTTGGAGGGAGAAAATTAAAAAACTTTTTTGGTACGCACCCATGGACAGAACTAACGTTTCAGCAACCAATTTTAATGCAAAATGGGTCGCATTCTTCTCCAGCATGGTCAAAAATGTTGAGGGATGGGTCTGTCAGGTCACCCATGCTATTTTTAATGTATTTTGGTCAATGAGGAATGGCTCCCATGTTTTTTCATGTTTTCTCTCTCCTGGGCTCGACCCATGCACTATAAAAGCCAGATTTGGCTCATTTTTCATAGGTGAACACTTTTTTGCACAACAAGCTTCTATTTTCACCTTCAGCAAGTGATTTTGGCAAGTATCAGACCTTCCAGGGATTGTAACAGGTTTTTCTTCCTCTTTGGTGTTGGAATACAAGGATTTTGATGTTGAAAATCACAATGTAGGCTCTGTGAATGCTTTTAGTCTTTTGTATGTGTTGTTTGCTTCATTTCAAACCCTTGATTAAACCTCATCAACCTGTGCATGATGTTTTATGTTGCAATTTCTGATTTGTGTCAATTTCCATGAACAAGAAGTGATCACCACTCCTTTGGTGTATCACCGTTATCAGTTTAGTTTCAATTTTTGCATTTCTTATCCCTGTCTCCTTGCAAATTAGGATAAAATTAGGATTTGAACCTCTGCAGTTATGCAAATAATAGATCTAATCAGAGGATTTTGAGGAACCAACCTCTAATCTAGAGATTCCTCTCTCATTTTTACAAGTCCCACACTTGGAGAGAGGTTTCAATGTTGTGCAATCACACTGGATGCCTAAAACATCAATTTAGAAACCTAATTTCCATCCAGGGGTGCTGTTGATTTGCAACAAAAGTTTTTGCACACCCGGTGGGAGTCTAGAGGTCTCATTTTTATTGTAGCAAAGTTGATGTGCATCTACTGTAATTTTCTTGCTTCAAAAGAGCTATAAATTTCACATCTGGTGACTCCAAGGGGAAGAATCAATTGGTTTTAGCAGTACAGGCCTGAAAACTCATGAGAAGAATCACCACAAGGTCAAGGGCTAGAGAAGAAGAGGTGCTGTTTGAATACCTGTAGTTATCTCCAAGAAGAAGGCAAAGAGGAAGAAGGATTCAAAGGTATCCATCTCCACCAAATAGAACTCTCTCAACTCCTCCACCTGGTAGGCCTTTCATTCAGTCAAAAAGGGTTTTAAGAGCAATTAGAATGGCACAAAACAACCCCTATGTCAATTTCATAGGCAGCATTCCACTTGCTCTCAATGCACAATATCCAATTCAAATTTCAGCCTTGAAGAACATTCCATACTTCACTGGAGAGAATCAAACTACTCCAGGTGATCATGTTAAAGACATTGCCAACCTTTGTGCAATTCATGAAATCAATGAGATGCAAGTGGCTGTCAAATTGCTAGCATCTTCATTCAAGGGGAAAGCATTGCAATGGTTTAGAAGTCTTGCCTCAGGTTCTATTCAGAATTGGAACCAGCTATGTATAGCACTTCATGAGCAATTTGGAGAGAAGGGAGACAACTTGTCTCTTTTGGAGCAGCTAACAACCATCAAGAGAGCTCCCAATGAGCAGCTGACTGATTTCAACTTCATATTTCAAAAGACTTGGGAGAGAATTCCAGTGGCAGTCAGGCCAACAGCAGAAGGTGCTTTTCTCTACTACCTCAAAGCTCTAAATTCTGATATTTCTATGTTGATTTAGTCCATGGGAGGCGTAACTATCCCTATGGCTTATAGCATTGCCATTAGGGCTGAAAATTGTTTGATCCAAGCTGACAAATTAGCCCCTAGACCTCCCATGCCATTTTTTCCAAGTTTAGAGTGCCCAAACACTAATCAAGCACCTAATTTGGCTCCTTCTCCCATTCCTAGAAATCAAAGTTCAAATGAGGCTTCTACTTCATCTCCAAGTGCCCCAAATGAGATTTAAGAAGTCATGAAGCAATTAAAAAACCTACGCAATGAGCTGGTTACTCTCAAGAGGCAACAAGCCCAAGGTTTTAGACCTTCTTATCAGCCCCAAGCTCAGCCTAATAGGTAGCCATACCAACCACAAAGACCACCTAATCTAGCTGCAAATATAAATCAAACAAGGCCTCCTGCCAATAGACCATTTCAGCCCTATGATCCTAATTCCATATCTACCTCTATGGCATTGGTGTCAACACAAAACAACATTGCTTAGGAGTATGATTGGTGTTTTCCATGTAATGAACCTCACAACCAATCCATGTGCTTCAATGGTACTTTGAATCAAGCATTAATGGTGAAAACTACTGGTGTGGAGGGTGAGGGCAGTCAAGGAAACAACCAACAACAAGAAACATTCCAACAGTAATTAGCCCCAAATGACACCACATTGGTAAATTGACAAGCAGAAGATTTCTGTGGCATGAATCAAGAAGTTTCTCAAGGTGTTACAGCCAACACAAGGTCAAAAAGAAGGAATTTGGGTGAAGAGAAGCCATTAGCTCCAACCAATCCACAACCTTCCATGGCTCCACAAATGGTTGGCAAGCAAAATCCAATTTCAAATGCACAAGGGCAGCCAAGAACAGCTCCTAGACCAAGTCAAATACCAGTTGTTGCTGCCCACATGCAAGGAGTGAATGTGCCAACCAAGGGACAACAAAGAGATCCTTCATCACCATTCAATATCATTGATCAGATGAAGAAGAAAAATATAAATATATCAATGTGGGAATCCCTATCTATCCCAGGCCAAAGAGATTTGCTACAAGCTGCCATGAAGGACTGGCCAACTTCGAATCAGCAAGCTCAAATGTAAGAGAAAGTGCTCACAAATGCTGCCCAGCCTGAAGGGAATCATGGAGGACAGCAAGGTAAAATGTTGAATCCCCCTCCTTTCTATGTTTCATTAATCATTGGAAATCAGTTAGTGCACAATTGCATGATAGATTCCGGGGCAAGTAGCTCAGTGATGCCTAAACAAATAGCTGATCAGCTAGGGCTCCAGTATGAAACCATATCCAAAGGGGTAGTGCAGCTGGATGGGACAGCAGTAACAATAGTTGGAGTGATTGGAAACTTGAGTTTTACCTTGCATGCATGTCCAAATGTTGTTGTTTTACAAGATGTATAAGTTATAGACCTTCCACCACTCTTTTCCCTATGCTTGTCAAGGGGCTTCACATCCAAGATTGGAGGATATTTGTTTGTTGATTGGTCACACATGCTATTCATAATGAGGTATGGAACCAAAGATACAATCAGGTCTGAACCTATTGTAAACTTCCACATTGAGCCCTACACTCCAAGTCAGATCAATGCCAATTGCTCAGCATTTGATCAATAAGATCACCCAAGCACTCATGAAGCTGACACCAAGGTTGGAAGCATCCCGGATCTAACTCTTGATGAATGGGAAAACAAGGTACATGCTTTTGATCCTTATCAAGAAGTAGAAGAATATGAGCTAGGGGTCTATTACATACATGAAGAAGATCAGCCCATTCCTAGCATCACCAAACCAAACCATAAGGATGACAATGAGGTATGGTAGTTGTTTTTTGAAGGATCAAGGAGTAGACAAGGTGTAGGAGGTGGAGCTATGCTTATTTCACCTCAAGGAGTAAAGTGCTATTCAGCTTTTAGATTTCAGTTTGCATGCTCCAATAACAGTGCTGAATATGAAGCCTTGGTGCAAGGGATGCATTGGGCAATAAAGAGAAGAATAAAGACCTTGCAAGTCTTTGGTGACAGTGAATTGATTGTAAATCAGGTCAAGGGACAACATGCTACCAAGAATGATCTACTTAAGTGCTACAAGAACAGGGTATGGGACCTCATGGAAGATTTTGAGGGTTTTGGCATCAAATCCATTCCTAGGAAAGAGAACCAAGCTGCTGACATGCTTGCAGCAGTAGGGGCAGCCTTTGACATTGTGGAAAGCATTCAACAAGACAAGGTATAGCCAAACATCCATGTGATTGTGAGGCCTTCAGTGCCGGATAACAATGAAGTTGGCAAGTGTTTGAGAATGACCAACAAATCATCCATTTCTTGTAAGAAGAAGCTGAGTTCTCAGCTAAGAATCAAGAAAAATTGGAACAACAGTATGGTGACCAAGTGGTACAGTTGAGAACTAACAAGCTGCCTAAGGGACTTATCACTTTGGAGTCCATTTTTAATCCCAATGATCAGTTTAGGAAGGAGAAAGCAAACATTTACGTCAAGAGAGAAGATTCAGTATCCATCTTCGTGGAAGAGAACAAACCATTGCAAATTGGAAAGATGACAATTGAACAGGAAAGGTATGAGTTCATGCAGCTATGTCAAGAGTTCCCTGATGTGTTTGCTTGGAGCTATGAAGACTTGAAAGGTTTAAATCCCAACTTAGCTCAGCATACCATTGAATTGGATCCAAATACTAAGCCTGTCAGGCAGAAACAAAGACCGGTCAATCCACACATGGAGCCTCTCATGAGGAAAGAATTGAACAAGTTGATTGAGTCAAGGATCATATTCCCAATCAAGCATTCTAGTTGGGTTGCCAACTTGGTTCTAGTCAGAAAGAAGAGTGGAGAGATCAGATTGTGTGTTGACTTCAGAGACTTGAATAGAGCATCTCTCAAGGAACATTACCCACTCCCTTCCATGGAGCAAATCTTGCAAGTTGTGGCTGGCTCCGAGAGGTTTTCACTACTTGATGGCTACTCAGGCTACAATCAGATTATGGTGAAGGAGAAGACCAGTTCAAGACAGCCTTCACAACCAAATGGGGAACTTATGCATACAGGAAAATGCCATTTGGGCTGTCCAACACTGGTGCTACCTTCCAAAGAGCAATGGACATGGCGTTCAAAGGTTTGATTAACAACATGGTGCTGATATACCTTGATGATATCACTGTTTTTTCCAAAAATGCAGCAGACCACCTCTCTCATTTGAGACAAGTCTTCATGAGGTGTAGGAGATTTGGAGTGTCTTTGAATCCTAAGAAGTGTATCTTTCTTACGCATGAAGGAAATCTCCTTGGCCATATTGTCTCCAAAGAAGGATTAGCAATTGAGCCAGAGAGGGTTGAAGCCATAAGAGCACTACCATTGCCAAGCCACAAGAAAGCCCTTCAGAGTTTCTTGGGGAGGATAAACTTTGTTCGAAGGTTTGTCCCAGATTTTGCAGCCCTTATCAAACCTATCACCAAAATGTTAAAGAAAAGCATGGCTTTCAAGTGGACAGCAGAAGGCAAGGAGAGTTTTGAAGCAATCAAAGAAGCCATCTCTCAAGCACCAACTGTCATCAACCCGGACTTCTCCAAGGTTTTCATCCTCTACGCATTTGGAGGTAATGATACTATTTCTACCATTTTGGTACAGCAGAACAAGGACAACGATGAGCAGCCAATTACTTTCTTCAGCCAGAGCCTAAATGACTACGAGGTGAGGTATTATTTTATTGAGAAGCATGTACTTGTAGTAATCAGAAGCTTGAAGAAATTCAAGAATTTAGTCTCAAACAACAAGGTCCAGTTGCTGGTTTCTCATGCTGGGGTTAAAGACTTCCTCCTCAACAAGGATTTGAATGAGAAAAGGGCAGGTTGGATCACTCGTGTCATGGAGTATGACATTGAGATCAAGGTCACCAAGCTAGTAAGAGGAAAAGGATTGTGTGAGCAGCTGATTTTGGGGAAGCAAAAAGAAGTATGAAATGAAGAAGAGACTGTTTTGACAGTTCAAGATAGCCATGAGCCAAGTGGCACTCATGAAGAAAATAATGCTGTCCCCACTCCTTGCTGGACCCAAGGTATAATGCACTTCCTAAGCACATGCCTATGCCCTCCAGAGATTAACAAGACCCAACGAAGATACTTCAGATTGCAGGCTGTCCCATATGCCATTGTTGATGGAGTTTTGTTCAAGAAAGATGTGAATGGAGTGCTGCTGAGATGTATTAGCACAAATCAGATTCATAGGGTGTTGGAAGAGTTCCATGGTGGACCAGCTGGTGGTCAGTTTGCACCGAGAGTGATAACTCTAAAAATTATGAAGGCTGGTTATTTCTGGCCCAAGATTTTCAGTGATTGCTTTACATGGATCAAGAGGTGTAAGAATTGTGCATTCTTCACAGGAAAAGAGAGACTTGCTGCCCTTCCATTGCATCCAATCTCAGTTGACCAGCCATTCATGCAATGGGGTTTGGCATTCATTGGAGTCATTAATCCCAATTCAAGCCAAGGGCACAAATGGATTTTGACAGCCACAGACTACTTCACCAAGTGGACTGAAGCAGTAGCGCTCAAAGAGGCAAATGAGTCTAGCATCTTAGACTTCTATGAGGGCATAGTAACCAGGTTTGGCGTACCTACTACAATAATCTCAGATAATGCATTGGCATTCATTAGATCCAATGTGAGTGAGTGGGCTGTCAAGAACGGGATCTACCTAAGTACTTCATCAAACTATTACCCTCAAGGTAATGGCCAGGCTGAGTCTACAAACAAGAACTTGTTGAGGATCATTAGGAGAACTCTTGATGAGAATCAGAGGTCTTGGCATATCAAACTGAAATCAGCCTTATGGGGTGATAGGATAACTCCCAAGAGATCCACAGGTAACTTTTCATTTAGGCTTGTCTATGGAAGAGAAGCAATCTTGCCTATGTCACTTGACTTACCAACATTGGAACTCATGAAGCAGTTAGAGTTGCTAGAGTTTGGGCCCATGGAGGTGAGATATGCAGAGTTGATGGAGCTTCAAGAGATCAGAGATCAGGCATCCCAAGCAATGGAGAAGGATCAATCTTTGATCAAGAAGACCTTTGACAAGAAGGCCAAGAGTAGATCTTTCCAGGTTGGAGATCTAGTGTTAAAATGGGATGCAGATAGAGAAAAACTGGGAAGGCATTCAAAATTTGATGCCATTTGGAGTGGCCCATACATGGTTACGAAGTGCAAGAACAACAATGCTTTCCAATTGTCTTCATTGGATGGCGAAGAACTATAGATTCCAGTCAATGGAATCTATCGCAAGCATTGCTTCTAAAGGGAAACTCTCCACCTTGTAAATATTAGCTTAGGTTTCCTTTCCTTCAAGTGCTTGTGCACATTGTTTTGTTATAGGTTAGTTTTTCTTTCCCTAAGTGCTTTGGCACAGCTTGCTATCCCTGGAGATTTTTTACAGTCCTTGCTTCCATCAGGTGATATTCCATCTTCCTCCTTGCAACATTCTAAGTCAGTTGGGGTTCTAAACAGAAAATTTGATGACTCCATGCCCAATGGACTGCTTCAGGCAACTGGTATTTTCATCTAGCAGGCAGATGACCCCTCTGAGTCGCCAAAATTGTTATCCAAAATGTGCCCCTGCTCATTTTGTGGCCAACTCCTTGTGTTCTTTCCTCTCTTGTGCCTCAGTCTCCTTTTTTGATTTTGAGGCACTCAAAACTTTCTGGAAATGGCACCATTAGATAGAGGTCTCTCTCAGTTTTCTAGAAAGGTAAAGTTTTCCTCCCAACTCCTCATATTTTTCAAGTTATGGCTTGACGGATTTTTTGTGGGAAATTTTCCCTTTGGAAGCCCGCAGGCAATAGGAAGTTGCCACGTGTCCCAAGAGGTGGTGGAGAAGAGAGAAACACTTAGAATTTTTTTCAAGTTTTGGTCAAAATTTGCAAAAAGAAATTTTTTACTTGTGGGCCCGCCGACCCAAACAGGACGTGACACGTGTCGGAAGGGGGGAGGCGGAGTGAACATTTTGCTAAGTGATTTGCACGGATTTTTTTTTGAAATTTGGTCTGGGCCAATAGGAACTCACCACGTGTCCAGAGGAGGGTCGCAAACGTCGGAGGAAAGGTTAGAAAATTTCCAAGTTTTTGCCAAAAAATTCAAAAGTGAAATTTTGCCCGCATGGCCCGCAGTGAATTAGGTTGTGCCACGTGTCTTCATCAGTCAGAGTGGCGGGGGGAGAAATGGAAAATTGGCTAAGTGTTTTGTAGAGTTTTTCAAAATGAAAAATATCAATGGAGGGCCCGCCCCCAATGACAGTGCGCCACGTGTCAAGAGGGGCAGGGAAGTTCAGAGCTCTTGGAAGTTTTTAAAAAATTGGCAAAGTGTTTTGCCAAAAGTCCAAAAGGGAAAGTTTAGGCTCGCTACCCCTGTCAACAAATGGGAGCACGACACATTTCCTGACAGGGCAGAATGTAGGAGGACTTGGGAAATTTTCTCAATGGGAAAATTTAAGGCAAAAATCCAAAGGTGAAGCCCGCCCCTCTTTTACGAACAAATGAAACGCTGCCACATGTCCAGGTGGCAAAAAAAACACCAAGCGACCCGAAGAGAAAAATTTCAAGGATGATCCCATGCCCAATCACATCATGCCATGTGGCATCCATGTGGTGGAGCATGGGGATTTTCAAAAAAATTTTCCAAATGCAAAAAATAGGTAAAATTTGAATTTTTTTTCCGCCGATCCGTTTTGGGCTTGTTTTTGCCCTAAATCTTCAAATGGCCATAACTTTCAATCCAGAGCTTAGATTTTCACGTTCTTTATATCAATGGAAATCTGGTAAAATTATCTACATGATTCCATGGTAAATTTTTAATTTTGGTTCAGTTTAGAGGGAGAAAATCAAAAAATTCTTTTGGTACGTGCCCATGGACAGAACTGACGTTTCAACAACCAATTTTAATGCAAAATGGGTCGCATTCTTCTCCAGCATGGTAAAAAATGTTGGGGGATGGGTCTGTCAGGTCACCCATGCTATTTTTAATGCATTTTGGTTAATGAGGAATGGTTCCCACATTTTTTATGTTTTCTCTCTCCTGGGCTCGACCCATGCACTGTAAAAGCCAGATTTGGCTCATTTTTCAAAGGTTGAACACTTTTTTACACAACAAGCTTCTATTTTCACCTTCAGCAAGTGATTTTGGAAAGTATCAGACATTCTAGGGATTGTAACAGGTTTTTCTACCTCTTTGGTGTTGGAATACAAGGATTTTGATGTTGAAAATCACAATGCAGGATCTGTGAATGCTTTCAATCCTTTGTATGTGTTGTTTGCTTCATTTCAAACCCTTGATTATAGCTCATCAACATGTGCATGATGTTTTATGTTGCAATTTCTGATTTGTGTCAATTCGCATGAACAAGAAGTGCTCACCACTCCTTTGGTGTATCACCCTTATCAGTTTAGTTTCAATTTTTTCATTTCTTATCTCTGTCTCCTTGCAAATTAGGATAAAATTAGGATTTGAACCTCTGCAGTTGTGCAAATAATAGATCTAATCAGAGGATTTTAAGGAACCAACCTCTAATTTGGAGATTCCTCTCTCAAGTCCCACACTTGGAGAGAGGTTTCAATGTTGTGTAATCACAATGGATGCCTAAAACATCAATTTAGAAACCTGATTTGCATCCAGGGGTGCTGCTGATTTGCAACAACAACTGCATTAGACAGTTATTCATTTTACAATGACCTATAAAAAAATTACAATAATAATAATAATTAAATTACACAACGCCTTTTTCGTCGTCGAACTTCCATCCTGTAAAACCCACGTGAGCATGATATCAGCGATAAATCACTGGCATGACATCCACCCTAATCCAATCATAATTATCATTTTTCATTTCCCATTTACATCTGACAATAATTACAATATGCCATCGAAATAGAAAAGGTCTAGAAACATGTAATCATTGCATTTCATTTTTCTTCATTTTATAAACTCAGGAGAGAGAGAGAAAGAAAGAGAGAGAAAATATCATTTTGTCTAAAGTTCCAATACACACAACAAGTTTCATTATAGTGTTTTAAATAGTTATTTACATGTGTTAAAAGTTTCCAGGGTGATTTGGCAACCCTACGAGGGCCCACAACTTTCTACTTTTACATTTTCTCACTAGCTGCAAAACGTACAAAACAGGCTTAGAGGCTAAGAAACTACTTCCAAAGGTTATCTTTCGATGAGCACACATGTCACAATTAACTTTATACGTGTCCCCAGATATACCAAGAATTCATAGCAACTGATGGAATTGAAAAAGAGTGAATGGTTTGCATTTTTCAGTTAGTTCTTTGAGGCCACTGGTCGTAGTTCATCCAGTTAAAAAAATGCCAAAAGTTAACTCGAGGGCCCAGAAACCTGTGTCCATAACTGACGTTTGAAGGAGAATCATGCAACAAGATATCTCCTGCTAGTTACCCCTACATAAGGAGAGTTCATCAGAGTTGACAGGGCCGAGAACTAGTAAACCATTTTCAAATGGCGACAAGTTTTCTGGAGTGACAAGACGAAACTGGACCAGTTTGACCTCGTCAAACTACGACCGGAGGCCTACAAAATGGCTTCGCCAAACTATCCTAAAAATTTCTCTTTCCTATACTGAATGTTCCATGCATTTTTCTAGCATAATCACTAGAGGTTTGTGAAAACAGGAAGTGATTTCTCTTTCCAGGTTTCAAATGGCGATCCAAAACGAAAGCCAACTTTCTAGTTTTAACAATTTTCTACTGTTGTAAACCAGTGTTACAGGGCTCCTATAAGGGTGTCAAAAGGATGTCATATGATCGTTTCGGGTCAAACCAAAAATCAAGGTGACTCCTCGTATACCAAGGTAACCGAATGAAACTTCACATCTCGTTTCCAGAGTTGCGAAGGGTACTTAGTGAGTCTCCGAAAATTGCAAAATTTAACTATTTTAAGCAGGAAGAAGGTCAACTTAATCAATGGAGAGTCAAATTTGTTTGGTCGATAAAACGATATTGAAGCGATCAAAAGAGTAAGATTTTTCTAGATCATCTTGAAGTGAGGGTGATAGTTCATGGTTTAAATTAGGCGAGTTATAATGGCTTCGAGAGTTGCAACACAACACTATATTGTTTTGCAATGAGTTGAAGGGACATCTAACTATATTAAAATTTCTAATAATTTAAAAATCTATTTAGTTGCAAAAGAGAACTAAAACACAAGAAATATGAGAGGTAAGGGAAGAACCATGCCTGGAGAATGAAGTCGGTCAAAGCCACAAGCTTGGGTTCAGTCTCTTGCTTGGGCACTTTGTCAACCAGTCCACGAGCATCCTCAGCTCCACCATTTTACATACACGTCATCAAGCTTATCTTTCCTGAAAGAGCCTCATCCATAACTGGTAATAAAACAAAAAAATTGGTTGAAATATTTCTGAGAATTGTTGCAAAAAGGAGTGCCTATTCCACTGCTCCAACCAGCACACCAGTCATTCTAACTTCCCATCACCATTGATGATCATACCCTGGGTAGCTCTTAGAGCAACATGGAGCATAACAAGGTTCTCTGTACTGATTAAATTCCATCCATTATACATTCTGTAAATCATGGCACTCCAAGAGACCGCATTTCTTTGAGGCATTCAATGAAAAATTTCACATGATCTAAATACACTTCCACATTTTCACACATATCCATTATGCTACTTGCAAGAACAAAATCCTACAAATGAAAACTAGATTCTATTGCTCATACCCTGCTCCTAAGCTTCCATCTTAGCACACGCTGGAAGCATGCTGGCATATACAACTGATTTGGTTGGTGCCCTACCACAAATGAAGAAACATCGTGACAACCTCACGAGGAGGTCCATGTCTTCTGTACGCTGCAATAATACTATTCCATTAGAAGCTGTCTCGTTCTTTCATTGGCCAAATACAAACACCAGCACCCAAGGCACATTGAAAACCACATCTGAAAAAATTTATTCTCTCTTTTCTGCCTGATGGAAGTCCATGTGCTGTTCTAAAGCTCCCATTTTGACACAGGCTGGGAAGATATCAACAAAGGTTGTGGATTCTGGCTTTACACAAACCAAATGCATTTTCTTGAAAGTTTCCAAGGACTTTTCAACAACCTCATTTTTTACACATCTTGCCATCATTACAGTCCTTAAGACACATTTCTTTCAAGAATTTTTGTATAGTTCATAGGATTCCACGTTTTGCATATGAATCTACTAGGGCATTTGCAACTGCAACAACAGACAAATCTCCTTGTTTTTTCCTTTGTTTTTTCCTAGGAGTTTACTGGTGACGTGGCGACTACACAGACCCAAAAATCCTCCATTTTTCCCTAATGCGCATCCATACTCTATCCCCTAAGTTTTTTTTGGTGCCTGCAACATATCTGGAAAACTCTCCCGCTCTAATGAGCTTGGTTTTCCCACACAGGAGTGCATGTTGTGGCCTAGGGAAATGCTGAGCAGTTGTGGAGTCTGGCTTTGCACAAAAAAAACACTGCATTTACATGAAGTTTCCAAGGCCATTTCAACAAACTCATTTTTTTTTGTGTGCAGGTCCTACACCCCCCAAACAAGCCGCCCTTTCCAACAACAAAAACAAACCCTAACTCGCCCCCAGTAAGAAATCATGGGTCTTTCTTTTAATTTGGATCCTTTTATTTTATTTATTTTATTATTATTATTTTTTTATAAGAAGAGGGGGGTGCATGACATTCTCCTCCCCTTAAGAAAGCATCATCCTCAATGCGACATACAATGAAGAAAGCGGAAAAAAAAGTATGCAACAAGGGATGAATGTGGCAAAGGTACGCTCTAAGGTTAAGATTTCAAATACAAAATCATGGTTACGGGGTGGCCCTAGGATCATTTGGTAGAAATTTTAACTTTCAAGGTTCTGTGAAGATTGCAGTTCTATCTTATTCGTTATTTCATTAATCTCTTTCCATTAACATTATTCTTAATTCAAGTCCTTTAAAATTTCATTTTTATCGAATTTTATTTTATTCATTCCTGTGGGTTCCCATCATGAACTACAGTCACAACACCCTACCAGGGTTATACACAACACCTAATTTTCACAAGCATACTTTTACATACTTACATGACCATATCACATCACAAGGGTTTCACCAAACCATAGAATGACAACAAGTAGACCACATAACAATTAATTTCCAACAATTTCACCCTAGACATAGATCTAGTACACCCATATGACTAACAAATAGAATCAACACATTGATACATATACAAAGGTTATCACCAGCCCTAAAATTCCATGACTGCACCAACATAGTGCCAAGATAATACCCAATAGTCCATACTGACCAAGAGGAGAGTCAAGCCTCATACATAACAAGGTATCAAAAAGACTCATACAAGTACACATAACTCACTATACCAATCTCCACACATCATAAGGCATCACGAAAAAACTCTAGATATATCCAAAGGAAATAGAATACAACTCCATATACCTCCCCAAAGCATCACCAGATAAGCTCCATATACCTCCCAAGAGGAAGAAACATAGTGCCAAAACCAAGTCAGGTCACTTAGCCATAGAGCCCCATCAAGAATATCAGGTCACTCAACCATAGAGGCCTATCTCCTTTCTCCTTTTAAATGAGGTCGGGTCACTCTATGGCCCTATGCACATAGAGCCCGTCACCCCCAAACCCAAGTGACATAATAACTCGTGGTTCAAAAACCTACTAGTTATCTGTAACTCCTTGGGGCGTACCCCTATACAACGAAGAGGGTCCATAGGTTCAACCACTCCATGGTGAATCCCATGACCCTTTTCTAACACATTACGACATTAGAACCAGCATAACAATCCATTCAAATGCCAAGTGGCCAAATCAAAGGCCTTGGGCTAGGCTACAAAATGTTTCAAATATGAAAAGAAAGTTTTAAAACCAAGAGAAACAAGTGGCTAATTAGCCATGGTTAGTGTAAAATCTAATTGTTAGTGCAACAATCAAATAAATTCCCAAAATATAAGAACATGTCAATCAAGAAAATGGCTAGTTCTAGCTAAAAGAGAGATTAATTTACAAATAAAATACGTAATGAGAAAATAGTACATCATAATCACTATGTGGGCTCATATCGCCACCAAAGGGGTACTCATCGAGTTGCTGGCACTCGGACATCGAGCCTCAGCTCGTGAAAATATACATGTAAATAGAAATGAGTATATCAAATAATGTATCTATAACCATCTTTTCTTGATTCATAACTCCAAACTTCCACAAGGATCAACATGGTCAAAATCACATAGGATTATTCAATGAACAATCCAATAGGAAAGAGCAGGGGACACAAGGTTTCATAAGTTGAGCCTAAGGTGGTGTGCACCCACAATATACTGAGCAAGCTCGAAGTATACTAAACAGATAAAAGTGGGTTTTCAATCTATATAAGACTCCACTTTCTCACTTGTACTCAGCTCAAGATTATGACAACCTGGTCCACGCCTCCTCTCTCCACACACATACACTCTTGACAATCTATCCCCTTAGGGTCATCTAGTGTAAGGTCCACGAAATACATGTCACTACATCACAAACACAATGGTAATTCACACACAACAACCATAACGTCTTGCACATGGTATAAATATACAGGGTACAACACAATCATTACCCTCACGGGTTACAATACATCACATTACCACATCCTGCACCCAAAGTGCAATCACTGTACACTAGGGATCATACTCACCATATGCCCCTAAATTATGATGTGAACCATCACATATTACATGAATTACACGTATGAGGAAAGCAATGTCTAAAATTACGACATATAATCCCTTTGTGATATAACATAGGGATACACATGACTCATAACAACATGGTGATGACATCACAATATGATTCAATCCACTCTACACCAATTTTACATGCAATACACCAATACATCTTCACATCACATAAGGTCAAAATGCTCCAACACTCTGCAATTCACATTATCATTCCATTCACACAAAACAAGGTGGTACATCACACACATCACACAAGATTGACCTTAATCCTAATCTCAAATCTCATGTGCAGCATCGTATGATATGCTCTTATATTGAACTAAGGTCTTGTTCTTAGCATCGTCTTAAAACAAAAGAGTTACGACAGCACTTGTCTGACATCATAAGGAAGTACAAGGCTAGGAGCATTAAAACTACACATAATCACAAATGATCTATGTTCACAAAGATCTCATATCCTTACATAGCATGGTTCCGCATAAGGAATATTATTTATTCCTTAATGCCATAGAATGATATAACAAGGGATTATGAGACAAGAATGCAGTTTCTAAGGTTCTAAAAAAAACAACATCTTTTAACACAATTTCGCATGCAAGGAGTTAGATTATGGTTCTCTAACCACAAGTGAACATCCTAGTCAATTAGGGTTTAGTCCCATTCCAATTTTTCACTTAGGGCTTTATGCTATCTTATAGATTAGATTAAGGTTTTAAACATATTCACCCTATAAACCCTCCGTAAGAGATCAAAGCACTCTATTGTCATTAGCCAAAGATGGCACCTATAGCTAGGAGGTTCTATTCATAAGAAAAATTTTAAGTGATAGAACCACTATTTCACTAGCTCCAAGATGTCATTTGGATCTCACAAGAAAGTCATTGGATGTAGAAGATTTATTTGTCTGTGTTGCTCCTATGTGTCTAGTTTATGTCGATGTCACCAAACGTACCTATAAGACAATAAACCCCTCCTCTTGGGATCTTATTTTCCTAAATAAAGGTGCTCGATCGGGTGAAAAAGTTAAGTTCGTTCTACTGATTTAAATTTCTTATAAGATAAAAAGGATCACACATGCAGGCAAGTTAAGCACGAATATTTTATTAGGGTTTAGTGTTCCCATTAAAACTCTTTATTATGTTTACAAGGTAAGAAGATAGCCCAATGATTAATTTAATCATTTATTGAATGCTGAGAAAGTACTACAATATATTAACTTCAATTTCAATTCACTATGTATAAATAAAACACTTTTTGCCATACACAACTAAGAAACAAATTAAATCGGTGATTAGATGCACATTCCCTAAGTATCCCTAAAACTGGCATATCATGCATATTAACAAATTTCATTTATAAATTTTTGGTAACAAGAGACTGCATTAGACAGTTATTCATTCTACAATGACCTATAAAAAAATTACAATAATAATAATTAAATTACACAACACCTTTTTCGTCATCGAACTTCCATCCTGCAAAACCCATGTGAGCATGATATCAGCGATAAATCGGTAGCATGGCATCCACCCTAAAACAATCATAATTATCATTTTTCAGTTCCCATTTACATCTGACAATAATTACAATATGCAATCGAAATGAAAAAGGTCTAGAAACATGTAATCATTGCATTTCATTTTTCTTCATTTTATAAACTCAGGAGAGAGATAGAAAGAAAGAAAGAGAAAATATCATTTTGTCTAAAGTTCCAATACACACAAAAATTTTCATTATAGTGTTTTAAATAGTTATTTACGTGTGTTAAAAGTTTCCAGGGTGATTTGGCAACCCTACGAGGGCCCGCAGCTTTCTACTTTTACATTTTCTCACTAGCTGCAAAATGTACAAAACGGGCTCGGAGGCTAAGAAACTACTTCCAAAGGTTATCTTCTGATGAGCACGCATGTCATGATTAACTTTATACGTGTCCCTAGATATACCAAGAATTCATAGCAACTGACGGAATTGAAAAAGAATGAACGGTTTGCGTTTGGTGGTTAGTTCTCCGAGGCCACTGGTCGTAGTTCACCCAATTAAAAAAAATGCCAAAAGTTAACTCAAGGCCCCAGAAACCCGTGTCCATAACTGACGTTCAAAGGAGAAGCACACAACAAGAGATATCCTACTAGTTACCCCTACATAAGGAGAGTTCATCAGAGTTGACGAGGCTGAGAACTAGCAAACCATTTTCAAATGGCGAAAAGTTTTCTGGAGCAACAAGACGAAACTGGACCAGTTTGACCTCGTCAAACTATGACCAGAGGCCTACAAAATGGCTTCGCCAAACTATCCTAAATATTTCTCTTTCCTATACTGAATGTTCCATGCATTTGTGTAGTATAATCGCTAGAGGTTTGTGAAAACGGGAAGTGATTTCTCTGTCCAGGTTTCAAATGGCGATCCAAAACGAAAGCCAACTTTCTAGTTTTAACAATTTTCTACTGTTGTAAACTAGTGTTACAGGGCTCCTATAATGGCATCAAAAGGATGTCATATGATTGTTTTGGGTCAAACCAAAAATCAAGGTGACTCCTCGTATACCAAGGTAACCGAATGAAACTTCACATCTCGTTTCCAGAGTTGTGAAGGGTACTTAGTGAGTCTCCAAAAATTGCAAAATTTAACTATTTTAAGTAGGAAGAAGGTCAACTTAATCAATGGAGAGTCAAATTTGTCTGGTCGATAAAACGATATTGAAGTGATCAAAAGAGTAAGAGTTTTCTATATCATCTCGAAGTGAGGGTGATAGTTTGTGGTTTAAAGTAGGTGAGTTATAATGGCTTCGAGAGTTGCGACACGATACTATATTATTTTACAACGAGTTGAAGGGACATCTAACTGTATTAAAATTTCTAATAATTTAAAATTCTATTTAGTTGCAAAAGAGAACTAAAACACGAGAATTATGAGAGGTAAGGGAAGAAGGACCATACCTGGAGAATGAAGTTGATCAAAGCCGCAGGCTTGGGTTCAGTCTCTTGCTTGGGCACTTCGTCAACCAGTCCATGAGCGTCCTCAGCTCCACCATTTTACGTACACGTCATTAATCTTATCTTTCCTGAAAGATCCTCATCCATAATTGGTAATGAAACAAACAAATTGGTTAAAATATTTCCGAGGATTATTGCAAAAAGGAGTGCCTATTCCACTGCTCTGACTAGCACGCCAGTCATTCCAACTTCCTATCACCGTTGATGACCATACCCTGGGCAGCTCTTAGAGCATCATGGAGCATAACAAGGTTCTCTGTACTGATTAAATGCCCTCAATTATACATTTTGTAAATCATGACACTCTAAGAGACTGCATTTCTTTGAGGCATTCAATCAAACAATTCACATGCCCTACATACACTTCCACATTTTCACGCATATCCACTATGCCGTTTATAAGAACAAAATCCTACAAATGAAAACCAAATTCTATTGCTCATACCCTGCTCCCAAGCTTCCATATTGGCACACGTTGGAAGCATGTTGGCATACGCAACTGATTTGGTTGGTGCCCTGCCGTAAATGAAGAAACATCATGACTTCCTCATGAGGAGGTCCATGTCTTCTGTACGCTGCAATAATACTATTCCATTAGAAGTTGTCTCATTCTTTCATTGGCCAAATACAAACTCCAGTGCCCAAGGCACATTGAAAACCACATCTGACAAAATTTATTCTCTCTTTTTTGCCTGATGGAAGTCCATGTGCAGTTCTACAGCTCCCATTTTGACACAGGCTGGGAAGATATCAACAAAGGTTGTGGATTCTGGCTTTACACAGACCAAATGCATTTTCTTGAAAGTTTCCAGGGCCTTTTCAACAACCTCATTTTTTACACATCCTGCCATCATTATATTTTGTAAGACACATTTCTTTCAGGCATTTTTGAACAGTTTGTAGGCTTCCATGTTTTGCATATGAATCTACTAGGGTGTTTGCAACTGCAACAACAGACAAAGATCCTTTGTTTTTTTCCTTGATTTACTAGAAGCCCACGTAGGACTGGGCATGGCTGGGATTTTGTTGGTGATGTGGCGACTACACAGACTCAAAAATCCTCTATTTTGTCCTGATGCACATCCGTACTCTTTCCCCTAAGTTTTTTTTGGCACCTGTAACACATATGGAAAACTCTCCCTCTCCAATGAGCTTGATTTTCCCACACAGGAGTGCATGGCGTGGCCTGGGGAAATGCTGAGTGGTTGTGGAGTCTGACTTTACACAAAAAAACACTACATTTGCATGAAGTTTCCAAGGCCGTTTCAACAAACTCTTTTTTTTTTGTGTGTGCAGGTCCTACAACCCCCCAAACAAGCCACCCTTTCCAACAGTAAAAACAAACCCTAACTCACCCCCAACAAGAAATCACGAGTCTTTCTTTTAATTTGGATCCTTTTATTTTATTCACTTTATTATTATTATTATTATTATAAGAAGAGGGGGGGGGCATGACGGAAACCAACGCAAAAGGTGCCAATACGTTACAGGATTTGAGCTCGAGTAGGGGTGTGAGTCTGAGGAGCCAAGGTGAATGCATGGGCAACAAACACATAGTAAGAGCCTGATAAATGAGTACAGTCCAAGAATCCATGATAGGGTAAACACCAGTGAAAACATGATCCAACACGAGTTGGAGCATACAACAAACCAAACTAATGTAAAACCGGATCACAATAATAACCCATAGGTCCATGCCAAGCCAAAAAATGAGTTCATGCAAAATAGAAGCAACCACGAATACCCCAAAAACACCCATGAACAAACTGAACAATTGAGCAAGAGGTATGAAACCCCGAATCAATGCAATAAACACATGAATGTAATATCCATTACGACACATGCAACAAAATCTGAATATCACACTGGAAGCTAGAAAACATGCACAAAAATGCCGATGAGTGCATGGATCCATAAGATCCACTCTGATACCATGAAAGAGGGTTTAAAAACCAGCAAGTGAGGATCATGAGGGACAATGTGCACATCAACAGATGTGCGAACGATAGTGTGAAGAGATCTCGGGAGGAGTGAGCATCAACTAAATGTGCATGCAAAGATTTGAAACATGGGAAGAACCTGGTTAAGCCATAAAACTCTCCTCTATCTCATAGATCAAATGGGGTGTACATATAGGAGGTGCTGAGTAACCCCCAGTGCTACAATCACGACAACTCAAGTAGAGAGTGGGAGTTACATTCCTAGAATAGAAGTGTAACTGCCAATGATGCATATGACGCACTGACACACTAGCACACTGATGTGCTGACGCATTGACACGCTGACGCATTGATGTGCTGACGCACTGATGCATAAGGGAATCTCATAATGACCCCTAAATGACACATGGACCTACAATCTCACCTAAGTGAGATGACTCACCTGATGATGTGGAATATACACACACCAACAGGTTCAATCACCACTTGAGGTTGTAGAGGCATTTCACTAGTAAAGGTTGGCTATCCCATCCTCTGACAGGGATCACACTGCTTGATATATCTCTTCACATATTTATACAAATATGGACAATAATAGCCAATGCCAAGTATCTTGTGAGCTGTTATTTTCATTGAAAAGTTTCCTCTACTTTGTTCATCATGACATGTCCTGAGTATGTCAAAGATTTCATCTTCTCTCACACACCTGCATAAAACCAAATTAAGACCACATTTAAATAACATTCCATTTAACCATTTAAATTGTGCACTAGTTTTGATTAACTTCTTCATTTGTTTATTAGTAAAAGAAAGAGGAAAATTTCCTGTTGCAAGATAATTCACAATATTAGAAAACCATGGTGTATCATCTGAAATAACAAATAATTGTTCATTTGGAAAATTTTCCTTAACTAGATCTTGCTCACTTGTAGTGGTTAATCTTGACAAAAATCAGCTACCACATTAGATTTTCCTAGATTATCCATAATGGTAATATTAAATTCTTGTAAAAGTAATAACCATTTAATTATCCTACCTCCAACCACTGGTTTGTTCATTAAGTATCTAATTGCTGAGTGATCTGTATGTACAAATATTTTGTACCCTATAATATAATGTCTAAAATTACTAATTGCATAAATCACAACAAAAAATTCTTTTTCCATAAAGGTGTAATTTATTTCAGTGGGAGTGAGATTTTTACTAAGTTAGTAAATAGCATACATTTTCCCTTCTTCATCTTTTTGTCCCAAAATTACACCAATTGAGTTATTTGAGGCATCTATTTAGATGTGAAAAGGTTTCTCCCAATTAGGTCCTCTTAATATTAGGGTAGTGATTAATTTTTCTTTAATCTCTTCTAAAGAATGTTGACATTTTTCATCGCAAAGAAATCCACAGTCCTTGGTAAACAAACTAAACATGGGGGCAACAATTTTACTAAAATCCCTGATAAAAAACCTATAGTACCCAACATGTTCTAAAAATGACTTGATATCTGTGGGGGTTTTAGTAATAGGTAAGTTTGAAATAATCCTTATTTTGTCTGGATCAACTTGAATTCCTCTTTTTGAAATGTGGTGTCCTAGTACAATTCCCTCATCGACCATCATCAAACATTTCTCATGACTAAGAGAAAAATGGGTTTTCTAACATCTTGTTAACACTCTATCCAAATTCTTCAAATCATCATCAAATGTGTCTCCATGCATAGTAAATTCATCCATGTATACCTCTACACAATAATTTTTTAGATCTCCAAAAATTGCTAGTACAGCTCTTTGGAAAGTTGCTGGAGCATTACATAGTCCAAATGACAATAACTTGTAGGTAAAGGCACCCCATGGACAAGTAAAGGTATTTTTTTCTTGATCCTCAACATCAAATCTGGTTTGATTATACCCACTAACTCCATCCAGGAAGGAAAAGTATTGTTTACCTGCAAGGTTGTCCAAAACTTGATCTATGAATGGTAAGGGAAAATAATCTCTAAGTGTGGATTTATTAAGTTCGCTATAATCAACAAAAATTCTCCATTTTCCATTATTTTTAGGCACAATTACAATAAGGGACACCCACTGACTATCTGAGATATGGTAGATAAAACTTACTTGTAATAATTTTTTAATTTCTTGCTTTACTATGTCCCTTAAGGCTAGATTAATCCTTCTATGAGGTTGTCTAATTAGTTCAATGTTTTTAGTATAGATGTGATGGGTGAAAATACTTGGATAAATTCCTTTCATGTATTTATGGTCCTAAGAAAAATATCTAGTATGATCTTTCAGAACATCAAACAATTTAGCTTCTTCATCATTCTTCAACTAGCTATTAATGTTCAAAAATTTTACTCGGTTGAATCTCAACATGTTTGGTTCCAGTGTGTGATGAATTGATTTGTTGAAAGGGTTCAATTAGGGTGTTTAGTGGACATGAATATGGTAATAACATATGATATGGAGCAATATCTCCAAAATTCCCTTGAGAAATAATATTGGAAAAAGGATAGTAAGCAGAGTTATGATACTTATCTTGTTGTTGGTCAAACTCCCTGTCATTGTTGTTTTCTGAAAATTCCTCACCATTTCCTATTAACTTTGAGATTGAAGCTACTGATTCCATATCTATTTCTACCCCTCCCAAAGAGAAATCTTGTTCCTCTAGAGTGAAATTATTTGCATTCGTAGGGAATTACAATTGGTGTGGTTCCAGAGATAAGTGTGAATGTTTTGGAACTAAATCTGATGGTTCCGAAACTAAGTTCGTAGGTTCTAGAACTAAGTACATAGGTTCCAGTAGTATCCCTGATTTCTCCAAGGACAATTGGTGTTCATTCAATGGTTGATTAATCATATCTTCCACCTCCTGTACATGATCTTGCAACGTTATCATAGCTAAAGAAGACATGTTTTTCTTCTTAGTATCAGGATCATCAACCCATAATTGTTCTTGATTATTAATAAAAGGTCATGCAGAAGGATATAAGGAATTTTTCTTAGAATTCTTTCCATTTGAGATAGTAATATCACCTGATCTGCAATCAATTAAGGAAACAACTACAACTAACCATGGTCTACCCAAAATAATGGGATAACCAAGTGTTTTACCTTTTAGCCGTCATATAAGGAATTCCACTAGATATTCCCATGACTCCACCATAATTACCACATCTTCAATAACTCATTCTAGTTTTTCTACTGACTGATCTGCCATCTATAATATAGTGCTAGTAGGTTGTATACCTGTTAATGGTAATGTTTCCAAAGTGTCCACTGTCATCACATTTATAGCTACTCCCAAATCAACCAAAACATTATGTATATCATTATTATATATAGATACAGAAATAACAGGGCTTCTAGGATCTCCGTATTTGGGAAGTAATAGTTTTCCTGCTAATAAATAAACATGTTTCCTATCTACCTTAATAGTCCTAGGGTACTAATTCTTCCTTCCAGGTATTTTTAAACATAACATTTTGATTAACTTGTTTAACTCCAAAATGTCCTTGATTGCTTACAACAATGGTATTTCAATATTTAATTTCCTCAACTCCTACACCAACTCATATTCCTTGGTTCCTATAACTTCTTTAAATCTCTCTGGAAACGGAGTTTTAGTAGAGTTGCTATCTGGTTCATTATCTTTTTCTTTTTCATCGTTCTTAGGAACAACTGAACTAGGGGTTTTAGTTTCTTCTGTCATTTTAGTAATTATAACAGGTGGACTACTAATTATTTTTCCAGGTCGGGTTTGAATATCTTTACAATACATGACATTAAGATCAACTAGTTTTTCTTGTTCTGTCCCATTGACAGGAGATGTTTGTTTATTTATGGGATTATCCACTGGTTGTGTTGGTATTTGTGTTTGAACCACATTTTCAGTCTATGAATTTTGTGTTGGGAACCCATTATTTCTTGTTGATTCTGATTGGCACGTGTCTTCCCTTGAGCATAGTTATTAGGGCTCTACCTAGGTTGTGACCATGCATACAAGTTACCTTGACCAAACCATGGTTATTGGTGTCCTTAAGCATACCAAGCTTTTCCTACCCAATCCTAGGGATTCCATGTTGGTTGAGGGACCCAAGGTGGTTGTCCCCAATTCTGTGGTACTGTCTGAGCCACCCATGACATCATCGAGGGATTAAAAATTGACCTTGGCATGAACTGCCCCTGGCTAGGTTGTCTCTAGACAAAGTTTACTTCTTCTACTATGGATGGAGTGCTGGTTTGTTTAAGCTTATTTTTTATGAATGGAAGAAGATAAAAAACATTAATCTCATGGTCCCTAGATTCATAGATAAGGTGTACTTCTATTTTATCCATAGGAAAATATCTTATTCCATGCTTCTTCCTGCATCTAGGACACTACATAGCTAATGGTTAAGTTTTAGCATTTGATTTAGCTTGTAATCCATCTATGGTGAAGGTTAATTGAAATAACATGTCTGTTTTAAAGTTTTCTAGTTCATCCATCATTTTGTTCATATCTAGATTCAAACTTTTCATTATTTTTCCTTTCCTAGGTCCACCCCTTGTTCTTGAATAGACTATAAAAATGTCTATAATATCATTCATTCTCAATTGATCAATGTTTCCACCTCCTATTAAATTAAGATCTTCTCTAGATTCATCATCTAGACCTTTAAGAAAAATGGTTTTTTTAACTCTTATTGAAGTACAAATCCACACCTTTTACTTATAAAGAGGAATCTATCCAAATAATCTTCCATATTCTCATCCTCTTCCGGATTGATTTTGAAAAATTCTTCCTTCCTATTTCTCCCTCTACAATAGTCTTGATATTTGTCTAGGAAGGAAGTTTCCATTTGTACCCAAGTGGTAATAGAATTGGATGTTAATCCCATAAACCACCTCATTACTACATCCTTTAGAGTAGATAGAAATAACTTGAGCTTTTGATTATCTATTTTGTAATCATCAGTTTGACACAGTACTTTAAATTCAAACAGAAATTGGTCAAGGTCTTTATATGACATCCCTCTAAATGTGGGTAAATGTGCAGGTGAAATATTATTCATAGGTGTATCATCATCATCCAACTGAATTGGATAAGTAAAGGTCCTATCAGGTTATCTTGCATATTCTCGTGCCATTTCTGTAGTACTTTCTAAACTTTTCTCCCAATCAATGTGGTATGTGATCTACTTTGGTGAAGGTGAGAATTCAGGAATAGGAGGTTGACTACTCAATTGAGAATAAAAAATTTCTCTAAACGGGTCTTGGGAGATAATCCTTCTTCTAAAAGTTTCACTTCCTTCTGGTGATTAATCCAAGAATTCCAAAGGTGGTAGTTCTGCTTCTTGTCTAACAGGGGACAATGGTGATTCCAATTCTTGGTCAACTTCCTTATTTAAACTAGAGTATGTTGATAATTATTTTTGAAATATTTTTGGGAGAAATCTACCCTTTGAGTCTCTTGGTCTACTCATAAATTTTATGATAATGTAGGGAAGATTTTTAAATTACTAGATGTATGATTGTTGCTCTTTTTGACACCTAATTAGACAATTCTAACTAGTGGATCCTTGGAAATGGCACAAAAAATGACGGGTGTCATTATTCCCTTCATTTAATCAACTTCTTGGTTGATGTCATATTCAAACCAGGGGTGTATCTGAAGCTATATGCTACAAGAAGAATCCTAGTGATCTAGTAATTGGTTGTACGTATTTAATTTATTTTATGGGGGATTTTTGCAATGTCTTGAATATTTCCTGGTCAAATCTTTATTGAAGACAAACTATAAGAAACTTGCTAGAAATAAACACTCTCTGCAGAAATAAATTGCTGGAAATAAACACACATTGTAGAATGAAATAAATTACTAGAAAGAAAAACATGTTACAGAAGTAAACACACAGTTGAAAATGCTTGCAAGGAAATAAGAGTCTAGTCTATAACACCTACAGTGATAAGTACATAACAGAATTCAATTGAAGAATTAAAAGTGTTTATAGACTTAATACTTACCAAATTTACACTAATTTTGTCTCCCTAAAACTACTCTACATTTTCATAGCCAAATTTAAATTTTTTGAACTCGTGCCCTTTGTTGGTGTTTAAGCCAAGTTAGAGACTCAAGAAATTAGCAAAATTCGTGCCCTAGAGCTATTTAAACCTATGCTTTGCTCATTTTTTAGAAATCCTCCATTTATTGGTCTGTGCACGTAATATCCTCTTTGTAACCTCCATTTTTGATTGAAATTGTTCACTTGTTCTATGGCCTCAACTGTCAAATCATTGTTTTGTCTCCATGCCTCTGGTTCGTGAAGGAAATTCAAAAACTGGACTCAAAACGATGAAGTTTTCGTCCTCTGCATATTTTCCATAGTCTGGATGACGGGCGTCTTTTCCCCATCAAATTTTGACCCCAATAAATGTAGGTATGTGGCCAGATCTTATTGGATGGGGAGGCATGTTATTTTTGGTGAACTTAACACTTTTGGTCACTTTTGTCAAAAATGGTAAATTTTCCCCATGGTCCCGATCAAGCAATAAATGTAAAAGGAAAATTTTGAGCCCTTAGAAAAAATTTAAAGCAGAGGAGCGGGCCATCGGGGCACTTTTGGAAATTTAACCAAATTCACAAAAGTGAAGTAAAAGTTCTAGAATGCTCCGCGGATCCACCAAGGTCTCAAGCCTGCCGTTAAAAAGTCAAAGTGGGAGAGAATAACGATGGAAGAAATTGATCATTTATCCAAAAAAGGTTAAATTTTTTGGAAAAGATCCACGACCCCATTTTTAATTAGAAGATGCCACGTGTCAATCATTCAATTGGAGCAGTGGATCGATAGAGAATTTGTGTTTTTGAGCCTCTTTGCAAAAAGGGAAAAAGTCAAAGTTGAAGCCCGTAGGGAGAAATTCAAAGGTAAAGCCCGCTGTTGAAAAGTCAAAATGGAAGAGTGGGTCGGCAGAGGGATTTGAGTTTTTGAGCCTTTTTTCCAAAAAAGGTTAAAATGTTTAGAAAAGAGCCACAACCCTCGTCTCTAACTAGAACGTGCCACATGTCAAGCATTCAATCGAAGCACAGGGTCGGTGGAGGAATTTGAGTTTTTGACACTTTTTCCAAAAAAGGTTAAAATGTTTAGAATAGGGCCATGATCCCATTTCTAATAATAATGTGCCACATGTCTAAGTTGAAAAGTCAAAGCGGGGCTGCGGGCTAGTTTGTTCCAAATTGCCAAATCTCACAAAAAATCACAAAATGTGAAAGGCTTCCCTCGTGACTACTCTAATCCCTTCCTACGACGTGGACAACCCAATTTTAGAGTTAGAGGAGCAAATCAAATGGTCTATATTTAAATTGGAAAATTGAATGTAATGGTTGCTTTGCAAGATCTGGTTTTTAACCCACCATGAGCGTTTTCTTCACAATAGAGGAATTTGAAAAGGCATTGAGGATTTACAAAGTTGTAATGGTTTCTTGTGAAGAATATAATGGCTTCCCAAAGCCATTCCAAAGGGCTGGTGATTGATTTCAAAAAGACCAGAGTGCTTTGTACTTGGAAAAGACAAAAAATGCCATTCTTCTTCTATTTTCTCTTCTTCCTTGAATTTATTTCATTCTTAAGCTATGTACAAACTCTGCCCAAGCTTCAATAATAAAAGAAGGAATTTTTTCTTCTTTGATTGAGGAATTAATTGGTACTTTGCGACCAATGAGTTTCATTCAGTCTTGTAGTTTCTTTTGGGGATTTTTTTTTCTTCTAACTATAAATGCATGTAAATGAAATTTCTAATTAATGTTTGTGGGCATTTGATATTCTACTCACAAAATTAGTTTCTTTGACGTTAATTCTCACTCCCTTTCCCCTTCTCAGACAAAGTTTCTTCTCTAGTGATAAATCGCTAGCTTTGCCACAGGGTTAGTGGAATACCCCTGTCAGATCTCTGGTTGAAAGTTCACCATTGAAATCCATTTTTTCGTGTATGCACATACAGAAGCTACACCATTCAAGTAAAAGGACTTATATTCCCATAGTGTTGGCTTGAAACTCACTAATTTGTCTACAAGAAATGTTTTCTCACCAACAACTAATTGCTTAGAAATATAAATACCAATAAAACAAGGATCTTGTTTCTTATAGGAGTGGGCCCTTGCTCCACCTTGAATCAAGATTCGAAAAAGTATGATTCTCTCAAAATGAAATGGATATATTATTACTAAAATGTTTTGTCTTATAAAATTTCACTATATCTCTATATCATATATATCTCTATCTGTGTCTATTTAATCTATCTATAGGTCATTATATATATTTCATCATCCAAAGATGTATTTACAACCATAGCTATCTACCGATTCAAGTGGAACCAAATATTGCCCAAAATAGATGTGGAATTTAGAAACCATGCTAGACATACAGTTATCTGATCCTACATAAGTTATCTATAGATCTCAAGTATGAAGAATCATCAATCTCATGATTTTCTCCTTGTTGGAAGGCCCATTAATTTCTCTAAGATTGGATTTTGTCAAAATAAATAGATCCCCATTGATTTTAGAACTTTGGAGAAGTTCTAGAACCAAAGGGAACTGTTGATCATTTAGACCCTAGCACTTAGTAAAGAGAATATAGAAGGTTCACACAGGAGAGCACAATGAATTCAAAGGCATGGACGTATTGGGAAGGCTCAAGCGCAGTGAACATAAAATTTTTTGGGACTTATCTGTTTTCACGACAAGGATCTATTTTTGGAGATAGCATGCAGAGCACTCAAACTGATTGGAGAATTATGCATCACACATTGGATATTTTTAGAGGATTAGCTATGAAGCGCTTTTCATGGACATAGGCCGGAAATAGATCTACTACTATCAGTTAACTACCAGTAGTATATTGTTAGTGCACTTGCATGTGTGGCTATTTTTGTAACGGTGCGTGGCTAGTATTAGCATGCGACCTATTTTGAGCATAAATAAGTGGTGAAGGGAAGCTCCCCACCCTTATAATTATGTATTAAATTGTATAAAGTGAGATATATAGATATATGCAGACATGTAGATATAGTGAGATTATGGTACTAAATTTGTTACGCGCATACTACTGTTATTGTAATGAAGCTTCTATATACTTATTACATTTAATATAATGGAGGATATTGGATGAATCTAAGTGTTATTTATATTTGTATATGAATCTAGTATGTTTTTTATCTCATCATGGTTAATATTTAATTCTGTTCTCCCTTAGAGATAGATCTGGCATGTTGTGTAGAATGATGTGTTAGTAATGGAACTACATGTGTTAACTCTTCATCATGCTAAACATCCTGCAACAACAACCCTAAAGAGGGACCTGACACCTTTCCATTATTTGGGTTAGCTCTCAGTCTAGGTTGAGTGATGTGCCAGCGCGTCTAGTGTCTTATTGGGCTTATATCACTAAATTCTAGGTTGCATCATTGGTTCTATTGCCAGGACCTCTTTCTTAGTTTTTTAGGATGGTTCATGATGAAGACATACCGGTTGACCTTAGCAAGTGTTGAAGAATGGATACACGATCTAGAAGAAGAATACACATGATGATTCAACACTAGATCTAAGTTTAATACACGTGTGTGGGTGGAATTAAATATGTATGACAGTTTATATGAGATATTTTTCACTATATTTCCAGTAGAATAGTATGAGTGGTTGATTGATTATGAATCTAAGTAGAATTGGAGGTATCGCACACTTGTCTAGACGTAGGAAGAATTCCATGCCCTGTATGATGCTAATTTGATTTGGACTCAAGCTATTGATACGTGGTTCCATGGTGTCTTGAAATATTATATCTTGGAATACTCAATTTCCACTTATTCATGTCCATAGGTAGTTGAATTCTAGTTCTTATGATATTGAAGGGGAGCTTACCTACAAGGAATTTCACTGATGATCAAGATCCTAATGGTAAATTTTAATTTAGAGAGTAAACCGAAGGCTAACTAAACCTCACCACACATGGGGGCAGAAGAAGGTTTGGTGAAAGATGGAAAACCTAGCAGTAGAAAGGTAGAGAGAGGAAAGATGACTTAAGTATAATGAGGTGTGCAAGAGGGAGATAAAGAAGTAACATAACATTGTAGAAAGTATGGCGTTGAGGAGAGAGATGGCTTGTGATGGATTTAAAGCTCACATAGAAGACATGAAGCCAGAGCATCAGGAACTCCCCCACCTTGGAAAGCATGACATGGATCCTTCCTTGGCCTCATGAAAAAGTATGCTAGCAGAGACTACCTAGGCCATGGGCGTGCATCTGAATCCACCTGGTAACCTTTCCCTTATGTTTGGTTTTTCAACATCTAGTACAATAAGTAGTGAACAAGCTTGTTGAAGAAGTAGGAGAGTAGGAGCGAGTCTTATAAGAAGCACATCGATGGAAGAATAAATGTCTTTGTTGTTATATGGGAGTACCTTTTTAGGTGTATCATTAGCACAAAATACAAGCGCACTAATTTTTGGATTAAATTCTGGGAGTAGTAACGCTTCATAGACTATCAGGGTACAGTTTAGTTCTACTATTAGGACACAGGGAAGTACATCTTCTGGTTCAACCCTAGCTACATGTTCAGGATCAGGAGGCATAGGTAGCTCTATTTAAGGTAGATTTAGAGGTTCTAGAGGCAGGGGAAACACAAGAGGTTCTAGATCAGGTGGGCAAGGTCTGCACCAAACCCATAATATTTACATGGAAATGTATCTTCATCTTCAAGAGTATAGGGGCATAGAAGATGTTGCTAAACATGTGCATATGTGTGAAATATTGTGGCGCACAAAAAGAATAAATGATTCTAAGGGTAGGGAAAGACAATTTTCTACTACGTTACAAGGGCATAGATAGCAGAAATTTTGAACCTGATCAGACTTGTGTAGATTATACAACTTTAAAGGATGCATTCTTTAAAGAGTTTCATATCCATGAGTTTGAGTAGAAGAATATATGTACACTCAAGGATATAAAGCAAGGCACTACTAAAAGTGTTAGAGAGTGTGATGCATGGTTTAAAATGCTGTTATCAAAGCTTTCTTATGACATACATGCAAGCCAACATGCACAATGGTTCATTGGGGACTTGATTACCCCTTTTAGGAGGGAATTATCACATAAGATATACACTAATCTACGTAAAGCAATTGAAGCAGCCTTACGTGTTGAGGCATTTGGAAGCATAGATATTGGGGTGAACCCGCTTTTAGAAGCACAAATAAAAACTATGGAAAAACAGTTGAAGCTACTATTAGCAAATTCAGCACATGAGACATGCACAGGGATTTGGTGCACAAATTGTGAAGTAGAAGGTCCCACAAAGGATAGTTGTACTTGTAGAATGGTATGCTCATTGCTGATGGATTGTGAAATATACCATTTAAACCATGATGCTAGTCGATGCCCATTATTACAATGTGTGATAAGGAAGAAAATTTCAAGCTACTATAAAATCTACAGGTCCAAGACTCATGACATGGAAGACTACCAAATGATTAGATAGATCCATGATGCTATAGATATTGGTGTATGATAGACAGGAGTTTTAGATAAAGGAAATAATGAGCATCAGAACCAGGATAACAATCAGGTGCACTATGATCAAAATGAAGGGTGTTTTGAAGGTGGTCATGGCAAAGGTCGAGGATACCGTAGTGGATTTGGAGGACAAGGCTATGGTAGTGGAAGAAGTGAGTTTCCTCATGGAACATGTTATACATGTGGATCTCTTGACCACTATAAGCATGAATTTCCTCAAAATATTGCATGTTCTTTTTGTGGAAAGAACCATAGCTATGAGGATTTCCTAAATTTATATGAGCATTTGAGTAAGCAACATAGAAAAGAAAATAAAGGTGCAGGGATGGTTAGGATACAATGCGTTGTTGAAAATCAATGGATGCCTAAGTTGGAGGAGGAATTAGGGGCACTACAAGTGAATATAATGACCAGTGCTAAGGTGAAATGCGCTAGAGAAGCATTGTAGCAGAAACCTACCATCACTAAACAATAAGTTCTTCATGTATGGTATCCAAATCTTTCCTATGAGAAGGAGGTTTATCAGGAAACCTTGGAATTTCTAAGGAATCTTTAGGGTGAGATACAATACTTAAAGGAGAAAAATAAATCATCAGAGATGGTCCAAACTAAGATAGATGACTCGAGGAAAGTGTGTAAAATTTTGCGCCAGGAAAACATCATTCCACTGTTAGGGCGTTGGTTAAAAGGAAACACTCCGCACACAAGTAATGAGACTAGATGGAAGATCTTACATGAGAATATTCCCCCTCATAGCCTAGATTATGATAAGGAAATCACTTTGAATGCTGTTATGGATGGGTGGCTATTGAGTAATATACTAATTGATACAGGCACGGAAGTCAATGTTATTACCTTGGATGCATAGGTGCAAATGGGAAGACCCCCATTGCAGCCATCCTCTAATGTATTATTCATGGCTAATAGGACTAAGGCCACTCCCATTGGAGTTTTTAAAGATGCATTCATTACCATACAAGGAGCCAAGTTCACTAGGGACTTTGAAGTTTTAGCACTGACAGAGTCAGATAAATTCCCATCTCTATTGGGGCGTCCTTGGTGCTATGCAAATAATGTTGATCTTTGGTTCAAAAAGGGCTATATCAGTTCTGAAAACAAATAGGAAAGTGTTATTATCCCTTTAATAGATGTAAAATATGTGCCCTATGTTGATCCCTTAAGTGAAGAAGATATGAATAGGATTTATGTATGCTCCATCTGAGATCCAGAGATGACTGAACCAACCAAAGAAGGACTAATTCAATGGGAGGATGCACAGTCTATTAGCGATACTACAAGTGTTGCTTGTGATAATTGCTCACAAAAATTATGAGTTGGTAGGGCATGAAGTAAAGAGAATATTACCTCGAGGTAAAAAATTGTGTTATGTTATGAGGATAGGTAACAACTTGGTACCTTGTTACACATGAGGAGAGGATCCCATGGTATTCTTGCGCGTCATGGAAGAAAAGTAGATAGACACACTGGAAATAAGAAATATGCTAGCATATACACTACGTGGGATAAAAAAATGTTGGTGGGTGGTCCACAGGGATAAAATTGTTGGATAGAATGAAATTATGATTTCTCTTACTAGTAGGTTCTTCAAGTGCAATGCACCTACTCAACTAAGTATTTATCATGATAATCGTCCTATTCAACACCACGTTTAGAAATGTGAGAGAATCTAGAGAGAAGGGCAGGAAGTTTTACCACCTTTGCTATGGGTACACATGTTTTATTCCACTTTACAAGGTTACACGCGTGCTTGGTATGTATATGCAGAACTCCATAGAGAAATTGGAAATTCGCAGAATTTAATTGTAGGAATGGCCGAAACATTTGACTTTTTCTCTAAAAATCCTCTGGTAGAATAAGCATTGAAAGTTATAAAGTTCTTAACTATGGGGGATAGTGCCAAGGCTGAAGAACTCCTTCAGGAGTTATTATATAAAGAAGACTCAAGAGCGCATCTTAATGAAGAACCAAAGGCCGATGCAACATTAATTCAATGCGCTTGCCTTGAGAAATATAAAGGAAAAATGGTCTACTCAGTGGATGATAAAGAAGTAGATAATCTGGATGTAAATCATTCAACAGGGAGGTGTGAGGTATTGGACAATGTGGATAAGACAACACGCGCCTATCATGAACTGATGAAGACAAAGCGAGTGAATATTGGAACATATACTGAGCCTGAGGAAGCCATAATTGGAGACCATTGGTTAGATTCTGAAGTGGAAAAAAACATAGAGTTACTAAGGGATTATTGAGACTTGTTTCCTAGGGGGTACAATGATCTTAAAGGAATGCATGAATTTTTAGGGGAGATGAAGATAAAGCTTTAAGAGGGTGCACGCCCAGTTAGAAAGAGACCTTACTGAATGAACCCCAATTTGTGCAAAAAGGTCAAAGAAGAGATTGATAACATGTTGAAGTCTAGGATTATCAAGCCCCTTGATGAGTCAGAATGGGTTAGTCTTATGGTGATCAGTATCAAGAAGGATTAGGATATGCATGGACTACAGGGAGATAAATGTTGCATATGTAACTAATCCATTTCCTACGCCATTCATAGAGGAAATACTAGAAGGAGTTGCAGGGCATGAAATCTATTCATTTACAGATGGGTTCTTTGGGTATCATCAGGTTTGGATTGCCCAGGAGGATCAAGAAAAAACTACGTTTACTACTGAATGGGGTAGCTTTGCCTATACTGTAATGCCTTTCGGTCTGAAAAATGCGGTTACTATATTTTCACGGATAGTTGTCCAGGTGTTCAAGGAATTTATTCACAACTTCTTACAGGTATATTTAGATGATTGGATGGTGTATGGATTAGTTAAGGATCAATGTGACAATCTGCACTTAATATTTGAATGGTGTAAAAATTTGAGTATCTCTTTGAACATCAAGAAGTGCATATTTTCTACACCATTTGGGATACTTTTAGGACACATAATCTACAAGGAGGGTTTGTTGGTTGATCCAACAAAGGTTGCAGTCATTATAGGCCTAAGGGAGCCTACTAGTCAAAGTGAGGTGTGTGGATTTTTGGGTCATACAGGATATTACAAATTTTTTATCAAAGGCTATGCCAAAGTTGCCGCACCATTAGAAGAGTTACTGAAAGGGAAAGGTACGTTCTACTAGGGAGAAAAAAAAACAACGTGCATTTGAGACATTGAATGGAGAAACTTACTACCGTGCCTATTCTATGTTTTCCTTCATGGGAAAAACCATTTCATGTACATGTTGACACCTCTGGCATGGCCATTGGCATGGTGTTGGCTCAACTTAGAGAAGGTATTGTAGATCATCCTATCTGTTTTTCTAGTAGAAAACTGACTCATGTAGAACAGAATTACACAACTACAGAGTGCGAAGCTTTGTCAATGATCTATGTGCTGCATAAATTCCACCAGTACCTACTAGCTACACCATTTGTATTTTATACAGATCACATGAAATTGAAGTATTTGGTAAATAAACATATTTTACAAGGGCACATATGTCGATGGATGCTCTTATTTCAAGAATTTGATTTCACAGTTGTGGTAAAACTAGGAAAAAGTAATTCTAGACCAGACCATATATCAAGAATACAGTCATGAGAAGAAGCACAAGAAATTGAGGATACCATGCCAGATACATAGTTATACAGGTTACAATGAATACCATCAGAACTAGAGGACATTGATTGTCTTTCTATGAACATGGATGACACCAGAAGGAATGAAATCCTTGGAGAAGAAACAACTTGCTATACGCGCCACACCTTATATGTTAATCAGTGGTGACTTGTACAAATTGGGCTCGAGATGAGGTATTACATGCCGTTGTGTATTAGAACATGAGCAGCATGGATATTATGGAAGAAGCTCATGGTGGAATTACAGGTGGCCACTATGTAGGTGATGCCACTACGTGCAAGATTCTACTCATTGGATTATGGTGGGAGACCCTATATAAAGATTGTAAGGAATTTTGTAAGGCATGTGATCATTGTCAACATCTTGGAAAAACTAGGTCAATG
Organism: Taxus chinensis; assembly: GCA_019776745.2. Lineage (NCBI taxonomy): Eukaryota > Viridiplantae > Streptophyta > Pinopsida > Cupressales > Taxaceae > Taxus > Taxus chinensis. The sequence goes on from CM034150.1 coordinate 826,404,431, forward strand.
AGATGAAATGCCTCTGAGACCTATTACTAGTGTAGAGCCATTTGAGAAATGGGCTATAGATTTTGTGGGTCCTATTTCACCAGCTGTGCACAAACTGGATCATGCTACATCATAACTTACACATACTATCTGAAAAGGTGGGAAAAAGTAACACCCACAAAGGACTGTACAATGACTACAACATCTCAGTTTCTATGGGAACATATTATTACAAGGTATGGATGTCCTTTGAGTTTGACCAGTGATAGGGGCACACATTTTCTTAATGAGACAATCAAAATTTTATTGGATGAGTTCATGATTGCACACCATAAGACTACACCCTATCATCCTCAGGAAAATGGAACTGCTGAAGCTTTCAACAAAATTTTGAGCCAGACATTGACAAAAATTTGTGATGTTGGAAGAAAGGATTGGGATGATAAAGTCTTCTGCAGTACTTTGGGCATATCGAACAACATATAAAAGGTTGAACAAAGCCACACCATTTTAGTTAGTGTTTGGAACTGAAGCAGTTCTTCCTATGGAATTTATGTTACCTTCTTTTTGTATCGTGTGCGTTGGAGGTCTAGCTGATGAGAAATCTTTAGAAGAATGGATTGAAAATATAATTAAGCTGGATGAGCGATGAGCCATAACAAGTTGGAGTTAGAAGCAAAGAAAAGGCCAGGAAGAAAGCATGGCATGACAGAAACATAAGGGACAAGAAGTTTGAGATTGGACAAATGGTGCTTCTCTATGACTCTAAGTTCTTGTGCCATTCAATAAAACTTAAGGTACATTGGTTGGGGCCATATGTTATCACTTACATCCTTGAAATAGGTGCACTTTCCAGTTAGAAGCACTTGATGGAACACGCCTACCCTAGTTACTTCAACGGAAGTAGGCTGAAGCCCTACTATAAATAAGTCTTCTTGGTGTTTGTAATAAGGTAGTATTTCCATTTAGATTAGGTTTTCAATTCTACATTCCCTTAATGTGTTTCCTTCTTTTTTGCTATGCTTTGTCAATTTAGTTAGTGTGTTGTGGAATAAGCACGTTTATGCACCAGAAGCTAATTACTATTTGAATAATTTTTATGTGCAGAGGACTGCACATACTTTTAGTGTGGGGTGGATGGATTGTTGGTATCCAGGTACAAGAATGTTGGAATTAAATGACAAAAGAAATAAACTGCTATGGGTGCTATTCAAGTCAAAGGATTTCTTCTAAAAAGTGACCAAAGATGGAGATGGAGGGAAGGATAATATAACACAAGGTAAGTGGAGGACATAACAACTACCAGTGGAAGGTGCAGTGACAAGGTACTCAGGTGCAAGGAATCACACTAAAGAGAAGTCTGTGACCAAAGGGTAGGAAGGTGCGCTAGAAGGTTATAGCTGGGGTGCGAAGATGTACCACATAGAAAGAACAAATTTGTTCAATAAATGAGAGGACATTAGGTAGGTGAAGGAGAATAAATGCATCAATTTTTTTGAAAATCTATATAAGGATGGGATGTGAGTTCATTCTTACCATTGTGATTAAGATAATTTGACAAGAGCCAAGTGCAAAGAGATGAGCAATCATGTTGAGGTGTGAAGAGTGTGAAACTAGATGTGGAAAGGAGGTTTGTGTGAAGGAGAAGCTTGCGTTCCCACAAGAGGAGGGTTTGAGCAAAGTAGATGTGTTACAACCAAGCTAGGGCATGTGATTTCCACTAGGGCATGATGATTTGAGCTAGGGTTTGAGTTACATGTTACAGAAGTCAAAAGATGAGTATTTTGAGAGAATTACAGGGTAGAAATGGCACCAAAGAAGGAAGTTGCAACAGGAATTAAGGGAAAGAAGAAGGTGGTCGTGGAGGAAGAAGAAATGACCCTTGAGAGAAATTTTTTAGAGATGAAATATCTAGAGGGGGTTATAGTAGGCCAAGGAGTGGGATTCCCACATTCAGAGAAGAAAGATAAGTGATTACAACCATCTTACCACATAAAACAAGGAGCTGGATGCACTGTTGAACACGAAGACAAATAAGTGCATGATAGAGGATATGTCAGTCTATGATGACACTGGGGAGAAGTTATTGAAGAATATTGGAGTATATCAGTTATACGAGCTCCCCTACTTTGGAAAATATGAGCCCTTGTACCAATGGATCATGAGCAGAGTACACGAAGAATTATTCTACTTTGCAGGATGCAGAGTAAGGATTTCAGTCGTGCTGATCTCCATAGTGACAGGGTTGAAGGCTATAGGTGAAGACCTCAAGGAGGACTTAACAGATGAGGCTATAATTCTAGAGACTAGGAAGGAACTGGGGTACACCAAGGGTGCACGTGGACATGGACATAGAAAAGATGAAAAAGTACCTAGTTGTGCAGGCTTCTGCACACCTTGTGACAAAGTTAAATGACCAAGAGAGTGGTCACAAGTGAACACCATGTGGCTGCACATTGCTAAAAGGATGTCTGAAGGAGTGATCTATAACATTTCAGGTTACATTATAGAAACTATCATTGAAGAAGCATGTTTAGGAGGAAAGATCAGTTTTGGGGCTGTTCTGTTGTCTCTGATATTCATGGAGATTGGGGTGCCTAAATGGACCAAAAGAGAAGGTCTGGGAGTATCCTATGGAGAACAAGTCACTTGTAGAACAATTCAGAAAGTACTTGTGTGAAGGATCAATGACAAAAAAAGTCAAGAAGAGGGCTAAGAAGTGGTATGATAGGCTTTTCATGATGTTCTAAGAAGAGTGGTGCATACCAAAGGATTTACCATCAGTGGTGGGTAAGACAATTCAGTTTTCCGTATACCAACATTTTTGCATCGTACAATTTTCAATGAAGGATGGGGCTTGGAGCCCATGGTGTAAACTACTGTATGCCTTCACAGTAAGGTATTTTCAGGCATCAGTTCATAGGTTCTTAGACACACACCGACTAACATTCAATGCAGACAAGGTAGACTGTGACTACCACACACTGAGGAAGAAGTATGTATATCTAGGACGTAATGCATATATTGAAAATCTCATCTTAGATGTGTTGAGCATAAAGCCAGTAAGTTTGGCTATTGGAGATGTTGGAGCAGCACTAGTGTACCTCCAACTAAAGCCCAAGTTGGAAAACAAAAAGTATGTGGAAGATCTGTTTGTACTCCCAGGGCCACCGAAGGGTAAGCATACCATGGAGAACATTCCAGTGCCTATGCCCACAGGGACAATTTAAGTAGAGGATGAGGAGGATGAGCATGAAGATAGTGGTGGTTTGGAACATAGAGGTAGAAGACATCCTATGAATAAGGATGAATCTAAGCGCATAACTACACCACCTCAGCCACAAGAGAGGGATGATGAGGAATTGGATGCAGTACAAGGAGAGCACCGATTTAAGAGAGTGTTCAGGAGAACAAGGACCCAAGGTGCTACTCCAAAAACAATGTGCAAATCACCCAAACTCTCTCCATAAAAGGAGACAACCGAGAAAAGGATAAGGAAACTAAAATTGAATAAGGAAGTGGAAGATTTAGAGGAAAGCATGCCTAATTCTCCTACACCTCCAGAGAATGTAGAAGGACAACAAGATGAAGAAATGAAGGAAGGAGAAGAGGAAGAAAAGGGAACAAATGAGACAACTACTGAGACTACTCAGGACATGGAAACACAAGTTCAAAATATGGAAGCTCAAGTTCCTAAGTAGCCTAGGTCAAGAAGAACAAGTGGGGAGCACATTCCACCAGCCATGGGTTATGCTGAGGACACAGGTAAAGTTGGCCATTCCTGTTTCCAGAGCACACTGACATAAAAGGAGTTATATGGCTGGGAATTAATGGATGAAGATATGGTAATATTGCACAAGGAAGCAATTATCATGGTCGATGCACAAACACATGGATGAACCAGATTTTGATGTGTGTGAGGAGTCATGCATGTCGAGGAGGTTGAAAAAGACACCTCAGGCTAGACACATAATAGTAAAGCCTACCATTATGTCAGATGAACAGGTGAGGAATGCATTGGTAAAAGTCTCAATAGAGGTGGCAAGGTGGAATATGGACAAGGCTGCCACAATTAGGGAGCTAAGGGAATGAGATCAAAACTAAAAATGAGGAGATAACATGCCTAATGCAAGAAAGAGACTTAATGAAGAAGAAGAACTCTGTATTTATCAGCATCACAGAGGAAATTGGTGATAATGTCATACTGCTAGGCCACACTTAGAGCCAAAGGTACCAAAGATGTTTCCTTTGGAAATACACTATGTAGGTACATTGGTGGACTTAGTGCTTGAAGATGAACCTCTACGCATGCCAGTGCCAAAGGATCCAGTGCAAGATGTAGAGTGAGAAAAGGTTTCATTGATGTGGAAGATTGCATCATATGAAGGACTTGTAAGCAATGTGGGAAGAACTAACAAAGGCAGACCAAGCCTTGAACATCTGTACAGCTCCAGAGGTGCTCATCAACATAAAAACCCTTGAGGAACAATGAGGTCCAGAAAGTGATGAAGGATGACACATTGGGTTGTGAAAAAATATTAGCAATGGTTAAACAGAAGTGTGAGGCCCTGGTAACAGCCCAAGAACCACACAAAAATCAGCTAGAGGAGCTTGGGAAACTCATTATGTAGAAGATGGATTTGCTAGAGGGAAGGATGACTGCAATGTCCAACATTGTGTTGGTCTTATAGAATGAGAAAGGAGAGATTGAGGAAGATGAACTAGAGTCCATCACTGTGGACATTCTAGAAAAAGTAGAGGAAGCACTCATTGAGTGGTAGACCTTGGAGGCTGAGATAAAGGAGGAATATCCTGAATTAATTTTTCAGGTTGCAGAAGAAGAAACTGAAGGTTAAAAACATTCTTTCATTCATCCAAATTCTTTCTATTCTTCTATATTTTGATTCATTTTGGAGACAACCATTTCCAGGGTGGAAATGTAACTAGTGTGGGGTAATGTTGATCAGTCAGACCCTATCACTTAGTAAAGAAAATACAAAAGGTTCACATGGGAGAGAAGAACGTGAATTCAAAGGCACATACGTATCGGGAAGGCTCACGTGTGGGGAACATAAAAAGGTTTGGGACTTAGCCGTTTTCATGACAAGGATCTATTTTTGGAGATAGCGTGTAAAGCACTCAAATGGATTGGAGACTTACGCATCACACATTGACTATTTTTGGAGGATTAGCTCTAAAGTGCTTTGCATGGAACACATGATGGAAATAGATCTACTACTGTCAGTTAACTACTAGTAGTCTATTATTAGCACACTTGCATGTGTGGCTATTTTTGTAATGGCGTGTGGCTAGTAATAGCATGTAACCTATTTTGGGAATAGATAAGTGGTGAAGGGAAAGTCCCCACCCTTACAAGTATGTAGTAAACTATATAGAGAGATATATAGATATATGTAGACATGGAGATATAGTGAGATTATGTTGTTAAATTTGTTATGCGCATACTACTGTTATTGTAATGAAGCTTCTGTATACTTATTACATTTAATATAATGGATGATATTAGCTGAATCTAAGTGTTAGTTCTCTGTGTATCTGAATCTAGTATGTTTTTGATCTCATCATGGTTAATATTTAATTCTGTTCTCCCTTAGAGATAGATCTGACATGCTCTGTAGAATGATGTGTTAGTAATGGAATTGCATGTGTTAAGTCTTCATCATGCTAAAAATCCTACAATAGCAACCCTAAAGAGGGACCTGGTACCTTTGCGCACTTTGGGTGAGCTCTCAGTCTAGGCTGAGTGATGTGCCAGTACATCTAGGGTCTTATTGGGCTTGTATAACTGAAATGTATGATGCATTAGAAAATATTCTAGAACTAATTGTGAAAGTTCCAGAGCTAAGTACAGGAGTTCTAGAACTAAGTGTAGGATTTCCGGAACTAAGTCTGAAGGTTTCAGAACTAAGCAATAGAGTTACTTAGCTATATGGAGTTCCCAAACTAATCCTAGAGGTTCCGGAGCTACGTTGTATTAGAGCCAATGTTCCAAAAAAGTGTTGGTTGCTTCATACTTTGATTATCTGTCTACATGTGACCTGTTTTATGCACAAAAATCTAAATTCCACACACTTGTTAGGAATTACAGTGATTTTAGATGTTAGAATTAAATCAAGCAAAATATGGACAATTACATCCTAACTTATCTCTAGATCAAACAAAATTTAAACATTGTAGACAAAACTTGGCTAAAAGGATGTAAAATGAGAGCATTCATTGTTCATTGATGAAGCATATGTTAGCCTCATGAGGGTATTGGGAAAGGGGATGATATGTGATTTATCAAATGTTTAACATAATCCACCAATTGATTCTTTTCAGCCTTAAGCTGAGAGTTCTGAGATATATATTTCTCAAGTATTTTTAAAATAATATCCATTGAATCTCAGGCCATTACCATGTCACTTTACAATGTGGACTTCCCAAGTCCAAGTCTAGTAACTTCATAATCAAAAAATTTCATGGCATTACATTCCTTATCAACTTGTGGAATGGTAAGATCCACAAATATGTTTCCTTCATCATCCACCATTATCTAAGAGATCACTTTAGGATTCTTGGGAATGATTTCATTCAAAAGCTTGAAAAGGGCATTGAAGTCAATGCCAATTTCCTTGACAACCCTCTTCCTTTTCTTGATCTCACAATCAGCCCAAAAAGGAGTATCCTTCACCACTTCCGCATACATAATCCTGGAGTTCGAAAAAACATTCCCATTGTTCACAACATCATTAGATTCTATAAGAATCCTTTCCACGACCTCAATATTTGGAGAAATAACATTGATATCTACATCTTGAACTTCAGTGAGACTTTGAGAAATCTCTTCGTGAACTATAGGTTTAGATGCATTCGATATCTGGACTACTTGCACTTGAGTGGACTCTTGCGTAAGGAATGATTGAGGAGTGTTTGTTATGAGATTCTTAGAACTATTAGAAATGTGAGTAAAATAATCTCTACTTGAAGTGGAAATTCCTAATACACTCTCTCTTCCTTGACTAGGGCTAGAACCCTTAGATATTTCACATTACAACACCTTCTTTAGTGAAGTGGATCTTAGAAACACTCCTTTCTCGATTGATGCGTATGGGTAGATGAAACAAAGGTTGATTGAGAAGAGGCTTTGTTTGGCTGGAGACATCATCAAGTTGAAATTTTTTGTAATCCTGAGGTATGATCTTTGATTGATGGTAGCTTTGCAAGTTATCTTTCATACCAGGATATGCTTCTTTTGAGAATCAGTTAATTATTGTTATCAAGATAAAATTAATCTCTTTTGGTCTAATAATTTTGGGGAAATGGAGTAAAGGAAATGACATCATATGATGGATAAATAGCATATTTATCATCATACACCAATGAATATTAAGGGTTCTTGATGTGAAATGCCTTGATTTGAGAAAGGGTTAGATGGGAAAACTCTCGCCTTCTCACTTCATGTTCATCTGAATAGGTAACCTAGAAATCTTCCATGGTAGGGTTAAGCTGATACTTTTCCCCAAAAATCTTCTACATATATCCGTTGATATAAAAATGGAATCTCTTCACATATGGATGAATAGTGATGAGGGTAAACTCTTTCTCCATGAGTTGTGTACTGAAGATATTTATACATTAGTATTCCCCAATTTGGATTAGGAAATGAATTCCCGGATGATGCTTGTAACTGAGGAGACAATGAACTTGGAATAGTTGTTGTGCAAGCTCCATTAATGTCCACCTGTCACTGACACAATTAGGAAGCTTCCATGGAGTACCCACAAATCCACTCACGTGAATGTAGGAAAAGATGAAAATTGAATAAATCATGTTCCTCACTGGGAAATGACATCCATGGCCTCTTTGGAGAATATTTTCTCTGTATTCTGATTCAAGTTTCGAATCACGCAGAAGGTGAATGCATCATTAACTCTCTTGAAATGATGAGAGATATTTTTTGAAACTTAAGTATGGATAATAATGGAAGACATTATTTGATGGACCCATGAATCCTTTTGTGTCTAGCCCTGAAAATAGCTTCCTTCTAGCTACTTCATAAGTCATATATGATGTCATGTAAAAACATCCAGTCATCTTCACTTCAATCAATTGTTTGTGAAGATTATCATTGATGATGGTGGCCCAATATATAAACTTTCTTTTGGAAATGATGATATGGATAAACTGATACATTCATGGGTGGAAAATCTTGGTAGAGGGTAGACCAAAGACTTGACTCAGGAGAGTGATCATGTCCCCCATTTCCTCCATGAACTCAACGCGATATAGTTCCTTAGGAAGCTGATCAACTCGAGGCCTCTTGGTCACTAACGAGATGTTATTAAGCATCTTGCTCCACTGGAGGGTATATTCTTCCCAAAAATATTATGCTGAATTTTGAGTGATGTCATCATTCTCAAGGAAGTCAAGTATGCTGATAAATTACTCAATGTGCTCTAGTGTGATTATGAGGAATGGCTCACGATTATCTTTATAAATTCCTCATCTCTCGGGATCATAATGATCTATGCAGGTGATGAAAATCTCTAGGCATTACACCAAGACAGGAAATGCCACTGCTTGGGGTAGACCACTATGGTAGAGCCCATTCGAGAATATTCATTTGACTTCATCTTTCACCCAATCGCAAAACTATTGCATGTTATTGTGGCCAAGATTTTTATCGGTGATATTTTTGTATGTAAAATTAATGGAAGTAGTAGGGATGATTCCTTGGAATTCATGCTTGAGTGTAGACTTATTTAACTTCTCCATTGGCTTCCTTGATTTTCCTATAGATTTATTAGATTTTTTGGCCATAATAAATTTTACAAAAAAATGACTCAAGCATGCAAAATAATGTAAACAGTGTCGTGTCTTGTAACACCCTTGATAGTTATTATTTTCCTCCTTTACATTTCAAGTGTTGACATGTGATTTTCCTTATAAAGATGTGTTCTTTTGAATTATGGAGATCATGCTTGATATGGATAAATCATCTTCTGTTCTTAAGATCCTTTGACTGAATTGGAATGGCTTTCTTAAATCCATTTTTCATTTCTTGTAGGTGGGTTACAATCTGGTTTAAGAATTGTAAACTTTTCTACTAATCTGACTCATCCTTGGATCAATTTCAGTAAATCAAATGTTTTAAAATCTGCTCTATAGGATGAATGGTAAATCGACATTCCAGGAATTGATAGACATATGACTGAACTTTGACAGATACTAGTTCTTTGATTGTTGTTTGAATGATTTCTATTCAATGGTATGTCATGCTTGGATCTTTTCAGTTTGATTGTACCCAGACAATGTTGACACAAACTAACTGTAGCTGTTCACGGCATAGGAAAGATCCTGAAGACCTAAGATAGGTAAAGATAATTACTACCTAAACTATGTTATGTAACAGAGTTCCTATTCTAACATAAAGCTTCCTATTCTACTTTGATTTTGTTGATTGGCATCCTAAACTAATACTACCAGGTTATATTATGATCTAACCTAATGCCTAAAACTATAGTAATGAAAAATTAACCTAACCTAAGTGAAAACTACCTTAGGCTATGTGTTAAGACCTATTGTGGTAAATGTGTTTGGGTTATAACCTAAGGTAAATATATATACTACAAATTACCTAAGGTCTAACCTAAAAAATTTAATCTACCCTAAACTAATGGGTTTGAATGGGGAATTAGGTGGTCGCATACATAGTGGGAAATGGTTCCAAGGCATTAAAAATGTTGATAAGGTTTTAATTGTTAGAAGTACTGCCAGCTTTGGTAGGGGTTAGCGAATTTGGTGGAGGCTTAGGTGGAGGCTCCACTAAAATGGAATTCTTTGTTAGATTTGATTTGGCAATGACTAAGCATGAGAGGCATTGGCAAAGGAGGATAGGTGGGAAAATAGGAGTTAAGGGAATTAATTTTTTTGGTCTTCATGCTCAAACTGCCTTGGAGGGCATGCAAACAGTTTGGCATGTGGTTGTTTCACTTTGCATGGTTCATGATTTTCACTCTACATGCTCACTGGTTTTTCGAACCAGCAGATAGAACTACACTTGATGGCTATTTTTGAGGTTTTAAACCTAGTTTCAGTTCGTGGAATATATAGGAGGCATGATGGAAAAAGAACATGGTTATTTGATTTTTTGTGGAGAAAAGGATAAGTTTTGAGCTCAGCTGGAGATTATTTTTAGGTTCACAGAAGCGCTATCAGGCATGATAGGCTCTAAAATTTAACATCTCTTGCTTTCCTATAAATGTCTCATTAAAATGATTCTGCTCTATGAGATTCTTAGTTTTCTTATTTTGTCTGGTTATTTACTTATGGGGTTTATTAAATCTATGTTTTTGGTTTTGAATTTCATGGTAAATAGAGTTCTGTTTAGAAACTTACCATGTACAGTTCTTTAAAAATATGAATGCATGCAAAGATGTATCTCTGTAACTTGGCCTTTTAATGTTAGGATGGGAAATTGAAGTATTCTGTTTAGATAAATCTTCGTCACTAGTTGGATGTGGTTCAGAGTTTTGAGATCTTTGGGTTCTATCTAAACTGCTGGAATTTGTGTTTTGTTGATCATGAGCTTGAGCTGAACTTGTGTATTAATGGATCTTGTATTCGAGCTCGTTTTAGATTTGGAACTGGTTCTAGTTTTTGTGAGAACTGTTGATTTAGGTTCTTGTTGTACTGAACCATGTTGGAATTTTGTATATCTTTGGACCATTGTAGAAGCACGTATAAAGCTCGTTGCTTATATCTTAGTTCCATTGAGAGATAATATGGGACTCTATAACCATGCTTTACATTCTTTTGAAATTTGAAATAGTTTTTGTAGATTAGTAACTACAAAGCATTCATATTTGTTTCATGTGTGGACTCTGTACTTTGTGGGAATTCCTAGTCCTACTTGAGCTAGTATTTGGACTTTGTGTTTTCTTATAAAACTGTGTAGGAGCTTTTTGTTGTTCTGAACTAGAGTTTGGAGACCTAGGTAGCTCCGAACTATTGTTAGAAGTTTGTATTTGATCATGTACACGTATTTTATTACTCACATTTCCTAAACTGTTGTTAGAAAACTTTTGTTCTTTAGGATCATGATTTTTACACTTGTATATGACTTGGACTATTGTTGAAGTCCATAAATGGCTTAGAGCCTGTGTCTTCCTCTAGTGATCTTTTTCACTGTTAATACAAGGTTGCAATGTACATGGCACTCACATTTTGTTATTTATGTGGACTCTGAACTTAGTGGGAAACCTTAGTTCCATTGAGATAGTCTTTGGACTTCACGTTTGATTTGAACTCATGTAGGAGTCACTTGTTGTGTTGAACCCATGTTTATATTATTAGAAATAATCAGGGCTTTGATGACACCGTTTATGGCTCTGTACCTGTGTTTTATGTAGAGGAATTTCAGACTGTCAATGGAAGTTGTTTTTCTTTGCATTCGTACTTGTGTATTGTATAGTTATGAACTTTGTTAGGACTTGAACTGACTTTGTTCTGGAACTTGGGAGTTGTGTTCTATTTGTTATAAACGTTTAAAAATTTACAACTCTTTTGTCAAGTTTTTGCTCAAGGTAAAATTGGGAGAATAATTGGATTACTGTGGGGAAAACCCTCCAAGATATCAGAAGGAAAAACGTTCTCGTTTGATGAATAAAATTGTTAATTCAGTTTAAGAACTATTTCTTCTTTCCTGACATGTTGATAGTATTTAAATGGGAGTAGTCCTTTCTCTTAGTCTGAGGAAACTTGTATCTTAGACCTCTTAGAATAGACTCTGAGTTTCTTTTATGAGAAGAACTTAGTAATTTAGTACTGTATACTGTTATGGAGGGATTACTTGAATTTGTTCTTTAGTTTTGTATTATAATTGTCGAACCGAGAGTTGGTTATTCTTTTTGTAATGCAAAAATGAAACCTAACCTTGGGATACCGGTATGAATTGCTTGGCCTTCCTTTGCATAATCATTTGTAGGATTGATGTTGGAAGAGGTTATTTTATTTGGTTTTCATTGAACTGTAAATGACAGTTTGTTGGCAGATTTTGTTTTGTAGAGCCTTGCTTGTTGGTTTGAGATGAGTGAGTTGTCTCTGGAACTCTATCTTTTTTAGAATTATCTTTGGATGATGAAGAGTAGAGAGTAACCCTGTATGAGTTTGTCTTGATATTTGAACATTGTTTCAAATATCAAAAAGTATAACTTCTATATTATAAGTAGATTTAAAACTTACAGGTAAAACCAATTGATCCTCTATTCTTTCTTGGATTAAATGAAATTTTGCCAGATGAATATCTTAAATAGGGTAATTCTCTTTTGAAAGAAACAGTAAACTCATGTTTTGAATTTTTTCTGTTCATTGATGTGTAGTGCTTGAGCATAATCATAATGGTTCTTCTTCTTCTTGTGTTTAGGAGATAGATGAGTCATCTTAATATGAACCATGCTCTAAACTGTTCTTTTTCTTGAAGCAAAGATAAATGTTTTTCTTTTATGGTAGATTGGGAGCAATGAGATGTTATAATATGTTGTTTGTCTAATGATAATTGATGGAATCAATTAGACTCTATTTGTAGGGTTGAAATGGTATATAATATTCTGTTCCTTTTCATGGAAGTAAAATTAATTGTTTTTAGTGTACTTCTTTTTCGTCACTTTTAATATATTGATTATTGATGTAATAATTGTCTCATTAAAGTAGAGTTGTTTTAATGGAACAATTATTGGAATGCACTTCTTTTTAAGGCTTAGTGCTTATCATGCTCAGTTCATTGAACTGACCCGTGTTAGCAATTTTTACAGATGGACTTCGTAAGTGATAAAGAAGGCAAAACTTACATGATACATTGGCCGATTTAAGTCTATTTCTTGTGATGAACTCTGATTTGTTCTTGAGACTGTATTGGAAAAGAAAAGTAGTATTCTTTTATAATTAATACAGTTGTTATGTAGTTTACCTGAATGCATAGGTTTTGTAAATGTAAAGGTTATAAAGATAAATTGAAAAGTGGAAGATTACCAGTATTGGTTGTGTAAATACTTTGCATTTGTATGAAAAAGATGGGTTCCATCTTGTTGTCAATCTTCATATTATGTGTATATTAAATGGTTAAATTTTAACAAGATTGGATCAAGGGATTAAGTTCAATCTCCCTACTTATGATACAACTTGTAAAGTTGTAGAATGTGATTTTCGTTATATAAACTATAAATCATAGTAATGCAAAGTAGGATGAACATACTTAATAAAAAGAGTGGTTAAGGGTAGAATAGACCCTAAAACTATACATATAATGAAAGACTCTTCATCTTTCATAACTGTTCATAAATCATATAGAATTGATAACATGAATTCAATTTATCAGACTTCATTTGTTATGAAGTCTAATTTATTTTGGATATCTTCTGGCGCTTAACTTTCTAAAAAGTTAATGTACTTTTTACATATGAAATATTATAACACTGCACAGTTATGCTTAACTGACAGTAACTATATATTCAAAAAGTAAAAGCGGCAATGATATAACAAGGTTCTTAAAGGGCTAAATGAATCAATTTAAAAAAGAACTTATGGAATGTTGGATTAGGGATTAGGCAGGTGGCTGAAATCTATTTAAATAATCCAAATTAATTAATCTATTAATAAATTCCTTGGGTATGTACATCTCAATGAGGTTGTTCTGTAGGATGTTGGCACATGCCAACTACAGGGTTGTACCTTTGAGTAGGTTAGGATCTTCTCGAGGATACAACGATGTAGTCGACATGTGGCAATACCCTTCTACATTGATCATCTAGATCTACACACATTAGACTTGATCTTAGTTTATCTCTAGATATAGATAGTAGCATGGTTAAGATATGGAGTAGCCCTCTAAAACTCAGGGTACCTTGGCACACGGGGTTGACTTAGGTCGACCCAGTATGCCAACTTACCCTAAGTTTTTGGGAGCCTCCCCTTATCATAACGTATGTTGTTAACTCGAACTAGGGTTAAACCTTGGGCAAGTGGACTGACGGAAGTCAGTGAAGGAAATTCTAGATAACAATAGAGTGGGGTGAAGGACGTATTCCAGATTGACGAGTATGCCATCAAGGAATAGTAATACAAACAATATGTTAGAAATCTTTGGCCAAAGTATCGCAAGCTACTGGTTACATTGTCCTATGTCACCTAGTCTAAGGCTCATGATGCCGATGAATATTGGTAACAAATATTCAGATAGGATCCTTAGACAGATCACTCATTACCCTAAACAGGGTAAGAACAACCAAGTATACGTAGTATATAGAAAAGTATTCAATACTTGATGTTTAACATGAATAGATCAGTAGTTTACCGAGTCATGAAATGAATAGATCGGTAGTACATTGAGTCATTACAACTGCATATGGTTATCTGTTATATGAATGGTTGATAAAGAATGTGTGATCTAAATTATGAATTTAGATTAGAGAACATTATTTTAAAGAATTTTTTTTCCCCTTGTTTATAAAAGTCTTAAAATGGGAATGTTGCAGATCTTAATCTCTGAACCACCGTTTACACAAGAAAATATGGCTCATTCAATTTATTATTATTATTATTTTAAAAATAATAATAATTATTGATCTTGAATTATAATTTTTTTTAATAAAAAATTCAATTTAAACAAAAATATTGAGACTAAGCTCGCTAGGTCGGGAAACAATAATAATATTTATTTTTTAATTAAATTCTCCCGATCGTAATGGCTTCACGTAACACCAACTTTAATCTTTTTAATTCACTATTTCTCCGTCTTTCCCGATTCTGGTTGCTTCAACATGAAGAATTACTTTGATTTTCTGGCACTACTTTGAACTTGTAATTTTTATTTTTGTTGGCGTTTAAATATGTGATATTATTCAATAGCCCCAATTTCCATGAGAGCTCCTACATGAATACTTGAAAATTATTTTTTTTGCATGTATTCATTCTTATGCTGCATTATTTCTCCGGATGCATTAGAAATGATTTATTTTTATTACCTTTTGGAAAATGTGTGTGAAGCTGTTTCTTTGGAAAGTGAATGGAAAATAATTTTCTTTCTTCCCAACGTTGAATTCTTTCTCTACCTTGTGCATGGATTCCTTCCTTATAACAACTGAAACGTGGAGCTCTATTTTTGCTGGAATGTGGTACTTCTTCCTTGCCTCAACGTGACACCTAGTGCTTGTGCAATGGCGTTAAAAATTTTCCTTGTTTATTTTGTAAATGCGTTAGAATTTGTACTATTTTTTTGAGTGTGGATTCCTGTCTTATTTCTTGCTAGGTGTTGAATTCATATCAAACCTCTACATGAAAACTTTCTTCTACGTGGAAAAATGCATGTACATGCTTGCGTGGAAATTTTTTTGGACTTATTTGTCTTCTTACGAATGCGTGGATTCTAACCTTTGTTTTGGTGCAGGAACTATGAACTGTTTGCTTCCATGTTGGATTTGATTCTTCTCTGCAATGTGTTGGAAATTGCTTTCAAACTAGGTGTGGAATAAGTTATTTCTTTCTTTTTTTGTTCTCCACGTTGAATACTATTGATTCCTTTATTAAAATGTGGTCTCCTTTCAATTTGTAATGTGAGATCTCTGTTTTGTATTCTTATGCATGCATTTAATTTCTCCATAAAAATGCATGGTGTGGAACAATTTTACAAATAGTGTGGGAAAATTGATTGAATGAGTTGAATCTAGAAAAATCTTGCATTGAAAATTCCTTTACTTTTGGTGTATTGCCTAAGGGATGTGATAAACTATTTCTCTGAAATGTTCCTTCAGAAGAAATAAGAAGAAATTGGAAAGTTTTATCTTTGAAGCTTCTTCGCATGAATTTTTTCAACATTCTTTCATGGAGGAAAAATTATGGGAATTAAAGAAACTTCCCCATAACCACTTCTTTCTTCCCATTGAAATAACCAATTTCCCTTTCTTCGGGTAGTGGGGATTAATTACCAGTTGGTATAGGAAATATCTTGATTATTCACCCATGGCAACAATAAAATAGGCTGACAATTCCCATAATATTTCCACATGTGGGAGATTGGGATATTATTTTCCAGTTTACCAACTGGTTGGGTTGGCAATCAACAGAAGAAATCTCGCAAGTGGGGAAAAAAGAAAATTTTTCCAGGAAATGGGAAATCCAGGTGTGGAGAGCCAATTTGGCATCCCCAGCAATAGGAAGAGAAATTTTACTTTCCCCAGGCAATAAAGAAAAACTTGTTGATTGATTTTTAATAAATATTATATTAATATTTATTTAATTAAAAACCCCCAAAATTAATAAAATTAATTTTATTAAATAAACGGATAAGAAATTAATTAAATTTTAATTAATTAATTATTAACCTAGTTTGCGACCTGATGGGAGGAGTTATCACTCGAAATGAATGAAATGAAGACCAAAATGATCACAAGAACAATACGATCATGATGGGGATGAGAAATCATGTGAAAGAATACTTTTTGATTTTTTTTTAAATTTTCATACTTAGTAATTTTGCAAAGTCAAAATTAGCTGATAATATGGTGAAATGTTTCTTGACATCCCCTTAACATGAGAAACCTGGGCTTAGACACAAATTGTTGACCTAAAGCCCCAATGAACTTGTGAGGTTTAGGCATGGATTGATCAAGGTTAAGGATATATGTGGGAAATACACCACTACTATGCTAAAGATAAAAAAAAAAATAACAACATACAAGATAATTTAATCCCAAAACTCCAATCTTTATTCATATATCAAAATGCATTACATTAGTATAGTACATATACATTGCTTTCACTCTAATCTCTCTTTTATATTTCTTACAATATCTCAAATTGACGCTCTCACATAAGTCTTCACGAGGCCCCCTTAAAATTCAAAAATACATGTTTAACTCAATTATATTCATCTCCCTCACTTCTCATATTAATTCCTCTCTTTATTCTTCATGTTTTTATCATCTTTTCTCACTCATTTTTGTGATATCCTCTTTACCCCTCATTTTACATCATTATATAGCCTTTAAAAGGTAAAATTTATGTCTTTTTCACTCATTATGACTTGTGGTAACCATTGGTTAACACCTATTTACATTATTAAATAGTAATTAGTGGATATTTACACATATTAGGGAGTTTATGCATTTTTCTAATGTAAAATATTATATATTCTTCATCATTATTATTTTAATATGGTTATGGCTTCCATAGTATATTATAATGCTCATATAGATCCTGTGAACATCATAAAATAACTTCGCAATATGAATAACTTTTGTTATGCCCATGTCATCTTCTATCTTATTTTGTATTTGATTTTTCTTTATTCTGTAACTCTTTTATTGACTTCCATGGATTTTTCCCATATATCGCAACTTTTTATAGTATTTGGTGGCTTCACTCCATATCTCGTGGCTTTACCTAGTATATCACAACTTCCTTAGTTTATCGTGACTTCTTTCTTTGTATCAGAGATTTTTGGTCTTTGGTGGTTTTTATCCTTTGTCCATGACTTCTCCATTCTCTTCATGGCTAGTTTTATCACTTTGCAGCTATCTCTATCACTTTGTGGCTTATACCAAAAATTGATGAATAATCCTATCAACACTGCTATTGCTACTCCTAATGTTGAAATGGAAATCCTAAGCTAAACAATCCAAGATACTAGGGATAAAAGGATATGTAAAAAGGGAAAACTAAAAATAAAGAAGGTGATAACACTAGAAAGGAGGGGGATGAATACCATCAAATTTGAGTGAAAATGAAGAAAATGTGAACAAGGAGGGTAGACACATGTACAAAAATCTAAAACACATTCAAACATTCATTCTCATGAAACACAATGAAAAGATAACCTACGAGGGATGTGAGGATGCAAATAAAGATACCAACGTGAAAAGAAAAGCAAGAAGATACAATGAAATGAGTTAGGGTATAGAATAGCCACAAAAATTCTATTGCTTCCATAAATGCACATTCAATTAAAATGGTAGAAGAGTTGAGTATCCACATGTAGAGAACTAGATTTAAAGGTTTTCAACTCAAAATGCAAGGCAATACCTATACGAATTGAAAATACCCAACCCTTTTCAATGAGAAATGCTCTTACATTTATAGATGAATCGAATAAAGGGGTAAGTGCATGAAATTGTTGGATAATTCCGTGGACATAAAAACCCGAAATAAAGGAACTGCGATCGCGGTTCCTGAATTTTAGGTTCGGTAATTACCGAACCTAAAACCACGATCGTGGTTTAGAACCGCAAGCGCGGTTATAAACCACAATCGCGGAACTCTGAGACAAAATTTAACAGTCCCGCGACTCCTTATTTTCCTCATTTTTCATTTCGAACCGTGACTTTTCCTAAACGTTTTTCACTCGCGCTTTCAATACCATCTCAAAATTGCTCATCGGACTTCTAGATAGTGATAGATTCAACCATGCCGCCAAGACGAGGAGGTAAGTCCCCGATTGTAATCATTTTTTTGCATTTTAGGTTTTTCTTTTTTGCATTTTAGGTTTTTTTTTGCATTTTCATGGGTTTTTTGAAATGTTTGTTTATGTATACAATTTTCTTGTTTTATCAGTTGGTCGGCAAGCTCAAAATCATGCAAACCGTCAAAACATTCCTCAAAACCCACCGAACATTCCTCAAAACCCTCCAAACATTCCTCAAAACCCTCCTCCAAACATAGATCTGCCTCCTGTGGCTCCTTCTGTCCCCACTGAGCCAGCAGGAATGCAAGATAATATCATTGGAAGAATCCAAGAAAATAAAATTGTCATTGAGAACCTAATTCAAACTATAAGACAAAATCATGCTACAAATCCATCCCGCATGACTTTAGCCAATACATTGCAAACATTGATTGGCGAAGTCGAGTCTGCAACCAACCAAATACATAGATGGAACACCTTTAGAAGTGACTGTAGGTGGTGGTATGTGGATAAACTATCCCATGTGGTCGTCAAAGACAAAAAAATTGGAAAAGACCTCATTTGTGCATTATTTACCGACCCTAGAACCAATGTCCCCCCTACAGTTACTTGCAAACGGTTCCCAATCCATTGGTGCCATGATGACAAAATCAAAAACAATTTTTGGGACCGATGGTGGATGGTTTTTGATTATCCACCATGCAACAACAATGAGGTTCCTCTTTATTTTTTGAAGAAATTATATTGTGAGTTTGTGCTCAATGAGGTCCCGAATTATTTTGACTTTTCTGACTTTTTTGGTCGAGGAGGTGGCTCTGCACAGAGCAGACCTGGTGCATGCGTAGGTCAGCCTAGGATTCCCCATGCCCCAAAACCCCCACTGCCTTCAGTTATCCCTCCTACAGTGAAGGAGGTTGTGGAGATTGATACATTGCATGCATTGAGGGAGCTCACTGACACTCTCACCCAGCATAGCACCCAGATTACATCTGGTGATGTTGGTGGAGGTGCCAGTTCTAGTGCACCACACCACTGTGGATCATGTGGTGCCGTATGCACTGCAGGCGAGACATCATTTACTGGTTCATAGGATTTCTTTTCTATAGATGAGATGCTGGGGAATGTTTTTGGAACTGGAGCCACTGATATTGGTCTTTCATAGGTAAATTTCAAATAAATTTAAATAATATATATATACAATAGTTTAATTCACATGTTTGAGATATATAATATATATATATATATATATATATATATATTTGATTGTACGTCATGTACATACATGTAAAAAACTAATTTTTTATTTTATTTTAAATAGCAAGAGCCGGTGAAGGAAACATCCGGCATCGACATGCTAGCTACTGCGGCTGGGCATGTTTCAAACGTAAGTTTCAAGTTGTACAAACTTACATTTTTAATAAATCATTTAATTGCACTAGATTATTATTATAATTTGTTTCACGTGTATGTTGTACATGTATTAATATTTTTCTCTTTTATACACAGGAGCCTGGCGGGTCATCATCTGCTCAGGGAACTGAGGCTACTGGCATGCCTCACATGAGTTTTATGCAGGTTAGTAAATCTCTTTACACTTTGTTTCTAATTACTGGAAGTTCACGCACGGATTGCATGCTTTGGACCTCTGTCATGTAGATTTTAATATTGATTTGTACATGTTTTTTGTATAGCTTATGACTGCTAGAGAGACTCCTCCATATATGCAGACTGTGGAGGCTGCTGTAGATACTACCATAGCATCTGCAGATCCACTAACTGAGGTACACAATTTTTTAAATTTGTTAAATTTTGGAGGTTCATTATTTCTTATTAAACTTAAATCTACAATATCAAATTTTGTAGGTATATATGTGAAATATTTAATTTGAAAATTAATTATTTGTATGTAGCTTACCCCTCGTGAGTCTATTGTTGTCCCTGTGACACGTCAACAACAAATTGATAGGGATCATGACATTGCGGTAAGATTTCACATGCATTTTAACTAAATTGTACAAGTTTCTAAATTTTGAATGTATTTTAAAATTTTGGGTGTTAAAAACTTGTTGTTTATGAATGTGCAGGTTAGGTTGCAGGCATGCTTAGAGACACCTAGGACCACATGGATGAAATCCGTAGTGGCATCTCCCTCCACTACATCCCCAGGTCGTGGACGTGCTACTTCTAGCAGGGCGAAGAGAGGGAAGATGTTTCATGAGTAGATTTATAGTCCACCTGGATGTACATATGTGGTCATGAGTAGATTCACAGTCCATTGTATATATATAGCCTTTTGCGACCGCATGTGGTCCCATATGTACATTATGACACGTGCTTAGTTCGAGATGTACACATACATTATGAACTTATGTACATATATATTTTCAGAGACGTGCGTCTGGAGCACACTTTGTTTGATTCTATATATATATATATCCATGTGTGTTGGTTAAATCATATTTATGACTTTTTCAGTTCTTTAACAAGCAGTGTAACGTGGTTAATCATCATCTTTGAATGGGTATATACCAATTTTTCTATATGTTCTTTGTCTTGTTTGTTTACTAATGACTCAACTTGAGGATTTCACTATGAGACTTATGTTTGTTTTTCTTGCACTTGGATCAAAGAAATAAATTGGCATGTGAAATTTTTTATTCCAATCTATCGGTTCAGGATATAGTAGGGTAAATTTTCAATTGGATGGAGTATCTAATTATATGACAAGGTAAAAAGAACTCAATTAGGAAATATGTTACTTGAGTAAAGATCCTCGTATAGGACCTCCATTGGGAATATGCATCACGTTGTCAAAATGAGATGAGCCATCCTCATTTTTTGAATAGGTTGTGTCTATCTCATAAGGTGGATCATTATGGGGCCTGATTCCAAGGCCATGTTCAAGTTCAATTTAAAATAAGGAATGGGAATAGGTTCTGGAACCTTCTTTGTGCGTTGATTTTGCATCCTTGAATCCATTATAAGGTCCATGACATATACCATGCAGTGGACTTTAATATACTGTGGATCTTGATGACATGATGACATCATGCCATGGTACCCTAAGGACAGGGAATTTTTTAGATCATGATATATGTTGGCCCTATTTATATTGGAACCACTATAGTACCTATTGATTCTCACTCTTCATTATAATACAAGTGATGTGATTATAATAGTTTTTGTACCCAAATCAGTTTCTGAATGGCAATGGTATAAAGATGCTAGATCTGTAAAACTGAAACAGTTAATTATATCTAGATTGTATTTTCATAATTTACAATCTTGGATGCTTGCATTGTTTTGTCTTGGAACAATTCACATATCGCATCATTCACTTGTGCAATATTCAAACCAATAGATCTATAGGGATTATCTGATAACTTATGGAAAATGTTTTCAAGAGGTAGAGCATGCATTATTTTAAAGAATATGGTGAGTATACTCTTAAATTGGTAATATGCTCCAAGAATTGTTCTTGTGATGATTATACTTGAATAAGCTAGTGAGGCAGGTAGCTAGTTTGGTCTATGACTTGAGGTTTCTTGAATCAGTATATACATATAATTTGCTTATGCGTCTGTAAAGAATATTTCACAGGTGAAATGTGTACATTCCAAAATACAAGTATCTGTCTAGTGTCCATTGTGCTACATGACTTGAAATTTTCAAATTTTCTCTAATTTTGTAACCTACATGCCTGTAGGTGTTACTTAAAGTGCTTGAAAAAAATTCTCAATGCCTAATCTTGATAGGAGTACATATATGATAGATTCTTGAAGGTACTCTAGGTGATTTCGTGTGCTAGAAAGGCATTTTTTTCGACAAGATGAAGCTAGATTTGGAGGGAAGGTTGATGATTTTATGATAATCAGTTTACAATGATATGAAAAGGAGATTCTATAGAGCTATATGATGATGTGTATGATACAAAACACTCAGGGGGACATTGTTTATTTAAAGGCTTTTGAGGTCTGTGATGAGTGTATTCTCCAAGAACAAGTAAGGTATGAGTCATGAATGCATTATTTCTTCCCAATACATGAAGGCTACAAACATGTGACTAAATCAAGTTTTGGTGCCTAACAAGTAGAGTTGGCCCAAAGATGAAGGTAAGAAGGATCATTTTTCTATAGAGATGACTGTTTTAGGTATGTAGGTCTAGTATAGTGGATTCTTGAAGGTGAAAAAAAAGCTTTTGTGAGGAATGAATTTTTTTGCATACCTACAAGGTGAATGATGGTGCTCTTACTCAAAGAAAAGTTATGATGATGATAAATATCAATGATTTTCAACATGTTCAGATCATGCATATGTTATTCCCAGGGGAGCTTAGTGTCTCTATGCTTGAAAAGAGGCTAAAATCAGTTTTTGAGTGAAATTTCAAGATTTTGAGCTTATTTAAGACATTTGGTTGATGTTTCTAATGAAGAGGTGATCCTATCAGGAGGAGAAAGATGAAGAACATGTTGTTAAATGTATGCCTTTTTCATTAATGTAAAAAATGGGGATAAGTTGCTTCCGGGCTACTTCATTCGGGCGTAGTCCCTTAAGAGCCCTGAGACCAAAATATTGTTCAACTTCGACGGGTGACTACTCGGACTCCGTGGCACCTAGAGAGGCCTCGTCTAATCTGGAACCTTAGTGTACAGACCCTCTACAATAGCCTCTCTCAGTTTTTTCCTTCTCATTTCGGTGCTCTCGTTGTCCTACTGTTTGCAAATGTGTGAAATAGTGCAGTTGGAGCCAGTGTAAGGTTGTCAAACGCTATATTTTGCAAACGGTGGGTCGTGGCACCAAAATGACTGCACCACACATCCAAGTGGCCAGGTGAATGCTAGAGGAGGTGGTGTTTTGGTGCGTGAAAGGGTCATTGCTTCTGGGCTACTTCGTTCGGGCGTAGTCCCTTAAGAGCCCTGAGACCAAAATATTGTTCAACTTTGACGGGTGACTACTCAGACTCTGTGGCACCTAGAGAGGCCTTGTCTGATCTGAAACCTCAGTGTAGGGACCCTCTACAATAGCCTCTCTCAGTTTTTTCCTTCTCATTTCGGTGCTCTCGCTGTCCTACTGTTTGCAAACGTGCATGAAATAGTGCAGTTGGAGCCAGTGTAAGGTTGTCAAACGCTATATTTTTCAAATGGTGGGTCATGGCACCAAACCAACTGCACCGTCACATCCGGGTGGCCAGGTGAATGCTAGAGGAGGTGGTGTTTTGGTGTGTGAAAGGGTCGTTGCTTCCGGGCTACTTCGTTCAGGTGTAGTCCCTTAAGAGCCCTGAGACCAAAATATCGTTCAACTTTGACGGGTGACTACTCAGACTCCGTGGCACCTAGAGAGGCCTCGTCTAATCTAGAACCTCAGGGTAGGGACCCTCTACAATAGCCTCTCTCAGTTTTTTCCTTCTCATTTTGGTGCTCTGTTGTCCTACTGTTTGTAAACGCGTGAAATAGTGCAGTTGGAGCCAGTGTAAGGTTGTCAAACACTATATTTTGCAAATGGTGGGTCATGGCACCAAACCGACTGTACCGGCATATCCGGGTGGCTAGGTGAATGCTAGAGGAGGTGGTGTTTTTGGTGCACGAAAGGGTCGTTGCTTCCGGGCTACTTCGTTCGGGCATAGTCCCTTAAGAGCCCTGAGACCAAAATATCATTCAACTTCGACGGGTGACTACTCGGACTCCGTGGCACCTAGAGAGGCCTTGTCTAATCCAGCACCTTGGTGTATGGACCCTCTACAATAGCCTCTCTCATTTTTTTCCTTCTCATTTCGGTGCTCTCGCTGTCCTACAGTTTGCAAACGTGTGAAATAGTGCAGTTGGAGCCAGTGTAAGGTTGGCAAACACTATATTTTGCAAACGGTGGGTCATGGCACAAAACTTACTACGCCGCATGTTGGGTGGCTAGGTGAATGCTAGAGGAGGTGGTGTTTCGGTGTGCGAAAGGGTCGTTGCTTCCGGGCTACTTCGTTCGGGCGTAGTCCCTTAAGAGCCCTAAGACCAAAATATCGTTCAACTTCGACGGGTGACTACTCAGACTCCGTGGCACCTAGAGAGGCCTCATCTGATCCAGAACCTCGGTGTACGGACCCTCTACAATAGCCTCTCTCAATTTTTTCCTTCTCATTTCGGTGCTCTCGCTGTCCTACTGTTTGCAAACGTGTGAAATAGTGCAGTTGGAGCCAGTGTAAGGTTGTCAAACGCTATATTTTGCAAACGGTGGGTCGTGGCACCAAACCGATTGCGCTGAATGTTTGGGTGGCTAGGTGAATGCTAGAGGAGGTGGTTTTTGTGCGCGAAAGGGTCGTTGCTTTCGGGCTACTTCGTTCGGGCGTAGTCCCTTAAGAGCCTTGAGACCAAAATATCATTCAACTTCGACGGGTGACTACTCAGACTCCGTGGCACTAGAGAGGCCTCATCTAATCCAAAACCTCAGTGTAAGGACCCTCTACAATATCCTCTCTCAGTTTTTTCCTTCTCATTTCGGTGCTCTCGTTGTCCTACTGTTTGTAAACGCGTGAAATAGTGCAGTTGGAGCCAGTGTAAGGTTGTCAAACGCTATATTTTGCAAACGGTGGGTCGTGGCACCAAACCGACTATGGTGGCATGTCTGGGTGGCTAGGTGAACACTAGAGGAGGTGGTGTTTTGGTGCGCGAAAGGGTCGTTGCTTCCGGGCTACTTCGTTCGGGCGTAGTCCCTTAAGAGCCCTGAGACCAAAATATCATTCAACTTCGACGGGTGACTACTCAGACTCCATGGCACCTAGAGAGGCCTCGTCTAATCTAGAACCTCAGTGTACAGACCCTCTACAATAGCCTCTCTCAGTTTTTTCCTTCTCATTTCGGTGCTCTCGCTGTCCTATTGTTTGCAAACGCGCGAAATAGTGCAGTTGGAGCCAGTGTAAGGTTGTCAAACACTATATTTTGTAAACGGTGGGTCGTGGCACCAAACCGAATGTTCCGGCACATCTGGGTGGCCAGGTGAATGCTAGAGGAGGTGGTGTTTTGGTGCGCGAAAGGGTCGTTGCTTCCGGGCTACTTCGTTCAGGCGTAGTCCCTTAAGAGCCCTGAGACCAAAATATCATTCAACTTCGACGGGTGACTACTCAGACTCTGTGGCACCTAGAGAGGCCTCGTCTGATCTAGCACCTCAGTGTATGGACCCTCTACAATAGCCTCTTTCAGTTTTTTCCTTCTCATTTCGGTGCTCTCGCTGTCCTACTGTTTGCAAACGTGCGAAATAGTGCAGTTGGAGCCAGTGTAAGGTTGTCAAATGCTATATTTTGCAAACGGTGGGTCGTGGCACCGAACCGACTATGCCAGCATGTTCTGGGTGGCTAGGTGAACGCTAGAGGAGGTGGTTTTTCGGTGCGCGAAAGGGTCGTTGCTTCTGGGCTACTTTGTTCGGGCGTAGTCCCTTAAGAGCCCTGAGACCAAAATATCGTTCAACTTCGACGGGTGACTACTCAGACTCTGTGGCACCTAGAGATTCCTCGTCTGGTCTGGCACCTTGGTGTACGGACCCTCTACAATAGCCTCTCTCATTTTTTTGCTTCTCATTTTGGTACTCTCGTTGTCCTACTGTTTGCAAATGCACGAAATAGTGCAGTTGAAGCAAATGTAAGGTTGTCAAACACTATATTTTCAAACAGTGGGTCATGGCACAAACTGACTGTACTGGCATGTCTGGGTCAGGTGAATGCTAGAGGAGGTGGTGTTTTTGCACGAAAATTTACAACTAATTTTCAAAATTTACAACATTTTGACGGGTGAAAATTTAGAACTTTTTCAAAATTTACAACATTTTCAAAATTTACAACTTTTTCAAAATTTACAACATTTTCAAAATTTACAATATTTTCAAAATTTACTTGACTTTTTCAAAATTTACAACTTTTTCAAACAATGAAAGCTTCTCTTAGCTTCGAGAATTTAAAATTCTCTACTAACAGTGCCAACCACGTGAAGGTGGAAGCTTTTTTGGCACCACTAACCTAAACATAAAATTGTTAGTCAAAGAAATTTAAGTTTCAAATCAAAACCATATACTATCTATATACATGTACACAAAATACACAAATTTAAAATAAAATATATTCAAACTTAAATCTAGATCTTTAAACTAAAAAAATTATATATATATATATATATATATATTGAAAAGAAATTAAATATATACCAGACATGAGCATTGTAAATTCATTCCAATGAACCATCAGGATCGGATCTACTCTGAATAGCAGACAAGATTGCTTCATGATCTGACTCTCGAACCTTCCAAAGAATCTTGTTATTAGGCCTTCCTCGATATCTATACAACTGAATATTTGTCGCTAGAACTAGATGTGAATATAAGAGTATTTTCCTGTGTGTCTCAAAGTCTTCAAACACCCAAACAGAGGAGTTTTTTAATGGATACCGTCGAAGCCAAGTTCTAGTAACTACCACTGACCCTGTAGGATACTCAATCTCTTCGCCATCTATAATAGGAGAAGTCAACTTCTTTCTTTCCTCGATGCAACGACATAAGAAATAGTCTGTTCCTTCTTCATTGTCTTCTGTCGCAATTACTGCAAACACATGTCCTACAAAAAAATAACCAAGGTTGAACAACTCAAATTTAAATTACATATTAAAATTTCAATGGACATAACTCAATATAAAAATTAAATAAATAACCATAAATACCTTGTCGCACCAAAATTGAAATTTCGTCAAAGTCCTTGGATGTTGTAACTTCATCTGCAGAAACAAGTTGTAATGCTTGTGGAGGTTGATAACTAGGAAGCGCAGTTAGAGGCCTACAAATCCATCCTTCCACCCATTCTTGTGAATCACACTCAGCAGTGACAAATTCGATACAAGATGCACAAAAACATGTCAACTTTCTTGTCCATACAGCCCATGAAGTAGCGTCTGAGCTACAAAATGAGTGCATATCACTGGACCCAATGAGTGTCATACAATCCTCGTAGTTAGCAATATGTTTTTCCTCTATCAACCAAAAATATCTGCAAACTGTGGAATTTTCTTGAGAACCTCGGGCCATGTTGTCAGTACACCATTCCACTATGCTCTTTGCATCTTTTAATTTAGCACCATCTTTGTACTTCAACTCTTCTCTTGCAAGAGCTCTTTTCACACATGCCCCTGCACCGTCATGCTCTCCTTTTCCATGTCTAGCCTCAGTGAAACTCCAAATATGTTGCACACCCATCTTGACGTGCATTCTGCTCATCCAATAAAACATTCGTGCATTCTTAAACTGAGACGTGTAATTATCTGACCATATATAATGTTGTTTGAAGTGGATGTCCCTATCAGACAAGTTTCCATAAAATAACTGGAAACACCCTTACACAAATTCAGTAGAATGAGTACGATCATCACTGATATAAAAGTGGTACTCTCTTAAAAAATTTTTATCATTCTCTGTACTGTCAGGAGAATGTAGAAATGCTATATGCACAAAAATGGCAACTTGTACTGAGTTGTAATATTGCGATTGAACCTCCATTTGTGGTTGCAATGTGTAATTCTCTACAAAATCGACCACTGAAACAATAGTACCAATAGGAAATGTGTCTTTTCATAGCTTGAATTGTTCATCCAACCATCGAGCTCTATGTGTATGCCTCACATACTCATAAACAATTTCATCCTTAAATTTTCTCATAAATTGAAAAATGGGCATTTGTTCTGTAACTAGCTCACACCGTTTCGACTCTTTTCCATCTTTCAACTAGTATGCAACTGATTTATATTTATCAAATTCAACTAAATTATGTCCTATTGTACCTTCAATTTGCTCATGGATGTAACTTTCCAATTTAGGTAATCCGCCGCATGTACTACAACTTCCATCTAAACAATCCTAACTATAAAAAATTGTCCAACTTCTTTTTCAAAAAATATAGTAGGAATGAAATCCCTAGAAGATATTGGTGGAACTTGAACACCACATTCAGATAACATAGTTTCAGAATGAAAATTAGAACGAATACGTAAAAATTTAGCATAATGCATCTCAAATTCAACATGTTGCCTACAACAACAAGTGGTGCGAGCATGGTTGATTTTCACATAGAATGGTTTCAACATTTCAAAAAAACGTTGACTAATTTTAATTTCCAGATTCTCTTGTTCAAACTTATAAAAAAATTGAGTTTGAGTCATATCTAAGAAATGCTTTGGATGTGGTTCACGATTAGTAGAACCAACTCTCCGTTTTATAACATCTCTTGTATTAGGTGAAACTCTAGTGTTATCATGCCAAAATTTAATAACAACTTCTCTTATAGCATCAGAATTATTTTTGTCCTTATGCGGTGCTCTAGCAGAAAATGCCCAAAAATCGACATTATTGAGTGATTGAAGGATATTACGTCTTTCAATTGCTTTCATTAGAGTTTTTTGATTAACTTGCAACATTCGACTTGTTTGCGTAATCAAACGTTGTTTTTTTATTGATTCACTTACAACACTAGTAGCAAGTACATGACGACACAATATTACTATCCGTAGTGCGTCTCTTGACACCAACAGTGTGATATGCATCATGAAGGTTTTCAACAATTGTAGAGGTTTGACCATGTATGTTAGATGTTTTCAATCCTAAGGTGTTTAATGTAGGTCTCATTTTAATCAATTTCATCAAACTAACCAACAACTGACATCTTTGGGAATCATTTAAAATTTCAAAATGATTATCCCAAATTTCAGTGGCTTTTCTTCTGATTTGTCTTCAGAAAGTTTGTCAGACATTGGTTTCAAAATGTTTTCATCAATTTCAATAAAAAAATTAGGTTTCTTACGTAAAATCCTAGGAGGTGTTTTTGTCAAATTTTTCTTGTCTACAGTTTCAACATGAATTTCCTTATTCACATTTTCATTGTCTCCTTCAATTTCAACATTTGCTACATCATGAGTATTTAATTCTTCTTCAACATTGACAGTAAAAACTTCTTCATCACGAGTATTTAATTCAACTTCAACATTGACAGTAGAAACATTACCTAGTTCTTCATTGCTTACAATAGTTGGGATTGAAGATGAACCTCTTCTAGATTCACGAAGTTTCCGCATTCGCTCAGCATTTTGAATTTTGTTGGCCTCTAATTCATTTGGTGTTTTTTTACTTAATGACTTCCTTTTTTGACTTCGTTTTTTGTCTCCCATGATGTTTTGCTTCAGGTGATAAGAAAAACGTGTAGAAAAAGATAGAATTTCACAGTAATTCATATGGTAAGGTCAGAGAGTAAAAATCACATGGTAATTCAGACATTGGGATGTGTGTAAATATGATTTCTGAACCGCGAGCGAGCGCTCGTAGTTTATAAAGCGCGCTCGTGGTATTGTTAAAAAAAACCGTGATCGCGGATCTATCTGCCGAACCTAAGCCTTGGAAAATCTTTGTTTTTCCCCAACCAAAGCTATGGAAGGTCATTATGAAGTGTAAAAGGTCAAAAAACCTCAAATATGCTCTTCCAAAGACTTGAACCATGCTAAAAAACTGAAAACATTTCACAAAAATGGTGCCATCACGTAGGGGAGACTCTTAGCTTCATAGAAATATTGTTTTTAAAGTGAATAGAATAAGATAAATATCATTTTATAATTTCTTACTAACAATAGGTCTTTAAGACATTTTTTCCCGTGAATGTTCATGTCTACGTTTAAGACTGTAACTTTTTTTTCACTTATCAAAATATGATAAAACTTATACCATCCCAAGCGTGGAAAAATTCTATACACGTTAAAAAAAAAAAAATTGATTTCGATATTTTTTGATATAGTTATGGCGAGCAAACGGAAAGCGCTCCATTTTCTAAATATTTTCAGACCACTTTCATGGAAAAAATCATAAAAAAAAATATTGCTAAAAAAAATATAAAATAAAATCCATCCCAAGATAGACAACTACATCTAACGTTTCACCAAAGGAAAAAAAAAATAACAAGATTTGGTCATCCAAAATGCGGGCAAATGGACTACAATCTTATAAGTTTTTTCAAAAAAAAAAAACTAAGTCATATAATTTTAAGTGTTTAATATAGCTAAACTTGTCCATTTTTTACAAAAATTAGTATTTTAGAAACTAGATTCCAAATGTTACGATTCATATTCATATAAATTTTTCTAATTTAGAGTAATTTTATAGCTAATAATCCCTACAAGTTGAGATTTTGCTGTTTTTTGTAATATGACGTCCACGGATGACCCTATATTTGTCCATCAAATTCCTGCACTTACCCAAAGAAGAGGAGGAGAAGGAGGGAAATCTGATTTAAAAACTCAACCAACAACAAACAACAATGAATGCTTCCAAATCCACTTGAAAATCTATCAAACGTGATTTCCCATGTCTGTTTAGTGTGTAGGAGAAGGAAGGAGGTGAGATCTAAATCAAATCTTGTGGTTGGAGTAATCAAATCCCGCATTAATGGTGTGATGGATATTTTCTAGCTTCTCACCTACTTAAGCCCACTAAAATTTGAACTTGAGTGATATGGAGTGTAGCCCATGTCATCAATTATTTTTTAATTTTCTACCGCGTGTTACACTTTAGTTGGTTACAAGGGTTTGTTTCCCTATTGGCACACTTTGATAGGTTGTGTGTGATACAATCATTTTGACAGGTTGCCATGTGGCACAAAAATTAGCACATAAAAAGGTGTGAAAGTGCATGTGGAGGGTAGAATCATAGGAGAAAAAGGAAAGGAGAGGGCTCACAAAAGTAATGCACGCGACATAAATGGATACATATTTGTTGGAGACAAGTATGCAAGTGGGGCATGAGTATCTAAAGGTGATGTGCAATGGTAAAAATGGGCCACGTAAGAATGTCAGGGACAATTAATTTTGGGAAACAAGTATAATGCATGTGCGAAGGGTACATGAGATGTTAGGGGAAGGATAATGCACGTAGAGTATGCACAAGATAAATGGAAGAAAATAGAGGAAAGTAGAGAAGGAAAGTGAAAGGCAAGAAACATGAGAGTGTGAGGAACTGAAGCCAAGAACTATGCCAAGGAAGCAATCAGAGTGCACACAATATATAATGTTGAAACTTAGAGCCATAATGTGGAAATAAGTTGCCAAAATAACTGGGGAGTTATTTTGGACAACAATATCTATAGTACCACCAATATAGTCAATCCAATATTTCCCAAGAGTCAATGGAGAATTGCAAGGGGAATGGGAAACAAATATCATCAAATGAAACACACAAAGGCCATAAGCAACCGTAATGTGCCAATAGCCATGATAAATATGAGATGAGTGAAGTGGGGTTAAGATGTCATTAAGTGTTAAACCAAGTCTAGCTAAGCCCTCATGTGAGAAAATAGTATCTGAACAAGTACGATCAACCGAGAAATTATGCCAAAAGGAGTTTTTGATGAGTAGTGTGCATGTGAAAAGTGGTGGTGCATATGAAGTTTGCGTAGTAGAAGATGAAATAGTTTTGACGGTGTTAACCGATCCTTGGTAAAGTATCATAACATTGGTAGAAGGATGGATTTTAAAACTGTATTCACTCGAGCCATCAGCCACAAATATGTCCTCAAAATAAGAGTCATTGACATCTAGAGGAGTAAATTTAAGTTGGTGTAATGCTTCACCAGTGAGTTCGATTGCATAAAATTCATCATTAGAATCCTCAGAATCATCATTGTTAGCATCATTATGTTGTGTGGTGTTATCAAGTATGTTGTTAGGTTGTGTACTAGGTGGAGGAGAGACGATGATAGGTGCTGATACTATATGAGATATAATACCCATAATGTGAGTAGAAATAGCTGGAGTATTTGTAGCGGTAGAAGAAGGTTTTGAGGTGCTAGATTGACCAATGTCATATGTGTCAAGCTTACTATATGGAATACATTGTAAAGGTGGGATAAACATAACAATGATAGCATCTATGTGATAGTATTTGAATGGATTTGGATTTGCAACTATAGTATGTTCATAACCATCATGTAAAAATTTCACACATTGATGAATAGTAAATGGAACTACTTGCATTATGTGAATCCAAGGTCTACCTAACAAGATATTGAATTGAAATGAAGTATCTATAATATAAAAGGTGGTGAGAACAATTTTAGGCCCAACCCAGATGTGTAATGAAATAGTCCCTAAACATGTATGAGTGGTAGAGTCATAGCCTCATATGATAGTGGAATTCTTAGAAATGAGATTATCACTGATACCTAGCTTCTTTAAAAAGGTATAAGAACATAATTTGAGGGCTGATCCATTATCAATAAGTAATCCTTTAATATAAGTGGTACTAATAATAATAGTGATAAACAAAGGTGCACATAGATTAGTTTTATAAAAAGGTGACATATCCTCATCAGTGAAAGATAAGACATGTGGAAAATTGTGAAGAGACTATATGAGGTGTGTAAAGGATACTACCATGTTGTCACTTTCTATGTGAATGAAATGAAGGGATGCTTATAGTTTTTGGTGACATTCAAGTGAATTACATAATAAGTCATAAATAGAAACCTTAGCATGTGTATTTTTAAGTTGTTTAATAATGTCATAGCCCTTAGAAGTGGTTGGAGGGGCCGTAAAAAAAGGGTAGAGGAATAATAGTGGGTGGATATGTATGAGGATTAGGATGAGTACGAGTAGTTACTACATTGATAGAGGGGTCAGCCCTAGGCATAACAAAGTGAGGAGGATGTTGAGTACACACTTGCATGAAATTGTAAGCAGTAGTGGTTATACATGAAAATTTAGTGGGTGTGAAAGAGGGATAAGATTATTGAGCCATAATGAATAAGAGAAAAAGAGCCTGAAGTGGAAGGTAGTGTGGAATGCGAGGTTCACAAAAATGATCAACTAAAATCTAGAAGATATTATAAGTTAATCTAATATTAAGAACAATAGTAAATATCATATAAATGCATAAAGAAAATGACCCAAAAAACTAAGTAAATAGAAATGTGAAACCTTAATGAATAGAAAGGGTTAGGAAGAGCTTATCTAATTTGATGAAGGTGTTGGACTGTGTTGCTATGTGAACCATAAAAATAGGAGGAAACGATCCCAAAAAATCCCAAGAAAGTATAGATCTAATCTCTCTAGTTGGGCTGGAGCACCTGGAGAGGAAAAGGGGCACCCGTGGGCTCCCTGGTATGAGATATGGGCAACATGGTGTGTGGAAATAGCCTAAAGCCCTCCTATGAGGTGTCGCTAGATGTTTGCATGTGTTCTCTTTTTTTCACATTAACTTTTCTGAATTGCATTAGATGTCATTGTAATACCTACAACAAGGAATCACCTGCCAAACCCCAAGATGAACATCAAATACTTAAAAATGAAAGATGCATATGAAGGGGTTGTGCTGTCATCAATGAAAACAATGACATAATTAGTAATTGAGCACTGCACTACATCTTAGACCCGATGTAGTTCTATGTGTGTGTGTGCAATCATGCCCTGGTGCTCTTGTTCTAGTCACACTTTGTGAAAGTAACGAGTAATAACTATGTGTAGAAATGTAATAAAATGGTGGATGGAATAGAATAAAATTACCTCCTATGCAGTGTGATGTAGATGAACCAACCTCGTTCCTTGTGATGGAGATAGATGGATGCAAATAGAGCCTTTGATGGATGCAAATTTAGGTGATGATAGTAGCGCTTATTGCTTGGTCCATCATTATGGTCTCATAACTTTATATTTAAATGATTATCTTGTTCTAATTTTGTAATTAACCCCAAAAAGGCCAACCGATAAAAATATGGAAAGCCCAAATGGCTAAAAAGTGCCCAAAATATGGAGGTAAAGTAGGAAAAGGCTCAGGGCACCCCAAATAGGACTAGGGCACCTAGGGGACCCTAGTACGGGGCCAGGTGCCCCAGTCAGAGGTAGAATGATGTAAAACGACAAAAATAGACTGGGAAAGTATGTGCTGAAGGTTGGTAGTGACGATAAAAATCAAAGTAAAATGGCCAAAGGACATGGGTTAATTTGTAAATTGTTCACTCAAAAACCATATGAATAGTAGTATAAGATTAGGACTAAATAATACCCAAAGTGCGTGATTTTGTGTCTACAAGCACTAAAAACATTTTATCTAAAAAACATTCATTTTGGTTTGAATTTTTTCTCACAACACTATGATAGGATTTTCTACCTTTCCAAATGATCACTTGCTCATAAATATGCCTATATATTCATGACCTATATGATTTTCTCATGCTCACATGGCTTGTTCTCAAGTGCATGCCTCCAAAATTCCTTGAACTTACCTCAACTAACTAAAGGATCATTTGAAGCATCTTTCACATACTCTCTACTATGCCACAACACTCAAATCATGCTTATGCTACCCTATTTGAGCTAGAATTGATTCATACACTCACCCAAACATGTACTAGGTCCTTGAACTAGGCCTAAATGAGATTTTTACAACAATGATCCAACATACTTGTCATGTTTTTCATCATGATATCTCTTGCATACCTTTGGAACACCTTTGAGATGCATATAAGACACCTTTGTAGTTCACACAAAGCACTAAGCTTCTTACAAATGTACCAAGCAAAATTCAAGGCCTTGTGAGAACATCTTACAACATGCCTTCAAGCACTTTCCACCAATGCACTTCAAGCACACGTCCGAAAAACATGCCCTTAAATGGTTCACACCTCATCATGTAATATTTTCCATCCATATACTCTTTGCCATCCATATCACATGACACCAATGACAACATCAATGCAAGAAGTTTCAACAATATCCCCCTTTTTCATTAATGGCAACACGCACAAGAAAATTTGATGGAAAAATATAATACCACCTTTATTTCTCTATCTTCATGTTTCTGATAATATTTTCCACCTTTGACATCTATGACAAAGGTCCTTTAGCATATGAAATTCATACAACATTAAAAAAACATATTCTTACCTCTAGAAGCTCACTCTTGGTGTATGCACACATTTTTGGCACAAAAGACTTCAAACGATGTAATAAATTCTTCACCAAACAAATTCAATGTTCCCCAAACTTATTCTCTATAAACTCGTACTTTTTAGTATTTGTAAAATTGTCTTTTTGATATTCTTGACCTATACATTGAGCTAGTGAAATAACTCCTCATGTGTTGGTACTCTTTACAACTTCTTGGAGAATATTTTTCAAAAATCTTTCCCCCCTTGATGGCTTAATTCTCTTAGTGGTTTATTAGGGTAGGGAGTACCCATAATTTTTCCTTAAATGCTTGAAGACTGCTTATGGTAGAGATTTTGTCAAGATATTTTCTACATCCTCCTTGGTCAACACATGTTCTAGCTTTATCCTCTTCTCATCCACTTGCTCCCTCACGAAATTATACTTGATTGGGATATGCTTGGTATTGGAGTGCAATACATGATTATTTGACGCACTTATGACACTTGTGCTATAACAATACAAGGGAATAAGACCATCATTTTTAACTTTGTAATCTTCAAAAGTTTACTTCATCCATAACACTTGAGCATAAAATAAATCAGCTGCTATATACTTAGCCTCACATGTGGATAGGGCTAAAAGAGATTGCTTTTACTTAGCTAAGAAACTAGAAACTTACCTACAAAAAATTCTCCTCCACTTGTGCTCTTCCGGTCATCAATGCTACCTTCCTAATCTATATATGTGAAAGCTTATCTCAAACTCATTTCTTTTTAGATATTAAAGCCCATATTCCATGGTTCCCATGAGATATATGAAGATTATTTTGATAGCTTGTAGGTGATTTTACCTAGTATATTCTTGAAATATTCCAACTAGACCAGATGCTTGCATGATATTAGGCCTGAATGTAGTTGAATGCAATAAAATACCTATCATAGATCTACACATGGTCTAATTGACTTTAGGTGAGATGTCATCCTTACATATCTTACATCCCATAACCATTGGTGTACTCACTGATCTACATCTCTCATTTTGAAACCACTTGAGAATTTCCTTGATGTACTTGGTTTGTGATATGAAGATACCTTCTTTGGATTAACTGTTTTGTATTCCTAGGAATAATGAAAGTTCTCCTATCATTGAAATTTAATATTCCTTCTTCCTGACCACTAGAAATCTATGCATCAAGGTATCACTATCAGCTCAAATATTATGTCATCAACATAGACAACAACAAGCAATAAGTGACCTTATTCTTCTTATATGTAAAGATTTTTGTCTGACACTCCTTTCCTAAATCCTTGATCAATCAAGTACTTATCTAATCTATGTACTAGGCCCTATAGGCTTGATTAAGACCATATCATGCTTTCTTCAACCTATAAACATAGTCCTTGTCCAGTGTGAGTGAAAAAACCATCAGGTTATTCAATGTAGACTTCTTCATTTAGATTCCCATTCAAGAATACTGACTTGAAATCCATTTGGTATACCTTGAATCCTTTATATGCTGCATATGCAAAGAAGAGTCTAATGGTATCCATTATAGCTATAGGTGTAAAAGTTTCCTCAAAATCCACTCCTTCAATATGAGCATATCCTTTGTAAACAAGTCTTGCCTTATTCCTTATGACTTCACCTTTTTCATTTAGCTTATTTCTAAATACCCACTTGGTTCCAATGATATTCTTATTCTTGGGTCTAGGAACTAGTTCCCAAGTCTCATTTTTCTATATCTAGTCCAATTCTTCATTTATTGCATCAATCCAAGTTTGGTCTTTGTTGGCTTCGACAACATTCTTTGGTTCCATCTTGGATAAGAGGGTAGTGTTATTTATAGATACCTAAAATATGCTTGCACAATTTTAATGCTAAAGTGGTACTAATTATCCTCTATCTCATCATTTCCATTATAATCAGTTATTTCCACTAATTAACTAATGTTTCCCTCTATTTTGGTCAATTAACATCACTTTGTTAATTAACTAGCCTTTATCACATTCTGGATTCCAATTAACGATGCTTCATTCGCTATAATCCTATTTCAAATCAATCAATTAATTATTATTAGTTAATTAATATTTTTTAACAATGTATTCAATCAATAAACTATTTTATTGGCTGAATCCCAGTTTCAAATGCTTCAAATCATATCAAATTCCTCTCATATCACCTCCAAATATCCAAAAAAATCTTATTCTAGCCTATTAATTAATCCTAGTTGATTAATTAAAGCACCCTCCAACTCCCACGAGTTGATAATTTCTTGTTAATTATTCCAAGCATGCTTAAAAAGTCTAAATCTACTTTATCTGTTAGGAAATAAGGGATAAAAAATGTGGAACAATCCCTCCAAAAATTGCAATAGTAGAAACTAACATGCAGAAAATATTACAGATATGAAATAAAAGTCCAGAATAAATAGAACACAACACAAAGATACAATATTTAACGTGGTTCACTCAATTTAGGATACGTCCATAAGGAATCACTTGCTCAAATGTTATTACGAGCCACCTCTTCTCTCAATACAATACCCAGATCTATTTGGAGCTATGATAAAAAAACTCTATAAAATTCACACCCAAATTCACACACATCTATAATGTTACATCAACCCTACCATATGCACAAAACCACATAAGTAGTCAACTACTTAAGCAGTTTTATAATAACATGGGTATCAAAACCATGGGCCAAAACCATCCCATAAACCTATGGGTCAAAAATACCACCCATATGAGAAGAGCACATTTCTTGAAATATCGGACACATTTTTCAAGGCCAATTTTTTTCTTGGGACTTGCACCCCTAAACCCCCACTCGGGGCCCAACCCGGCCCCAAACCCTGATGAGATAACCATGGAAAGTGTATAATACTCTTAGTGTACAGTCTTCAACACTTCCACACATGAAAATAGGCTCCACAACATAACATTATCCTTTATCCCACATTCATTGAGAATCAAGCTTCTCTCAAATAGAAAGCTATATAAAGGACCAAGCTTCTTCCTTCACACCTTACACCATACTTGGATTTGGAATAGCTTGATCATTTATTGCATCCATTCTTCATGCTTGATTAGTAAAGGAAGATCTAAACATGACCTTATAGCCATTTTAGTGAGATCCTTTCATCATCTTGAAGCAACGACACAAATTTGATTGTTTGTGATCTTCATAGGTTCATGTTTTAAAAGTAATCATACATCTTAGGAGGAATGTTTATAGTTAGATGATTAATTTCATGTTAATTTCATTTTGGCATTCCAATAAGCTATGATCATGATGGTTCTATGGTAGATTTTAGATTATCTATTTAGACTATTAGGTGTTAGTATATTTTAATTAGCTTTACAAAGTTTATATGAACACATTTGGCATGCCCGATGGGAAAAACCCATTTTTCTTTGCATTCATTTTCAAGATTTTTAGGTTAGTTTCAAATTTTTTGTTTACTAACCCTCTTTTACATTTTTAGATAAATACAAAGTTTATTAAACAATTTGGTTAGTATTTCTTTGTTTTTTTTGCTCTTTGCAAGATCAAAGGAGGTGAGGTGTTGTCAAATTTGGACCAAATTGACAAAGTTTTGAGATTTTTAACAATATTTTGTCAACATTCTGGTGTTTTAGTGATCTAAAGGAAGCTTGCACTCCTGCTTACCTGGCTACCACTATTTCTTAGGTGGCTTATGCTACTAATCCTCTGGCTGCGCCAGTGCGATACTTTATGTGTTTTTTGACACAAACCCACAATCCTACACTAAACCTTCATGCTACCACTCAAAGGATCATGATATTATGTCTAAGATCATGCTACTACCTAGGTGGCTTGTGCTACTGATCCTTTGGCTGCACTAATGTGATACTTTATGTGTTTTTTGAAACAGACCTACACCACTACATTGAACCTTCATGTTACAACTCAAAGTCACATGCTACTGTATCTAGGCTCCTGCTACTACACTACAAGATCATGATAATACTATATAGGCTCGTGATACTACGTTATGTGTTGAATTTAGACACTAATTTTGAGGTTTCTGTTTCTGATTTTTTGTGTTTCAGTTGTTTATAGGTTTTCCTAACTATTTTCTATAGGTTTTTAACATTTCTAATCATATTTCTAACATTTTTCTTAGGTTTTGATGAATTCTTTTGTTTCCATGCTTTACATAAGTTAACTAAAGTTGTGTATGCTATTATCTTGCACCTTAGGGTGATCTTGAGAACCAAAAACAACTTTATTTTTTCATTTTTCTAACATTTGGTTAAATTGGAAAATTAATTACATTTTTGGCCTAAGGGAATGAATAATTTATCAAGATTTGTTTAAAGTTCATTTCATTTAAATTTTACCTTTGCATTTATCTAGTTGAATCAAATCATTGTGTATGCTCTTCTCTTGTGTCCTTGGATGATCTTGAGAATCAAAAATGAATTTGGTTCACATTCTATTAGAAATTACTAAAATCATTTGTGTGCAAGACCAAACACTTGTCAAAGACTTGTGATATAAATAAAATCTAACTACATGTGTGTTATAGGTTGTCAATGGTGTACCAAAACTCTTTTCTTAATGTAAAAGATAAGAAATACACCACTTTATTCAAAAAATTGTATTGGAAGGTTTTGGTTAAGAGCTACGGCTCATCCAATTTGAACTGGGGGAAGTATGTTGGCATAATCCATAAAATTAATTGTGAGGATTACCCCAGAAACCCAAAAGTAGTTCACACCTTGAGAGAAATGGTGAAAAAAGGAAGTTCCCCGCTACCCAACTTACTAGTACACCTTTGTGAGATTAGCATCAAAATTATCTTCATGTGGCCCCAATGCAATACAACTAAATGCAATTTATTGATTATTTTATCAAAGAGGGTAACGTAAAGTTGAGATACTCCTTGAATATTTTTAATGGGATTTTCTTGGCAATTCGTACTTATAGAGAAAATTTGTGACACCTAGAGAGTGAACCAATATGAAGCTTTTGGCTTGGAGCCAACTTGACTTTATTTATCATGTTATATTGAGATCACACAAAGCAAGAACTTATTTTGGATTCAAAATATTATTATTTCGAACAAGGGGAGAGTCCATAAAAGTTTGAGCCTAGTGTTATTCATCATGAAATTTACAAAGTGTTACTTTGTCCTAGTTTTTCACTTGTCCTAAGACAAGGAGAAACTCTGCCAAAGTTACGTCGAGTATTTTTCATCACCGCTTGGTATACTCCTTTGTTTTATTTTTTCTCATTTGGGATAAAAGAAAACATACATATGTAGTGCTATAAAATATTGTGTCCATTAATTTTTCACTCGCTTACATTCTTCCTTATTACAACTGCTATAATAAGCATTGAAAGTGTGTTGGTATGTCTTTTTATCTTGGTAGCCATTATCTTGATACCCACGTTAAGATTATCATTGTAGTTAGGTTGTCTCA
This sequence comes from Taxus chinensis, assembly GCA_019776745.2. Classification (NCBI taxonomy): domain Eukaryota; kingdom Viridiplantae; phylum Streptophyta; class Pinopsida; order Cupressales; family Taxaceae; genus Taxus; species Taxus chinensis. The sequence continues at coordinate 826,445,236 of CM034150.1, forward strand.
TCATCGAATTCCTTTAAGTTGTTATTTTTCTCGTATCATATCAATACCATTTTTATACTTATGTCTTGTTTCCTTTGTGAAAATTGATCTAAGTCTCTAAGTTGTATTATTATGTTGCTCACATAAATATAACTTCTTGTTATACTTGGAATTGATTTTGATCCTAACATTTCCTTGAGTTCTAAAAAGCATCGTTACGCTACTCGAATCATAGTAACATAATTTTGATACTAAAATATTACTTTTTCTACAAATCTTGATTAACATGTCCGAATAGTGTTGTTATGCTGCTCGCATTTGTATCCTCCATTTTAGAGAATTAGACTTTGTTTTTATCTAAAACTAGTTTTAGTATACCTTGTTGGGAGATTTCATCAACACTTTCTTAGTATTTAGGTCTAGTTTATTTTTAAACTTGACCTAAGTGGTGATATTGTGTTGTCACTATTTTCACTAAATCTATACTTGAAAAGCATAGGGAGTAACTATTCTTATGATTAGATCATTTTCTTATACTTGATTTTTGTGTCTTAGATACTTGTTACTAAACCTACCTTATCGGTGTCTCATTCTTTATTCTTTTCTATCCTTGGTTTATATTTCCTTTTGACTTGTTACCATTTTTTGATTAACATTCTTTGTGACGATCTGACATCATTACACTATTTGGTTTTACCTAGGGTCCATTTTAAATCAACCTTTCTCATTATGCCTCCTATGACAAGGATGGGGCATCAAAAATTAGGGTCAAATCCCTTTATAAATGACAAGTTAAACCCAATTTTTGAATACAACACCATGGTTCATTATAGTGGAAGTGATGAGAATTCTCCTTGAGTGGAATTTGAATTTATCCCCACCCAAATAGATAACTTCTTGTTCCAAAATAGAAATGAGGTTCTTATGCATTATAGAGTTATGGGACAAGTTTCCATCTACGGTTGATCCCTCTCTCATTACTGGAATGATTCAAGGAGAGGAAGAAGTAGAGTGTCATCTGCGTAATTTTGATGAAATCTTAAACCCAAGACATGCTTCTACTTCTAACAAAAGGAATGAGGAAGAAGTGCCCTCTCAAAATGATGGTAGTTATCACATTCCCATTATCAAAATACATTATGAGGATCATAAAGAACATGCTCATCATGAACAACCTCCCTCTCAAAAAAATCATAAAGAGATACCAATCTAAGAGGTTACCTTAGAACAAAAAATACAAGCCATTTCTTAATAATTAGAAAGTTTGGCTTCATATGTTAGTAAGGAATCAATGAAGATTCCTAGACAAGAAAAAACTAGAGCTTCGTATCAGGGGTTTTATACTAAGACTCATAGACAAGAAAAACCTAGGGCTTCACATCTGGAGTTTTATACTAAGAATCCTCATCAAGACAAACATAAAGAATCATATGAAGAGTTATACATAGATAATGATGGTGGCAAAACAACTAGAATTAATAGCTTATATACGACTAACCCATTGGCACAGGGCCAATTTTCTGATCAAGATTTTTATTATTGTAAAAAATTAGCAGCGTGGGATATGACAATAAAATATACCTATTTTTTTCTAACATTGAGCCATCTCTCAAAGTGTGGGACTTGTGAACTTGATATGACCCTACGGAGAAGGCCTAATTCCTCTTCCTAATCCTATGCTATAACTACTCCTAATGCAAGAAAAACATCTTTCTAAGCCTATCCTAACACTTCTAAGGAGACATGGAGAGACAAAATGCATGAAAGGAGGGAAATCCTACACTAAGGGGTAATAAAACCGAAAAAATGGGTGTTGGACAGTTCTTGATGCATGAAAATTAAGGAAAATGGTTGTGAAGAGGATGGACAAGAATCACAGGTCACAATAACATTCATCACAACATTCCCATAAACACAATATCATCTAAAACTTGCAATGGAAACAAAAACATGCAAAAAATAAATGTATTATGAAGAGAGACAAGATAGAACAATAAAAACACATGGAAAGATATAGAAGCTATAAAAAAACATTGATTTCATTGCTCTAAGATATTTTTATAGTGCATCATACTTAGGAAAGAGGCAAAATTCCCATTATAATGTTTAAAAGATGAGGATTGAAGCTCCACAAGCATCCTCACAAGGAAGAAGAAGGGAGGGCAGTACAAAAAATGTCCAACCTTTTTAAAAAATGCCCCCTTACAATATATAGAAGAATGAGGTGAGAAGAGGTGAGAGGAGGAGTTTGAAATCATGTTGTTTCACTTGATTCTAGAGTGTTTCTTTGAATGTTGATGAAAAAGATAAGGGTAAAGGGCTAGGAGGAATACCTGTTAAGATGTTGGTTGTAGGTTTTTGCACGTGTATGACTTCTAGATCAACAGCTGATTGTGAGAGCTTCCTTTTTGCTTAGAGGAACTACCTGAAATGGAAAACAAGACCACAAAATAAAATTTAAACAATATATGTAGTGAAATGCCTAGCATGTGCTAGATTTGGGAAGTGTGATAGTTCCTAGATGGCTGCCAATCCATTGTTTAAAACAACTTAATTCTAACAATAAAGGAAATCCTACTATAGTTAAAATGATTTAGGTATCTCATTTGTCTACAATAAGAAAATTCTTTCACAACAGGCTAAGCTATTACTGAATCTGAAGGTCAAGGTCTCTGTCAGAGTGTAGGTTTTTGGTATTAGGTAGAGAATGGAAGATTTTTTCTTGGTTTCTAGTTAAGAACATAGATACCGATGTCAGTTTAGTATGACCGATGTAGGTTTAGGTTAACTGGTGATGGTTGTGGGTAATCGGCATTGATATGGTCGGGGTATAGGAAACTCAGTAAAAAATTGGCGGGGTGATAGATTTGAGGCTCGATGGAAATTAGATGGCATTGACAAGGCTCATGTGGGTCTCAAGTATGCATAGGAATGAATAAAATCCAGATATGGGCCGTTCAAGGGTGTGGGTGAAAGGATGATCATGTTTACATGGAGGTAAAATGGTGGTGGAATGAAATGGGAGTAGAAACCAATGACAAAAGTAAAAAGATTCTACCAAATGATAAATAGATAGGTGCTGGTTAACAAATAACTTACCATTTATACGAGCTTGATGTCTGGTTAGAAATGATGGGTGATCAAACAGAAGAGCCTTGGTGTGGTCCTGGCACTTCCCTGGATGCTCCCGTGAAGGCAAATGGCTCTATGGTTGCATCAGGTGCTGGCTATGGATGCTTGATGCATATACTAATGCTGGTTCTATTTGCATGCATCACCAATTTTGTCACTTGTTCTTAGAAGAAAATGCCAACCTCTAAACAATGTGCCAACCTTGAAATAAGGTTGTTTTGGGGGTTAAATGGTAACTGACGATAGTTCTAGGTTGACCGGCAGTGGTTTAGGGTGACCGACATCAGTTAGGGTGGGATTTATTAGGTTTTCTAAAATGGGCAGATCCTTTTGATTTTCTTGGATCTCGCTCATTTTTCTCCATGGAATAGAATGGAAGCTTCCTTCTAATGGAACAAAATGTGGTTAGAGGGAATATAGTCTTTGATTTTTAGGGTTTGGGTAGGTCTTATTTAGTTATGGAAACTTACGAAGAATAGGTCTTAGGGTGAGGTGGATATGCGGGAATTATCCCAATTAAGATATTTAAATAATAAATATTGTGAGGATAATGAATTAATTTAATTAAATTAATAAAATTAATTAAATTAATATTAGAGTGGGGTGAAGGGGGCCATGATTAGGTGAATGTGTTCAAGGTGTTTATTTGATGAGGGACTAAGGAGAGTGTGACCCAATTTTGGTGTCTACATTTTGCCCCTTTTTGTTGCATAGCTTGTATTGGTAAGCGACGATGACAAAAATAAGATGTAGTTGCCCCATGCGTGGGTGAAGGTAATCCCCCTCAAACAAGGAATTGATGAGGTAGAAATCAGAATCAGTGAGTTGTTTGATAAAAGGTGAATGTGATGAAGAAGAAGGTGGGAAACGAGGGTAAAAAATTAAAAAAGGTCCATTAAGGTAATCTAGGTAATGGGTCAAGGTCAAAGGTAGTAACAGTCAAACTCACGCACACATATAGACTGTAGCACGGTACCACATGGAAGAGGAGGAAAAATCTATATTTTCTAAGGTCAATAGGATTATCCAAACAAGGTTGAAGTGATTCCAGTATCCAAGGTATATGATATGGTTAGGAAACACGATGCAGATCAGGTGCAGGAACGTTTAGGTATGTTTCGATACACCAAAGGTTCAGTCAGGATAAGTGGTCACGGAAAGAGGTAAAGTAAAGTTAGTATGTCCATCAACATAGGTAACAGTGCCATAAGGTATAGCAAAAACATGAGGTCAAAGACTACTAGCGAGGTTCCAGGTCCAAATATCTAGGTCATGACATGGGTATGGCCGAGCTATGGGAAAAATAATGAGTCCGCGAATGAGGACAAGGTGATGGGATAAATGATAAGGTCAAGAAGGTCAAGTGGTGTGGCCAGGTGAGGTGAGTGTAAGATAAAAAAGGATTCAGGTCAAAAATTGGGGGTAGGAGGTAGTGGAAAGACTAAGTAGTATAACCGATGATGGTTTGAAGGGACTGGTGCCGGTTAAGATGGACCGACCACCGTAAGCTAGGGCACAGGACTGATGTCGGTTAAGGTGAAACCATCGCCAGTTAGGTTGGGTAGGTTATAAAAAAGAAAAAGTTCCTTATTTTTCAAATCATTTGTCTTTTTATTGAATTGGGAAAAATGACAAGAGAGAGAGAAAAAAGGTGGGAAGTGATAGAGTGAGATTAAGGATTGAGTTGGTGATCCATGTGGCAGGTGATAGTTGGTTGAGAGGTGGATCCATAGGCTGGGTGGGATCAATTTGAGTTGATTGATTAGTTGGAGAGTGAGAGGGTCATTTGGTGATGGTGGAGGTAGGAGAGGGATCGAGGTGACCACCATTGCAGTAGTCAGAGGTGCCACCACATAGACAACAACGCGATGAGGTAGGATTCAATCCAACTCGTTGTTTTGTTTATTAGATTGAATTAGTGGGTGAAAACGGTTTTTTTTTGTTTTTGGGGGAGAAAATAAATTTTGAATTATGGGAGGGAAATCAAGTAAAATTGGAAATGGAGGGAGGGGATTGGGTGAAGAAGGGGTGGGGAAGGATTGGGTAGGATTGGGTGGGTAGGAGGGAGTAAAAAGGGAATTTTGAGGGGAAAATGGGGGTTGGGCACTACAGTTTTGTGGTGACAGTGATTGGTGTCGGTTAAAGGTTAGCTGACGTAGGTGTTAGGGCACTGGGTATCAGTCACAAAGCAGGTGACTGATGTCAGTTGAAGGGGGACTGGGGTTTGTTAGGGGTAACCAGTACCGGTCGTAATTGGGGGAAAAAGGGGGCAAAAGGTGTCTGAGGTTGGGTGGGTGAGGTAGATAGGGGTGAGAAAAGTAGCTTTGGTGAAAATCATAACATAGGTAAGGGGTAAAAATAGGTAAGGGTGGAGTTCTTAGGGAAAAATGTAAAGATGTGTAGGAAAAAGTTAAGGTCGGGGAGTGGGTCAAAATGGAAGTAGGTGAGGGGTCGGGGGGTGTGGTTGAATAGGTGATATTAAGTTGGGTAGGATTAGGGTAGGTAGGTCGATAGGATAGGGTTGGGTAAGTAGGGAGGTGTGGTTTGGTTGGGGGTGGAGGGTAGGCCATGGGATAAATGGGTAAGTAGTAAAGTAAAAGAGATAGGGTAATGGGAATGGGTATGGGTGAATGTAGATATGGTCATGTTTAAATAATGTGATTGTTTTGTTGGATGTAGGTGAGAGATCAACTGAGGATGCGAGATGAGGTGCCACCCCTACTCATGATAGTTTGAGGCACAATGAAAGTTGAGGAGTTGTGGCATGTTGAGGAGGTGGGCCTGATTGGGGTCCAACACTACCAACATGTAGTTTAGTAGCTGAACCTGATGGTCACCCTCATCGATAGATGAGATTTGGAAACCAACACGTTCTGCCTACCGACGGGTGAGATGAAAGTCACCTTGGAGGACATGTACAGAATCTTGTGTTTACATATATTGGGTATGTAGGTATATTTGATATCCTTAGAGGCATCAGAGGAGTTGATGATGATGGTGTTTGGGGAGGGGATGGCAGAGCTGACATTCCATAGTGCCAGCCTGAGCTATGGAGAGATGTACCTAGCCTGTCCAGAGGAGATGAGGCTAGTAGTATTACTGATGGAGGAAGTCTATTGTTTTGCATTGCCAGATGCAGAGGGTGGGAGATTGCCATGATCACTGATGGGAGTGTTTTATGAAATTATAATGGAGAGGACCTGATTTTCCTGGGTTCCAGCATTCCTAGTGCAGCTATATAGAGAGCTATGGGTGTATGGGTAGCTCCGCAGGTTCAGTCTGTGCTGTACTTTTATTCTACTTTACTGGTCCTATGAGCACATTGTCTATGTGCATCTAGTGGGTATGCCCCGAGTAGATGCATTTGAGCCTAGTTTTGTGTGGGTGGGGTATAGGTGATGGGTGCATGTTATTGGAGAGTAGCGATCAGATAGGGCTACACATGATGTAGCATACTACTAGTGGCTATTAGAGGGATTTTACAGAGTAGACATTATATGGAGACCGTATGTGGGTTATCCCTCATACAGATAGATGGCTAATGTGTTAGCTGGCCTTCAACTACTTAGATGGATAGAGGGGCACCATGTAGGAGAGCATGAGATGATCCCCATAGATAGGGTCTGACGATAGTTTGGCTTACTACAGGATATACCACCACCCTTCCTGTAGTACCAGAGGGATGATGTGGAGATACCACTACCACTTCCACAGCCTACAGTACCTATTGGGCAAGAGGAGTAGGTCATAGACCGATGGATTTATGATGCCAGTGTGACTGACAAGTATAGATAGTGGTGGGCTACCTAGCTATGAGTAGTACCTCCTAGGCCCAGGTAGCTAGATTTAGCCACCATGACTGTGTAGAGAGACACCCTATAGGGGCAGGTGGTGACCCTAATTACATAGTTGGGGATGGTACATGGGTAGCTAGCAGCATCAGTGGTAGAGGTGGCCACATTGTATGTGCAGGTGGCCAGTCTATAGGCCCAGATGGCCCAGGGTTGAGATGGAGAGGGTGATGAGGAGTAGGTGGCCACCCTATAGGCACATGTTACAGGTTTGTAGGGCCAGTTGGCCACTGCACAGGTGTCGATTTAGGTACTATAGGCTCAGGCACAGGCACAAGCACCAGGACAGGGTCCCAGTCCATAGGCAGGGATGGGACAGGGTCCCACATGATAGGTACAGGGGCCGAGGCCTATGGGACCAGTACAGACCATACCCCTATCTAGGTTACAAGATTCCCTAGGTGAGGCTAGATATTATTAGGATAACTGAATAGTCACCGAGATAGATTTTCTATCCTATGGAGAGTACAGGACATAGAAGGCCTCAAGTGAGAGGACCAGATCCCATACTCACAGTGTGGAGAGCACAGGGGGCCATTAAGCCCCGAGACATGATCAGGGTGAGGCCACCAGCTCATGGAGTCCAGCTCCAGGTGATGTACCAGTAGGGGCCCGAACACGACCTATGGCGGGTAGTGAGAGGTTATCAAGCCGCCAACCAAGAGCTAAGGAGGAGACATGTGAGACTGAGATGGAGGATGTCTAAAAGGATGATGCCTAATGAACATCCTTCCATTTTGATGTATTTTGGTAATTTTTGATATATACTAGCCTATGCGCTAAAGAGAGTGAAGATGTATGAGAGTTTTGTATATTTTTGAGCATATACTGGCCTGTGTGCTGAAGATGGTGATGTTATACAAGAGTTTTGAGAGATTGGATTATGTACACTAGCCTACATGCTGAAGACATTTGATAGTTATGTATATGGATACACATGATTGGATATTTGTATTTATAGAGATGATGATGATTATGGTCATTATGTGTTTGTGTTGATAACATTTTATTATTATGCATAGATGGATTTAGGATAGGCGTGTTAAGCATGGATTGATTTAGGTTATAGGCATGGATAGAGTTAGTTCATAGGCATGGATATAGTTTGTAATTTATTAATGTGTATAATTAATGATGAGATGGACCATGTTTAAGATGTTTTATAATACATGCATGATAATGAGAAAGAAATGGTAGACATAATGAACGGATGTTGGATAATGATAAAGGTGGAAAACAATTTGTTGTTTGTTGGTTTTGAATTTCTAATTACTGATGTAAAAATAAATTTAACAAGGGTAGATTGTTATTTAGGAAAATGAAAGGTGAATTGGTTAGGGTTAGAGAGTGGCCGAGCTAACCTCCAAGGGCCCCATGCCCTCAGAGTGCTACCTACATAGTCCTGGTGAAAAGGGAGCTCAGGCCGATGTAGTTCTCCCATAAGCTAGGGAAGAATGTGAGGAGGTATGAGTATGGGTGGGTATGTTATAGGCATGATTGAGTCTAGGTCTGTTAGGTATGGGTGGATTGTGAGCACATGGGTATGGATGATATTGAGTTGATAAAAAAAAGAAAGGTATCTGAAGATAAGCGTCAAGAAGCTAATCCTGTATAAAGTAATCAATAGGTAATGAAGTAGTTTAAAATGATAAGAGGAGGCAAGAAAGCCACCTGATTGGCTATAATCATAACAAGTAGGTCATACCTTAGATAGGTGGGTGAACATAAGAACCTAAAGACATTACATGATTGATTATTCTAAAGGTGAAAAGTAGTCGCATGACCACCAAATGTCACAGTTCCACGAGGTCACTTGAGGCGGTAGAAAATGAAAGTATGAATGATAAGAGGGTGAAAAGTGGTTAGTTTTTATATGGTACTAGGTAGTATTCCTTTATGGTAAGAGATCCAAGGTCACAATGGGAAAGTCCATGACTAAAAGGTTGTTTGTTTTAATTGATGTTTGAGATAGACTGATCGATGTGAGAAGTCTATATGGGATAAGGAAATTAACTCCTTGAGGTCTTCGTGAATTTGATCGAGACGGGAAGCTTAATATTCTCTCTCTCTCTCTTTTTAAAAAGAGATTTACATAACTGTACTTCGAGGGAGCAGTCTATTTATAACAGTGATTGTAGAGAGAAATATATCTTTTTGAGGGAGTCATATTTTTATTGGAAGTTTGACTCAAGGAGTTGGATCCCATGTGAGGGATTTTAAGTCATGGACAAGACTAAGGTGAAGAATAGGGTTCTTGTTCAGAAAGCAAGGTGAAATGACCATAGGATCTCATCTAAAGGTAGAAAAAAAGTATCCATGAGAATCATGCTATGTGCAACATTGTGGTACACATATTTAAGAGAAGATAAAAAGTGATGGGTATGCACATGATTCTTAGTTAATCGGTGGTGATGGCGTAGGAAGTGGAATGCACTCAAGGGACAAGAATGGAAAGAGGTAGAAGGTGAGGTAGGACTAAAAGTCAACAATAGAATGGTTGAAGATGTAAGGCATTAAGGGGCTCAGGTTTGGGTTTACCCTCGAGTGAAGATAAAAAATAAGCACTTGATCCATAAGTATGAGTAGCGATGTATGGTCCAATCCAATTAGGAGAAAATTTTCCCCATTTAATTTTTTCTAATTTGGTTACATGTTGATTTTCCTTCAGGACAAGGTCACCGACTTGGAAGGTTCATTCATGGACACATTTTTCATAGGAAAGTTTGATACGTTTTTGGTAAACTTGAAGGTGGTCAAGAGTGTTAAGACAATGTTCTTATAAAAACTCGAGTTGTGCTATATGGTCCTGACAAAAGTCATCATCATTGATCATGTCATGGAGAGAAATGCAGCGTGAGGGAATATGGACTTCGAGAGGTAGAACAACCTCTTTACCATAGACCTGAGAAAAGGGTGTGGTAGCAACGAAAGTATAGATACTAGTGCAGTACGCCCACATGGTGAAAGGAATGTGCATATGCCAGTCCTTCCCAGTATCATTAACCACTTTCATAAGAATTTTGTTTAGGGTTTTGCTGGTGGATTTGGATTGGCCATTGGTCTGTGGGTAATAAGGTGATGAGAAACTTAGCTGAATGTTGAAGGCATCACAAAGTTTTTGTAAGGTTTTATTTTTGAATTGTTTGTCGTTATCAGTGATGAGGTGATGTGGGACACCAAAGAGACAGATGATGTGATGATTTATGAACTCACATATTTTCTTAGCTTTTATGGAAATGAGAGGTATGGCTTCAACCCATTTTGTGTAGTATTCAGTAGCGGTGATGATCCATTGATGTCATTGGGAAGAATGTGGATTAATCTCTCTGACAAGATCCAAACCCCATTGAGATAAGGGCCAAAGGTCACGTGTGACTTGTAAGGCATGACTAGGTGTATGATGAAGGTTGGCATGTTGTTGGAATTTGACACAACGCTTGACATAGTCACAATAATCATGGTTGAGGGTCAGCCAGTAATAGCCTAGGTGAAGAATACACTTAGCAACAATGAGGCCACTGAAGTGACCTCCACATATGCCATCATGAACTTCCTTAATGGTATAAGGAATTTCAGAAATCGTAAGGCATCATAAGAGAATGCCATCAAATCTATGTTTTTAGAGGAGGCCAACCATGATGACATAACAAGAGACCTTTTTAAGAAAGGCCCATTGTCCATTACAAGTGAGGTCATGAGGAAAAACGGAATGAGAAAGGTAGTCTGAGTATTGTTTATACCAAAGGTCACTCGAGTCAGCGGTAGTGGTTCCAATGGAGTAAACCTTATAAGGTAAATAAGAGGGTGATTGAAGTCTTTGTATGGTGACAAAGATTTTAGAATCAGTAGGTGAAGTGTGGATTTGAGATGCCAAGTAGGCCATGGTATCTGTAAATTTGTTGGTTGAACGTGGGATGGTTTGAAGGGCGTAATGGTCGAAGGTGGTCAAAAGAATGTCTACATGATGTTTATACTTTTGAAGTGTCTCGTTATGACATTGGTATATACCATTCACTTGGTTTATGACCAATTCAAAATCACCAAAGATACTGATCGAATTAACATCTAAGGCATAGGCAGCTTGGAGACCTAGTACGAGCGCTTTGTATTCAACAATATTATTTGTACAATAAAAATCAAGTTTGAAAGACAAAGGCATGGGTTCACCAACAAGTGGAATGAGGATAACTCTAGCCCCATCCCCATGTTGACACTTAGAACCATCGAAGAAGAGTGTCATTTGGTAAGCAGGTTCATCCAGGGAAAGGGTAGCAATTGACTCATCTAGGAAGTCAAAGTTAGAGGATTGTTCCCTAGAAATAGGTGCGTCGGCCAATTGGTTAGTGATAGCTTCACCCTTGATGGAATTTTGATGGATGAATTTGAGGTCGAGGTTAGCCAAAAGCATAATCCAGCGTGTAGCACGTTGATTTTGGTAAGGTTTGGCATACATGAAGTGTAGGGGGTTAGTGTTGGTCACGACATAGGTTTTGTGGTTGAGTAGGTAATGGCAGAGCTTTGTGGAAACAAAAAATAAGGCTAAGAAAAGTTTTTCAGCATGGGTATATCAAGTTTTGTAGTCTAAAATAGTAACGCTTATATAATAAACCACTTGTTCCCTATGTTATTCATCGTGATGACCGAGCATGGCCCCCACAGAGTGATCAGTAATTGAGATGTATAGGTAGAAGGGTTAATCGTCTTTAGGTGGAATGAGCATGGGTGGTTGAAAAAGATATTGTTTTAAGGCCTCAAAAGCTTTGTGGTAGTCATTATACCATTTAAAAGATACATCCTTCTTGAGAAGATGATGAAATGGTTGACACCGATCAGACAATTATGAAATGAAGTGGTAAATAGATTGCAACTTGCCCTGAAGGATATGGAGTTGCCTAAGATTAGTGGGTGGAGGCATTTCAGGAATTGCCTTGACTTTAGTAGGGTCAACCTCTATACCACGTAAAGAAATGATAAATCCCAAGAGCTTTCCTGAGATAACCATGAAGACACACTTCTTGGGCTAAAGGAAAATGTAATATTTAATAAGGTGATCAAATATGGTTTTAAGGACAACAAGGTGCTCGGAGCGGCATTTAGATTTGGCCAGGATATCATCCATGTAATCTTCTAATATACGATGCATGATGTCATGGAAGATATAAGTCATAGCTCGTTGATAGGTGGCCCCAGCATTTTTAAGGCCAAAAGGCATGACTCAGTAGTAAAAGGTCCTCCAAGAGGTGATGAATGTGGTTTTGTGTTGATCCTCTAGGGAAAGCAAGATTTGGTTATAACCCAAGAAACCATCCATGAGTGATAACATCTCATGACCAGTGGTAAGGTCAACCAGTTGGTCAATACCAGGTAGAGGGAAGTCATCTTTTAGGTAGGCTAGGTTGAGGTCACGGAAGTCCATGTAAATAAGAAGTCCCCCTGTCACCTTAGTGATAGAGTCAATGTTGGAAATCCACTTAGGATAATCAATGGTTAAGATGAAGGAAACAAAAAGGAGGCATTGAAGTTCTTCTTTGACCAGAAGAGCAATGTGAGGGTGCATTTTCCTTAGCTTTTGTTTGACGGGTTTAGCGTTGGGAATGGTTATGCTATTGTGTACCACTATAGTGGGGTCAATACCATGCATATCTGCATAAGACCAAGTGAAAACGTGGTTATGGTTTTAGAGAAAAGAAGTGATGGCTTCTTGTTTAGCAACATCTAAAGATTGTCCTATCTTGAGAATGTGTGGGTCATCCTGAGTATGAATATTGATCTCGATAGTAGATTCATTCAACATGGTTTACATCTCAGAGGGTAATGACCGATGAATATATGAGTCTTCTACACTAAGGTAGGTGAGTATAGATTCATCATTTTGACATTGAACGACGTTAAGGTGTATTGTCGTCGATCATTTCAGGTTATAGGAAGGGAAGAGAGGAAGGAGCTCGCCCTCACGTTGATAAGTTAGAGGCCCCAAGGAGATGGTGTTTACGAATTTTTTTTAGGAGGAATGGATTCTTGATCCATGAACTCCATCAATGAAGGTGGTGAAGAAGGTGGAGAAGGGTTGATGTCCTCAATGAATTCAATGTGTGCCTTCTTGGTAGGTGGTTCTGTAAAGATGATACCACTATGGTCATTATGTTTGTGGGTAGTGTAGAAACCTATAATTATGTCCAAGCAATTTAAATACTTAATTACGCTAATTATCTCCTTTTCTGTAAATAGACGACATATCGTCAAAAGTGCTCATATTCCCTCTAATTTTCATCAGTTAATTGTAATACACTAATTGATTAAGCTACCTACACAACTAATAGCCTAATTAACGACCTTCCATTAATTATCACTTCCTCTATCTTGATTAATTAATTATTATTAATTAATTAGTCTTCCCCTTCATTTAAACTACTAAATCGATATTAAATTGATTTAATCCCTTTCTAATAGCCTGAATCACACTAATATTCTTCTAAATGGCTTTTATAAGCTTACGCCTACCTATTAATTAATCACCTTTGATTAATTAAAATACCCCCCAACTCCCATGACTCGCTAAAAATGTATTAAACCCTTCTAAAGTAAGGTTACCTTTAATAAAGCAACCTTATCCATTCCTAATCATATTTTACCTTTATCCCACATTCATGAGAATGTGTTGAATCCTTTATCTTTTGGGCTATATAAAGAGCCCTCCACCTACATTTTTACTTACACCTAAACTCCTTAGAGAGAAAATGCAAAGCATATAACAAAGATACTAAGAGCTTGCACCTTGTTCTCTTGAGAGTTCATCATCTTGAAGAGTTAAGCCTCTTTCTTAAAGTGCTTGGGTCATATGGGAGGTGTCAAAAGGGTCTTGTAGCCCAACTTTGATTAGCTCCCCATTCCTAGGTTCTTGGAACATTAAGGAAAACTATTTTTGATAGCCATGGTACCTACCTAGGTTCCTTCATTTATATGTTGTTAGAGAATAGAGGATATTTAGGTGCTTAACATAGTTGATTTCATAGTTTTGTATTGATAATTGTTAGCATCTAACCCTTGATTAATTCATATCATGATGGTGTTAATAATGTTGTTTAATTCTTGTTAATTAAGTCTATTTAGGTGTTAGTATTTGTTTACATTAGCATTAGTTTAAAAACAACACTTGCACACATTTGACACGCCTGGTGGGACTTAATCCATTGTCCTTTGCACTTAATTTCAAGTTTTTGTAGTTAAGTTTCATATTTGGTTACTGACCCTCTTTTACACATGTTGATCTAACTTATTTTTCTTAACTTGTTTTTTTGAGTTTGCATGTGTTGAGTCTTCCTTGTAGGTATAAAGGAGATGAAGTGCTGTCAAAGTTGGAATTCATGCGAAAATTTTAAGATTTCTGCATGTTTTCATTTTTAGAGATTACTTTTTCAACATTCTACATGCTAGTTTTGTCAATTTCTTAAAAAATTTAAATTCTTGAGCATGTAGGTTGTATTTGATAGTGTTGAGTCTTCTATTTACATATTAATGTGGTGGGTTGCTGTCAAAATTTAATCTTGGTGAGAAAATTTCAAGATTTCATCATGTTTCCATTTTTAGAGCTTACTTTTTCATCATTCTACATGCTAGTTTTGTCAATTTCTTGAAAATTTGAAATTCTTGAGCATGTATGTTAATGTTTGATAGCGTTGAGTCTTCTATTCATATATTGATGTGATGGGTTGTTGTCAAAATTGAATCTTGGTTGGAAATTTTTTCCCATTTTACAGATTAAGAGACGTTTTTTTTTACATTTGTTGAGTGCATGTCAAGTGCATACCCGTGAGCATAAGAGCATATGCATAACCCATCTTCCAAAGGCCATAAATTTTGCTCCCGAACTCGAAATGAATCCATTTTTTGTGTTGGAAAGGTATTGAAGTTAAATATGAAATGAAAACATAAATTTGGGATTTATACTTACAGAAATTGTAGGTTTTTCTATTAGTTTAAAACTGGTCATTTTCTAACATGTCTAATGTTTTGATGAATGTTGTATTTCTATGTTTACTCGATTTAGACCAAAGCATGTGTATGATATTCTCTTGCACATTTTGGTGATATTGAGAATAAATAAAACTTTGATCTCTACCTTTTTAACATTGGGATTAAACTTGGAAATTTGATTATTCATTTTGCTTAAGGGAATGAACCTTTTACAAATCATTTTTCAATGGTCCTTTGATTTGAAGTTTTCCATTTCTATATAGTTGGGATAAAGTTTTTGTATGCTCTTCTCTTGCACCTTAGGGTGATCTTGAGAATCAAAAGCAACTTTAGTCTTCATTTTATAACATTTGGTAAATTGGAAACTTCATCTTTCACTTTTGGTTTAAGGGAATGAACATTTATCAAGAATTTTTTATGGTTCATTGATTGAAAAGTTTTTCTTTACTTTTTAGTTGGATTATTTTTTGTGTATGATCTTCTCTTGCATCCTTAGATGATCTTGAGAATCAAAAGTAACTCTTAGTCCTCTTTTAAATAATGTGATTTTCTTGGAGAACTACTAACGCTTGAGTGCAGGACCTAAAAACACTTTTTAAGGAAAGGAGGAATCAATACGAAGTCAAAAAATACTAATATAGTTGTTATACAGGTTGCCAAAAGGTGTTCAACCAAACCACACCTAATTAAACAAGATAAAAAGAGCAATATATTCAAACCACTGTATTGCAGGTTTTGGAAAAGGGTACGTCCCTCTCCGCTCAACTGGAACATAACCCCTTTGGCATAATGCCTTAAGCTACAACAATGGGGTTAGTTATAGGAACCCCAAATTATTCCACGTAAGAGGTAACCTTATGGACGAAATGGGAAGTTCTTCTCACTACCTACTTGACTAGTGATTCCTTTGTGAGATAGCATTACAGGTTGTCCGTTGTGGCAACCCCAGTGATGGTACACATAGACACACTAGTTGCCTATTGTTCTTGAAGGGGGTAAAGTAATGCCGAGATACTCCTAAACTAGTCAGTGTGACGTTTTGGGTAAATCATGCTCACTCGTGGAAACTTTGTAACACCTAGGGTGAGAGAACCACCTAGGAGAATATGATTTGGCTAGGAGCCCACTTTGACCATTTTAAAACAGTGTTGAGTTGTGAACCTTCTTTTTGAGAAATGTGTGACGTATTACTTTCACTTAGTTTTTACTTGCCTTAGGGTGAGGTGAAACTCTGCTGAAGTGAGGCTAGCATTTTTTGTCATTTTTCTTGATTTATTTCCTTCATATTCTTTTGACACTTTGTTGATCAAAAGAGGTGTGATTACCTTTGTGTTGCCATTCGACTGTTTCTCTCACTTTTATGTTTGTTTACGCCCATCAATTTTTGCGGCTGGGTTAGTTAAATTTCTAAAGTGAGTGGATTTTTCACGTCATTTGGTAGCCATTGTGATCTTGATACCCATGTCAATATTGTCATTGTAGTTAGACGTGGTTCATCACCGTGGACATCCATAGAGGAGTTAGCTTGTTTGTCTCGTATCATTACAATTTCAATATTTACGTCTTGTTTCTTGTAAACTCAACATAAATACCTATATTGTATGGCTACACTACACACATTCTTAACTATTCCTAGCTATACTTTGAGATTTTTTTGTTTGGTTTTATTATTACCTCGATTTAAAAAGGTGTTAGGCACTACCATTTGTGCGTGTTATATCAATAACACCTCGATATCAATACTTCACTTTCTTGCAAAGTGGGTTAACATATCTTGGTGATATTATTGTGTCATTCGCAAATTGTAATTGACACTTTTTGAGATATAGGTCTTAATCAGACTTGAGCTTTCTCGTCGTATATCTTGATTGGGAGAGTGTATTTAACTTCGTGTATTTACTTATGTCTTGTTCATTCCTTTGAACTTGGCATAAGTGGAGACATCTTATTAATCATCTGGTGTCAAAAATTTCTTTGAAATGTAGTCTAGGAAGTACTTCATTTGATTAAGTTTTGGTACCAAATGATTGTTTCATTGGTGACTTTATCACTCTATCACATTGGTATTCTCGCACTGTTAATTTACTCTTAACACGTACATCTTGTGTTTCACTTAGGGGTAGTCATTGAATTTTGAACAAATCTACAACTTACCTTAGTGAAACTTATCACAAAAACATGGCTCCCAAGATGCGTCTAGGGTTAAAGAAACAAACATATGAGGAACAATAGATGCAAGCTTGGGAAACCTCTAACAGACAAGGGTCAAACCCATTTATCAGACACGATCTAGAACCACTATTTCTGTAGAAAAGGAAATAGAATAAATGGTCGACCGCAGTGGAAAT
The DNA here is from genome assembly GCA_019776745.2 of Taxus chinensis. NCBI lineage: Eukaryota > Viridiplantae > Streptophyta > Pinopsida > Cupressales > Taxaceae > Taxus > Taxus chinensis. The sequence goes on from CM034150.1 coordinate 826,462,520, forward strand.
GAATTAGAGTCACCACACGTGGAATTTGATTTTGACCCAACTCTACTAGACAAATTTCTTCTTAGAAACAAAGACAGAGTGTTGTCCTGGGTCGTCAAATTAGGGGCCAAATTGCCCATCAAGAAGGAACCAATACTACAAACAAATGAAACTACTAAGGAAGAACACCCCCTTATTAATATGGAATATATTTTAATAGGCGGGCATGCTTTCACTTCTTACACAGAAAATGATAAAGTGGTAGGGCATAGAATACACCTCCTCAAAGTGCCACAAAGAAACAAAATAGACCTTGAGACAGAAGAAGAACCTCCACAGTACGAAGAGGAGGAACCTTTAGAAGAATAGGCTATAAACCAAGCCACAATCCAACAACAAATCAAAAACCTAAGATGAAAACTTTCTTTTCTTACTTCCCATGTATAGAAAGATGCAAACAGGAACATTCAAAAGGTAAGGCCTAAAGTTAAGATCAATGAACTCCATTAGGAAAAACAAGGAGAAGAAGACATAGGGTACCATCATGTTTACATCCCTACTTCTCCCACTAAAGAATAATTTCTTGCACAGGAAGTGTAGTCTATGAAAGCGATGCTTACGAGATTACAAGAGAGAAATATAGGGAGCATCAGGAAATATCAATATGAAGAGTTGTGCCCCCATCCTTTTGAAAAAACAATGACCCTTCAACCCTTTCCAAAGAAATTTGATATGCCAAAGTTTGAAAAATACAAAGGAAAGGGAGACCCAAGAGATCATGTTAAAGACTTTTACATGGCATGTCAAGAGGTGTCTTATAGTGTTAATTACCTTATCAAATTTTTTCGCAAGAGTCTTGGAGGTCAAGCATTGGAATGGTTTACATGCCTACCACGGGGATCAATTTCCACCTGGCCAGAATTAGCAGAAAGATTCACGCGTCATTTATCATATAACATAGAGAGTGACATCACCATGGTAGACTTGTGTGGCGCCAAACAACACCCAAATGAGACCTTCGCTAGCTTCCTCCAATGATGGAGAGGGATAGCCAGTCACTTCCCTTGTTCTTTCCCTGAAAAGTAGCTAGTCAGTATCTTCATTCCCCATCTCAACCCAGATATCACCTTCCACCTCCAAATGCATTGTGTCCATACTTTTGAGGAGGTTATTGAGAAAGGGATTCAGATAGAAAAGGCTCTCATTGCTAAAGGCACCCTTAAAAACCAATCTAAAAACAACCAAAGTGTCAAACTCGTTGAAAAGCCCAAGATCTTCAACAAAAACAAAAACATGGTAAGAGACGGAATCACTGATTCCAAATGCGGTCAAACTGTCCAAACTGGTTAACCTTGTAAATTGACCAAGGGCCTAATTCAACCACCACCAAAACGAAAAACATTCACCTCTCTTAATGAACCGTTGTTAGTCATACTAAAATAGTTGGATGCGGCCCACATGATGACCTATCCTACAACACAAACATTTGAAAACAATGATCCCAAACCTTCATGGTATAAGGAGGATGCATATTGTGAAATGCATCACGTTAAAGGTCATAAAACAGACAAATGTTTGTGACTTTGACACTATATTCAAGACCTTATTAACAACAGGGAGATAGAGGTGAATAACCTTGGCCACATGTAAACACCTAACGAGAAAATGGGGATTTATAAGGAACCATTCCCCAAGCATGATAAGTCAGAAAAGGAAAAAACGGATTGGGGAGAGTCATCCCAAACCTATAAAGCTGAAAATTACTTATATACCAAGAGAGATAACAATCATTACCATTCGCTTATCAGATGTATTCACTCCCTTGTTGACCGTGTCAACACTATCCAGAAGGGAAAGGACTACGTTGCAGTAACAAGGAGTGCCCACCTCATAATTCTGGACCCCTCTTCGTCGACCCCACATACTGGTAAGTATAACCTCTTAGAACATCTTAAGAAGATGTCCACTAAGATTTTGATCTTAGACCTTCTCAAGATTTCCAATGTGCATAAGGACATCCTGTATCAAACTCTTCAGGGGTCGGGAGTGCCTTTAGAAGTTGATCCTACACACCTTCAAGCTGCAGTGGCAACCATTTCCCCAAGTGAGCATCTTTCTTTCAACCATAGGGAGATCCCTACCAAGAATCCTACACATAATCTTCCCTTGTACATCGAGGTAGTTGTCACCCGTAAGAAAATCAAATGGGTGCTTGTGGACAACGGATCGAGATTGAACATCTACATGCTTAAGTTGGTCAAACAATTTGGACATACGGAGGAAGATCTTGAGTCCCATATTATTAATATCACCGCATACGACAACACAGAAAGAGAGTTAGTAGGCACCATTACGTTGCCCATAGAGGTGGGCCCCACTTGTCATCAAACAAATTTTCACGTCCTAGACTTGGAAATTCCATATAATATGATTCTAGGCCTACCATGGATTCATGCCATGTAGGCCGTGCCATCAACATTTCATCAATGCATCAAGTTAAAGCATGAGGGACATACGATAATAATACCAGGAGATTCAAAGCCCTTTGCTCATTGTAGAGCTCTCAATAGCTTTGCATGAAAGGGTACATATGCATGTCCCTCCGCAGATATAGTTGTTCCTCTTCAGTCTGAGGCTATGGAATCCCGCGTGGATTCAGATTCACTTAGTTCTTGTGCTCATGGGGTGTCTACTTCAACCTCTCCATTTGATTCATGGGAGATAAAAATCCTGGAATATGGCCGTGGGGAGTATAATGTATAACAAGCACTCCTAGTGTTAGATCTCTCTTTGTCACCCAAGACTAGAGGTCGACCCAACTACTGCTTTAAGAGACTTAGAGAAGAACACACTATTGGGTCATTCCTACCTAGAGGCTTGTTAGCTGAGGAGAAGTTGCTTGATCCACCTACTACTTGGGTCCCTGAGGACACTCAGCCATCCTATTACCAAACCCAGAAATATGAAAAATATAGCAGAATGATGTACTCCATGGGCTACAAAGGCCTAAGATGTGGGAGGAATGAACAAGGACAAAGAGAACCAGTCCCTCTTCCACATTTCAAAATAGAAAGATACGGCATTGGGATTCGTCCTTATGGAGTGCACCCCAACGATCAAGATGTGACTTGTTCTAAGTGTGAGGATAGTTCCGATTACCTAGACAGCAATATGGATTCTTGTTATAGCCAATATGAGGATTTGACATCCATGAACCTTTTTATGAATAACACTGTCCTAACCATCACCCCCACTTGAACCAACCCTTGACCTTGTATACCCTTCCCTTGTTGAATGGGACCAATAATGTCACGTGCCACTAGATTTATTTGAGAATGACGAGGCTATTGCAAAGTTTATGGGCATAAGGGATATAATCCCCATTGGAGATCATAAGAAAGGTTTCTCTATTGAATTAGACACCTATGCATACTTCGGTGAGGAGGCTGAACTTTGTGGTCAGTAAAATTAAAAGAAAAGTGAGGGCAAAAGTTCTAAAGAAAAGCGTTGGCAAAAGTCAAAGTCCAAGTCGCACAGTGAAAACCTCTTTGAGGTGATGGCTGACAAACAAATAAGAAAACCGAAGGACAAAGTGACCACACCAAGGATGAAAATCTCGTGGAGACATCCTTGGATGAAGATCTCAACCTTCCTCCTGAGCCTACGCATATGGAGGATTTATCCAAATTTTTAGTTGAAGAAACCATTGATGTCAACATTGGTACTGAAGAAGATCCCAAGATATTAAAATTGGGGGCATCACTCTCAGCTAGAGAACAAAAGAAGTTCACTATGTTGTTGCGAGAGTTAATTGATGTGTTTTGCATGGTCTTACAAAGACATGCCCGACCTAGATTTGAATTTGGTCATGCACAACCTAGTCTTGCATGTTGACACAAAGCCTATCAAATAGAAACTTTGAAAGATTCATCAAAGAGTGGCCTTATTGGTTAAGGAAGAGTTGGAAAGGTTGCTTGTAACAGGATTCATCTAACCAATTGACTATTCTGAATGGATATCGAACATTGTTCCTATCCAGAAGAAACCTGTTTATATATGAATCTGTACGGATTTTAGAGACATCAATAAGGCTTTCCCTAAAGATGACTTTCTGTCACCCAACATTGAAATGATTTTTGACTCAACAATAGGATTTGAAATGCTATCACTCATGGATGGCTTTTCAGGTTATAATCAGATTAAAATCGCTGAAGACCAACAAAAAACAACTTTCACAACTCCTTGGGGCACCTTCTGCTACCAGGTGATGTTATTTATCCTTAAGAATGTGGGAGAAACTTATCAGAGGGCCATGACAATAATATTTCATTATATGATTTATGACATCATGGAAGACTACGTGGACAACATCCTGGGAAATTCCAAAACAAGAGAAGATCATCCTGTCATTTTGTGGCATATCTTTGAGCACCTGTAGGAATACAAAGTTAGATTGAATCCCAAGAAGTGTGTCTTTGGGGTGCTATCAGGGAAATTATTGGGCTTCATTGTGTCAAGATGAGGTATTGAGGTAGACTCTACTAAAGTGTCTGCGATCACTGTAATGCCTCCACCTAAAATTATCAAGCAATTACATAGCTTACAGGGGAAAATTCAAGCCATTCACTGCTTTATCTCACAGCTTGCACATAAATGTCACTCATTCATCCATTTTCTTAAAAAGGACGTCACTTTCATTTAGGGACCCGAGCAACAACAAGCCTTTGTTTTACTTAGATAGTACCTGGCCAACTCACCTGTTCTCATGCCTCCAACTCCAGGAGAACCACTTTTGCTCTATATTTCCGCTACACAATATGCTATTGGTGTGCTGCTCACCCAATATGACATTAACCATAAGGATAGTGGTGTACTATCTGAGTCACACCCTCATTACCTATGAACTTAATTATCCTCAGATTGAAAAGGCTTGCTTGGCCATTTGTTTTTACCTTTCAAAAACTGTTGCCATTACCTGTTAAATACTAAGACCAAGCTCATACCGAAGGTCAACCCACTCAAGTAATTTGTTGTCTAAACCCACCCTTACAGGTAGAATGGCTAATTAGATCTTTCTACTTAGTGAGTTTGATATAGAATTTGTCCATCAAAAATCACTTAAAGGAAAAATACTCATGCAGATCAGCTAGCAGAAGCACATTTGTAAAGCACAGAGCCTTTGAGTCTGGAACAAACCAGACACCTCTTTGCTCTACATTGAAGAATTTTTCATATGGTAGATACATTTTGATGGATCTTTTAAGTTTCATGGTTCAGGTGTAGGAGTGGTCCTTATTACTTTTTCAGCTGATCCTATACTGTAGGCTTTCTGCTTGGCCTTCCCTTACAGAGAACAACATTACAGAGTATGAAGCACTCATTGTAGGGATGAAGCTAGCCATCAAGTGGAATATTCATCATGTTAAGGTTGTAGGTGATTTGCAGTTAATCATTTAACAAGTTAATGATGAGTATAAGGTTAAGAATGAAAAAATCACACCTTACAAGAAGTTAGTGGAAAACTCTAAAGGATTATTTTGTGCGCATCACCTTTGAGTAGATCCCAAGAGCGCAGAACAAATCAATCAGTGAATGCTGTGGCAATGGTGGGATATATGATTCGTATTCCACCAAGGAAAAATGATATGCCATTATTCATGTAGAAAATCTACGCCAGCCCGCATATGACATGACATAATCTTGCCTGGATTGTGAGGTTGTTGGTCCCCATTCACCATGGTATTAACCCATTTTTACCTATCTTAAGGATAGTATATTCCCTCCCGATATCTCCCACTCTGAAAAGTCAAAGCCTAATTCACTAGATAGCCCGTTACACCCTTTTAGGAGGTACACTCTATCATCATGGCTATGACAGGAATCTATCACGTTGTTTGGATGTGACAGAGTCAATCCAGGAAATCAAGGAAGTACATGAAGGAGTATGTGGAGATGCATACAAATGGAATGGTCTTGGATAATAAATTGTTGAGAGTAGGTTACTATTGGCCTACCATGGAAACTGATTGTTGCAATTACGTTAGAAAATGTGTGCTTTTCCAAAATTATGGAAATGTTATCCATGCTCTATCACAGTCATTGTAACCAATCACTACCCCATGGCCATTCTCTAAATGGGGAATTGATTTAATAGGGAAGATTACTCCTACCTCCTCTAATGGTCATACACATATCATCATATTCACTGAATATTTTACAAAATGGGTGGAGGCCGTCCCTTTAACCTATGTCACAGGAGCACAAATTTCTAAATTCATCATGAATCACATTATTTTTTGGTATGGAATTCCTGTAACCATTGTTAAAGATAATGGGAAGTCATTTAAGAAAAAAACTTGTGAAAGGCATTTTCCAACGGTTCCAAATCAAATTGAAATGGTCCATGCCATATTACCCTTAGGGTAATGGACAATCTGAGGCAATAAAAAATAATTTGGTTAGGAAAATGGAGAAGATGGTCAGCAAAAAAGGTCGCAACTGGAACCTATAAATTCATCCATCCCTTTGGGCTTACCAAACATCCATTCACACCCCTACAAGTGTGACACCATATTCGCTAGTGTTTAGGACAGAATCTGTCATCCCTTTATAGATTAAACTTCCCTCCTTGAGGATATCTCTTTAAGACTATCTAGATAAAGATGAAGATTACCGAGTGGCAAGATTGGCTGAGTTAGAGCTACTAGATGAGGAGCGCATTCGCACTCTTAATCAGTTGAAAGTATATCAGACACAAAGTCTCTAGAAACTATAACAAGAGAATCATCCCTCATCAGTTTGAGGTTGGTAATTTAGTCATGAAGGAGAACCATTTTAAAATCAGAGCAAAGTGAGAAAAGAAAGGAAAGTTCGAACCCCATTGGTTAGGACCCTATGTCATAGTTGCCAAGTATGGCACTAGGGGGCATACAAGTTGGCTCACCCCAATGATGATGAGCTCCGGGAGCCCATGAATGCCATGCATATTAAGAGGTTTTATGCCTGAACATGGTACAAGAAAGTCATAAAAATAAATAAAAAATAAAAAAATAAAAATAAAAATAAAATAAAAAAATCAAACAAATTCAGAAAAAGAAAAAGAGAAAACAGGTCATCCACTTGTGAAAACCATGCAATTGTGGCACTTTGGGCAAGTCCTTGGGTGAAAACTAGTTTCCAGTGCCTCAGGAAGATTCATTGTTCACAAGCATTCTATATTCGAAGGGTAGTTGTCTTTGGCTTGGACCTGGTTTTGCCTCTGATTTTCCTTGTGCACACCATTTTGTCCAGCCTTGATCTGGATTTACCTTCTTCTATTCATCTATGAGGGATGTAGTCTTTCGTGATTTCCCATCTTACGCTGGGGGCAACTCAATGACTTCACCTTCTTGTTCATAAGTGTGTGGCTTCTACCCTTTTATATTCCCCACCTAACACTGGGGGCATCCACACTTTCTTGGTTACCTGCACATAGCTTTAGAAACCATTAGAAAACACAAAAACAATAGAAAATTGTTTCGAGAAAACACAAAAACAATAGAAAATTGTTTTGAGAAAACCTAAACAATGGAAAATCGTTGCATGAAAACATATCTTGAAAAAACATTTACTTGCATTGCCTTGTTTCCTTGCTTTGCTTATTGCTTGTATAGTGTTTTGCGGGCTTACTTTCGAGTTGTTTGTTGCTTGGGTGTACTTTGTTATAGTTTATCTTTTCTTGCTTAGAATAGATTAATTTTTTCTTGTGCATATTGTAGTGGGTTTTGACATGCTAGTGTGTTAATTCATTATTTCTTTCTTCACGCATTTGGTTGTGTTTTGTTACTTGTTAATAAGGCATGGTGTATTACATTAATTCCTGGTGTTCTTTGTAGCATTTGGCAATGTTTCTTACAAGTGCTCTATTTTTTTATCATTCACATCACATTACCATCACTATTATCACATATAGCATCATCTATACATCATATATAAACAAAAATGCTAAGTTTTACATCATGCATGTATGCTAAGAAAATCATCACATATCATATCATCAATGGGGGTAGGAGGGGTTGCACATAATAAAAAATCTATCCCCCTTGCACCAATATCATCATATCATCCCATCCATATACATAAAAATAACACTTGAAAACAACATTTGATATTGTCTACAGATCTATCATCTACAATCTACAGAACGCCTCAAATGATCACGTGTGATCACCATCTCTCCTGAGTGTCAGAGCCTCACAGTAAGTTTTCTAAACTAAGTGGTTAAAATGAACTGATTGCGATGTTTTTACCCCCCTTAGGGGGGTATATTAACTTGTTTTTCACCGATCAGATGACCGGGACACCCATTTAGCTCATTGTTTTCTCCTCTGTTCACTGTGGAATAATTATTTTTAATTAAATAATTGTTTTTCTCTTATTTTTCACCGTATTGGGGCATTTTTTATCCAATACCCCTTTCTTCTCCCCTGGACAATTTTATTGCTCCCTGATGATTTTTATTCTTCTTCATACCCTCGTAAATAATTATTTTTTCTTAATTTTTCCACTAAACAAGGACATTATTTGTCGTTTGTTTCTCCTTTCTTCCACCTAGGGCACTTTCTGTTGCCCCTAGGCACTTATTTTTCTTCTTCTCCTTTCTTCCATTGTTTATCACAGTTTGGAAAGCCAAAACAATAAAAACTTTTACTATATCAAAAAATCCCAAAAATAAGGCAAATTTTTTCAAAAAATTCCTAAAAAGTAAAACACCCTACAAAATGGTAACTTGCTTCTTACTGTTGAAACTTGTGTCTTGCGCATGGTATTTTCTCCATATCCTATTGGTTTTTCTCACATATTCCCTAATTAATATGACTCGTGGATCACTAGATTCACAACCATTCACAAAATCTAGCTACTTGCTTCGTCTGTACTCTGGGGCACTTTTGGTTTCCTAGTGCTGTTTCGTTGCGTACAAATTCTTTTCATGGACCCCGTGTCCATTTTCATTTCCCCTTGCATGTATCCTTGCTTGGGGCATCATTTTTTAACCCTTTTCATTAATCATGAACTTTTGGATCTCTCCGGCACTGATAACAAAACATTTGTACAACTATCTTGACCATTGTTGGGTTGGATATGTGCATTCGTACTTGTTTTCCTTATTAGATGAGCATGTTTCCTTCTCGTATTGCATTGCATTTTTTTATGTGGCATGGATTTGGTAATTTCAGCAATGGAAAATTGTTTGTAGGATGGCTTTTCATGTCATTCTACCTTTTTCGTATACTTTTTTTTTTTAATAAGGGCCAATGATGTAGTTCCTATGGCAATATGATGACATCAAATTTGTTCCACATAAACAACAGCTAGAGGCTAAGCTCTTCTCTCCCCTCTTCCTTATTTCTTCTACACCACTTCCCTTTTCACCCCTACTTTTCTCTCTCACCGGGGCATCTTGTCTCCTCCCATCATTCTACCTATATCTCACCTTTTTCGATCATCGATCAACTTCTTTCATCACCCCATCGACACTCGAGGGGGCATTTCTCCCTCCTACTAATTTTTCTCCTATCCTTCCAAAAATTTTCTTCTATCTACTATCTTTGAAGTGGCGTCACTTATGCCACCCCAAAGAGGGGAAAATGTAGACACCTATAATTATGCCCAAGCAATTTAAATACTTAACTGCACTAATTATCTCCTTTACTGCAAATAGATGACATATCGTCAAAAGTGCTCATATTCCCTCTAATTGTCATCAATTAATTACAATACACTAATTGATTAAGTCACCTAGCTAGTTAATATCCTAATTAACGACCTTCCATTAATTATCACTTCCTCTATCTTAATCAATTAATTATTATTAATTAATTAGTCTTCCCCTTCATTTAAACTACTAAATCGATATTAAATTGATTTAATCCCTTTCTAATAGCCTGAATCACACTAATATTCTTCTAAATGGCTTCTATAAGCTTACACCTACCTATTAATTAATCACCTTTGATTAATTAAAATACCCCCCAACTCCCATGACATGCTAAACATGTATTAAACCCTTCTAAAGTAAGGTTACCTTTAATAAAACAACCTTATCCATTCCTAATCATGTTTTACCTTTATCCCACATTCATGAGAATGTGTTGAATCGTTTATCCTTTGGGCTATATAAAGAGCCCTTCACCTACCTTTTTACTTACACCTAAACTCCTTAGAGAGAAAATGTAAAGCATATAGCAAAGAGACTAAGAGCTTGCACCTTGTTTTCTTGAGAGTTCATCATCTTGAAGAGTTAAGCCTCTTTCTTAAAGTGCTTGGGTCATATGGGAGGTGTCAAAAGGGTCTTGTAGCCCAACTTTGATTAGCCCCCCATTCCTAGTTTCTTGGAACATTAAGGAAAACTATTTTTGATAGCCATGGTACCTACCCTAGGTTCCTTCATTTATATGTTGTTAGAGAATAGATGATATTTAGGTGCTTAACATAGTTGATTTCATAGTTTTGTATTGATAATTGTTAGCATCTAACCCTTGATTAATTCATATCATGATGGTGTTTATAATGTTGTTTAATTCTTGTTAATTAAGACTATTTAGGTGTTAGTCTTTGTTTACATTAGCATTAGTTTAAAAAAAACACTTGCACACAGGTAGTACATGGAATAACAGTATGGTGGCCTTCCTCGTAAAATAAAAAACCAAAACCTTTTCACGCACATCAGTGCAGGAAGGTGTGGGAAAAATTGTGATTGGTGACTGATTGGAGGTCAATAGAAAATGGGCAGGTTTGTGATGGTGGTTCAGGTGTGTAAGTGGTAGTATCAAGTCCCCCATAGGTGAGACTGGTATGAAGGTGGGGAGGACCATAAAGGAGGCACTTTTCTATACGGTGATCATAATGAGGGTATTAGTGAAGAATTCCATACTATTGTGGAGTAAGGAACGTGTTGACACTATATAGGTGATATTCCCCCAGAGTGAGGCATTGAAAAATTCCTTCCAAGGGATCGGTGATTGGTATGTGGGTAGCTGGAATAGACAATGTGTCAGAGGTTGGCTTAGAGGCGGAGCTAACAGATTGGGAGGCCGATGGTTCGGCTATGGAGGTTGTGGCAATGGTGGGAATGGAGGATGTAGGTGTAATTGAAGTAATGGAAATGGAGGTAGATGCCTTAATGGGTATAAGCATGTCATTGGGTTGGTAAAGCATGTTGTAAGTTTTGAAAGGTGACAAATTAGACAAAATGGTATAGGTATGTCCTTCATGCTTAAACTTTACACAACGATGCAAAGTGGAAGGGAAAAAACCCATGACACGAATCTAGGGTCTACCAAGCAACAAGTTATATTGAAATTATCCCTCGAAAACATAAAACAACTCTGGGATAGTGTGGGGGCCCACACAAATGTGGAGGATGATGGTGCCAATTGTAGAGGTGATAGAATTATTGAATGAACATAACATGACATGATGTTTATGCATGTAATTGTCAGCTACGAACATTTGAGAAAATTCATGGGAGGAAATGATATTAATACTAGCACCCCCATCAATCATAACATGTCGTACATGTATATCATCGATGTGGACAAAGATAAAGAGAGCTGGGTCTGGGTCATCAGTTTGGTGCAGTGTGATCTCTTCCTCTAAGAAGCTAAGGGGGGGCTACTTGGAGAGTAGGTGGAGGTGTGGATAAAGGTCGTAATTTGGTGAGAGAGGATACATGATGGGGCGTAATAATGGAGGACATGGGTGTAGGGTCATTGGGTAAAACCTCAATAGATTTTAGGACCTCCATGAGAGCTTGACGATGGGATTCTGAGGTTTGGATGAGGTCATATAGAGACATTTTGAGGGGGGATTGGTGCAACTGTTTGAGCATGATGTGATGTGTAACCATGTTAGAAATAGGATATGTGGGGCCGCAGATAGTGATTCTAGTTGTAGGTGCAGATGGTATGTTGGGTATAGGGTTGGTCAATGGGTCGGTTGCCTTTTTCTTACCTTTATCCTTCTGAGCATGGGTAGTAATGTGGATCATGTTTATCTGAGGTGGGAAGGTAGGTGATCCATGAAAGGTATAGTAACATGCAGGGAAAAATCCCAGTGGCGGGAAGGAACCTTGTTAAATGAATTGAGGAAATTGACATTTGGGTGGAGGTTTGGCGAGTTCTATGATGCAAACCATGTTAATTTCAAATCTTGGGGGTGGCTTTAGGAGTTGTGGGGGTGAAGGTCTGGGTCATTGAATAGGCAGTGAGGGAAGAGCTATGGGAATGGGTGTTGGTGAAATGGGGTCCTCATCGAGAAGGTCATCATCGTCAAAGTTTTCTTCGGGAGGACATAACTGGATAAGAATGGTTTTTAAAGTTTTGTAGTTCTCTACAGCGTGCATTGACACATGATGGTAGGCATAAATTTTGGTTTTGTTAAACCCTTTTGGTTTGGGTTTGAGAGGGTTGTAAGGTTTGAGTAGCAGTAATGTGATGATAGAAGTTTCAAGGAGGTTGGTTAAAATGTTGGCATAGGATCCTGCTAGTGGATCACAATGGGAAGTGAAAGTGAGTTTGGGTATAGGTGTGGCTGACTATAGAGGAAGGGTGTTTGCATGAGGGTGAGTGGGTTGAGCTATAGTTTTAGGTGTTGCTGTGATCTTGGATGTTGGTCGTGTTTTCTTGGGTAGGGGTATGGTAGATGAACTGGTAGGAGAGTGTGTGGTTGTTTTGACTACCTTATTGGAGGGTAGCAGATTTTTGTCTTTAGGTTGCACCTTCTTGGGTAAAGGTGATACAAGCACATGAGCTCTAGATGGAAAGGTAGATGGTGGAAGGGGGCGTGTTACCCATAGAGATAACAAAGGTGTTATAAAGGTAGATGACATGGGTCATAAAGGAGGCGTGAGGGAAATATACTGAAATGTCAGGGGTAATGTAGAAGCTATCGATGGTATTGGAGGTATGGGTGGTAAAGATGCTGCAGGTGTGGGTGTAAGTCATGTCGAGTGCTTGGGTATGGTAGAGGTCTATGAGGACGGAATGGGTTGCTACATTTTTAGTTTACCGGTGGGTGGAGGTTTCTTAACCATGTTGAAGGGGCAAGGTCCTAGGACAGACTGAAAGGGTGAAGGTTATGAAGGTGTGATCAGTGAGGTTGGAGTATGAGATTTGTGGGATTGGTTCTTTTGTTTGGGGGCTGGAGTAGGTTTGGTAATGGCTTTGGAGGATGTAGCTAAATCTAATTTGATGGGTGGATGAGTAAGGTTGGCAGTTGGGATGACCCCTAAGGTAGTAATAGGTTTAGACAAGGAAGATGATGTATGTGTGGGCTTGGATGTCGATGTGTGTTGGGGTAGGGGTGCGAGTTGAGCCATGAGGGGTATCATGGTGGAATTTTTGATAGTTGTGGTTGTGTTTGGTTTGATTGGCTAAAATATTTTTGGGTAGATAGTGAAAGTGTCAGCAAGTGACATCTGCATTTGTGTTGAGACAAGAAATAGAATAAACCTCCAAAGTAAGGCTCTATCCACATAATCTAGGCGATCAGCTAAACGTGAAAAAGGTACTGTTGTAGGTGAGGTTGATGAGGATCCAATGGTGATTCCTGTAAAATGTGTCTTAGAGATGGGGAATTTTCTAGTTCTGGCTTCCATGGGTAAGAGAGCCCAAAGTAAGTCCATAAGATCTTGGGTAGCTAGTGGAGAATGGTCACCTAGAGGCAAAGGTATCTCTATTGGATCCTTGATAGGTGGAGGAGAAAATGGGAGCTCCTCTATGGGTGGAGGAGATAATGGGTGCTCCTCTGTAGGTGGAGGAGCTGATGGGTGCTCCTCTGTGGGTGGAAGAGATGATGGGTGCTCCTTTATAGGTGGAGGAGATGATGGGTGCTCCTCTGTGGATGGAGGAGATAAACAAGTATCTTCCATGGACTGGAGAAGTACTGTAGGTGACAGATCTCTAGTTTGAGAAGTCAAAAGTGAAATATTCTTGATGTTAACAGGAGGCTCCTTCACAGGTGAGGAAGGAGGTGAAGGGTGTTCCTCTGTGGGTGGAGGAATAGATGAGGTGGGTTCAAGTGTAGGTGGAGGAATTCGGGCTAGGATTTACTCGATGGAAGGAATATGAGGTAATTGGGTGGAAATGGGTGTATTGCTGAAACTTGTGGGTATGGCTATCATGAGTTGAGGTCTCTCTGGTTTGATAAGAAGAAGGGGCATGATTAGGAAATGGTTTCTTGAAGATATGTAGGTTTTGATTGGTAGGTGTGTTAGGATTATCCAAGGTTAACTTGCCTTTCTCGAGCATTTATTTGACAATGTTTTTGAAATTGATGTAATTATCATCACTATGACCTTTTATTCAATGATAGTTACAAAAGTCATGTTCTTTGTACCATGCGGGTGTGGGGATAGCATGGTCAAAACTAGTGTATGGTTTTACAGGAGGAAGGGTTATGGACTAAGCTTTAATGAGTTTTTCTAAGATAGAAGAATAAGGTTCCCTAATTAGGGTGTATTTCCATTGTTCCCGTCTGAATTGAAAAGTATAGACATGAGAAATATTAGATGAGGTACTAGCCTGATTTGATGGATGAGCTAGGTTGGCCTTGAGTACCATTGCATTAGTAATTCCCTTAGATTTTGAATAATTGTTCTGAGGTTTCAAATAAGAAGAGGTATCATTTGAATGTCAAATTCTTATTGCGTAGTTGGATTTTCTTCTCCTCGATGGCCCAAATCTCTAGCTTTCATGTCATGGTGAATGCCTCATCGAAGGTTCAGAAAGTATGGACCTACAGGGTCAGCAAGATATGTCTAGCACAAGCCCGTGTGAAGAGCTCTATGAGTTTAGTTTGTGGTAGTTGGAATGTGATTTGATTGATAAGGCTATGCCAACGAGTGACAAAATATGCAATAGATTCATCGTCATACTGACATGTAGAGTAGAGGTCAGTCATGGTAGCTTTCTTAATGACATTGATGGACAAGTGATCCAAGAAGGCTTGGGCTACTTGATTAAATGAGAATATAGAGTGTCTAGGTAACCCACTATACCAATCTAATGCAAGCCTAGTTAGAGACATGGAAAAGGTCCTCAGGGGAAAAGCATCATCATGGGGGATCAGATAACAACCATGTTTGAAAGACAGCAAATGCCATTACGGGTCCTCTTTGCTATTGAAGCGGTTGAATTTAGGAATTTCCCAATGCATGGGATATGGATGGATAGGAACAGATGGGTGTATAGGCTCATTACAAATCTCATAATAGGTGAGAGAGTTGTATGTGCTAGAAACCGATGCCTCCAATGTTTTGATCTTATCTATCATTAACTTGATTAGGTCGTTGGTAGGTTGAGATTGTTGGGTACCTCCTATAGCTTAAGGAGGCTGGTGTTGGACATATGATGGAGGTGGAATTCCTATATATGGCGATTCCATATAGGTAGATTGAGAAGGAGGAAGTGAAATAGGGGGTACGTACCCAAAATGAATGATAGATGAAACATGAGGATTCTAATAGTACATATATGGATGTGGAAGGGTCATGGTGATCCTAGTGGCAATAAGGGCTAAGGATTATGGAATAGAAAGAACAACGTTTTGAAAAGGGGTAGGGGTCACTGATACTAGGGGTGGTTGCGTAGCTACGGGTATATATGAAATAGTAGGTGTGGATGAGGTTATGTTCTAGGTGGTTGGCGAAGGTATAGTGTATGTGGCAGGTGTAATAGATGTGGCAGACGTGGTGGTCATAACATGTATGGGGCCTTGCTACAAAATGACTGAGGGAAAGGCAGGTAAGGGTAGTATGGAACCAGAGGTGGTTGGATCATAAGTAGGAGTGAGTGTCAGGGGAATAAATACGGGAATGCCATATATCAACTGACCTAAGGCATCTCAAGCGGATGAGTGGGAAAGATAAATTGCAAGGTGGCAGGGTTCTGGTTAAGGAGTCATGTGAATTCCTTGTCTCCTGTGGTGATAGTGATAGGTTAGGTAGGATCCATGGGTGATAAAATAGAAGGTGGTGAAGGAATAGGTGGGAGTGGTTAATGACTGATGTGGAATATGAGGGTGTTTTCTTGGCTTTGGGTCAGCACCATGTGAACATGCACTAATGTGGTAGGACTGCTTTTTGTAAATGACATAGAAATAAAATAGAGACAAGATAAGTAGGCAGTGGTAGGTGAATTGGGGTTAAAATGTCAGCTAGAAAATTACATAGGCTAACTGATTCCAGTTAGGTTAAATCGACGCCAGTCACAAGTAACTGCGGTCGGTCACTGTGGAAAGTGGACAGTTGGTCAAAACAAGGTAAAGGCCAATACTTTGCCAAGTATGCAAGATGTTGATGGAATTACCAAGTCATTGAATATGATAAGAGTGATAGAGACTCTGAATAGTCAAAGAAGATGAATAGGTGTCCTTTTGGGTAGGTTAACTAAAAGAATAGTGAACCGATGCCGGTTGAGTGAAACCGATGACAGTCAGAGGGTACCGACGAAGGTTGCTGGATCAACACCGGTTACTATGAAATTGAAACATCTATGAAGAAAATGTGGTTATGAGTTCAAATCAAATGTGGAATCAAACCCTAAATTCTGAGAATGATGAGAATATTGTCCAGGCACATTTAGATGAAGCTATAATACACCAACTATGATGAGGAACATGCAAGGGGAAATAAAAAAATGAAGAACGTGACCTCTCACCTCAAAATGTAAGCCAAGCAGGAACACTAAGAAAAATATGATCCTAAGAGTGCTTTTTTTATTATGTTTGCTTAGATTATGCTATTTAAGGACTGACTCATGAAATTTAGAATATAATTTTTTTGGTGAGGATGGCTTCCTACGAAGGAGATCTACAAGGAGAGATTTCAAGTATGTTATGGTAGGGGCGGGCCGTCCTCTGATAGGGTACTGGATAGAGATAACCAACAGGCTGCCCACTGTTCCGTGATCGTGTGATCACCTACAACGTTTTTTTGGGTGAGATGTTGTTTAAGAATGTGTATATATTTTTAATTTTGTGATGTTTGGTAAGACTCAGAGAGAGAGAGAGAGAAAGTGCTTTTCTATAATTCATTTATCAACCATTAGCTGGGCATGACTTCTAGCATATAGGTTACCCTCAATTAATGTGAGCTAATGTAGAGAAGAAAAACAAAATGAAATGAGTTTTAAACCCAAATTGAAATGTTGAATTTGATGACATAAAAAGATGAAGAGGAGAAGGGATTCTCTTTCACTAATGTGATACTAATGAAAGGGAAGAAGTGTTCTTTTAAAGCACCAAAATATGATTACTTTTAGACAATAGAAGAAGATAAGGTTCCAGGGGAGAAAATTTAATGTAAGAACTTTTTAGAAAAGAAACAAACATGTAACTTTTCACCTAGAAATGAAAGAATGCAAAAGAACCATGAATGGGTCCCACCAGGCATGTCAAAATGTTTCACCTGATTCTAGAGTGTTTCTTTGAATGTTGATGAAACAGATAAGGGTAAAGGGCTAGGAGGAATGCCTATTAAGATGTTGGTTATAGGTTGGTGCACGTGTATGACTTATGTATCCACATCTGATTGTGATATCTTCCTTTTTGCTTGGAGGAACTACCTGAAATGGAAAACAAGACCATCAAATAAAAGTTAAACCATATATGTAGTGGACTACCTAGTGTGTGCTAGATCCAGGAAGTGTGATACTTCCTAGATGGCTATCAATGCACTGTTTAAAACAAATTAATGCTAACACTAAAGGAAATCCTACTATAGTTAAAATGATTTAGGTATCTCATTCGTCTACAATAAGAATTTTTTTTATAACAGGCTAAGCTATGCTTGAATCTGAAGGTCAAGGTTTCTGTCAGAGTGTAGGTATTTGGTTAGGGTCAGATTCTGGGCTGTTTTGGGTATTGGGTAGAGAATGGAATATTTGTTCTTGGTTTCTTGTTAAGAACACAGAGTCCAACATCAGTCTGGTATGATCGATGTTGGTTTAGGTTAACCAACAATGGTTGTGGGTAACCAGCGTCAGTATGGTCAGGTACAAGAAACTCAATAAACATTTGGTGGGGTGACAGATCTAAGGCTAGATGGAAATGAAATGGAAATGGCAAGGCTCATGTGGGTCTCAGGTATGCACAGGAATGATTAAAATCTAGATATGGTCCATTCAAGGGTGTGGGTGAAAGGATGATCAAGTTTTCATGGAGGTAAACTGGTGGTGGAATGAAATGGGAGTAGAAACCAATGATAGAAGTAAAAAGAATCTACCAAATGATAAGTGGACAGGTGCTGGTGAACAAAGCACTTACTATTTATACGAGCTTGATGTATGATTGGAAATGGTGGGTGATCAAACGGAAGGGACTTGGTGTGGTGTTGGCACTTCCCCAGATGCTCCCATGAAGGAAAATGGCTCTGTGGTTTCTTCAGGTGCTAGCTATGGATGCTCTGATGCATGTACTAATGTTGGTTCTGCTTGCATACAGATCTGATTTCATCACTTGTTCTTAGAAGAAAATTCCAACCTCTAAAAAATGTGCCAACCTCAAAATAATGTTGTTTTACGGGTTAAATGGTAACTGAAGGTAGTTCTGAGTCAACCAGCATTAGTCAGGGTGATATTTCCTAGGTTTTCTAAAATGGGTAGATCCTTTCAATTTTCTTGGATCTCACCCATTTTTCTCCATAGAATAGAATGGAAGCTTCCATCTAATGGATGGGAATGTGGTTAGAGGGAATATAGGCTTTGATTTTTAGGGTTTGGGTAGGTCTTAGTTAGTTATGAAAACTTACTAAGAATAGGTCTTAGGGTGAGGTGGCTAGATGAGGTGTCTAGGTGAGGTGGATATGTGGGCATTATCCCAATTATGATATTTAAATAATAAATATTGTGAGGATAATGAATTAATTTAATTTAATTAATTAAATTAATATTAGAGTGGGGTGAAGGGGGCCATGGTTAGATGAACGTGTTTAAGGTTTTTATTTGACGAGGGACCAAGGAGAGTGTGACCCAATTTTGGTGTCTACACATGCTTCAACCACCCACAAAATCCATCATAGCACCTGCAAAAGTGATGGGGTGACCTTCAAAACCCATTCTCCTTTGTAGCTTTCCTTATGCAAGAAAGAATGTCTCCCATACCTTCATTTACTCCATTTTTGGTACCTAGGTATAGCCTCAATGTCCTAGAGATTCATCTTTTCTTTTCTCTTACATAATCTATTAATTTCCCATTCATCATTTCATCAAGTGGAGTCCTAAATTCTCTTTCCAGTACCTATAAATTTATGTAATTCTAATGAGTATAAAGGAAGTTATCTCAGTTGTAATGTGGGTTTCTTTTAGATTTATCTCCACTAACTCCCACCTACCCACTAAACAACTCACTACCTAATTACATGCAATTTAGAGGTGGGTTCTTCTTTGCATTTACATAACTTACCAATATCTACGCACCATGCACTTGCATCTCCACTTCCACCTTTTAGTTGACCATTTGGTGACTCACCTTGACACTTGCATGTCAAGTGTGGATCCTGACTTACATCGTGCATCAAGTCGCTAACTTACTCCATGTTCCTATATTTTTTCACCCAATCTTGATACATACTCGCTCCTTAGCTCGTGTAATGCAAGTCTGGGTTATGCAGTGCATTAACACCAAATGACTCAGTGGTTTGGTATTTTCCTATCATGTAACTCAAACTCCATTAACCAACATGCCACCTCATGTAACTTTCTGATTTCCCATGTGTGAATTTTAGGTTTGGAACTCGTCGAGCACATTGCATCTCCCACCGACATGTATCATACCAATGTGATTCTGCCTCTGTCCCCAACATAACTCTTAGTTTGGAACTCACCTCCACTAATTCACCTCCCTAGATTGGACTCCTTGTTGATGTGCTTACCTTGCAAGCTCGATTCACTTCACACCAACCTCCAACCACGAAGCCATTTTCTGTGTGCTTTTCTGAACCACTTGGCCCTACACTGACCGACACCCCATTTGAACATCGAGTAAAAATTTTTGACTAACTCACTCGAGCTAGCCATCCTTTGTGTTGTCAAGCTTCCCACTAAAACTTGAATCGACCACCGAAACCAAACAACTCTCACCACATAACTCATCAAGTTCAAGCACCCTTCACTCCGTTGAGCTCCCAACAAATCTTGTTTGACTAATTGAGTTCCCCGTCGAGTTACACATAAACCAGAATCACCAACCCTGAAAGTAGCTTGATAAAAAGATCACTTGAGATGCTCGACCTCAACCCTCCTCCATGAACCCTATAACTCATCCACCAACTTTCCAAGTTACTTGGCAAGTTGTTTTGGCTCAAAGGCCCATCCTGGGCATTTTCACAAAATTTTCCCATTTTTTGTATTTTCTTGGGTTTTCTGGTATTTATGTCAAATTTTCTCGATAACATATGACTAAGGGAGTACAATGGAACATCTTGAGGCCATTTTTTCCACTTTTCTATTTTTTGCCCATTTCTTGGCCAATTGTCGGCTCAAGGGGACCATTTTCACTCCAGAACTACTCTGAATCTTCTTAAAACCCAAAAGAGGAAAAAATGTTTTGAATGATTCTAAACCTTCCTGGAATTCTACCAATGTTCCCAAAAATTATAATTTCACTTGCAAAAGTCAGATTATTTCTTAAATACCCTGTTCAATTCTCAGGTCCAATTCTTTCCCTATTGTCTATTTTTCCAGGGTGCAAATATGGATAAAAATTTGGTGAATCATGGGGATATCTTCCTGCTAGATGTAATGCTAGTAGCCTCATAGTATCCATTGGGAAATGATGTAATTCTAGCATTAAGAAACTAGTCTGAAATTAATTCCTTCCATCTCTAAATCGCATGAAGGAACACTTAGAACCTAAAGCTTCCTGCATTTTCCAACTCTTTGTAAGAAAATATTGAAATTAAGATGAGTGGAAAAATGTTTTTAGTCTGAAACTTTCATTTCCTATAAATCTAATATGCTGGTTAGAAATGAAAACCTGTACTTGCCCCCAAAATCTAACCTTTTCCAAGTCTACAAGATTAAAATGAAATAATTTTTTGGCTAATTTTCAACCTTGTAGAGCTTGTGAGTGTATGCTAATGGGAAACTATTGGAAAATACTGCTAAAACTAGATTTTCCCCTCTTGTATGCTCCTTGGACATTGCTAAAGCTGGAGTTGTATGAAAGTTGGGAAGGCTTCCCCTGACTGATTTTATAATTCTTTGTAAAGGCACTAGAAGCTTAAGCCATGACTGATCTATGGAGATAAGAGGATAAAAGTATTGAAATTTATCTTTGATTTATTTTCTCTACATTTTGATCTTCTTGAAAATTGTAATTGTTTCCTACAAATTTTAGCTTATTTATACAACATTCTTCCTCCTGAGACACATAGTGAACTATGCAAGAGAAAAAGTTAAACAAACCACTATATGCAAAAGGAGAAAAATCATACACGCCCCAAGTAGGACATGTAGAGTGTGCATAAGCACTACTTCAATTAGAAACAAACCTACTCTTACCCTACACTAATAGGAGAAACAAGAAGCTTAAACAAACTGTGACATTGTTGAGTAGAAGTAGATTCCCTTCCTAAAATTTTTGGACCATTCAACCTATTTAGAAAAGGGAATGGTCATGTACATGAGTGAAAAATTGACAGAGAAATAATTTTCCACCCAAATATCCAAGACATCAACAAACAAAGAAATAACCTCCTTAAGCTACTCACTGTTTAGGTTTTGGAGGATTTGGTGCTGACTCTTGGTGTTATGAAGCTCATCCTCATATGTGGAAGTAAGCATGACTAGTTGTGGCTCCTCCTTTGGCTCTAATGAAGCCAAGTACCTTATAGGGAAAGGCATGATCCATTTTTTTTTCCCGCTGCTCTGATTTCCAACTTCAACAAAGAATTTTTCTTATAGACATTCCCATAAAAGATGACTGTTTATGAGCTAGTATTGTCCTTGTTTCTCATCTATAGACAACTAACCTTCTACTTTGATGAATGATATGAAAATTATGTCATCCTTGTTCTCCTCTTCTTCCCTTTCCAATGTGAAATTGGGAAGATCAAAATTCTCCAATTCTGACTCAAGAGGGTTATTATGAGTAGAAAGAATTTCTTAAATATTTCCTTCCATGGAAAGAGGAATCTTGTGTTGGAAGATGAATGATGGGATAGAAAAATTTACAAGCTCCATAGGTTCTTCCTCACCCATACATTCTTCCAAAATCTGCTAAATAATCTACCTTTTCATTTTCCGAATGTGCCAAGGAACTCCTTACATGATGTCTTATGGATTGGAAATTTGTTCATGATGTGTCACCTCATCCTCCAACATGAAATTTGAAAGTTCAAATTTATCCAAAAAATAATAATTTTAAAAAGATGAAAAGGGAGAAGGGTTTATAACCTCTTCTATGACCTTCTCTACACTCAAGGCCTTTGAATCTATATGGTTCATCTCTATGACATGGAGCTCCCTATGGCTAGTTGTAAAATTTGATGAGGCTTTGGCAAGATGGTGTAATACTATATAAGTACAACAAGCTCTTGACATGATAAACAATGAGGATCACTAAATTTATTCAAAATATCTTGTACACTTCAAAGCTTCTCTTCCTTTATTTGCACATGTTCCTCCTTTTGTGAATTTGAAGTTGAGTCTTATTCCCCTCTAACTAACTTTGCAACTTGTAATGAATCAACCATCCCTGAAATCATGGAGCCAATGTGGATACTACACTATGAGTAAACATATTGTTGATAATCATACTTTTGTTTTTGTTCTTGTGCAAGTTTAGTCTTCACCACATATTCTCTTCACTCATGGCCCAACTCAGCCTCTACTAAAGACTTGACCAGTAAAGGGAATTTTATCAATTCTGAATCTTGTGGCCCAAATATTTAAATTTTATTTGATTCATTCTCTATTGAGCTCTTTATCTTGTTTCCCTTGACTAGTTTTCATATCTTCTTCTAAAAAAAAAGGATTTGGGGAAGTAAGGGGAGGGATAGGTTGGGTTTCAACTAAATTTTTATTGCTTATGGTAGAAGGGAAGGTAAAAATTCTAATCTTTTTGGAGGGTAGGGAATTTTATAAGGGAAATGGGTAGAAAATTGAATATGTGATGGATGTCAAGAAGGTGAAGAAAAGGATTCCACAATGGGGACAATATGAATTTTTTTTGGGAAATGAGGTTCAGGATAACTTGGCATGGGTTGGGGAATGAGAAGGTTGTGAGATGGTAATACAAGGTTTTCCCATTGATAGGAATGACTAACATTGCACTCATAAAATTCCATCTTCTTAATCTATTTTCCAATTTCAAGCAATGTTTTGATTATCCAATGGATCTTCTATTGAGGATTAAATTAACTTGATATAGAGCTAGTTCAAGGGTAGGGAATGTTGAAACCAATTTGTGCTACCTTCTATGTCTCCTTAGTCCTTATCAACACCATGCTTAACTCCAAATTTTGAACCTTTCTCTGTAAATAGACATATCTAGGCATAGGATGGCCTCCAAAATTTGAATATCTTTGCTCTTGAATAACTCCATGATTCGGTAAATAACCAAACTGACTTGAGTTCTGCTCACATGGATATGCATATTTTCAATCTTGTCCATAACACTATTATGGAGGTGTGTAATAATAACATGGAGATGATTTTGAATAGAATTCCTGCTATTGTGAGTGTGAATTACATGGTGGGAGTGAAGTCATGAGTGTGAAGAAAAATGGAAGGTATGAGAATAAAAATGGATGGAAATGAATGAAGTGGAAGGTCTACAACTTAGAAATGGGTTGTGTATATTAGTGGAGTCACCAGTTTTGTTTGAAGGTACCTCCAAAGGCTAAGATTTTAGAAAAAGCACAACAAACTTGGTGAAATGAAGTGGTAGGGTGCTTTAAACCGGT
This sequence comes from Taxus chinensis, assembly GCA_019776745.2. Taxonomy (NCBI): domain Eukaryota; kingdom Viridiplantae; phylum Streptophyta; class Pinopsida; order Cupressales; family Taxaceae; genus Taxus; species Taxus chinensis. The sequence goes on from CM034150.1 coordinate 826,486,443, forward strand.
CCAACTGGGCATGCCATAATTGTTATCACAAAAAATAGTACCTTAGGCTATGACAATGAAAGATCCATACTTTTTTCTAACATTGGGCCATCTCTCAAGCTATGGGAATTACAACTATGTGATCGCCCCCTGGAGAAGGGAAGCTTCCTCTTCCAAATCCTATGCTACAAGTACTCCTAATGTAAGAAAAATAGCTATCTAAGCCTATTTGAACACTTCTAAGGAGACAAGGAGAGAGAAAATGCATGAAAGGAGGGAAATCCTACACTAAGGGGTGATAACACTAGAAAAGGGGTGTCAGAAAGTTTTCAATGCATGAAAAATCAAGGAAAATGGTTATGAAGAGGATGGAAAAGCATCACAGGTCATAATAACATTCATCACAACATTCCCAAAAACACAATATCATCTAAAACTTGCAATGGAAACAAGAACATGCAAAAAGTACATATATTAGTAAGAGAGGCAAGATAGAACAATAAAAACACGTGAAAGGATATACAAGCTATCACAAAACATTGATTTCATTGGTTAAAGATATTTACACAATGAAGTTAGTGAAAAACATACAAAAGGTTCACGTGGAAGAATAGAGCATGTTTAAAGGCATAGAAGGGTCAGGAAAGAATCACATGTGAAGAAGATAGATAGATTTGGGACTTCTCCATTTTAATGTGTACGCGTTATTTTTGGAGATAACGTGCTGAACACACAAACTAGTTAAAGAATTTCATGACATGCATTGGTTATTTTTAGAGGATTGGCTACAAAGCGCTTTGCAAGGGTACATGTTGAGAATAGATTTATTACTGACAATTAACTAGAAGAAGTCTATTGTTAGCACACTTACATGTGTGGCTATTATGTAATAACACGTGGCTTATAATACCATGTGACCTATTTTGGGATTAGATAAGTAGTGAAGGGAAATTCCCCACCCTTATAAATATGTAATGGTCGGTGTAGTATGATATATACAAAGATAGATATAAGTATGAGAGTGTGAGAGCAGAGTTAGTGTGAAGTTATGATGCCAAGTTTTGTTACGTGCATAAGTGTATACTACTGTTATTGTAAAGAAGCTTCTGTCTATTACTGCATTTAATATAATGGATGTTATTGGATGAGTCAAGGTGTTAATCATGGTTATAGTTTATTACTGCATAAATGATTTCACTATGTTTATCATGCAATTCATGACTCTGTAAGATCTAGATCTGAATATGATATGTGGAATGTTATATTAATTATGGATTTGAATGTATTAAGTCTTCATCATGCCAACCTCCTACAACAACAAACCTAAATATGGGCATGGTACCTTTGTGTGCTTCAGTCGAGTGCTCATTCTAGGCTGAGTGATGTGCTAGTGCACCTAAGATTTTACTAGTGAATTCTAGGATGCATCATTGGTTCCATTTCCAGGACATTTTTTAGTTGTTATCAGGATGGTTCATGATGAAGACATACTAGTTTACCTTAGCAAGTGTTGAGGAGTGGATTAAAGATTTGGAAGAAGAATACACATAGAGGTTTAACACTAGATTTGAGTTTGACACACACGCACCTAGGTGGATCAAAATATGTATGATTTATTTTACGAGAGATTCTTCACTATATTTCTGGTAGAAATGTATGAGTGGCTGGTTACTTATGCATCTAAATGGAATTGGAGGTATCACACACTTGTCTAGACGCAAGAATAATTTCATATCCTTTATGATGATGATATAATTTGGACTAGCGCTATGGATACGTGGTTCCATTTTTTTTTTTGAACAACTATATCTTGGCATACTTAATTTCCACATATTCATGCCTAGATGTAGCTGAATTCCAATTTTTACAATATCCCAAGGGAACTTACCTACAAGGCATTCCACTGGTGATCAAAATTCTGATGATAACCTTGAACTTGGAGAACAAACCTATGGTGAACTAAACCCCACCATGCATGGGGGTAGGAGAAGGTTTGGTGAAAGATGGTGGACCTAGTGAAAGAAAGGAAAAGAGAGGAAAGGAAAATTAAGTATAATGAGGTAGGTGAGAGGGAGATAGAGAAGCAGCGGGATGTTGTAGAGAAAATGGAATTGTGAAGAGAGATAGTTCAGGAAGGGTTTAAAGTTCATGCAAAAGACATGGAACCCAAGCATCAGGAACTACCCCCATTTGGGAGAGCATGACATGGAGCCCCCCCTTGGCCACATATAGAAGCACACCAGCAGAGATGACTTGGGCCACTAGTGCACATCCAAATCCATATGAAAACCTTGCCCATACACTTGGTTTTCTAGTATCTAACACAAAACATAGTTAGCAAGCTAATTTAGGCAGTGGGGGAGAAGAAGTGATTCATATAAAAAGAACAATGATGGTAGTGTAAATGGATTCATTTTTATATGGGAGTACCTTATCGGGTGTATCATCCGCATAGAATTCAAGTGTGTAGACTTTTGGACTCTCTTCTGGGAGTAGTAATAGTTCCTAGAATATCGGGGTGTAGTTCAGTACTACTTTTGGGACACAGGGAAGTACATCTTCTAGTATGACTCTAGCTACAGGGTAAGGATCAGGAGGTATAGGTGGCTATAGTTCTATTGGATATAGTGGTTCTAGAGGTAGAGGAAACACAAGAGGTTGTAGATCAGGTGGGAAAGGTCCACACCAACCCCAGAATATTTACATGGAGATGTCTCTTCATCTCCCAGAGTATAGGGTCATAGAAGATGCTACTGAACATGTGCACATGTGTGAAATAATTTGGCGCACAAAAGGAAACATGATTTCTGAGCATAGGGAAATTCAATTTTCTACTACATTACAAGGGAGCACACATAGTTGGTACAATTTTTTTTGACCCTGATCAAATTTGCGTAGACTATGTATCTTTAAAAGATGCTTTCCTTATAGAATTTTGTATCCCAGAGTTTGAGAAGAAGAATATAAGTGCATTCAAGGATATTAAAAAAGGCACTGCTGAAAGTGTTAGAGCGTATGATGCTCATTTCAAAACACTGTTATCCAAGATTTCTTATGATATTCATGTAATCCAGCATTCACAATGGTTCTTTGGGGGCCTAATAACACCTTTTAGAAGGGAGCTATCACATAAGACATACACCAATCCATGCAAAGCACTCAAAGCAGCTTTACGCGTTGAGGTAGTTAGAAGTATAGAAACTGGGGGTGAGCCAATTTTTTGAAGCATAGATCACAACTATGGTGAAGTAGTTGGAGAAACTATCAACAAATTCATCCCATGAGATGCGTATAGGGTTTTGGTGCACAAATTGTGAAGTATAAGGTCAGACAAAGGATAGTTGTCCCCCGCAGATCAGTACGCTCATTGTTGTTGGACTATGAGATATGTCACTTAAACCATGATGCTAGCTACTTCGCATTGTTATAATGTATGATAAGGAAGAACTTCTCTTACTATTGTAAAATTTGTAGGTCCAAAAATCATGATACAGAAGATTGTAGGTTGATTGGTTAGATCCATGATGCCATAGATATTGGTGTGTGGTAGACAGGAGTATCAGATAACTATCAAGGAAAAGGTGAGGATCAGGATCACAATCAAGTGTGATATGATCAGAATGGATGTTTTGAAGGATGTTGTGGCAAAGGTTGAGGGTTTTGAGGAGGATATGGAGACCGAGGCCATGGTCATGGAAGAAGCGAGTTTCCTCATAGAATATGTACATGTGGATCTCCTAACCACTATAGGTGCGAATGTCCTCAGAATATTGCTTGTTCCTTCTATGGAAAGAATCACAGCTATGAGGAATGCCCATACTTGTATAAGCATCTTAGTAAGCAACATAAACAATAAAAAAAAGGCACATGGATGGTCATGATACAATGTGATGTGGAAAATCAGTGGACATCAAATTTGACACCAGAACCTTAGGTATTACCTATAAAGATCACGATCCGCACTGAAGCGGTACGCACCAAATAAGAATTACAACAAAGGTATACCATCACTAAGGAAGAGGTTATACATGCATGGTACCCAGATCCTACCCATCAGAAGGAGGTTTACCAAGAAACCATAAAGGAACTCAGGAATCTTCAGCGTGAAACACAATCTTTAAGGGAGAAATCATAAAAGATGGAGCAAAAGAAATCACCAGAGATGATCTAAACTAATATGGATGACTTGAGAGAAGTGTGAAAATTATTGTGCTAGGAGAATATCATTCCAATAATGGGGAATTTGTTAAATGGAAACACTCCATGCACAAGTACTGAGATTGGATGACATATCCTGCATACAAATCTTCCCCCTCATAGCCTAAATTATGACAAGGAAATAACTCTGAATGCTATTGTGGATGGGTGGCTATTGATTAATATACTGATTGATACAGGTGGGGAAGTTAGTTTTTTTACCTTAGATGCATGGGTACAAATGGGGAGACCTCCATTGCATCCATCCTCTAATGTATTGTTCATGGCTAAATGGACTAAGGCCACTCCCTTCGGAGTTTTAAAAGATGCATCCACTACCATACAAGGAGACAAGTTCACTGAAAATTTTGGGGTTTTAGTGCTAGTAGAGTCAAATAGCTTCCCAAAATCTATTGGGGCATCCTTGGTGCTATGCAAATAATTCCGATCTTTGGTTCAACAAGGGTTATATCAGCTTTGAAAACAAGGAGGAAAAAGTTATTATCCCTTTAACAGATGGAAAAATCTATGCCTTATGTTGAGCCCTTGAGTGAAGAAGACCTGAATAGGATTTATGTATGCGTCATCCGAGATCCAAAGGTGCTTGAGCCCTGTAAAGAAGGAATCCTTCATTTTGAGGATGCATAGTCTATTAGTGATACTACAAGTGTTTCTTGTGATAATTTTTCTCATAACACTTATGAGTTGGTAGGCCAAGAAGTAAAGAGCATATTTCCTAGGGTTAAAAAACTGTGTTATATCAAGAGAATAGGTAACAACTTGATACCTTGTTACACTGGAGGAGACCCTATGGTGTTCCTGCACGCCATGAAAGAACATTGGATAGAATTGCTGGAGAGAAGGAATATGCTAACATATACCCTACGTGGGGCAACAACATGCTGGTGGGTGGCCCACAAAGATAATCTTGTAAGATGGAATGAAATTAGGATTTCTCTTGCCACTAGGTTCTTCAGGAGCAATGCACCTACTCAAATCTGCACTTATCATGGTAATCAACTTGTTTCAACACCATGTTTTGTAGTGTGAGAGACTCTGTACAGAGGGGCAGGAAGCTTTACTAACTTTGCTATGGGTGCACAAGTTTTATTACACTTTACAAGGTTACGCATGTGCTTAGTATGTATATGTAGAATTCCATAGAGAGATTGGAAATTGGTAGGATTTAATCACAGGAATGATCTAGATGTTTGAATTCTTCTCTATTAAGCCTCTGGTTGAAGAAACATTAAAATTCATAAAGTGCTTAACTATGGGAGATAGTGCAAAGGATGAAGAACTCATTTAGAAGTTATTCGATGAAGGAAACTCAGGAGCACATTTTGTAGAAGAAACAAAGGCCTATGCCACACTACTTCAATGCATTTTCCTTGAGAAAGATAAAAGGAAAAATGGTCTACTTAGTGGATAATGAAGAAGTAAAAAATATGGATGTAAACCATTCAATAGGTAGGAGTGAGGTGATGGATAGTGCAGATAAGACCACACATGCCTATCATGAACCTATGAAGACAAATAAAGTTAGTATTGGATCAGAAGTTGAGCATAAGGAGGCCATAATTGGGGAATATTTATTAGACTCTGAAGTGGAAAAAATCATAGAGTTACTACGGGATTATCAAGATTTAGTATCTCGGGGGTACCATGAGGTTAAAGGTGTGCATGAATCGTTAGGGGAGATGAGGATAAATATTAAAGAGGGTGCACACCCAGTTAGAAAGAGACCCTACATGATGAAACCCAACTTGCACGAAAAGGTCAAAAAAGAGATTGACAAAATGTTGAAGTCTAGAATCATCAAGCCCCTAGACAAGTCAAAATGGGTAAGTCCAATGGTGATCAATATCAATAAGAATGGTCAGATTAGGATATGTGTGGACTACAGGGAGCTGAATGCTGCATGTGTGATTGATCCCTTTCTTATTCCATTCACTGAGGAAATACTAGAAGGTGTTCTAGGGTGTGAAATATATTCATTTACAAATGGGTTATCTGGGTATCATCAGGTTAAGATTTCCCAAGAGGATCAGGAAAATACTACTTTTTACAACTGAATGGGGTAGCTTCACCTATACTATGATACCCTTTTGGTCTGAAAAACATGGGTGTTGTATTTTTGTGCACAGTTGTTCAGGCATTTAAATAATTTATTCACAACTTCTTATAGGTTTATTTAGATGATTGGACTGGTCAAATGACCATTGTGACAATCTGCACTTAATGTTTGAAAGATGTAGATAGTTGAGTATCTCTTTGAACATCAAGAAGTGCATATTTTCTATACCATTTGAAAAACTGTTAGGACACATAATCAACAAGGAAGATTTATTTGTCGTTCTAGCTAAGGTTATAGTCATTATTGGCCTAAAAGAGCCTACCAGTCAGAGAGAGGTGCGTGAATTTTTGGGTCATACAAGATATTACAGGAATTTTATTAAAGGATATGCTAAGATTATCACACCCTTATAAGATTTACTCAAAGGAAAAGGGATGTTTTATTGGGGAGAAACGCAATAGTACACATTTGAGGCATTAAAAGAGTGACTTACTACAACACCTATTCTATGCTTTCCCCCATGAGATCAAACGTTTCATGTACATGTGGATTCCTCTGGCACAACCATTAGTGCAATATTGGCTCAGGCTAGGGGAAGGTATTGTAGATCATCCTATATGTTTTTCAAGTAGAAATTTTGACTCATGTAGAATAGAATTACACAGCTATAGAGCACGAAGATTTTTCCATGATCTATGCGTTACATAAATTTAGATAGTACCTGCTAGCTACACCATTTGTATTTTATATAGATCACATGGAATTGAAGTATTTGGTAAACAAGTCCATTTTACATGGACGCATATGAAGATGAGTACTCTTATTTCAAGAATTTGATTTCACAGTTGTGGTAAAACTAGGGAAAAGTAATTTTGGACCAGACCATTGATCCAGAATATGGTTAGGAGAAGAAGCACAGGTAATTGAAGATACCATGCTAGATGCACAATTATATAGGTTACAATGAGCGCCATCGGAATTAGATGATGTTGTTATATTTCTACAGATAGGTATGGCACTAGAAGGAATGAAATCCATAGAGAAGAAACAACTTGCTACACGTGCAACACCCTATATGTTGATTAGCAGTGACCTGTACAAATTAGGTTGGGATGAAGTATTGCACCACTGTATACTAGAGGATGAGCGTACAATTATTATGGAAGAAGCTCATGGTGGTATTTTAGGTGGTTACTATGCATGTGACAACACTATCATGCAAGATTTTACTCACTAGATTATGGAGGGAAACATTGTATAAATATTGTAAGGCATATTGCAAGGCTTGTCATCACTGTCAGAGCCTTGGAAAACTAGGACAATGAGATGAAATGCCTCTAAGACCTATTACTAGTGTAAAACCATTTGAAAATTGGGCTATAGATTATGTTGGTCCTATTTTACTAGTTGTGCATAGGACTGGATCACGCTATATCATAACTTTCACAGATTATCTGACAAGGTGGGCAGAAGCAACACCTACAAAGGATTTTATAACAGCTATAACAGCCAAGTTTCTATGGCAAAATATTATTATGAGGTATGGGATGACCTTTAAGTTTTACTAGTGATAGGGGCAAAAACTTTCTGAATGAGACAATCATAATTTTATTGGATGAATTCATGATTGCACACCATAAGACTACACTATATCATCCTGAGGAAAATGGGAATGCTTAGGATTTTAAAAAGATTTTGAGCCATACATTGACCAAAATTTATGATTTTGGAATAAAGGATTGGGATGGTAAAGTATCTGCAGTTCTTTGGGCATATCACACAACATATAAAAGGTTAAAAAAAGCCACACCATTTCAGTTAGTGTTTGGAGTGGAAGTGATATTCCTATGGAATTCATGTTACCATCTTTACGTATTGTACACACTAGAGGTCTAGCTGATGAGAAAAAATTAGAATAATGGAATGAAAAGTTAATAAAGCTAGATGATCAATGAGAAATAGCAAATTAGAGTAAAAAAAAAAGAAAATGGCTTGATAGGCACATCAGGGATAAAATGTTTAGAATTGGACAGATGGTAATTGTGGGAAGCATCTCAGTGATAAAGTGTAGCTTCTGTTGGATGCTAAACTAGACTGGTATAGGGATGACCCATGGACAGGGGACCTTGTAGCCAATTTTAGCTACCTTTATGGAGCACTTGACTCTGAGTTGCATCATGTCCATCTCCATCTTTTGCACCTGCCTAACAAAATCATCTTTAGCCAAGGATTTTCCACCATCATCTGCATAAAACTATTCTTCATAAACATTTTGGTTAGAAAAAAGAGGGTTATATGCATTTTTGGGATAATGGGGGCATATAAAAATGATTTGGAGGAGGATTTTGAAATTGTGGGGATGGAGGGAAATAGTTCTGTTACTACAAATTAGAATTCCATGGTGGGAAATAATTCATGATTGCACAAATTTAAAAGAGGTATGTGGAATGATGAAAAGAAGAAGAAATTAAAGGAGGAATGAGGGGAGACTGGTCTGCACATGAGATAATGGGTGCATTGAATCAGTGGAGTTGCCAGATGTGCTGAAAAATGCCTTCAAAGGCTAGATCTCAATAATAACACATCAAAATTGTTGAGATGAAGATGTAAAGATCTTCACTCTAGTCCCACTGGGTGTACCAGAAACTGTTGGTTGCTCAAATGTGTACCCACGTCTTGGATCAAAAGGGCCAAGGTGTTTGAGACCATAATGGAATTTCTCCCAAGTTATGGGACCTTGTGAGCTTAGGACGGATCTTCAAAGAATTCTGATTCCTCTACCTATCTCTAACACTGCTGCTGCTCCTAATGCTGAAAGAAAATCCTAGACTAAACATGCCAAGGGGACTAGGGATAAAAGGATGTGCAGAAAGGTGGGATATCCTAAGATAAGGAAGGTGATAGCGCCAGAAGGAAAGGGTCAATCTCTCTCCAGGAGTAGTAACATAAATAGAGTAGGTGCGGGAGAAAAAAGTAGATAGCACAAGCCATAGATCTACACATGAGCTCATTATTTTGGTGTGTGTAACACATGAATGTGGGGAATGCAAGCATAGGAGTACGTATAACATGCTAAAAAATTCAAATAGAGAGGCAAGATGTAATAAAAAATGAGAAAGGGAAGACAATAGTTCCACAAAACAAAATTTTATTACTGAAGGGACACATAGTCATTTACTTTCATGAAATGAGGAAAGAATACATTGAAAAGACCATGCCAAGGTATGAGACCCATGGGAAGTTAGCCACCATTTTTGCATGGTTCTGTTATAACAAGGAGAGATCATTTTTACAAAGCAGAACTTTGCTATTTATAGAAGTAGGAGAGAAGAGAAGGAGAAAGGGAGGGAAACTCAGAATCAAATCTTAAACCACCAACAACTAGCAATAAATTCATGCAAATCCATCTGCAAGGCTATAAAATGTTCTTCCCCATGTCTGTTTGGTGTGTGGAAGAATGAAGAAGGAAAGATCTAATGAAATATGGTGGTTGAGGTCGATTATATGTGTGCATTGATGAGCCGGGAGATGTTTCCCTGATTTTTGCCTAATAAATCCCACCTATATTTTAATTTGAAAAGTCCAACATGTAGCTTGTGTCAGCAGTTCTTTAACAAGTCTAGGCATGTGTCGATATGAGCTCTGTACCAAAAGATACGGCTATTAGAAGGTGTCAGATCCATCGGATCACAAAAAAAACATGGCGTGCGTGGATTGACTAAAGGAAACGACCAACTATTCATTTATTTTGTCTTTTCTGTCATGTGTCATGCACTGGTTGGTTGTCTAGATTCAATGCCCCATTGGCACACTCTAATAGGTTACATGTAGCACACTCAAGTTTGAAAGAAGATGACATGGCACAATGATTGGCACAAGAGAATGTGCAAGGGTGTGCGTATAAGAAAGAGGCTCAGGGGGAAAGCAAAAAGAGGTGAATGAAAGTGCAAGTTATGCCAAAAAAGGTCACCCATGCTTTGGGCCTCATGCTCACTAAACCTTTTGGAAGATGCTACTCCATGGAAACCAAACAGGTACCATTGATTAGTCAGATCAAGGATGCGCAGTTCACATTCGTAACATTTCCTGAGAAAAGGATAAAAATAACTATTTTCATAGCTGATATTCTAGTAGCATACGGGATATTGCTAGGGAGGAGCTTCTGTAAAGAAGTTGGTGGGGAAATTCATATGGACTGGTCCAAAGCTAGAATTTATGTCAAAGGGGTAATGCAGACGTTGGAACCAGAATCACAAAAGAAATATCTAGTCACCAACTCTGATGACCCCAAAGCTTAGATTATTTTTGAATCATCAAGGATGGGAAACTATTTCTTGTCAATCGACTCAGATAGGATGAACATTCTCGTTTAAAAAGTGGATCTCAATAAAGTGTGGACATTACAGTTTGATGGAAGTTGTGCAACAAGTGGATGCGGTGCTGGGGCTGTTCTAGTATCTCCTGAGGAGGAGATTTTCCCTTTTTCTTTCAAGTTGTAGTTCTTCAATATGAATAATACTGTCGAGTATGAATCCTTGTTATTTGGCATGCAATCTACAAAAGAGAAATGAATCAAGAATCTAAAATTACAAGGAGATGCTAAGCTAATTGTCAATCAGGTGAAAGTGATATATCAAGTAAAGAATGATCGAATTAGACACTACCGCAATGCAGTATGGGATAACATCGAAGAGTTTTATGCTTTCTCAATTAAAGAAGTTCCACAAGATCAAAATGATATGGCCGATTTCATTGGCCCATCTCAACCTCTCTCATGCTTCCTCACCTAGGGTTAAAAATGGATACATATACCATTGAAGTGGTTTTTCACCCAAGTGTGCTAGATAATTCACAACACTTGGCAAGTGTTCAATGATGAAAACCCACTTATCACACTTTTTAGAGAAAGCTTAAAATTTAGAAGAACATCATTTCGATGGATCAACTTGTATGTTTCATGAGTCTCTCACTGGTCAAGTAGATGAATCTAAAAAAGAAATAGTGATACAGCTTAAAGGAAACAAGATTCCGAAAGGTTTGGTTTCCTTAGAATAATTATTTGATAATTATGACTGTTTGGTCAAGAAAAAGTGACAAGGTGATCCTAGCTCATCTCTACAGACTGAATCCGTCAATCTGGGAACTCCAGAACATCCTCATTCCGTAAACATTGGGAAGTGTTGTACACCCAAGGAAAAGTGAAAATTCGTTAAGTTGCTGGAAAAGTACATGGATGTGTTAGCATGGTCTTTATGCTGATCTAAAGTCTTTCAAACCAAAGGACATTCAGTACGAAATTCCACTCAAGGATGATGTCAAGCCTTTTCATCAAAAGACAAAGGCACTATAACCCCAAAATTTCAAGTACCATCCAGGCTAAAATTTAGAAGATGCCGGATACAAGAATTATCTTCCCAATTCATCATAGTACCTGGGTTATGAATATTATGCCTGTATAGAAGAAGAATGGTGAGATACACATATGCGTGGACTTTTCGCAACTTGAACCATTCATCCTTAAAGGATAAATATCCATTGCTAATAATGGATCAAGTGCTATACGTAGTAACTGGTTTAAAAATGTTGTCCATGCTTGATGGTTTTTCAAGTTACAATCAAATTCAAGTCACACCTGAAGATTAGTTTAAGACAGAATTCACCACCCCTTGGTGTACTTTCACCTACAACATAATGCCATTTAGATTTGATCAACGCTAGTGCTACCTTCCAACAAGCAATGGACTTTCCATTCAAAGGTATGATGGGAAAGGTCATTTTAGTTTACCTTGATGACCTGACCGTGTTCTCCAAGACATGAAGTGATCACTATGATTATTTAGAGTGAGTCTTGATGAGATGCCAAGAGCATGGGATTTTTCTAAATCCCAAGAAGTTAGTTTTTGGGGTCACAAAAGGAAATTTGCTAGGACATGTCATCAGCAAGAAGGGAACTAATAGATATGTCAAAAGATTCAAGGCTACTCAGAGCCTTACTTTGCCTACAAGAAATACTGGTGTTCACTCTTTCTTTGTAAAGGTAAATTTTCTTATACTCTTCGATCCTGATTTTGCAGAGAAGACTTATCATATATATAATATGATGAAAGGGTCCCAAACATTCTAATAGAGTGACGAAGGTAGGACATCATTCAAAGACATAAAAGCCTCCATCGCTTATGCTCTGGTTTTGGTATCCCTTGACTTCAACAAAGACTTAATCATATACAGTTATGCATCTGCACATACTATATCAGCTATCTTAATGCAAAAGAACTCTGAGTATATAGAATCCCCGATTTCTTTCATGTAACATCTTGATCTTGGCAGTTACTACGATAACTTCTTTTTGTGATGTTGTAACTGTGGAAATGAAAATTGTCATGTGAAGGTGTATTCCTTTAATCTTGAAAGTCATGTTTGCAATGAGTAAGTATTACTGTTCTAAAACCCTTGCATACTGTAACTCTATTTACTTGGGACTGAGGTCGTTATAACTTGTGTTTGCAAATTTGTGAACCTATGTAGAATTGATTTTGTACTTGACGAACTCATAATTATGTGACAGCACACCTTGAATCAATTCCATTGATCCAAGGTATGCTTCAACCTTCTTTATTATCGTCTTGTCTGTAGACTTTCCAATTAAATAACTTCTGGAACCGAGCTAGATATTGTGGTAAATTTTAAAGAACCTGGTTACATGTATACTTAATTAGCATCATGTTGCCAACAGTAAGGTTTGACTTCCTGGATACATATGAGTTGTAACATTGGAAAGTGTAAGATAGGAAGAAGGGTTGACACCAGGATATTAAGGCATATATTTGGCCTTGGACGGAATGTCCTGCACTATATTAGTTTTAAGCCTAAGGCAACAAAATCTACTAGGAACCTGTTGTGGAATGGATAAAGGTTATGTGTTAACCTATGAAATAATATTATATCCTACATGGAATTTAATTTTTTAAAAGGTAAAAAATTGTAAACTAACCTAAGGTGGATCCTAAGGACCTACGACCTAGAAGGAAACCTAATTATTTAAATTGTGGCCTAAACTATTGCTAGTCCTAAAAGGGACCTATGGATACACGTCAAGTGGGAGGATAAGGGGGAAGGTTTAAACTTAAATGAAGGAATTTAATTGTAGTCCTTGTAGTTTTAAATGCCAAGTTTGGTGGGAGCAAAGAAGTTAGAGGCTTTTAACTAACAATACAACTAAATTTGAAATTACATGCAAATTTATAAGAAAGAACTCACCAAGTCTGAGTCAGTAGTGGCATGGAGGAAGAGGAAGAAAATGCATTCAATGCATTTATTGGCCTTGGTTCTAGCAACTAGCTACCTAGGAAAGAGGAAAGAGGATTTTTTGTGAGCTATTGTTTTTCATTTGGGTTTCGGGTTTTCTCTCTCTTTGCATTTTGTTGCTCTTTCAAGCCTGCAAGTTTGTTTTCCAGCCATTGTTGTTTCAACTGCCTCCGAGTGGTTTCTGGGCTTGTGTAAACATGTAGAAGTAGTTGAGAGAACTGGTGAATAATGTTGTTTGGAGGGAAGAAACTCTGTAGGAGCTCGGTTGTGACCTTCCACGAGCTAACAAGAAATTATACATGCATTTTAGGCTCTTTTCTTTAAACAATTTTTCTCTCTATTAAGCATCTTCATTAAAAGAACTCTACTCTTATAAATGTGTGTTCTTGTGAAAATATGTTGATATGTTTAGATGTGATCTTTTTCTTGAGTTGTCATTGGAAAACAAATGCAATTTGGGTATTTTCTTGATTCATACTTGAGTAAATGGGTGATCTTTGTTGAAATAGTAACTGAACATGGATTTTGTCTCTGCTGTTTTGATTGCGAAAGTGATGGGTATACAGGTTTTGTTGTCTTTTGTGGGCTGAAACTTTCTGAAAGTGACAGTGATGTGTTTACTATTTTTAGAGTTTTGTGTGTGCTCAAAGGATATGGAACCTGTGTGAATGCTTTGACAGGAATTTTTACACGAATTATTCTTCCTTGTTGTATTATAGTGTATGGTGATGTGAATTCTTGTAGGAACAATAGATTTATAATATCGTCTTTACATTTTCCTAATCTAAAATGATACAATGTTCCTCATATTTTTTTTTGGTACCCATGAATGATTGTTGGGAAATAAATTCTTATCTAACCTGGAACAGAGTAACCTAGTTATCTAATGGATTGGGTAGAGCATAAAGTTTTTATTTCTTCTTTGAACTCAATGATGAATATATACATAATTTGTGGATTTAAACTTCTTCATTGTTTTCATTGAAACTAAACCTGAGTAGATTCCTTACTCCTGTGATTGAAAAATGATTTCTTTATTTATTACAGTGAAATTGGGATCTTGTTGCTTTGTTGTATACTCTTACTCATTTTATACCTAGGATAGATGTGTCTGTTTTCAGTGAAAATAACTAATGGAAATGGTGGCAATTGGAGGTTTAGTTATTATTGATACTTGCGGTTCAGTTATATAATGAATTCATTGAGTATATTTTATTTTGACAGCTAGTAAGTTATTATGATTGACTCAGTTTTGTGTGGATGAGATATACATTAGTGTTAACTTGGATTACATATCACTGCTTTAGGTCTCAGCTATGTTTGGAAAAGAAGTAATGGGAATTTCTATTTCATTTGGATTATCGATTTATAAATTAATTTTTCCTGACTGTTATCTCTAGTTGATATCCTTCCCTGCATAGGGTTGACCAGTTCGGTCGAGGTAACTGAAAGAGATTACAGAATAAGTTCACTGAGAAAAATATACTTCTTTTCTTGTTTCCTTTTCTTTTGATATTGGAACAACTGGTGAATTCCTTCGGGTGTAAGTAATTACAAATTACCTACTATTTTCTCTCTCTGAATTGGATGAGTACTATGTTGTTGGTTGAATTCTGAAAGGTGACATAGGTTGTTGTCATGGCGTATGATTACCTTTCTCTTCTGCATTTGTATTGGTTAAAGTCAAGTGAGTAGTAAAATATGAAGGAGTTCTGTTTAATTTTATAGTCAACTCATTATATGAATCCCATTTTAATGATGGAGTGGAATTGATAGTGATTGCATTCGAATAGTAATATCTATATTTTAGTTCTTACAAATGCTTCTAATCTGAGATTATTTAGAGAAAATATTCTTTGTAATATTTGTCTAAATCTAGAATGAACTCCTTTCATTTTTGAAGGAAATAGTTAAGGAAATGGTGATATATCATTGCGTGTTTACTATAATTATTTTGAGGAGTTATTAGTTAATAGAATTGTTTGATTTTGATGCTATTTATTAAGACTTGGATGTTTAAATGGTTTATCCTTATCGGTACTTAACTCTTACGTGATGTCCATATCTATTATGGGACATTTCATAAAAGAAGAGTTATTTTATTGAGACAGTTAGTCAAGAGCACCTCATTTTAATGATAAGTGCTTAACATGTTCAATTCGATGAACTGACCCGTGCTAGTAAATTTTGCAGATGGATTCCATGAGTAATAATGAAGACATGTTGTTTTATGATGCTTCTTCTGATTAACTAAAGGATGGATCTTTCTGATATTTTTATTATTCTTCTCGAAGGAAATGGAAAAAGGAAAAGTTGTAATCTTCTTTATTTTTGAGTTATCAATGTTGATTAGCATGAATGAAGTCCGGCTGTTTGGACTTGTAAAATGTGTAAATTTTACCTTGAGGAATGAGAGAAGGGAGTGGAGTGTTATTTTAAATGTTCTACCATTATTGAATTGTTGAAATATAATCGAGAACATATTCTTATTCATTGAATTTGTACTTATTCAAATGATGGTTGTTTGATTTAAAAGGACATAACGTCTATTCTTCACTTGAATACAACTTTTAAGTTGGAATGTGCAATTGCTTAATACTTAGATCAATATGGGATTTTAAATTGACATTAGTAAAAGAGTAAGATATATATGAACTCTTGTATAAATGAAATACGGAATTGGATTCTAAACTAATGAATACTAAGGAAGGGACAAGCGAATTCTGTATTAAGATGTTGTTAATACTCCTTGGAGTGTCTTACCCAAAGGATATTTGAAAGGAGGAATCATATCCCCTCTTAACAAACCTTAAGCTAAAGTAAGGTAATTGTAAATAAATGAGTACATTAATTTGGGAAATAGACCTCATTTAAATGATGTCTAAAGAAATGGAAACCTGAATTTAAAATTAGTTGCAAATAAACTTGATTAAGCTTAGTAAGTTAATCTTACTTCGTTAAGTTATAGTGGACTGTAAGTCTGAAGCTTTAATTGATGAACTAAGAAAGGAATATGCAATCCTTTGGAGGAGGAGTGAATGTATATTAAGCTACAAGAAAATTCAAGTCATTCCTAGCTATGCAACTATAATGAACTATGAGGTTAGAGGATCAACAAGGTTACTGAAACTTATTCTTAAAAATATTAAAGATAAGAATCTAATCAAACTTTTAGCTAGATGCGTAACCCTAGATGGGAGGATTCTGTAGGATGTTGGCACACACCAGCTAAAATAAGGTGTCTTCATGATGACACAATGTTGTAGCTAACATGTTGCAACACCCTTCTGAATCGAATCATCAAGGTTTACATAAGCTTGGACTTGGCCTCAGTTTTACTTTGGACCAAGTTAGGAATGTGACCTTGTATACAGAGTGACTTGTGAAGACTAAAGGTAACTAGACACACGCAGTCGACTAGGGTCGATGAGGTATGTCTGCGTACCTTTAATCATCACGAGTGTCTTTCTATATTCTTTCATATTGCTATCTTGGGTTAAAGTTCCACCTTGGACAAGAGGACTGACAGAAGTCAGAAAAGACCATTCTAGGTAACAGATGAAGTGGGGTGAAGGATGTATTCCAATTGACGAGTATGCCATCTAGGAATATGATCATGCTAAGCATGTGAAAAACTTTGGCCAAAGTATCGCAAGCTGCTGGTTGTGTTGTCCTAAATCACCTAGTTTAAGAAGCAGGATTTCAGATGAATATCGGTAACAAATATTCAGATAGGCCTCTTAAATGGAGCACTTCAATAACTGAAAAGGTAAAGAGAACCAAGTATACTTAGTATATAATGCATGGATTAACATGAAGGATCAGTAAGTAGCCGAGTCATGAAATGAGAGATCGATGAAACTCCGAGCCATGAAATGGGAGATTAGTAGTTCTTCGAGTCATTACAACAGTATATGGTTATCTATTATATGATTGAATGCCATGGAATGTGTGTTCCATATTATGAATATGTGAACAGAGAACATTGGTTTTAAAAGCATTGTGTGTTCTAAATTATGTCATTTAGAACAGAGAACAATTATTAAAACTTGAGCATGTGTTCTGAATTACGTAATTTAGAGAAGAGAACGTTATCAAAAAGAAATATAAATAAATAAATTTTCCCTTGTTCTAATGTCTTAAAATGGGAATGTTACATTTCATGAGTTCTCCTCTTAAGCCACATGAACTAAATATGTCACAATTGGAGAATTATGCCTTTACAATGGTAAAAATAGTCAAAAATTTCTGCAACTACATTCTGAATTCTCACACAGTAGTACTGGTTTCAGACACAGTTGTTAAGTCTATCCTAACTCAACAGGAGTTAGGGAGCTTATGAGGGAATTGGATCACAAAGGTCCAAGAATAGGATCTAGACATTAGAACAACCAAGTTGGTAAGAGGTAAAGGCCTGTGTTAGCTAATGGCTGAAAATAAAGACTCAGAGGTACCTGAAGAGAAAGTTGACCACATTGATGGAGAACAAAATGAATAGGAGAAAGTGTATTCTTTACCCATGGTTCTATTTGTCACAACCAACGATGAATGGTATTCTAGACATCACATTCTTTCTCACCTATGGTGAGTGCCCAACTCACCTAACCACTAAGGAAAAGAAAATGGTAAAGCTCAGAGCTGCAAGATATGTCATATGGGATGATGGATTGTACAAGCATGGAATTGACGACATTTTTCTATGATGTGTTGACAAGCCGCAGTAGATAATATTGTTAAAGATTTTTCATGACTCAGCCTATGGTGGTCACTTCTCCTCATCAATGATGGCACATAAAATCATCCAGAACAGGTACTACTGGCCAACGCTATTTGAAGATGCTGCCACCTAGGTAGCAAAATGTGAACTTTACCAACAGTTCATTGGCAAACCAAAGTTGGCTGCATTTCCCCTCAGGCCCGTCATTATTGACAAACCATTCAGGAAATGGGGAATTGATTTCATTGGAGCACTCAATCCTCAATCAAGTGTTGGACATATTTACATCCTAACAACAATGGATTACTTCACGAAATGGGTGGAGGCCATTCCTGTCAAGCATGCCACTTCTGAAGTTGTTTGCAACTTCATCAAAGAGATTATTATTGTGAGATTTGGAATTCCACATAAAATCATTGGTGATAACACTTCCAACTTATCTTCACAGGAAGTTATTGGTTTTTGTTATTGATACAGAATAACCTTGGCTCATGCTTCTGATTATTATCCCCAAGGAAATGGTTAGGTAGAATCTGGTAACAAGAACCTGGTGACTATCACACAGAAGCTAGTTGATGAAAACCAGTGATCCTAGCACAAGTCATTATACGATGCTTTATGGGTGGATTGTATCACTCCAAATAGGTCTCTTGGCATGTCACCTTTATAGGTGTTGTATGGGATCGATGCTGAAATCCCTATTTCCATACAACTTCCTGTTCTGTGCTTGGCTCGAGCAATTAAAGATGAAACTTTTCAAAATTATCTTGAAAAAAGGATTATGTACCTGAAGGAACTTGAAGAAAAGTGAGTGAAGGTGGTCAAAAAGATCACTAAACATCAGAATCAAGTTAAGAGGTTGTTCAACAAGAAAGCTAAGCAGAGAGATTTCCAAGTAGGAGATCTTGTTATCCTGTGGGACAAACGAAGAGAACCGAAAGGTATACATGGGAAGTTTGACTCTCTTTAGAGAGTGCCATAAAAGATCAAGTAGCTCAATGGAGAGAATAGTTTCTATCTCTCATATCTGGACAAAACTGAGCTCTCACTTCCCTATAGCAGGCAACACCTGAATATTTTTAGGAAGTAGAGAATGCTGTCTTCTTTGTAAAGTTTTCTTTCCTTGTGTGTTTACTTTTGTTGTGTGCTCCATTCCTTCCCTTTTTGGTCACCCTTGTTTTTGACTCTCTGTAACCCAATGGATAGGCACGTAGAAATATAGGATTCTCTACCCTTGAGTTTCACTCAAATATAGTCCCAGAAAGAGCTAGTTGTTATCCTGCGAAATTGACAAGGGCAATTTTCAGGTAATCATACCAAAAATTCTATTTTGGTCCCCTGAAGAAGTCTGATAATATTAAAATGGCCTAAAACTCCCTTTTGAAAATCAAGTTTTTTAGAACTTAGCCATTTTCAGCTTCTTTTACTCGGCACAGAAAATTGTGTGTCAACACTCTTAAAAACACACCTTTTTGAACTAGGTGCAAGAATTATTGTGTCGACATACCCAAAATTGTGCCACCTTAAAAATCCTTTGGCACACTCATTGTTGTGTCAACATCAATGAAGTTGCGCCCCTTTGGCACTAAAATTATCCTGTTAACATCATAAAATGTGCACTTAGGCACTGGAAGATTTGTGTCGACATCCATAAGGTTGCACTAAGGCACACTTTTTTTCATGTTGAAACTCTTAAAGGTGCACCAAAGGAAGTTGGTGAAATAATAAATGCAAATTTTCCTATAAATAGGCACCTGACACCTGTCATTTTCACGATTTAAAAATTGTAAAAAGTGTTTTCTTTGCACTTGTTAGCCATCCTTGTCATCCCTGCGTGCCATTTTTTGAGCTTATGGACCCCAACATCATCCTTCATCTTTTATAAATATGGGTAAGTGGCTTCTGCCATCCTTTTTGTTATGGTTTCTTTTTTTTTTGTGTTAGGTTTTAGGGTTGTTAAAAGGATAAAATCTAAAAGAGGAACCTAACAATCTATAACTAGCTAAAACCCTTTTACCTCTCCTTCTAAATTTACAAATTTGGAAGGCCCCTGCCTCTGAAGAAACTAAAAAATCATCTTTTCCTACCTGTTACCTTGCTAAAACAAACCCTCTCTTTACCATCTGAGGTATCCAAAAAAGAGAGAAAGAGAAAGAAAGAAAATAATCTAAGTTGTTAAACTAAATAAAAGCATGTCGAACTGTCCTTCCCTACAACATCTACCAAAATTACACCTTGGTGCACTTTACCTTCTTACAGCATAACCTAAACCCGCACCCAATATAAAGAGCACTTAGCAGTTTTTCCTAAGGTGCAGGTGCCACATGTGTAACATCAACATTGGATGTTGTTTACTACAAATTTGTGCCACACGTTCTTCCTTTGCCGTGCTATATCTTCTTGCAACATCTCTCAAAGTTACACCTTGGCGCAATCTAAACCCATGCAAAAAAACTCCTTTAACACCCAATCAAAGTAGTTTTTCCTTGAGGCACAGGCGCATTTCCTTTAACATCAACATGACATGTTGCATGTTGTAAACCCACACCCTGCACTTTACCCTTACCGCAACTTTTCTCAAGTCAACACCAAACATAGTTTTCCTCATGTTGACACTTTCCTAAATGTGCTTTACCCTTTGGCACCCAATAATTCATGTCAACACCTTAGAAAGTGCACCCAGTAATAAAAGGCCTCTACAGCATGCTGTAAACCTACACCTTGCGCCCTAAGCCTTATAATTGCTTATTCCTCATTCTGAAAGCTTTAATTATGAATAACATGACAGTTGACATGGCTCTTTTGTGCTAGACCTCCTTGATTCTTATTGCAGAACAACAACAACCATCCTTGAACTCACACATGTCTTGGTCAAGAAAAAAACCAACAAAGTCTAAAGCTAAAGCAAAGCAGTCGGAACAAGAGATGAAGTACAAATATCAAAAATTCAGGTAGCCTAAATCATATGTAGAGAGCAACCTCAACATCAGAGACTTTGAGCTAGGGCATATTGACATGGATAATTTCTGGGTGAGGACCAATCAGGCAAGCAGTGGGCAGTGGATTGCACTTTGTAGCTAGGCTGCCAGTAAGTGCTGTAAACAATGAATTTATTATGTTGGTTGCTTGGTGTTACAACAAGGACACTAGATGTGTCAAGGAAAAAGAAAACAATATGATCATCAACCTCATAGCTCATCACTTTGAGCTAACCCTGGGCATTCCTCATCACAGGCAATATGTAGAGATAAGTCTCGAAGATTGCAAGAAAGCATGGGATGATAATGAAGATAAATGTATGCTAATGATGAACGAGCTTTACCTCAAGAACAAGAAGCTAGTGAGTAGATGGCCACATACCATCCATCATAGTGACTTCAAAGAGGAATTGAGTGATACGATCACATTCCTAAATAGAGTATTTGGGCTCCCTAATGCCCATTATTTCCACAAATGGATGCTGAGGTATTTGGAAACCATGAGCAAGAATGTGCTTGATCAGCATTTTGGCTGGGGTGAAATCATCAACAACACCATCTCTCAGCAACTTCAACAAGTTCTAACAACTAGGAAGTTCTACATGAATTCCTACATTGTATACACTACTACATCAACAAGATATTTCGTGGGGTTAGCTCGTAATGGGGTATGGCCGCAGGTCAAAATATATGAATTCTACCTAGAGCTCAAGCTCAAGGCCAACATCCCCTAGTTCTCAAAATTTAATGATGTCTTCTTCTATGAGGTAATCTGCTTGTTGAAGCTGAACATGAGACACAGTCGGAGTAGCCTGAGTGTGATTTCTGCCATGAAGAAATGGGGAGCATTGTTCACACAATTCCCCACATTCACATATCTCAGAGCTATGAATTTCAAGGGTGAACCAACAAAGCTGATCCTCTTGGAGTTATCAAGGCAACTAATCACATGCCATGAGAGGTGCATGAAGAGAAATAAAGGAGGAACTCCATTCCCCTTTACAGTTGGCCGATACACCCGCACCATGCTTGCCAAAGCATAGGATATGTATGTTGAGCTTGAGTTACAAAATTTTAAGAACAAATTCCCAACAAGGATGACCTTTGACTACTGAAGTTTCCTCCCAAAGGTAAAAATTGATCTCATTCATGTTCCTGAGATCAAGGAAATTTGGATTGACCTGACCCATGAGATGGATATCATGAAAAAGGATCACTCCCGGCTGGCTTTGGAGGAGATTTTCCACTATGGCATTACTATTGTCCCAAATGGATTCCAAGAGACTAATCAAGAAATTGATCAAGTTTACCTTGACATAGAGGTTGATAGAGCCAAAGTTCCTAAGACCATTTAGGAAAGGATTAAGCCCTTGTTATAGTGCACCAAGCATTGGTGTAAACAGAATGGTCTCACCTACCTCGGAGTAGATTTCACTACTTCTCCTTTAGGTAGAGCACCTCCTAGACCGGCCCAAGTGCCAAAAGGAAAAGGAAAGGACAAGGAGGGAGAATCAAGAAAACAAGAAGAAGCTCCTCAAAGCCCTCCTACTACTTCTGAGAAACAAGTGGTTGACCTAGTGTCTCTAAGTAAAGAAGAAGAAACAACAAAAGTTTCAACAGATACATCCACCCAAGATTTTATCACGGCTACAACTACTGAGGTACCCACCATTACTTCTTCCACTCCTTCTCCTCCCCCTATCATTGAAGCATCTATTCCTATGGATGTGTCTTGTTGTCTCCCTTCTTTGCTTCCATCTCCCACCTCTTCCATCTTCTCCTCTCTCGTGGATCTATCACCTGGTATTCCCTCCATCTAATTACAAATCCCTTCCATTTCCATGTCCTTTTCTTCTCCTGTAGTAACTCTAGGCTCCACAAGTTGTAGTGCATTGGACTCCTTGTCGATGCCACCACCAAGTGTTTCAACGTTCTTCCCTGAGGCCTCTTCAATTTCTTCCCCTTTCACCCCCGTTTCTTCTTCTATTCCCTCTACTCCCTCTCCCATAAGTCCTAGCTAGATTTCTAACCATCTGGGTCAGCATAAGAGAAAGGTTCCCATCACACCCATGGACTTCTCCGTCATTCCAAAGAAGGGAACCAAGAATCAGAAAGTGATAACTCACTTTTCAAAAACAACTTTAGGGGAGAGAGTTATGGAGATTGCTTATCCATATCCCACCAAATAAAAGAAGGATCTATCTCCCATAGAATTCATAGTGACTCAAGTCACCATGGGAACCTCAACTAAAAGCCTACAAGGAGAGGCCTTATCTACAGTAGATGCTCTTTACAAGAAGATTCAAGAAGCAAAAAGGAGAAGAGAATACTCAAGGAATAAAACAAACATCTCCTCCAAGCATTGCAGAGAATGGGCAACGTTCCTCCTGTGATTGCCACCAAACCCATTGAAGTTCTCAGTTAGGATAAAATAAATGAATATGATAAGATTGGTGAATAAGGTGCAGTAGTATCCTCCTAGATTGAGTGAATCCTCAGAGATAGAGAGGAAATGATTAGGAAATTCATAGTGCTCTACTAGGATATAGATCAAGCAAATAAGGAGCTACAAGCAGTAGCAGGTTCCCTCTCTGAGGAGTTGGATAACGCCAGGTTGCAACATGAAACATTTCAAGCAATGGCTAACTACTCTGCTGATGACCTACTAAAGGTCGATGTCATCGATCACACATGGGCACATAATAAAGCTCTTGTTGCATTAGATTACCGGGTTGATCAGATGCAATATATCTTGAAGAGGATTGATAAAATCAAAGATGAAGCCCTAGATGCACAATACAATATGGAGTAAACAGTTACAAAATGTCTCCAGGGATGCTTAGTTTAACATTCACCTTGAGGGAAGCAGATGATACATTCTAGCACTTCAAGGCTATAGTCACTCAAGGTTTGGAACTAGAGGTCACTTTCGACCGAGAGTCAATCAATAACCTCTTTGCCTGTCGTGATTTCATTGGCTTCTTAATCGATGCATGCGAAGAGTTTGCAGGGTTACCTAACAAGCTAAAGAATGAAAAAGAAACTTGTGAAGTCATTGGAGACCATTTCAAAGGTCCAGATCATGATCAACTTCAAGAAATGATTAGCAAGTTTATGGAATACCAAGTGCAATGTCACATCGCCTCTCCTGATGAGAAGCAAGACACCAAGTTTGAGCAAAGAGATGATGAGGAGTAGTTTCTCCTCTTGTGTATGCTTTGATCTTTTTTGTAAAAATATTTAAAAAGTATGTTGGCATTTATGATGACATCATCCATGTTGCACCATGGGATGTTGCCATCCAAAACTTGCCCAAAGTCAACTCTTGACATTTTAGATATTTTGTAAATATCTTGTAAGATATTTTGTAAATAGTGGTTGGTTTCCTTTTGTCTTCTTTCCTCCTCTTCTTCTATAAATATTGGAATACTTGTTATATTCCAGGTGGAAATTTTTTGTATAAAAAAGAAGTGAGGAGAGAAAGAATTTGTACTTTCTTGTAACAAAAGAAATACTAATACATATATTCTAACTTTGTGCTCTATATGTGTGTTATTTGCATCAGATCTTTCTTAAGTTAGATCTATGTTTTTATTTTGTTGTCATTTGTTCATCAGTATTGCTTTATTTTTTTATGCAAGTAAGTTTGGCTCTGTTTACGACTAGCCCAAAGCATAAACCTTCTGACCTTTCTATCTTGGAATTCATTTCTTTTCTCCCTTCAGATCTATCCTTCCTCTGTTCCCTCTCTCCTCCCTTTCTATTTGTTGTTAGAACTACCTCTATTGGGATGATATCCCAAACCCCCTAAAGTTAGAATAGTGTATATTTGCATAGATTCCTACTTGATAGATTAGCAATAAACCAGTTTCACTTTGCTGTCTCAAAGAGGGGCTATGCCCTACACACTATTGGCCTGTTTCCCCGTGACCTGCCTAACCATCATTATTGAAAAACCAACAACAGGATAAGAGAATACCATCAAATCCACGCTTATATAGGATTCCACCCATGATGACGTAATGAGAGACCCTTTTAAGAAAGGCACGTTGTCCATTATGAGTGAGGTCGGGAGGTAAGATGCAGAGAGAAAGATAGTCTGAGTATTGTTTATACCAAAGGTCACTTCTGTCAGAAGTAGTGGTTTCGCTAGAGTAAAATTCATGAGGTAAATAAGAGGATGATTGGAGTCTTTGTACAGTGACAAATATCTTAGAGTTGGCAGGAAAAGCGGGTATATGAGAAGCCAAGGAGGCCATGGTATCTACAAATTTATTGGTAGAACAGGGGATAGTTTGAAGGGCATAATGGTTGAATGTGGTCAAAAGTATGTCCACATGTTTTTTATACTTTTTAAGTATCTCATTACGACATTGGTATATACCATTGACTTGGTTTATGACCAATTGAGAATCACCAAAGATGTTGATTTACTTGACATCTAAGGCATATTAACCTAGAGACCCAATACGAGTGCTTTGTATTTAGCAATATTGTTTGTAAAATCAAAATCGAGTTTGAAAGAAAAAGGCATGGGCTCACCATTAAGTGGGATGAGGATAACACTAGCCCCACCCCCATGCTAACACTTGGAACCATCAAAGAAAAGTGTCATTTGGTAAGAAGGTTCGTCCAAGGAAAGGGTAACAATAGAATCATCTAGAAAGTAAAATTTAGAGGGTGGGTCCCTGGAAATAGGTGCCTCATCCAATTGGTCAGCGATAGTCTAGCCCTTAATGGAATTTTGATGGGTGAATTCAAGGTCGAGGTTGGCCAGAAGCATAAGATAGTGTGTAGCTCGTTGATTTTGGAAAGGTTAGGCATACATGAAATGTAAGGGGTCGGTGTTGGTCACAACATAGGTTTTTTGGTTAAGTAGATAATGATGGAGTTTGGTGGAAACAAAAACTAAGGATAAGAAAAGTTTTTCGGCATGGGTGTATTGGGTTTCATAGTCCAAAAGAGTATGACTTATGTAATAAACCACCTGCTCCCTGTGTGTAACATTCCCAATTTTAAGACTTTAAAAATAAGAGATTTTTTTTTTGCATGAATAATGTTCTCTGTTCTAAATACATAATTTAGAACACACATTTCATAACAACCATTCATATAAAAGATAACGATATGTAGCTGTAATGACTCAGTGAGAAACCAATCTATTCATTCCATGACTCGGTAACTACCGATCTATTCATGTGTAACATTGAGTTTTGAGTATTCTTATGAATACTTCATGTACTTGGTTCTATTACCCTATTTTGGGTTCCGAGTGATCTATCTAAGGAACCTAACTGAATATTTTTTACCAATATTCATCGGCATCATGATCCTTAGACTAGGTGACATAGGACAATGCAATCATCATCTTGCGATACTTTGGCCAAAGATTTCTAACATACTGTTCATATTACTTATTCCTTGATGATATACTCCTCAAATTAGAATACGTCCTTCACCACACTCCACTGTTATCTAGAATGTCTTCTACTGACTTCAGTTAGTCCCCTCGCTCAAGGTTTAACTCTAGTTCAGGTTAACAACATAGGTCATGATATAAAAAGGCTCATAAAGACTTAGGGTAAATTGGCATACTAGGTCAACCTAGGTTAATCCCCATGTGCCAAGGTACCCTGAGTCCTAAAGGGATACTTCATATCCTAGCTATGATAATAACCAGTCCTGGAGGAAAATCTTAGTCAAGTTTAAAGGCGTGTAGATCTTGACGATCAATGTAGAAGGGTGTTGCCACATGTTAATTGCATTATTGTATCCTCGAGAAGATCTTAATATTCTTGAAGGTACAACCTTACAATTGACGTGTTTCAACATCCTACATAACAGCCTCATGAAGATGTACATACCTCCAAGAATTTACTCATGTTGAGTTAAATTTGGGTTATTAGATGACAGAATTCGGTAGCCTAACCAACCCCGAGTTCAACACTCTTTAAGTTCTTTTTACATTTCAGGTTCATATAATCTTAAGAATTTTAATTAACTTAAGATTGCTTCCATATTCGACAAATTTGACCTAACAACCCGTTATCCAAAAACAGAACAACAACAACTTATGTTCCTTTATTCTAATTAACTTAACTAATTAAGGAAGTACAACAAGCTACTAGGCTAAAACATGTCAGACTTATTATTCTTAAGTCTTAATGATTAACCATCATACCTTCCTCTTCGTAGTTACATTCTATGGCTTAACACACCCTATAATGTCATTTATAATTACAATAATTTTTATTATAGTTTTGCTTCACATCACATGATATAATGAAATACTTAAATAGGAATGTTGTATTCAGCCACTTATTTATCTGTAGCTTACTTAGGAAATTCCACTAAATTCCTTTTTATAATACCAACAAGAATACACATCCAATCATATAGATAACAAGAAGATTATTGTAACGCCTTGATTTTTGTAAGTTATCATGGTAATTACCATTCATGATGTTGTAACTGCAGAAATGAAGATAAATATGTTAAGACACATCTTTTGATCTTAGAGGAATGTGTTGCTGATCTGGACCCTTGTTTGCTGTAACTTGATGCTTGGGACATAAGTTATTATTGCTTGTGTGATTGCTAATGAGACAACAGACTTGTCGTATGCTTGATGAACTCTATTCACTGATTGACAACACACCTTGAATCAATTCCATTGATCCAAGGTATGCTGTGGCCTTCTTATGATCACTTTATCGATTTACTTTTAAACCAGACTGAAGGTTGATATAAATGTTACAGCACCTGATTTCAGGTATGAATATCTGGTACATAGATGCCAATGAAAAAGGTTCGATTCTCAAACCACACACCATTGTAACACTAGACAGTGTAAGATCATAAGGGCCTGGATGCAAGTGGCACAGGTATGTGGAACTTAGGACGAAATGTCCTGCTTAATGTTGAATATGACTGTCAGGCGGATAGACTTGATATGGAAACTAGTTAATTAAATATTAGGGGATTAAACCCTAACCTACCCCTAAGTTTTATCTTATACCCTAACTACTATCCTATATGGATTTTAGATTTCATAAGGGAGAAAATAGATATAAATTCCATTAACCTATGAAGTAGGCGAATGACCTAGATATGGACTATTAAAATCCTAGACTAATCCTAACCTAAGGAAGGGGACGCATAGACCCATGTGGATGGAAAGGATAAGGGGGGAAGGTAAGAAATTTAATGGGACAGTAAATGAAGCCCTTGCATGTACAGTGCCAAGTTTGGCGGGAACAAAGAAAAGTTGGAGGCGTCCAACTAGCTTAGAAACTAAATGGAATTTATATGCAAATTTGAAATTTGGAAACTCACCAACCCGAGTCGGCGGTGGCGTGAGGAATGAGGAAAGGAAGTGCATTCAATGCATTAATTATCTTGGTCTTAGCAACCAACTGACCTTGGAAAGAGGATAGAGGAAAAAGGAAAATTGTTGTTGCTGTGTGCATTTGGATTTTAGTTGCTCTGCATTTTGTTTCTCCATGGTTCTGTCGAACCAGCTATGTTTTGATTATTATCTCTATTCTTTGGAAAAAAAAAGGCTATTATTGAGCCTATGGAAGTTAGTGACTGGTTGGAAAGCCTGGCCGGAGGACGTCATGGAGAGAAACAACTCCAGTGGGTGCGGTTTTCTTCGAGCCACAAGAAAAAAAAATTAACAGGCATGTTAAGCCCTTCTCCTTTAACTGCTTGCTTTTGCTTAATAGTCTCATTAAAAAAACCCTACTCTTATGATGGGGGTTTTGGTTATTTGATTTGGCTGTTACGTTGAGATGATTTCGAGTTGAGTCATTTTCTTTTGTTGTACATGGCTTGAGCATTCTTTGCATAATGATTAAGTTGAATACATTGTCCTTGCTGTGTGGTTCATTTTGGCAGTGTTGGGTATTCACTTTATTACCATTTTGGGTTGTGCTAATAAATACATTAGCTAAATGAATATCACTTCTGATTTCTGAGCATTCTTGTGAAAATGAAAAGATGAGATGATTCGTATGTCTAGTTGAACTGTCTTTAAAAGAATGAACACGACTTGGGTATTCTCAGGTGTTTGAAGAAAATGATTGTTCTTCTTATTGAAATCATTAATGAATTATGTTTTCTCTTTGCTGATTCAAAATCTGAAGGTAAGGGGAAAGAGGATTTTATTTTTCATTTTGGATGTGGTTTGATCTTCTAGTCTGAACTGTCATCATAAAAATGAACATGGCTTAGTGTTTCTGTGCAAATGAATGAAATAAATTAGATTTGGCTTGTTGTTGAGATTTTTTTGACTATACCTTGCTTGTGCATCTATTACCCTATGCGAGTTTGCATCAATAAAGGCATTGTTGTGCAAATATTATATTTTTGAGTTTAGTGTGTGAAAACGTTTGGGAAAAACAAAGCAGTGGTGATATTAATAGACTATTATGCGAGTTATAATTCCTTGATGTTATTTTTTTATTTTCTTAAAACACGGGTTCCCTGGGACAGTAAGGTTATTGTAGCATCTTACTTTGCTGTACTAATTTGATATGGTATTCTTCCTGTTGGTTCTTTTGGTACTAATGTTTATAGACCAGTTGCAATGAACTCTGGTCAACTTTTTGGAAAGGTAATAGTAGTTTTCAAATACTGAATATACTACTCTGAATGAATTATACTATTGGAGTATGTCTACTCTAAATAAGAGGTATTTGGATAGACAATAGAAGAGGTAATATGATCTTGCTCCCTTATATTTGATTATTGATTTTCATTTATTTATCTTTGGACTGTTATCATTAATTGATATCATGTTTGGATTAAAACTTCTAGTACAGCTATGAGGAAAAGAAAGAGAGTGTGAAAGGATAATTTAAATTAATGATCATTTTTCTCTCATACAGTTGGAAATCTATAATTGTTATGGAATGAATTTCATACTGCTTGGGTTTAAACATTGGTATTTAATTTTTGTTTGCTTGTTCTCTTTAGCATTTGATTGCTTGAAATCAGATGAGTTGTATGAAGGAAGGGACAATAATTCGGTTTAGATTTTAGTTAAGATCTATCTTTTGAATTCACAACTATTGTAAGAGAATGGAATTGATAGCATTTATGTTAGAACAGTAGTTGCACAGTTGTGTTTTTAGTTCTTACAGATGTTTGTAATCTGGAACTGTTGAAGGAAATTACTTCTTGTAATAATTATTTGGGAAAGAGGGCAGTAATTCTTTGTCTGATTAAGAGGGTTATTGGATGATTGAGTTGATATGTTGTTCATCCTTTTTGGTATTTAATTCTTGAATAATGTTCATATTAACGTTTCATAAAATCAGGGTTCTTTTATTGAGACGGTTAATTAAAAGCACCTCATTTTAAAGACAAGTGCTTAATATGCTCAGTTCAATGAACTGACCTATGCAAGTAATTTTGCAAATGAAATTTGACTATAAATGAAGACATGGTTATTTTTCGATACTTCTTTGATTGACTGAAGATGGATTGTATTGATAGCTATTACTCCTCCATGAGGAAATGAGAAAGGAAGAAGTTACATTCTTCTATCTTTATGAGTTGTAATGTTGTTTGATATAAACAAAGTCTAGTCATTTCGATTGGCAAATGTATAGATCGTAAATTTTGATGGATGAATACAAGTAAAAGTGTGATATTTTCAATAACTGTATCAGTTTGATATTGTTGAATAAGTTTGAGAATATAACATTATTCCTTGACTTGGAATTATTTAAATGTTAATGGATGAATTTAAAAGGAAATAACATCTATTCTTTACCTGAATGCAACTTTTAAGTTGAAATGTGCAATTAGTTCATACTTGGGTTAAGATGAATTTTTAATTGACATTAAAAAGATTTAGGTAAACATGAAATCCTAATTGGAAGGTATTCGGGATTAGTTTGAAAGCTAAGGGATATCAAATAACTTAGGGGCAGCCGAACCTTGTATTCGAACTCCATTAATAGATCAAATGTTTAAATTTAGAAAATAAAGATATGGGAAATCATATCTATTGTTAATAGACCTTAACTAAGTAAGGTTAAGGAGGGCAAATGAATAAATTCATTTAGACTTAGACCTCGTTTAAATGACGTCTAATAAGATGGAATTCTGAATTTGTTTACAGTTGTGAAAAACTTGGCTAAGTTTAATAGGTTAAACTTATTAAGTTTATCGATAATGGACTGGTTAGTCTAAAGATTAAGAAAGGAACCAAGAAGTGAATAGGCAACCCTTCGGTATGAAGGAGGAGATGAGTATTAAGCCATAAGATGGATTAAATCTCTCTTACCTACATACAATATTAACAAGAACAAGGATAAATGATCAGCATGGCTGCTGAAAGTTGATCTTAAATACTAAGATTATAACCAAATCAAAATTGAGCTAGATGTGTACCCTCGATGAGAGGATTCCGTAGGACATTGACATATGCCAGCTAAAATATGGTGTCTTCATGAAGGTGGGGCCTTCATGACGACACAATGTTATAGCTGACATATTACAATGCCCTTCTGAATGAAATCATCAAGTTTACATAAGCTGGATAATAAGTTCTTGGCTGGGGATAGAAATGTGATCACGTCTACGGAGTTACTCTAGAGGACTAAAGGTAACTAGACCATAGAGTCATCTAGGAATGACACCGTATGTCTGCATATCTTTAGTTACCATGAGTAACTTCCTATACTCGTTCATATTGCTAGTTGAGGTTAGAGTTTGACCTTAAATGGAAGGACTGGTAGAGACCAGGAAAGACCATTCTAGATAACAGACGAAGTGAAGTGAAGGATGTATTCCATTGGTGTGTATCACATATAGGAATATGATCATGCAAAGCATGTGAAAATCTACAACTACCAGGATAACATCATGTTTATTCCTGGACATGGGTAATCCTTGTACAAAATCCATGGTTATTACTTGCCATTTGTACTGCAGTATGCTATGCGGATATAACAGTCCAGCAGGGTGCATATGTTCTGCCTTAACCCGCTGACACTCCAAACAATGGGTCACAAAATTTATGACATCCTTTTTCATACCTTTCCAAAAGTATTGCTGTTTCAGATCAGCAAGCATCTTTGTGATACCCGGGTGTCCAGAGAAAGGTGAATTATGAAATTCCACTAACAACTTCTTCCTCAAGTCATTCAACATAGGTACATACACCCTGTTTTCATAACGCAAGATTCCTTCATTATCAAAATGAAAACCCTTATACCTTTCATCATTAGGTCCTGCAGCAAGCGCTGCTTTTACTTGCTAAAAGTATGCATCTGATTCTGAGGCACTTTTTACCTCATCCTTGAACTAAGTTCTTAATGTTATAAGAGCAGAAATGTGCCTCCTACGACTTAGAGCATCAGATACTCTATTCTCCTTCCCTTTGATATAGCTAATATCAAAATCATATTGTGATAAAACTTCTAACCACCTTCTCTGTCTGGCATTGAGATTAGGTTGAGTGAAAATATATTTCAGCCCTAAGTGATCAGTTTTCAACTCAAAAGGTTTCCCAAGTAAGTAGTGTCTCCAGACTTGAAGTGCATGAACAATGGCAGCAAGCTCCAAATCATGAGGGGCATAATTCAGCTCATGTAACTTTAGTTTTCTACTTTCATATGCAAGGACTTGATCATTTTGTAGCAAAACACCTCCAAGGCCTTCCCCAGAAGCATCCGTTACAACTGTAAAACTCCCATTAGGGTCTGGTACCGCTAAACTAGGTGCATAAGTCAATTGGTCTTTCAGACTTTTGAAAGCCACTTCACACTTATCATTCCATATAAATTTCTTATCCTTCTTTTGCAATGAAGTTATTGGTGCAGCTACCTTAGAAAAATCCTTTACAAATTTTCTATAGTAACCAGCAAGACCCATGAAGCTTCTTACTTCATGTACATTCTTTGGTGTAGGCCACTTAGTTATTGCCACTATTTTTTAAGGATCTACAGCAATTCCTTCTTTACTTATGACATGACCCAAATAGTGAACTTCTGAATCAAAGAAAGAACATTTGGATAACTTACCATACAACTTTCTTTTTCTCAAAATACCCAAAACTATCTTCAAATGCTCATTGTGCTCCTGAACACTTTTAGAATAAATGAGAATATCGTCCAAGAATACAAGTACAAACTTGTCCACATATTCTTGAAAAATATTGTTCATTAAGTTCATAAAGGCTGCGGGTGCATTAGTTAATCCAAAGGGTAGAACCGTGAATTCATAATGTCCGTACCTTGTTCGAAAAGATTTTTTATGAATATCTTCTTCTCTAATTCTTAACTGATGATAGCCAGATCGAAGATATATCTTAGAATAAACCACTGCTCCACGCATCTGATCAAATAGATCGTCGATCCTTGGAAGTGGATATCGGTTCTTGATTGTTGCTTTGTTCAACATCCGATAATCAATACACAGCCTAAGTGTTCCATCCTTCTTTTTCAAAAATATCACAGGCGCACCCCAAGGTGAAACACTTGGTCTAATCAAACCTTTTGTGAAAAGTTCTTGCAACTGTGCCTTAAGCTCGACTAACTCTTTAGTAGTCATCCTATAAGGCGCTTTGGAAATAGGTTCAGTTCTCGGTTTGATTTTGATGGTGAAGTCAAATTCTCTCTTGGGTGGTAACCCTGGTAATTCTTCAGGAAAAACATCCTTGAAACTTTGTAATAGAGGAAATTGCTTCATGTAATCACCATCTTCTTCTGAAGATTCAGATATCTTTACTGCATAAAGGGTACATCCTTTATTCTTAGCCTTTTTAAGATGCATAGCTGAAAGTTTTCTAACTGAAATTTCTCGTTTCACACCTTGAATCTCTGTTGTTTCTAGCTGATCATCCAAACATTTTATGTTCTTTTCATAGCAATCTACCTTTGCTTTATGGTCAGTTAACCAATTGACACCGATGACAATGTCATACGATCCTAAAGGTGTAACATAGAGGTCAACTTCCGTGGAAAAGTTAGGTAAGTCAAGGACTGCCCCAAAAAGACACATACTCACTGTATGAACAGAGTTATTACCATATTGTACAGTCCAAGATTTATCCATTTTCCCAGCTTTTCTTTTAAGTTTAGAAGTAATTTTATTAGAAATAAAACATTTAGTAGCTCCTGTATCAAAAAGAATAGTGACAGGCAAGCCAAATAACTTACCCGGAACTTCTATAGGTGTCACTTGCTTTTCAGCTTGCTTGTCTGCTACTGCAGCATGTATCTTATGCTGCTGATTACGATCATCCTTCTTCAAAGGACACTGATTTGCGTAGTGGTCTTTGCCACAATTGTAGCAGCCTCCTATAGGTCCCTTTTTAGGCTCAGAATTGCTTCTAGCCTTGTAATTGTCACGTTGTCCTCCATAGGGCTTCTGCCCATTGTTATAATTTTTAGTAAAATTATCCCTTACATTTCCAGCAGGCTTATTTACTGCTGCTTTCTTACTGTTATCTCCTGGAAAATTACTCTTGTTTCCAAACTTTTTCCATGGTCCTTTTCTGGGTGCAAGAGAGGTTGAAGAAGGATTTGCAATCTTCTTCCGCACTTCCTCTTTATGAGCAGAAATAGCCTTTAATTTCTGTTCTTGCCTTATGGCCTTTTCAACAACTCCTTCCATAGTGGTTAGACTGTGAACATCGACCTCTCCCCCTATCACAAGATTCAATCCCATGATGAATTTCCGTATTCTGAACTTCTCGTCAGTTTGATACTGCGGTACATACTTGAGGAGTTTTGTAAACCGCTCCCAGAATTCAGTTACCGTTAGCTTCCCTTGAGCTAAGTTCTGAAATTCTGTCATTTTCTGATCATAGAAAAGTTGTGGCAGCTAACGTTGCCTAAAATAGCCTTTAAATTGATCCCAAGTAATATTGGTCTCATCAATGTTTAGTTCAGCTTTACGGCTATCCCACCATGAAGATGCTTCATGGGAAAGCTGATAGGCTCCCCAAATAGCTTTGGTTTCCTCTGAGAAGTTCCTTATTGCAAAGTACTTCTCCATTTCGCTGAGCCAGTTCTCAGCTCCATCTCCTAATGTGGTGCCATCGTACTTAGGTGGGCTTATCCTTTTTATATCATTAGTGAGTTCTGCTGCCAACCTGGCCTTTTTGTTTTCTGGTTGGAGAGGTGCATTTACAGCATTAACATAAACACCCATATTGGGGTTGTCCTCAGGAGGTGGCTGATTGTCATTTCCAGCTTCTTCATCCTCCTCATTCCCCATCACCTGCTGTTCAAGTACAGCCAAACGATCTCTTGTGTCCAACAGGGCAGCAAGGATCTCATCAAGTTTCTGGGTTGTTTCCGCCCCTCCCTCAGGTGGAGCATTATTCGCAACGTTCCCCCTTGTTCTAACCATTTTCTGTTACAAGAAAATTTAGGTTTTTATCAGATTATGGACACAATAGGTCCAAGAGCTGTAACCTTTAGTTCTGATACCAAGATGTAACATCCTCATTTTAGACAATAGAACAAGTCAAATTTTTTTTTTTTTTGATAAATGCTTTCTGGTTCTAAATACATAATTTAGAACTCACAAATCAAATAACCATTCATATAACAGATAACCATATGTAGCTGTAATGACTCGGAGTACCTCCGATCTATTCATGCGTGATAAGAGTTGGCGTTTTTATTTAACACCCCACTCTTGCGGTTCTCTTCCCTATTCTGGGATTCAGAATGCTCTGTCTAAGGAACCTAACTGAATAACTGTTACCATTACTCATCGGCATCTCATTCCTTAGACCAGGTGACTCAGGACAACGCAGTTAGTAGCTTGCGATACTTTGGCCAAATATTTGAAACATACTGCTTATGTCTCGTATTCCTTAATGGCATACTCGTCAATCTGGAATACGTCCTTCATCCCATTCTTATGTTATGTAGAATGTCTTATATTGACTTCTGTCAGTCCCTTCTATCCCAAGGTTAATCACTCGGAAATGGATTAGTAAGGTAATAACGTTATATGGATGCCCACGAGGACTAGGGATACGATGACATACTAGGTCAATCCTAATTAAACCAGTGTGTCAAGATACCCTGAGTCTCCTAGGCAGCCATATAATGTGACCACATACCTAATCGGTCCCAAAGTAACTTGAACGAGTTAAATGTTAAAATCTTGACGATCAAAGCAAAGGGTGTCGTCATAATTCACTTGCATTGTGGTATCTTCGAGAAGATCCTAATCTTCTCGAAGGTACAACCCTGCAGTTGTCTTATGCTGTCAACCTTTAAATCTGCCTCGAAAAGATCTACTTATTAATAAGTGTTATGCACATAGAGTTAAATTATATTAAAGATGATCCCCTAAGGTTAGCCTTTCCCGATCCCTGGAATCCTCAACATAGAATGACCTTTCTCAATGCAACCTATTACACAAAGGAGTTATTGAGACTATGGTCTCATCAAGGAGTTCGTAGAATATACATAATTCTAAATCAACGAAATTGGACAATAACTCATAAACTTCACATGAGATTGCCATCTGAACCCCATTTAGGTTTATATCAGTTCTCATAACTGAATTTATATCGTACTTACTAGTATCAAGATATAACGATTAAGGATCCAATTAAATATTATCCTAGCTTAATCAAGACTAGGGATTACTAATTTAATTCAGCTTGTTTAGCATTCTGCTTAGGTTTATTTTACCCCTATCTTTCAGAAAGACAGTTACCTAAATTTCAATTTAGCTTTTGATAGAACAAAACTGGAACTACTAAACAATCATAAGAATTCAGTCTCATATTCTTGCAAAGCTTACATTGATAATCACCAAAGTTTCCAAATATATACAATAATAAAAATGCTCTCAAGATATTTGAACCGAAGAAGGTCAAACTATCAAGATAAGAATACAAACACATAATTAACAAATATCACTTTCCATTCCTTTCAGAATTAATCGAATACATTATATGCATTCAGCATACTTGATACAATACTCAACGGAAGAAGAACATCTTTCCTCAAATAGTACATTTAGAGAATCAAACTATAATTCATCATAAACCAAGTTAAACAATCTGAACATCCTATCAGATCTGCATGCTTTTACCACTTACGGTGACCATCTGCAAAATTTGTCAACATGGGTCAGTTCGATGAACTGAGCATGATAAGCACTAACTCTTAAAACAATTGCAATCCACCAACTGTTTTCATTAAACAACCTATTTAAATGAGATCATTTCACCAAACAAGTATACATATTTCAGACTATGTTGATGTAATACAAAAATGACCATAAACGTGTAACTCTATTATCATTACAGATTAGTCCTAAATACTTCCCAAATATTTCATCACAATATTAGAAATCAAGAAGAAGGAAAGTATCCATATCATCTATCCATCTGAATTCCAAAAACAACAAACTTCAGACAGATCATTTCATTCAACAGTAAAAGGAATATCATAATAAATCATGATTCCGTAAATAGGTTCAAAATAGTTCCAATGGTTAGATAAAAATATCATCATATATTTTCATAACAGAAGAGAAAGAAAAAAAGTCATTCAAATTTCCCTTCAACAAGCTCATGACTGTACCATCTCCTTAAATGGAAAACATTCACCTTACATGCATACGAAGAAGTCAGACGAGGCACAAGAAGAATTACTATTTTGTTAACATCAAATATAACAAAACTTCTGTACAGTAGCTATCACGCCAACAGTGATGACTATCTACCAAAAAGACTTCACATGACCTTCCACATAAAACAGCAAACAAGAAGATATTCCCCACATCGCCTGTCGAGGTGCAGTCGACGGCTCATAGTTCGGTCAATCTCAAGGTAGGATAGTCATGCAACAGAATACGTAAAAACGACTACAATCCCATACATCAACCTACAGTCCCCTTCTAGTTCATAATAAACACTACAAGGCTTTCAGACCTGTTAGTGCAAAATTACAGCACCCCTGGACGCTGATCAGATTTCTAGGTTGATCACTCTTGCATCCAGTGTAATTACACAACATGGAAACCTCTCTCCAAGTGTGGGACTTGGAAACTAAGAGAGGAATCTCCAGATTAGAGGCTGGTTCCTCAAACTCCTCTGATTTAGATCTATATTTTGCAAAACTACAGAGGTTTAGATCCTAATCCTATTCTAACTTGCAAGGAGACAGGGGTAGAAGTGCAAAATTTGAAACTAACTAAAGATGGTGATGCACCAAAAAGGGAGTGGTGAAACATATTAGTCATGCAAATAGACACAGACCAAGGTTCAAAACATAAAAACATACACAGACTGATAATGTATAATTTAGCATCTGAAATCAAGCAAATAATACAAACAGAGGATTGAAACCCATTCACAGAGCTTGCATCATCAATTTAATATCAAAATACGCATTACACCCTCAGAGAGGTAAAGAAAACTGTTACAATCCTTGGAGAGGTCTGATACTTCATCAATCCCTTGAAGAAGGTGAAAGAAGAAGTCTGCTATGCCCAAAAATGTTCCTCTCTTTGAAATGAGCCCAAAACTGGCTTTTAAAAATGCAGGGGTCGAACCCAGGGAACAGGAGACGTACAAGGGCATGGGAGCCCATTCTTTATTGATTGCAGGTGTATTAAAACAGCATGGAGGACCCTACAAACCCATACCCTGTCATTTTGACCGGATTACAGGAGAATGCGACCCATTCTACATTAACTCTGGTCGCTAGAATGTCATTTCCGGCCATAAATACGCATCAGAGATGTTTCTCAATTTTTCTCCCTCCAAACTGCTCCAAAACAGCAAGATTGACCCCGGAATCATGTATAGAATTTCACCAGCTTTCCGTTGATATAAAGAACATGCAAATCCGAGATTTGGATCAAAAGTTATGGCAATCTGAATATCTAGGGCACAAAACAGGCGGAAAGCGTGTTTTGAAATCCTTTCCCGCGCTCTGCCACTTGGACGACGCGTGGCCACGTGCTGATTGGACGAGCAGTTCTTTCTCCTCCGTCTTTCGTGGGCTTTCATTTTGAAATTTTCTTGTGGGGTCCTTAACTGGACACGTGGCGCTATTTCATTGGTTTGGGCTGACTCTTTTAAAACTTGCCTTTTGACCTTTTTGACCCTTTTTCCCTGAGACATGTGGCGGCTTCTAATTGGTTCTCGGCCCTGCCACCTTTTTCGCGTACTTCACCTCCATTTGTCCCGGATGTCCCATTTGATTTTGGGGCCCTTTGTGCTCATTTCGGCCGATTCGGCCGGTTCGGGCATTTTTGGCCCGCTTGTCCCACTTTGCTTCGGACTGACTTGACTAATTTCGGCCGGTTCGGCCGGTTCGCGCCTTTTTGGCCCGATTGTCCCGAACTATCCCTCTCAGCAATTAGTCGATTTTCTCTCGGTCGAACCGGCATTTTGCGCCCGCCGCGTACTTTCATCCCATTTGTCCCATTTTCTTTTGGACTGCCTGTGCTCATTTCGGTCGAACCGGCCGGTTCGGGCCTTTTTGTCCCAAACGCCCCGAGCAACACTCAGCCAATTTTTTTTCCTCTTTCGGCCTTATCAGCTTTTCGCGTCTGCTGCGTACTTCTAGCCCGATTGTTCCAAATGCAATTTGGGCTGCCTAGAGGCTTTTCGGCCGATCCGCTTCCATTTGTCCCACTTGTCCCAAATGCTACCTTGAGCAGGACTTAGCCAATTTTCACTCTTTCCTGGATCGACCTATTTGCCTATCTGCAACTTTTTTACATTTTCTCAGAGCTTGCTCCCTATTTCTTCAGCTAAGGAAGTTAGAAAAATACCTGAAGGGACCCTAGAAACCTGATTTTGCTGTAAAATTAATCAATTTGCTTGGGATTTGAATCTTCTGATGCATGTTATCAAAATTTACCCTAGGGGGGGTGAATTTTGGATAACAATTTGGTGACTCAGTGGGATCATCTACCTGCTAGATGGAAAGACCAGTTGCCTGAAGCAATCCATTGGCCATGGAGTCATCAAATATTCTGTTAGAATCTAAACTGACTCAGAATGTGCAAGGGGCAAGATGGAATGTGACCTGATGAAAGCAAAGACATGCTAAACATCTCCATGGACAGCAAGCTATGCCAAGGCACTTAGGGAAAACAAAACTAACTTACAGCAAAACAATGTGCACAAGCACTTGGAGGAAAGAAAATCTAATCTAATATCTACAGGTGTAGTGAACCTCCCTCTAGAAGCAACGCTTGAGATAAATTCCATTTATTGGAATCTGCAGTTCTTCACCATCCAATGAGGCTAATTGGAAAGCATTGTTGCTCTTGCACTTTGTGACCATGTATGGACCACTCCAAATGGCATCAAATTTTGAATGCCTTCCTGGTTTTGCTCTGTCCACATCCCATTTCAACACTAGATCTCCTACTTGAAAAGATCTGTCTTTGGCCTTCCTATCAAAGGTCTTTTTGATCAAAGCTTGATCCTTTTCCATTGCTTGGGATGCCTGATCTTTGATCTCTTGCAGCTCCATCAACTCTGCATACCTCACCTCCATGGGCTCAAACTCTAGCAACTCTAGCTGTTTCATGAGTTCCAATGTTGGAAACTCAAGTGACATGGGCAAGATTGCCTCTCTTCCGTAGACAAGCCTAAATGGAGAGTTACCCGTGGATCTTTTGGGAGTTATCCTATCAGCCCATATGGCTGATTTCAGTTTGGTATGCCAAGCCTTCTGATTCTCATCAAGAGTCCTCCTAATGATCCTCAGCAAGTTTTTGTTTGTAGACTCGGCCTGGCCATTACCTTGAGGGTAATAATTTGATGAAGTGCTCAGGTAAATCCCATTCTTGACAGCCCACTCAGTCACTTTAGATCTGATGAATGCCAATGCATTATCAGAGACTATTGTAGCAGGTACACCAAATCTGGTAGTTATCCCTTCATAAAAGTCCAAGATGCTAGACTCATTCACCTCTTTGAGTGCTACTGCTTCTGCCCATCTGGTGAAGTAGTCTGTGGCTGTCAGAATCCATTTGTGCCCTTGGCTCGAATTGGGATTGATGACTCCAATGAAGTCCAAACCCCACTGCATGAATGGCTGATCTACTGTAATTGGATGCAATGGGAAGGGCAGCGAGTCTCTCTTTTCCTGTGAAGAATGCACAATTCTTACACCTCTTGATCCATGCATAGCAATCAATGAAGATTTTAGGCCAATAATAACCAGCCTTCATGATTTTCAGAGCTGTCACTCTTGGTGCAAAATGGCCACCAGCTGGGTCCATCATGAAACTCTTTTAATACCCCTTGTATCTGACCTGTATTAATGCATCTCAGCAGCACTCCATTGACGTCCTTCTTGAACAAAACTCCATCAATGATGGCATATGGAACATTGCCTGCAACCTGAAGTATCTTCTTTTTGCTTTGCTCCATTTCTAGAGGGAACATGCCCGTCTGTAGGAAATGTATCATATTCTGAGTCCAACAGGGAGTGGACACATCATCATTTTCCTATTTTTGATCATCTTGTAATAGCAGGACAGCGTCTTCTTCGTCTTCTGGGTTGTCTGGTTGTTTGGAAGTGAGCTGCTCACACAAACCTTTGCCTCTTACCAGCTTGGTGATCTTGATCTCAATGTCATACTCCATGACACGGGTGATCCAACCTTCCCTTTTCTCATTCAAATCCTTGTTGAGGAGGAAATCCTTAACCCCAGCATGTGAGACTAGCAACTGCATCTTGTTGTTTGAGACTAAATGCTTGAATTTCTTCAAGCTTCTGATTATTGTAAGCACATGCTTTTCAATAAAGGAGTACCTCATTTCGCAGTCACCTAGGCTCTGGCTGAAGAAGGCAATCGGCTGCTCATCATTATCTTTGTTCTGCTGTACCAGAATGGCAGAAATAGTGTCATCACCTCCAAATACATATAGGATGAAATCCTTGGAAAAGTCGGGGTTGATGAGAGTGGGTGCCTGGGAGATGGCTTCTTTGATTGCTTCAAAACTCTCCTTGCCTTCTGCCGTCCATTTGAAAGCCGTGCTTTTTCTTAACATTTTAGTGATGGGCTTGACAAGGGCTGCAAAATTTGGGACAAACCTTCGAACAAAGTTTATCCTTCCCAGGAAACTCTGAAGGGCCTTCTTGTGGCTTGGCAATGGTAGAGCCCTTATGGCTTCGACCCTCTCTGGATCAATTGCTAATCCCTCCTTGGAGACAATATGGCGAAGGAGCTTCCCTTCATGTGCAAGAAAGATGCACTTCTTAGGTTTCAAAGACACACTGAACTTTCTACACCTCTGAAACACTTGCTTGAGGTGAAAGAGATGGTCTGTAACATTCTTTGAGAAGACAATAATATCATCTAAGTATATCGGCACTATCTTGTTGATCAAGCCTTTGAATGCCATTATCCATAGCTCACTGGAATGTTGCTCCGGCATTCGACAGTCCAAATGGCATCTTCTTGTAAGCATATGTGCCCCATTTGGTTGTGAAGATTGTCTTGAACTGGTCTTCCCCCCTTTACCATAATCTGATTGAAACCTGAGTAACCATCAAGTAGTGAAAACCTTTCTGAACCAGCTACGACCTACAATATTTGCTCCATGGAAGGGAGTGGATAATAGTCCTTGAGAGAGGCTCTATTCAAATCTCTGAAGTCAACACATAGCCTGATTTCTCCACTCTTCTTTCTGACTGGAACTAAGTTGGCAACCCAACTAGAATGCTTGATTGGGAATATGATTGCTTGACTCAATCAGCTTGTCCAGTTCTTTCCTCACGAGAGGCTCCATGTGTGGATTGACTGGTCTTTGTTTCTGCCTGATAGGCTTAGTATTTGGGTCCAATTCAATGGTATGCTGAGCTAAGTTGGGATTGAACCCTTTCAAATCTTCATAACTCCAAGCAAACACGTCAAGGAATTCTTGACATAACTGTATGAACTCATACCTTTCCTATTCAGTTGTCATCTTTCCAATTTGTAATGGCTTGTTCTCTTCTACCAAGATGGATACCCAATCTTCTCTCTTAACCTGAATGTTTGCTTTCTTCTTTCTAAACTGATCATTGGGGTTAAAAATGGACTCCAAGGTGATAAGTCCCTTAGGCAGCTTGTCAGTTCTCAGCTATATCACCTGGTCACCATATTGTTGTTCCAACTTCTCTTGATTCTTAGCTGAGAACTCAGCTTCTTCTTGCAAGAAGTGGATGATTTTCTGGTCATTCTCAAATACTTGCCAACTGACATCGTTATCCGGCACTGAAGGCCTCACAATCACGTGGATGTTTGGCTGTACCTTGTCTTGTTGAATGTTTTCTATAATGTCAAAGGCTACCCCTACTGCTGTAGGCCTGTCAACAGCTTGATTCTCCTTCCTAGGGATGAATTTGATGCCAAAGCCCTCAAAATCTTCCATGAGGTCCCATACCCTATTCTTGTAGCACTCTGAGTAGATCATTTTTTGCGTAGCATGTTGTCCCTTGACCTGATTTACAATCAGCTCACTGTCCCCAAAAAACTTGCAAGTTCTTTATCTTTCTCTTGATTGCCCAATGCATCCCTTGCACCAAG
Organism: Taxus chinensis; assembly: GCA_019776745.2. Lineage (NCBI taxonomy): Eukaryota > Viridiplantae > Streptophyta > Pinopsida > Cupressales > Taxaceae > Taxus > Taxus chinensis. The sequence goes on from CM034150.1 coordinate 826,530,235, forward strand.
GCTTCATATTCAACAATGTTATTGGAGCATGCAAATTGAAATCTAAAAGCTGAATAATGCTTTATTCCTTAAGGTGAAACAAGCATGGCTCCACCTCCTGCACCTTGTCTACTCCTTGATCCATCGAAAAACAGCTGCCATACTTCATTGTCATCCTTGTGGTTTGGCTTGGTGATGCTAGGAACAGGTTGACTTTCTTCGTGTATGCAATAGACCCCTAGCTTAGATTCTTCTACTTCTTGATAAGGATCAAAAGCATGTACCTTGTTTGCCCATTCATAAAGAGTCAAATCTGGGATGCTTCCAACCTTAGTGTCAGCTTCATCAGTGCCAAGGTGATCTTCTTGATCAAATGCTGAGCAATTGGTATTAATATGACTTGGAGTATAGGGCTCAATGTGGAAGTCTGCAATAGGTTCTGTCCTAATTGTGGCCTTAGTCCCATATCTCATTCTGAATAGCATGTGAGACCAATCAGTGGACAAATATCCCCTAATTTTGGCAGTGAAATCTCTTGACAAACAGAGGGCAAAGAGTGGTGGAAGGTCTATGACTGATATATCTTGTAAGACAACAACATTTGGACATGCATGCAAGGTAAGACTCAAATTTCTAATCACTCCAACTGTTGCTATTGCTGTCCCATCCAGCTGCACTACTCCCTTAGATGTTATTTCATACTGGAGCCCTAACTGATCAGCTATCTATTTAGGCATAACTGAGCTAGTTGCCCCAGAATCTATCATGCAATTATGCACTAGCTGATTTCCAATGATTAACGAAACATAGAAAGGGGGAGGCTTCAACATTCTACCTTGTTGTGCTCCATGATTTCCTTGAGGGTGGGCAGCATTTGTGAGTACTTTCTCCTGCATTTGGAATTGCTGATTCGAAGTTGGCCAATCCTTTATGGCAGCTTGCAGCAGATTTCTTTGGCCTGGGATGGATAGTGATTCCCACATAGATATATTGACGTTTGTCTTCTTCATCTGATCAATGATACTGAATGGTGATGAAGGATCTCTCTGTTGTCCCTTGGTCTGCACATTTGCTCCTTGTATGTGGGCAGCAACAGCTAGCATTTGAGTTGGCCTAGGGGTTGTTCTTGACTGCCCTTGTGCATTTGAAACTGGGTTTTTCTTGCCAATCATTTGTGGAGCTGTGGAAGGTTGTGGATTAGCTGGGGCTAATGGCTGTTCTTCACCCAAATTTCTCCTTTTTGACCTTGTGTTGGCAGAAATACCTTGAGAAACTGCCTAATTCATGCCACATAAATCCTCTGCTTGCCAATTTACCAATGTGGTGTCATTTGGGGCAGGTTGCTGTTGGAATGTTTCTTGTTGTTGGCTGTTTTCTTGACTACTCTCACCCTCCACACCAGCACTTGTTACCATTAAAGCTTGGGTCAAAGCACCATTGAAGCACATGGATTGATTATGAGGCACATTACATGGAAAACACCAATCATACTCCTGGGCAGTGTTGTTTTGTGCTGGTACTAATGCCTTAGAGGCAGATATGGCATTTGGATTATAGGGCTGGAATGGTTTATTGGCAGGAGGCCTTGTTTGATTCATATTTGCAGCTGGATTGGGTGGCCTTTGAGGCTGATATGGCTGCCTATTAGGTTGAGCTTGAGGCTGATACGAAGGTCTAAAACCTTGAGTTTGCTGTCTCTTAAGTGTAACCAGCTCATTACCTAAATTTTGCAGTTGTTTCATGACTTCTTGAAGCTCATTTGGGGCACTTGGAGATGAAGTGGAAGCTTCATTTGAACTCTGATTCCTAGGAGTGGGAATAGGAGCTAAGACAGGTACTTGACTAGTACTTGGGCTCTCTAAACTTGGATATAATGGCATTAGAGGCCTAGGAGCTAGCTTGCCGGCTTGAATCAGACAATTTTCAGCTCTAATGGCAATACTATAAGCAACAGGGATAGTTGTGCCTCCCATAGATTGAATCAACACAGAAATATCAGAATTTAAAGCTTTAAGGTAATATAGAAAAGCACCTTCTGCTATTGGCCTGAATGCCACTGGAATTCTATCCCAAGACCTTTGAAATCTGAAGTTGAAGTCAGTTAGCTGCTCCAAAAGAGACAAGTTGTCTCCCTTCTCTCCAAATTGATTGTGAAGTGCAATACACAGCTGATTCCAGTTTGTGATAGAGCCAGCTTCAAGGCTCCTAAACCATTACAATGCTTTTCCCTTGAATGAAGATGCCAGCAATTTGACAGCTACTTGCATCTCATTAATCTCATGGATTGCACAAATGTTAGCAATGTCCTTGACATGATCACCAGGAGTGGCCTGATTTTCCCCAGTAAAGTATGGAATGTTCTTCAGTGCTGCAACTAGGAATGGATTTTGTGCATTAAGAGCAAGTGGGCTGCTGCTTGTGAAGTTGACATAGGGGTTCACTGGTTACGCCATTCTGATTGGTCTTAAAACCCTTATATACTGAAAGAAAGGCCGCTCAGGTGGAGGAGTTGAAAGAGTTCTGTTTGGTGGAGATGGAGACCTTCGAATCCTTCTTCCTCTTTGCCTTCTTCTTGGAGATAATTGCAGGTATTCAAACAACACTTCTTCTTCTCCAACCCTTGACCTTGTGATTCTTCTCATAAGCTTTCAGGCATGACTGCTGAAATTCTATTGATTCTTCCCCTTGGAGCCGCCAGATATGCAAATAATAGCTCTTTTCAAGCAAGAAACTTGCAGCAGATGCACATCAACTTTGCTGCAATAAAATTGAGACCTCTGGTCCCACCGGGCGTGCCAAAGCTGTTAGTGCAAAATTACAGCACCCCTGGACGCTGATCAGATTTCTAGGTTGATCACTCTTGCATCCAGTGTAATTACACAACATGGAAACCTCTCTCCAAGTGTGGGACTTGGAAACTGAGAGAGGAATCTCCAGATTAGAAGCTGGTTCCTCAAACTCCTCTGATTTAGATCTATATTTTGTAAAACTACAGAGGTTTAGATCCTAATCCTATTCTAACTTACAAGGAGACAGGGGTAGAAGTGCAAAAAATTGAAACTAACTAAAGATGGTGATGCACCAAAAGGAGTGGTGAAACATATTAGTCATGCAAATAGACACAGACCAAGGTTCACAACATAAAAACATACACAGACTGATAATGTATAATTTAGCATCTGAAATCAAGCAAATAATACAAACAGAGGATTGAAACCCATTCACAGAGCTTGCATTATCAATTTAATATCAAAATACACATTACACCCTCAGAGAGGTAAAGAAAAATATTAAAATCCTTGGAGAGGTCTGATACTTCATCAATCCCTTGAAGAAGGTGAAAGAAGAAGTCTGCTATACCCAAAAATGTTCCTCCCTTTAAAATGAGCCCAAAACTAGCTTTTAAAAATGCAAGGGTCGAACCCAGGGAACAGGAGATGTACAAAGGCATGGGAGCCCATTCTTTCTTAACTGCAGGTGTATTAAAACAGCATGGAGGACCTTACAAACCCATACCCTATCATTTTGACTGGATTGCAGGAGAATGCGACCCATTCTGCATTAACTCTGGTCGCTGGAATGTCATTTCCGGCCATGAATACGTGTCAGATCTATTTCTCAATTTTCCTCCCTCCAGACTGCTCCAAAACGCAAGATTGACCCCGGAATCATGTAGAGAATTTCACCAGCTTTCCGTTGATGTAAAGAACGTGCAAATCCAAGCTCTGGATCAAAAGTTATGGCGATCTGAAGATCTAGGGCACAAAACAGGTGAAAACGTGTTTTGAAATCCTTTCCCGCGCTCTGCCACCTAGACGACACGTGGCACATGCTGATTGGATGAGAAATTCTCTCTCCTCCGTCTTTCGCGGGCTTTCATTTTGAAATTCACTTGTGGGACCCTTAACTGGACACGTGGCGCTATTTCATTGGTTCGGGATGACTCTTTTAATACTTGCCCTTTGACCTTTTTGACCCTTTTTCCCTGAGACACGTGGCGGCTTCTGATTGGTTCTCGGCCCTGCCGGCTTTTTCGTGTACTTCGCCTCCATTTTTCCTGGATGTCCCATTTGATTTTGGTCCCTTTGTGCTCATTTCGGCCGATTCGGCCGGTTCAGGCATTTTTGGCCCGCTTGTCCCACTTTGCTTCGGACTGACTTGACTGATTTCAGCCGGTTCGCGCCTTTTTGGCCCAATTGTCCTGAACTGTCCCTCTCAGCAGTTAGTCGATTTTCTCTCGGTCGAACTGGCATTTCACACCCACCGCGTACTTTCGTCCCATTTGTCCCATTTTCTTTTGGACTGCCTGTGCTCATTTCGGCCGAACCGGCCGGTTCGGGCCTTTTTGTCCCAAACGTCCCGAGCAACACTTAGCCAATTTTTCTTCCTCTTTCGGCCTTATCGGATTTTCGCGTCCACCGCGTACTTCTGGCCCGATTGTCCCAAATGCAATTTGGGCCACCTAGAGGCTTTTCAGCTGATCCGCTTCCATTAGTCCCACTTGTCCCAAATGCTACCTTGAGCAGGACTTAGCCAATTTTCACTCTTTCCTGGATCAACCTATTTGCCTTTCTACTACTTTTTTGCATTTCCTCAGAGCTTGCTCCCTGTTTCTTCGGCCAGGGGAGTTATAAAAATACCTGAAGGGACCCTAGAAACCTGATTTTGCTCTGAATCAATCAATTTGCTTGGGATTTGAATCTTCTGATACATGTTATCAAAATTTACCCTAGGGGGGTGAATTTTGGATAACAAGACCCAAGGTCGAAATCAAAGAGCTTCAAATATTCACAGTCAACAATAGACTCCTCAATATTAAGCAACTGATGTTTCCCTAAGACTATGCCAAGATAAACATACAGAATTTCCGCAACATGCACATCCTTATCTAACTAAAATAATCAGAAAGGAAACATGACATACCGTAATCTCATCAAGACGCATTCATGGTTTGAAGTGTGGTATTCATGACCCATTTTTACAGAGACAAGTTACATGATAACTAACTATACTCATGGAATCCATAGTGCCAAAAACAACAAGTGAACCAATCAGGTTGACTAGAGGAAAATACTATAGTTACCTGTCAAGGGTTAAACTGAACCCGAACAACAGTAACAAGATAAATAATAATAAACGATTCCAACTGTGCCAATCAATATTTTCACACAAGCTTACATAGAAAGGAAATGTAATATACACTCAAGAGTCTGTACCAAAAATTCATACAAAATAACATAGGTCGTATACCTGTTACTCCTTCAGGACTCCAACAAAATCAAATTACCAATACTCAAATATATAAACCTATAGCTTCAACAGAGGTCCATAATACACGACTTAATCAATGGATTCTACAGAGTCGTTTCGAGAACAATAAATAAATATATTGCATACTATCAACGGGTTGCATCCCATAACCACAATGCAAGGGAAAAACAACTTCAGAACGGTCTCAAAGAAGTACTGTAACACAACAAGTTATCCATTCTACAAATCCTAAATATCATAGCTGAACCTGAACAAGATTCAATAACCACTACCTTAATAACCTCAATAGAGTTACAAAGAAGTCCAATTAACTGAACAAAATGTCCATCAGAATATTTTTCCAACATGAATCAACAACAAGCCTCAATCAACAAGTATCAACAACAAGCTACTACTGTAACCTGAACCCAACAAGGGAAACATGCACGGGTTCTCACAGAGAAGGATAAGTACCCTTCAAACATACCTTTCATAGACTTACGCCGGAATGTAAAACACAGTAAAATGGAGCAATAGTTCAAAATACAACACACACCCATCAAGGGTTAAGCTTGAAAAATCTAACAGTAAGAAGATACAGTAACAAAATCACCCGTAGCTACCATAAAATCATCTAAACCCATAAATCATTTGAACAGAGTTGTTCTAATGAAATCACTTGAAAGAAAGCAAGATTTTTAAAGGTTAGGGCCTAACATGCCTGGATATTTGCTTAAAATTTCAAAGTAGACCACTGAAAGAGCTCGAACCTTCTCCTTCTTTTCCAAGTTAGATCCACCAACAAAAATTTGCTATTTCCATGACTTATATATTTTCCTTGCCAGAGAAAAGAGCTAGTTACACTCATACTTGCCATGCAACACCAAGAAGACTGGTGCAAAGAATAGAGAACAGACAAAAGGAAAACTGGAGCGCATGCAAAACCAAACAGACAATTAATTTTGTATTTTGCCTGCCTTTCCATGAAATCTGGGCTCGACTGCCGAGTTCATTGATTGCATTAATTCCCAGTTTCCCGCTCAAACTCCACTGCCACCGACCGCCATAGTTGGCGATAGACAAATGAAATTCAAAGACCATTTCCAACTTTGGCGACCTGCCACGTCGACTCAAGTTAGCCGTTTTAAAACCTCCACCAAATTACCTGTCCCTCAAGCTTATCCATGCATTTAATAACATAGAAACTGCTGCCCATGGTTTACACCCCTCCATAGGTCCCCTTATTCTTTGCTCAATAGTTAGGTTAGTAACTTAGGTTAGGATTTAGGATAACACCTAGTCTAACCACTTTGCACATAGATACTAACTTAGAGCATTACCTCTTAGCCTAGGTCTAGGTTACATTAACACTAATCTAACCCCTAGGTTAAGTTTAGTTTTTAGGTTACTAACATTAATAATTCCAGTTAGGTCTAACATTTCATATACTTAGAAAAAGACCTACAACATGCATTCTCATACAGGGTTCACTCCTGTACTGCCATTAGGCTACAAAATTATATGTAATAGAATTATTACCTGGTCCACGACCAAGACCTTCCAGATAAACTTTGATATCAGGAACCATTCGATTTCACATGATCAACCTGAGTTAGGATCGGGATTGGATTTATTCAACGAATTCAGACCTTGCAACCTGTGAAAGGTTTATAATTTTTAATTCATCATGAATAACTTAAAGCACCACTTGGATCAATACCACTGATCCAAGGCTAGGTCTTATAGATGAATAACTTCATAATTCGTTCCAAGATCAGATTAAACTCAGATGCAAAATGAAATAAATAAAAGAGTCCAATCATAATCCGACTCAGTCAAAGATCTGCAATATGCAAAGAAGATACAGTACATATCAAGCATGACTTCTCAATCAAAGGAACACATCCTTTTTACAAGGAAATCACATATCAACACTTGTATGCTCAGGAGGAAGTAACAACAGTTCAGGGTGTTACATGCTTCCCTCCTAAAAAGATTCATCGTCCCGATGATTACATATTCATTTAACCTTCAGGTCAACCAATTTATTAGTTCACACAACAATGCGACTATTTTCCATCTTGACTAGTTCCAGAAATCATTGTCACAACACATTTTATTCAACCTAAATAATGTTTGCCTTCATCTGGCTTTCATAAATACTTAAAAAAAATAAGTTCCTAAAAGAATGTTTTGTCAACAGATTTCATTCTATTGAAAAAGAGAAGGAAAAGCAATTTTCATCTCTTCCAGATTTTCCCAAGTTGCACTTTCTTTGTTAAATTGGTCCCACTGGACCTTACATTGCTGTATTTCATGATTTCTTAAATGCAATTGGTGAGTTTCCAGCACTCGTGTGGGTTTAACCACGATTATTCTTGGGTCTTAGACTTGCAAGGAATTCCAATTTAAAACATGTGACAGATCTGAAACGTATTTCTTAAGCAAAGAAATATGGAAAACATCATGCATGCGAGATAAAGCAGGTGGCAATGCTAAACGATAAGCTACAGGATTGATTATTTCGATAATTTTGAAAGGTCCTACAAATCGAGGGTGACAACTTGGAAGCCTTGCCAAAAGTTATAGAACTCTTTCTGGGTTTAACACGAAGAAAGACCTTCTCACCAAGCTCAAACCTTCCGATCAACCCGCTTAAGGTTAGCATAGCTCTTCTGCCTATCCGCTGCTTCCTTTAATCATTCACAAATCAGCTTAACTTGCTGTTCCATTTCTGTGAGAATCTCTGGTCCAATTACCACTCTATCATCAACACTATCCCAGCTAATAGGAGTTCTGCACTTTCTTCCTTAAAGTGCTTCAAATGGTGTCATTGTAAGAGATGAGTGATAAGTGTTGTTGTATGTGAACTCAACTAATGGAAGATACTCTTCCCATTTATACTATTGATCCATGCAATACATTCGCAACATGTCCTCCAACAATTGATTTACCCTTTCAGTTTGTCCATCCGTTTCCGGATGATATGCAGAACTGAAATTTAGTTTTGTGTGAAGAGCTGTATTAAGCGTTTTCCAAAACCTTGACATCATTCTTGGATCCCTGTTAGATATAATCAATTCTGGTACACCATGCAATTTGAAAATTTCATGTACGAATATTTTTGCCAGCACTGGTGAATCATCCTTTAGATTTCCAGTGATGAAATGAGCTACCTTAGTCAGTTTATCTACAACTACCAGGATAACATCATGTTTATTCCTAGAAATGGGTAATCCTTGTACAAAATCCATGGTTATTACTTGCCATTTGTACTACGGTATGCTATGAGGATGTAATAGTCCAGCAGGGTGCATATGTTCTGCCTTAACCCGCTGACACTCCAAACAATGGGTCACAAAATTTATGACATCCTTTTTCATACCTTTCCAAAAGTATTGTTGTTTCAAATCAGCAAGCATCCTTGTGATACCCGGGTATCCAAAGAAAGGTGAATTATGAAACTCCACTAACAACTTCTTCCTCAAGTTGTTCAACATAGGTACATATACCCTGTTTTCATAACGCAAGATTCCTTCATTATCAAAATGAAAACCTTTATACCTTTCATCATTAGGTTCTGTAGCAAGTGCTGCTTTTAATTGCTAAAAGTAATGCATCAGATTCTGCGGCACTTCTTTACCTCCTCCTTGAACTGAGTTCTTAATGTTATAAGAGCAGAAATGTGCCTCCTAGGACTTAGAGCATCAGCTACTCTATTCTCCTTCCCTTTGATATAGCTAATATCAAAATCATATTGTGATAAAAATTCTAACCACCTTCTCTGTCTGGCATTCAGATTAGGCTGAGTAAAAATATATTTCAGCCCTAAGTGATTAGTTTTCAACTCAAAAGGTTTCCCAAGTAAGTAGTGTCTCCAGACTTGAAGTGCATGAACAATGGCCGCAAGATCCAAATCATGAGGGGCATAATTCAGCTCATGTAACTTGAGTTTTCTACTTTCATATGCAATGACTTGATCATTTTTGTAGCAAAACACCTCCAAGGCCTTCCCCAGAAGCATCCGTTGCAACAGTAAAATTCCCATTAGGGTCTGGTACCACTAATATAGGTGCAGAAGTCAACTGGTCTTTCAGAATTTTGAAAGCCGCTTCGCACTTGTCGTTCCATATGAATTTCTTATCCTTCTTTTGCAATGAAGTTATTGGTGCAACTACCTTAGAAAAATCCTTTACAAATTTTCTATAGTAACCAGCAAGACCCATGAAGCATCTTACTTCATGCACATTCTTTGGTGCAGGCCACTCAGTTATTGCCACTATTTTTGAAGGATCTATAGCAATTCCTTCTTTACTTATGACATGACCCAAATAGTGAACTTCTGAATCAAAGAAAGAACATTTGGATAATTTACCATACAACTTTCTTTTTCTCAAAATACCCAAAACTATCTTCAAATGCTCATTGTGCTCCTCAACACTTTTAGAATAAATGAGAATATCGTCCAAGAATACAAGTACAAACTTGTCCAGATATTCTTGAAAAATATTGTTCATTAAGTTCATAAAGGCTGCGGGTGCATTAGTTAATATAAAAGGGTAGAACCGTGAATTCATAATGTCCGTACCTTGTTTGGAAAGCTGTTTTATGAATATCTTCTTCTCTAATTCTTAACTGATGATAGCCAGATCGAAGATCTATCTTAGAATAAACTGCTGCTCCACGCATCTGATCAAATAGATCGTCGATCCTTGGAAGTGGAGATCGGTTCTTGATTGTTGCTTTGTTTAACATCCGATAATCAATACATAGCCTAAGTGTTCCATCCTTCTTTTTCACAAATATCACAGGCGCACCCCAAGGTGAAACACTTGGTCTAATCAAACCTTTAGTCAAAAGTTCTTGCAACTGTGCCTTAAGCTCGACTAACTCTGTAGTAGTCATCCTATAAGGTGCTTTGAAAGTAGGTTCAGTTCCCAGTTTGATTTCGATGGTGAAGTCAAATTCTCTCTTGGGTGGTAACCATAGTAATTCTTCAGGAAAAACATCCCTGAAACTTTGATAACAGAGGAAATTACTTCATGTAATCACCATCTTCTTCTGAAGATTCAGATATCTTTACTGCATAAAGGGTACATCCTTTATTCTTAGCCTTTTTAAGCTGCATAGCTGATAGTTTTCTAACTGAAATTTCTCGTTTCACACCTTGAATCTCTGTTGTTTCCAACTGATCATCTAAACATTTTATGTTCTTTTCATAGAAATCTACCTTTGCTTTATGGTCAGCTAACCAATTAATACCAATGATAATTTCATACGATCCCAAAGGTGTAACATAGAGGTCAACTTCCATGGAAAAGTTAGGTAAGTCAAGGACTACCCCAAAAAGACACATACTCACTGTATGAGCAGAGTTATTACCATACTGTACAGTCTAATATTCATCCATTTTCCTAGCTTTTCTTTTAATTTTAGAAGCAAGTTTATTAGAAATAAAACATTCAGTAGCTCCTGTATCAAAAATAATAGTGACAGGTATGCCAAATAACTTACCCGGAACTTATATAGGTGTTACTTGCTTTTCAGCTTGCTTGTCTGCTACTGTAGCATGTATCTTATGCTGCTGATTACGATCATCCTTCTTCAAAGGGCACTGATTTACATGGTGGTATTTGCCACAATTGTAGCAGCCTCCTACAGGTCCCTTTTTAGGCTCAGAATTGCCTCCAGCCTTGTAGTTGTCACGTTTTCCTCCATAGGGATTCTGCCCATTGTTATAATTTTTAGCAAAATTATCCCTTACATTTCCAGCAGGCTTATTTACTGCTGCTTTCTTACTGTTATCTCCTGGAAACTTACTCTTGTTTCCAAACTTTTTCCATGGTCCTTTTCTGGGTGTAAGATAGGTTGAAGAAGGATTTGCAGTCTTCTTCCGCACTTCCTCTTTATGAGCAGAAATAGCTTTTTAATTTCTGTTCTTGCCTTATGGCCTTTTCAACAAATCCTTCCATAGTGGTTGGGCTGTGAACATCGACCTCTCCCCCTATCACGGGATTCAATCCCATGATGAATTTTCGTATTCTGAATTTCTTGTCAGTTTGATACTGCGGTACATACTTGAGGAGTTTTGTAAACCGCTCCCAGAATTCAGTTACCATTAGCTTCCCTGGAGCTAAGTTTTGAAATTATGTCATTTTTTGATCATAGAAAAGTTGTGGCAGCCAACTTTGCCTAAAATAGCCTTTAAATTGATCCCAAGTAATATTGGTCTCATCAATGTTTAGTTCAGCTTTACGGCTATCCCACCACAAAGATGCTTCGTGGGAAAGCTGATAGGCTACCCAAATAGCTTTGGTTTCCTCTGAGAAGTTCCTTATTGCAAATTACTTCTCCATTTCACTGAGCCAGTTCTTAGCTCCATCTCCTAATGCGGCGCCATCATACTTAGGTGGACTTATCCTTTTTATATCATTAGTGAGTTCTGCTACCAACCTAGCCTTTTTGTTTTCTGGTTGGACAGGTGCACTCCCAACATTAACATCAACACCCAAATTGCGGTTGTCCTCTGGAGGTGGCTGATTGTTATTACCAGCTTCTTCATCCTCCTCATTTCCCATCGCCTGCTGCTCAAGTACAGCTAAATGATCTCTTGTGTCCAACAGGGCAGCAAGGATCTCATCAAGATTCTGGGTTGTTACCACTCCTCCTTTAGGTGGATCATTATTCACAATGTTCCCCCTTGTTCTAACCATTTTTTGTTGTAAGAAAACTCAGGTTTTTATCAGATTATGGACACAATAGGTCCAAGAGCTGCAACCTTCAGCTCTGATACCAAAATGTAACATCCTCATTTTAGACAATAGAACAAGTCAATTTTTTTTTTTGATAAATGCTTCCTGGTTCTAAATACATAATTTAGAACTCACAAATCAAATAACCATTCATATAACAGATAACCATATGCAGCTGTAATGACTCGGAGTACCTCCAATCTATTCATTCCATGACTTCGGTAATCTATCGATCTATTCATGAGTAATAAGAGTTAGCGTTTTTATTTCACACATCACGCTTGCGGTTCTCTTCCCTATTCTGGGAATCAGAATGCTCTGTCCAAGGAACCTAACTGAATAACTGTTACCATTATTCATCGGCATCTCATCCCTTAGACCAGGTGACTCAGGACAACGCAATCAGCAACTTGCGATACTTTGGCCAAAGATTTGAAACATACTGCTTATGTCTCGTATTCCTTAATGGCATACTTGTCAATCTAGAATACGTCCTTCACCCCATTCTTATGTTATGTAGAATGTCTTAAACCGAATTCTGTCAGTCCCCTATTATCCCAAGGTTAATCACTCGGGAACAGATTAGTAAGGTGACAACGTTATATGGATGCTCCACGAGGACTAGGGATAAGATGACATACTGGGTCAATCCTATTTAAACCAATGTGTCAAGATACCCCGAAGTCTCCAAGGCAGCCATATAATGTGACCACATACCTAATCAGTCCCAAAGTAACTTGTATGAGTTAAAGGTGTAAATCTTAACGATCAATGCAAAGGGTGTCGTCATAAGTCACCTGCATTGTGGTATCTTCGAGAAGATCCTAATCTTCTCAAAGGTACAACCCTACAGTTGTCTTATGCCGTCAACCTTTAAATCTACCTCGAAAAGATATACTTATTAATAAGCGTTACGCACATAGAGTTAAATTATATTAAAGACGTTCCCCTAAGGTTATCCTTTCCCGATCCCTGGAATCATCAACATAGAATGACCTTTCTCAGTGTAACCTATTACACAGAGAAGTTATTGAGACTATGGTCTCATCAAGGAGTTCGTAGAATATACATAATTCTAAATCAACGAAACTAGACAATAACTCATAAAATTCACATGAGATTGCCATCTGAACCCCATTTAGGTTTATATCAGCTCTCGTAACTGAATTTATATCGTACTTACTAGTATCAAGATATAACGATTAAGGATCCAATTAAATGTTGTCCTGGCTTAATCAAGACTAGGGATTACTAATTTAATTCAGCTTGATTAGCGTTCTGCTTAGGTTTATTTTAATCCTATCTTTCAGAAAGACAGTTACCTAAATTTCAATTTAGCTTTTGATATTTTAAAACTGGAACTGCTAAACAATCATAAGAATTCAGTCTCATATTCTTACAAATCTTACATTGATAATCACCAAAGTTTCCAAATATATACAATAATAACAATGCTCTCAACATATTTGAACCGAAGAAGGTCAAACTATCAAGATAAGAATACAAACACATAATTAACAAATATCACTTTCCATTCCTTTCAGAATTAATCGAATACATTATATGCATTCAGCATACTTGATACAATACTCAACGGAAGAAGAACATCTTTCCTCAAATAGTACATTTAGAGAATCAAATTGTAATTCATCATAAACCAAGTTAAACAATTTGAACATCCTATCAGATCTGCATGCTTTTACCACTTACGGCGACCATCTGCAAAATTTGTCAACTTGGGTCAGTTTGATGAACTAAGCATGATAAGCACTAACTCTTAAAACAATTACAATCCACCAAATGTTTTCATTAAACAACCTGTTTAAATGAGATCATTTCACCAAACAAGTATACATATTTCAGACTATGCTGATGTAATACAAAAATGACTACAAACGTGTAACTCTATTATCGTTACAAAATAGTCCTAAATACTTCCCAAATATTTCATCACAATAATAGAAATCAAGAAGAACAAAAGTATCCATATCATCTATCCATCTGAATTCCAAAAACATCAAACTTCAGATAGATCATTTCATTCAACAGTAAAAGGAATATCATAATAAATCACGATTCTATAAATAGGTTCAAAACAGTTCCAACGGTTAGATGAAAATATCAACATATATTTTCATAACAGAAGAGAAAGAAAACAAGTCATTCAAATTTCCCTTCGACAAGCTCGTGACTGTACCATCTCCTTAAATGGAAAACATTCACCTTACATGCATACGAAAAAGTCAGACGAGCCACAAGAAGAATCACTGTTTTGTTAACATCAAACATAACAAAACTTCTGTATAGTAGCTATCATGCCAACAGTGATGACTATCTACCAAACAGACTCCACATGACCTTCCACATAAAACAACAAACAAGAAGATATTCCCCACATCGCCTGTCGAGGTGCAGTCGACGGCTCAAAGTTCAGTCAAGCTCAAGGCAGGATAGTCATGCAGCAGAATACGTAAACACGACTACAATCCCATACATCAACCTACAGTCCCCTTCTAGTTCATAATAAACACTACAAGGCTTTCGGACCCAAGGTCAAAATCAAAGAGCTTCAATTATTCACAGTCAACAATAGACTCCTCAACATTAAGCAATTGATGTTTCCCTAAGACTATGCCAAGATAAACACACAAAATTTCTGCAACATGCACAACCTTATCTAACTGAAATAATCAGAAAGGAAACATGACATACCGTAATCTCATCAATACGCATTCAGGGTTTGAAGTGTGGTATTCACGACCCATTTTTACAGAGACAAGTTACATGATAACTAACTATACTCATGGAATCCACAGTGCCAAAAACAACAAGTGAACCAATCAGGTTGACTAGAGGCAAATACTATAGTTACCTATCAAGGGTTAAACTGAACCTGAACAATAGTAACAAGATAAATAATAATAAACGTTTCCAACTGTGCCAATCAATATTTTCACACAAGCTTACACAAAAAGGAAATGTAGCATACACTCAAGAGTCAGTACCAAAAATTCATACAAAATAACATAGGTCGTATACCTGTTACTCCTTCAGGACTCCAACAAAATCAAATTACCAATACTCAAATATATTAAACATATAGCTTCAACAAAGGTCCATAATACACGACTAAATCAATGGATTCTACAGATTCGTTTCGAGTACGATAAATAAATATATTGCATACTATCAATGGGTTGCATTCCATAACCACAATGCAAGATAAAAACAACTTCAGAACGGTCTCAAAGAAGTACTATAACACAGCAAGTTATCCATTCAACAAATCCTAAATATCATAGCTGAACCTGAACAAGATTCAATAACCACTACCTTAATAACCTCAACAGAGTTACAAAGAAGTCCAATTAACTGAACAAAATGTCCATCAGAATCTTTTCCGACAAGAATCAACAACAAGCCTTAATCAACAACCATCACAGTAGCCTGTACCTATCACGAGAACACATTCATGGGTTCTCACAGAGCAGGCCTAGCAGTACTTTTCATTTCTTACATTTCGCAAACTTAAAGTCAGAATGCAAAACACAAGGAAATATGGAGCTACAGTTCGAAATACAATAAACACCCATCAAGGGTTAAGCTTGAAAAACCGAACCAGCATGAAGATACAATGCCAAAAATCACACGTAGACTACCATAGAAACCAACCAATTCCAAAAATCATCTAAACAGAGTTGTTCTAATGAAATCACTTGAAAGACAGCAAGATTTTTAAAGGTTAGGGCCTAACATGCCTGGATATTTGCTCAAAATTTCGAAGCAGACCACTGAAAGAGCTCGAACCTTCTCCTTCTTTTCCAAGTTAGAGCCACCAACAAAAATTTGCTATTTGCATGACTTATATATTTTCCTTGCCAAAGAAAAGAGCTAGTTACGCTCATACTTGACATGTAACACCAAGAAGGCTGATGCAAAGAACCAGAGAATAGACAGAAGGAAAACCAGAGCGCATGCAAAACCAAACAAACAATTAACTTTCCATTTTGCATGCCTTCCCCAAGAAATCCGAGCTCGACTGACCGAGTCCATTAAATGACATTAACTCCCAATTTCCCACTCAATCTCCACTGTCACCGACCGCCATAGTTGGCGATAGACAAATGAAATTCAAAGACCATTTCCAACTTTGGCGACCTGCCACGTCGGCTCAAGTTAGCCGTTTTAAAACTTCCACCAAATTACCTCTCCCTCATGCTTATCCACGCATTTAATAACATAGAAACTGCCACCCATGGTTCGCACCCCTTCCATAGGTCCCCTTATTCTTTGCTCAATAGTTAGGTTAGTAACTTAGGTTAGGATTTAGGATAACACCTAGTTTAACCACTTAGCACATAGATACTAAACTTTAGAAACATTAGCTCTTAGCCTAGGTCTAGGTTATATTAACACTAATCTAACCCCTAGGTTAATTTTAGTTTTTAGATTACTAACATTAATAATTCCAATTAGGTCTAACATTTCATATACTCAGAATAAGACCTGCAACATGCATTCTCGAACAGGGTTCACTCCTGTACTGCCATTAGGCTACAGAATTATATGCAACAGAATTATTACCTGGTCCACGACCAAGACCTTCCAAATAAATTTTGATATCGGGAACCATTCCATTTCGCACGATCGACCTGAGTTAGACTCGGGATGGGCTTTATTCAACGAATTCAGACCTTGCAACCTGTGAAAGGCTTATAATTTTTAATTCATCACGATTAACTTAAAGCACCACTTGGATCAATACCACTGATCCAAGGCTAGGTTTTATAGATGAATAACTTCATAATTTGTTTCCGAGATCAGATTAGACTCAGATGTAAAATCAAATAAATAAAAGAGTCCAATCATAATCCGACTCAGTCAAATATTTGCAATCTGCAAAGAAGATACAGTACATATCAAGCATGACTTCTCAATCAAAGGAACACATCCTTTTTACAAAGAAATCACATATCAAAACTTGTATGCTTAGGAGGAAGTAACAACAGTTCAGGGTGTTACATAGGTAGTACATGGAATAACAGTGTGACGACACTACTCATAAAAACCAAAACTAAAACCCTTCCACACACATTGGTGTAGGAAGGTATGGGAAAAATGGTGATTGGTGAGTGAATGGAGGTTGGTAGTAAATGGGTGGGTTTGCGATGGTGGTTAAGGTGTATAAGTGGTAGTATTAAGTCCCCCATAGGTGAGATTGGTGCGAAGGTGGGGAGGGCCATAAAGGAGATGCTCTCCTATGTGGTGATCATAATGAGGGTGTTGGTGAAGGCTTCCATACTCTTGTGGAGTAATGAATGTGTTGACATTATATAGGAAATACTCCCCCAGAGTGGCGCATTGAAAAAGGCCTTACAAGGGATTGGTGGTTGATATGTGAGTGGCTAGGATAAAAAATGTGTTAGAGATTGGATTAGAGTTAGAGCTAGCTAATTGGGAGGCTGAAGGGTCGGTAGTGGAAGTTGTGGCGGTGGTAGGGATGGAGGAGTTGGGTGTGGTTGATGTAGCGGTGGCATTGGTGGGAGGAGGTGTAGGTGAAGGGGTAGTGGCCATGGATAAAGACACCTTGATGGGTATAAGCACATCATTGTGTTGGTAAGGCATGTTGTAGGTTTTGAAAGGTGATGGGTCAGTTAGAATGTTAAAGGTGTGTCCTTCATGCTCAAAATTCACACAATGATGCAAAGTGGAAGGAACACAACCCATAACATGCATCCAATGTCTACCAAGGAACAAGCTATATTAAAATTCCCCCTCCAAGACATAAAATAACTCTAGAATAGTGCGGGGGCCCACGTGAACATGGAGGATGATGGTTCCAAGTCTAGAGGCTATAACATCATTAAATGAACACAACATGATGTGATGTTTATGCATTCAATTTTTGGGTATGTGCATTTGGTTGAATGCATAGGAGGAGATGATGTTAATGCTAACGCCCCCATCTATCATAACACTTTGTACACATATATTATTGATGTGGACAGAGATGAAAAGGGTTGGATATGGGTCATCAGTTTGTTGCGGTACGATCTCTTCATCTGAAAAGATAAGGGTGGCTACTTGGTGAGTGGGTGGAGGTGTAGAAGAAGATGTTAATTTGGTAAGATAGGCTACATGATGAGGTGTAATAATGGAGGCTATAGGTGTAGGGTCATTGGGTAAGACCTTAATAAACTGAAGAACCTCCATGAGAGCTTGGCAATGGGATTCAGAAGTTTGGATGAGGTCATATAGGGAAATTATGAGGGAGGATTGGTGTAATTGTTTGAGCATTATACGATGTGTAACCCCATTAGAAATGTGATATGTGGGGCTGCGGATAGTGACTTTAGGTGTGGGTGTAGATGGTATGTTGGGTATAGGGTTGGCTGGTGGGTTGGTTTCCTTTTCCTTTTCTTTATCGTTTTGTGCATGGGTAGTAACATGGATCAAGTTGATTTGAGGTGGGGAGGTAGGTGAAGTAGGTGAGCCATGAAAGGTATAGCGATAGGAAGGGAAAAATCCAAGCGGTGAGAAGGAACCTTATGAGATGAGTTGGGTACACCGACATTTGGGTGGAGGTTTGGAAAGTTCTCTAATGCGCACCATGCTAATTTAAAATATTAGAGGTGGCTATAAGAGTTGTGAGGGTGGAGGTCCTGGTCGTTGAGTAGGTAATGGGGGAAGAACTGTGGAAACTGGTGCTGGAAAAATGGGATCCTCATCGAGAAGGCCATCATCATCAAAGTTTTCTTCAGGAGGACACAACTAGATAAGAACGGTTTTCAAATCCTTACTGTTATCTACATCATGTCCTGGAACATGATGGCAGTTGAAAATTTTGGTTTCGTTGAACCCCTTTGGTTTGGGTTTGAGTGGGTCATAAGGTCTAAGATGCGGTAATGTGATGACAGAAGTTTCAAGGAGCTTGGTTAAGATTTTGGTATAGGATCCCTCTAGTGGATCACAATGGGAAGTGAATGTGGGTTTGGGTGTATGTGCGGTTGATTATATAGGAAGGGTCTTTGCAAGAGGGGGAGTGGGTCGAGCTATTGTTTTAGGTGTTGGCATGGTCTTAGGCATTGGTCATGTCTGCTTAGGTAAGGGCATGGAAGATGAACTAGCAATAGAGTGTGTGGTTGGATTGACTATCTTATTGGAGGGTAGTGGATTTTTGCCTTTAGGTTGCACCTTCTTTGGTAAAGGTGATATGGGTGCATGAGATCTAGAGTGAAAAGCGGATGGTGGAAGAGGGTGAGTTACTCATGGGGATAACCAGGGTGTCGTGGAGGTAGATGGCGCGGGTCGTGTAGGAGGTGTGAGGGAAAGAAAATGAAGTGTAGTGGGTAGTGGATAAATTATCAATGGTATGGGAGGTATGAGTGGTAAAATTGTTGCAGGTGTGGGTGGAAATTATGTCAGGAACTTGGGTATAATAGAGGTCTGCAAGGGAGGAATGGGCTGTACTGCGTTTTTATTTTACCAGTGGCTGGAGGTTTCTTAGCTAGGATCGAGGGGTGAGGTCCTAAGATGGATAGGAGGGGTGAAGGTGTGATCGGCGCGGTTGGGATATGAGATCTAGGGGATTGGTTCTTCTGTTTAGGGGTCATATTAAGTTTGGTGTTAGTTTTGGAGGATGTAGCTAAATCTAATTTAATGGGTGGATGAGTAAGGATGGCCATTGGGATGACCCCTAAGGTAATAATAGGTTTATGCAAGGAAGATGATGTAGGTGTAGGTTTGGATGTAGAAGCATATTGAGTTATGGGTAGAGGTGTGAGTTGAGCCATGAGTGGTATCGTGGGAGAATTTGTGATAGTTGTGGTTGTGTTTGGTTTGATCAAACGAAATATTTTTGGATAGATAGTGGAAGTGTCAGCGAGTGACATCTACATTTGTGTTGAAACATGAAGTAGAAGATGCCCCCAAAGTAAGGATCTATCAACATAATCCAGGAGGTTGACTAAGCATGAGAACAACACTGTAGTGGGTGAGGTTGATGTGAATCCAATGGCGATTCCCATAAAATGTGTGTTAGAAATGGGGAATTCGCTAGCTTTAACCTCTGTGGGTAAGAGAGCCGAAAGTAAGTCCACAGGATCTTGGGTGGCTGATGGAGAATGGTCACCTAAAGGTAGCAACATTTCTACTAGATCTTTGATAGGTGGAGGGGATGACGGGTGCTCCTCTGTGAGTGGAGGCTATGAACATGTGTCTCTTTTGGGTCGAATAGGTACTACTGGTGACGAATCTCTAGGTGGAGAAGCCATGGGTGAAATGGTCTTGATGTTAACATAAGACTTTTTCATAGATGAGGGAGGAGATGAAGGGTGTTACTTTGTGGGTGTAGGAATAGGTGAAGTGGGTTCAAGCCAAGATTTCCTCTATGGAAGGAATATGAAGTAATTGGGAAGATATTGGTGCATCACTGAAAATAGCATGGACCTCTTGGGTATGGCTATCATTATTTGAGGTCTCTCTAGTTTGATGAGAAGAAGGGGCGTGATTCGGAAATTGTTTCTTGAAGATGTGTAGGTTTTGATTGGTAGGTGCATTAGGATTATCCAAGATTAACTCGCTATTCTCGAGCATTTCCTAGACAATGTTCTTGAAATTGATGCAATTTTTGTCACTATGACCTTTTACCCAATGATAGTTGTAGAATTCATGCTCTTTGTACCACATGGGTGTGGGGTGAGCAGGATCAAAACTAGTGTGTGGTTTTACGGGAGGAAGGGTGATTGCCACAAATTTAATGAGATTTTCTAAGACAGAAGAATAAGGCTCTCTAATTGGGGTGTATTTCCATTGTTCTCATTTGAATTGAAAGGTCTAGACAAGAGAAAGATTAGATGATGGGTTGGCCTGATTTGATGGATGACCTGGGCCAGCCTTGAGTACCACTGCATTATCAGTTCCCTTGGATTTTTAATAATTATTTTGTGGTTTTGAAGAAGAAGAGGTGTCATTTGACTTAAATGTTGAGTTATTATTACGTAGTTGAATTTTGTTTTCTTCAATGGCTTGAATCTCTAGCTTTCATGCCATAGTGAATGCCTCATCGAAGGTTCAAAAATTATAGACCTACATGATTGGTGAGGTATGTCTAGCACAAGCCTGAGTGAAGATCTCTATGAGCTCAGTTTGTGGTAATTGGAATGTGAGTTGATTGATCAGGCTACACCAATGAGTGACAAAATCTATGATAGACTCATCATCATATTGACACGTAGAGAAAAGGTCAGCCATGGTAACCTTCTTAACAACGTTGATGGAGAAGTGATCCAAGAAGGCTTGGGGTAATTGATTAAATGAAAAGATAGAATGCCTAGGTAACCCACTATACAAGACTAACGTGGGCCCAGTCAGAGATATGGGAAATGTCCTTAGAAGCAAAGTGTCATCATGGGCGATTAGATAACACCCATGTTTGAAAGACCAAAAATGTTGTTACGGTTCCTCTTTTCTATTGAAGCGGTTAAATTAAGACATCTCCCAATATATGATATATGGATGAATATGGATGGGTGTATGGGCTCATTGCAAATTTTTTCATAGGTGAGAGAGTTACGAGAGCTGGAAACCGATGCCTCTAGTGTTTGCATCTTGTCCATCATTAACTTGATGAGGTCATTGGTAGGTGGTGATGGATGGGTACCTCCTATAGCGGAAGAGGATTGGTGTTGGACATATGATGGAGGTGGCATTCGAGTATATGGCAATGTTGCATAGGTAGTTTGGGAAGGAGGGAGTGAGATAGGGGGTATGTACCCTAAATGAATGATGGATGAAATGGGAGGCTGTTGATAGTATGTCTATGGAGATCGAAGGGTCGAGGTAACCCTAGTAGCGATGGGGGCTAAGGACTGTGGAATATAAAGGAAAATGTTTTGAAATGGGGTAGGGGTCATCGACACTGGGGGTTTTTGTGTTGCTACGGGTATATGTGAGACAATAGGCATGGATGAGGTTATGTTATGGGTTGTGGATGAAGGTATAGTGGATGCTACATGTGAAGTAGATGTGATAGATGTGGTGGTCATAGTAGGTATAGGGCCTAGATGTGAAATGACTAGGGGTAAGGCAGATGTAGGTAACACAAAACTAGAAGGCACAAACACTGAAGTAGGAACGAGAGTTAGGGGGATAGATACACGCATGTCCTATATCAACTGTCTCCATCAAATGCAGAAAAGTATGATCTTTAGTAAATGTCCTTATTTGACTTGTGTTAATTTGGTGGTTATGAATAGATACAAATATCTTAATTACTTCTTCTTCTGCAGTCCAGCAGGCCTGTCAATATTGCAACCCGTGGTAGGTCGTCGTATTACTGGAAAAACATGTCATCAAGGGTGAACAACTATCAAGGAGAAAGGTAATATTTTATAATCCATTGACAAGGATATAATTTAAGACAAGATTTGGCACAAATTACGTTCACAATTATTTTGAATCGACAATTCAAACCATACAGTACGGTTCATGATTCATCCTGATGATAAACCGCATTGTGTGTTCAAAATGACTATTCAAATTAACTGTGTACACAATGTTTCTGGAAGCTCGTCTCTTTAACACTATGGATCGCAGAAGCTTGAATTCTCTAAGAGTATAATTCATGGCCACTTCTACAATATACTCTGGTCTAGTTCTATCGTACTAGAAGTGGCAGATTGGTTTTTATCTACTTGTAACTTAATAATGGAATCGCATCCTACTTTTGAACTTCTAAGCGAAACCGCTCTGTTTGTTTCCATCCAGCTAGGAATTCTAAATGTGATAGATGGAATGCTTCTTGCTGCCGAACTTGTTTATCCTTTGTACATAGCAGCTAGTGCTGACAGGTGAGTTTCCTCAAATTCTAATTATTATCTTGTAATAGTTTATCATGTTTTTTAATGTAGTAAATATCCTTGCCAAGATAATTCTAACTTGGTCAATGTATTTTATGTGTTCGAGTTAATCTGCCCATTGATAAGATTGTTCTCTGTGGTTGTAGTCAAGATAATGTTTCGAGAAAGGGCGAGGAGCTCTTAAAGAGGAAAGCAGCTGGTGCTGATCTAGAAGATCCTGCTCTTATAAATACTCTCTTTTTACTTTTTCAAGGTACTGATCCATTTTCCGTCATGCTTAATTCACAAGACATTGCCCAAGGCTGATTAAAACTTAGAAGCCATTATTTTTCGGCATGGGTGGCTTGAAAGCTAAGAAGAAGCTTCCTGTGCATATACAGTAATGATAGAGAGGTAGAAGCATTGCTAGACATGTAGTGGCAAGGCATGTAAGTGGCGATGGGAAGGTCATAGCTCATTCCCTCACTTGTTTTGTTTGGGGAGACATAATAGCCAACTGTCACATATTTCTAAGTTTATTATGGATTGCATTCCAAAACCTCATCTATTTTCTCTCTCGAGATCCATGTGTTTTATACATGTTTGTTGGAGATGCTGTTCACTGGTTTATGTGTCAGATATAAGTGCAGTAGTTGGAGATGTCACAGGACATTAATAATGTTTGTTTACAGAATTGCTAGAACTATGCTTTAATTGCTGAAATATTTAATTGTTGACAATTTCATTCAGTAATGTTGAGCAATTCTAAACTTTTTGAGCGGTAAAATCTGGAGAATGGCATTGGGGTAGGCGTGAATTTGGAGTGATGTGATTTAGAGTGAGATGATTATTGGATTGTGAGTGTTTGGATGGATAACAATAAAATAGGCCTTTCTAAAATCTTAATACTTGATGTTTTATGTTTCTAAAATTTACTTGAAAGTTTAGAACACTTTCAAGTTCACCCCTTTCATATAGTGTTGGGACATATAGAATCTTTGGGTGGTGATATAGGGTTTGTCAGATGTCTATGTTGTCTTCGACCTCGGTTGTCTAAGGTATTATTATTGCGAGGACATGCATTTTTATCTTACCCTTGAACGGTGCACTAATTTGAAGATTTTTATTGTGCTTGTTATTTTTCATTGATCACCATTTGAAGAAAAGCTATTGTACTGGGTTTTTGTTCTATAGGTACAGTTAGCAATGAAGGAATCACTTCAGAGGAAAGAATAAATCCAGCGAGTACAGGACTGAAAGCCCGCTTAATGTCAGTTTTCAACCATTCTATTAAAGCAGCAAATTCATTTCCAGCCACTCTTCGATGTATTTTTGATTGCATATACGGTAATTTCTTATCATCGTATCCTTACTGCTACTAATGTGCTGCTTCCCTGATAAAACATACCTTGTATTTTAATATTTCAAAATCAAGTATATGGTTATTCATCTGTAATAGGTCCATGTGTGTGTGCTTCCAGAAGTTTAAAATAGTGCTATGTTGGGATGCACATTTCACATGTGTACGAATAAAACATTGCCTTTCCATTTCTCAAGGTTAATCTTTTTATCACTCATAGAGCATGAAAATGCAATTGATAGAAAGTGTTTCTGTTATAGTAACCAGGTCTAGAAATCCGGATCCGTTTGGGAGGGCAAAATAATTCGAAAATCGGGAATTCTTGAAAAAGTTTGGAAAAATCCAGTCGAAATATATATGATTCGAATTTTATAAATATGAAAATTTGACAAATACAATGAAAAACTTTAATAATGTAATGTAAAATGTTATATTTTTAATATATAAGGTTGATAGTTTAATGTTTTTTTCCAGAAAACTACAAAACAAATTAAAAAATAAAAAGATTTTTATTTTCTAAATTAGGGCCGACCTGGACCGAATTTATCCGGGTTGGCTGAAAAATCCAGATCCGGCTGGATTTGGTAACTATGGTTTCTGTACTTGCAAGTAGGAGCAGCTAAAGGATCTACTTCTTGGTGTTCATATTTCCTTAAAAAATATATTAGTAGATATATATAAGAAAATGTAGAGGACGGATCAGAGTTGCAGACAACAAAAATAAACATTTATGAAATAATAATAATTCAATTCATAATCTTTCACATTACAAACTTTACATATATATAGGAAATAGCTTTCCCTATATTTTAGGAGGTAGCTATAACCTCTCCTCCCATGAATATCTCTCTCACACTAATTACGTGAGTTGTTGAAACTCACTCAACCATATTTGTTATAAGTAGTTTTATTATAACAACTATATAACAATTATTTACTAACTCACAATTATATGATAATAATTATTCACGTAATTATTATTTAGCCATACACATGTGGAGCACTAACTTATATTTCCTAACATTCCCCCCCTTAGTGCAAACATGGGGAAAACCATTCACACAGTCATCTACAGTATGCTCATCCCTGTGAAGTACATTCTACTATGTGACTCATGACCTTGATACAAAAGAAAGGCTCTCTCTTTCCATGGTTTTAGACAGGCTTACCACAAACCTTGACGTGAAAAAGCCCCATCAATTGTCCACCTCGTTTGGTTTTCTGGATCTCCCACAAACCCTTTCAAGATCCATGAACTGACTTACTCTGGTGCTTTTGTTCGCCACTATGCTTGTACATTAGGAAAGTATATAGGAATCAACTCGCTTACTCATTGCCAATCGGAACAAGAAAACTCAATCTGGAAAGATTTCACATTACATCCTATAAGAATCACAATGTTCTTAATTGTAGCCACTGTTGTCGACTGTTGCCGCGCAATCTCGAACAACATAGAAAACTACCACTGCCATTGGAAGCTGCCCTTGACTTTAGCCGGTTTGGCGTAGAATGGAAATGGAACATTGGTGTTATGTTCCCTCCACAATGTAAAATTTCCACTTATTCATCACATTGGGACATTGAAAAGTGAATCATATCATACTGCATACTACTGTTCGGATCTTGCTGCACATGATCACCATTGCCAATGAATGTATTCATTGACCGATCATCTTCCAACATAGGTAACAAGGCCTACTAAAATGAAAGTAGATGAATGCTAGTTAATAAAACACTACTGTCGTATGAGCTTGATGGTTGGATGGAAATGGTAGTCGATTATATGGATGGAGTTTGATGTGGACGACTAAACAAAAATCGACTCTTGATTTTTTGAAAATAGACACAAAAATGACTATTTTATCATATATACATATCATGACACTTTACGACAAACACACTAATGGTGCTATATAAGACACTTATATTGTTAACGACATGAATTTTTACACCATTATTGCTTTGACACTTATACAAGACTCTTTGACATTGACATCTAACTTTCAAAAACAATACTTATCAATTTGAATGACTCAACTTTAATTTTTTACTGGAATTTAAGAGGACATTACAAAAATAACAAAGACCCTTTCACAACTACTAAATAATGGAACAATAAACTGACTACTTAAAAATTCATAAAATGACTTACTAATGAGGTGGATGAATCCGTTATACATGAATATGGAATGACTAAAAAATAGATCACTAATACCATTGACCCGTTGGCACAAGGCGTAGTATTTTTTATCCTCGGCTATACCAATCTAATTATAGATTGATGTCATGGGACACAAGTCCTCAGACGTAGCAGAAGAATGTATATAAAGAAGGTTGGATTCCACATCAACTACGGGAAATAATTCGGTGAACGACTTGTATACAATGTCCATTGAATAGGACAAAATAGATCTGCATCTATGGAATGCCACAAATCTGCGAAACCTCTTATCAAAACTGGACAGGTGCAGAACTGATCACCAAAGACTATCACACGATGGAGGACATGATCCAAAGGCCTGAAAAGATTAAAATAGATGGTGATAGCTAGAACGGCGATGGAGAATCCAATGCAAAAATTCTTGACAACGATGGTGATGCAAAGAAGCTGAGTTGATAATTTTCAATACTAATGCACAATTGAATTGGCCACTTTGTTTTTGAAATCTGCGTGAAGGCCCTTCTGTCTCCTGTCAGCAAACATTGTGATCTAGATGAGAATGCAATCTGGATAGAGATCAATAAAAATCAAGCCAAACCACTGCTCTGACTAAAATTTGTGTAGAGAGAAAGATTAAGATTCGTGAACGTGCTTCTTGGTGATGCTTCACCCGACATATGATTCACAGATCTATACAAACCCCTCTCTTTTCTTTTTCACGTCACCTTCAAGTGCTTCAAGAGCATGATAGATGTACACGTACAGATGGTCTCTATCTAAGCCTTTTTTAAAACAAATCATATAGAACTAGTATATACTAATTCATATGGATATATCAGTAAATGAGCTCCATACAGCAGGGCAACTGAAAAATTATAATTGGCCTTGTAATCAAATTAATCTTCCATTACAAAATAGTCGCTCTGATACCAAATAATAGCACAGTATCAGATTTACACAATGATAATTCTCAGATTTCTTCTTGATCTAATCATGCTAATACAATGGCTATTATATAGCCAGGAATGTTGTTGAACAACTTCCTATAAAATAGGAAGTATACAAAACAATAACTTACCCGTACTAATATATTGTTATACATTTGTTATAAAAATATATCAACAAACATACTAACCAATAATAATAAACTAACAACCATGTGAATACTAATTCCTAACATTCTAACAGGAGGGAATGTAGGTAGAGGGAATGTAGGCTTTGATTTTTAGGGTTTAGGTAGGTCTTAATTAGTTATGGCAACATACTAAGACTAGGTCTTAGGGTGAGGTGGCTAGGTGAGGTGTATAGGTGAGGTGGTGGTGTGGGCATTATCCCAATTAGGATATTTAAATAAAAAATATTATGAGATCATGAATTAATTTAATTTAATTAATTAAATTAATATTAGAGTGGGGTGTAAGGGGCCATGGTTAGGTGAATGTGTTCAAGGTGATTATTTGATGAGGGACCAAGGGGAGTGTGACCTAATTTTGGTGTCTATAGTGAGATCATTATAAATAGAGAGCTCCTCACATTTTCAATGGATGCTTTCCTCCGAACCATGCAATGTAGGAATATGGCCCAAATAGGGAGGAAAATAGATGTTCATGTTAAAAAACGTAGTTATGAGATGCTCATGATGGTAAGGCAATATACGCATATGTTCAAAGAAGGGAATTGGACTAGGAATTTTGGAAACTGCTTTGAGAAGATCCCACTCATCATGGCTAGACTTTGTAGTAGGCAAAGAGTGCTAGGATTCCTAAGAAACAAAGCTAAATGGAGAAGGGGTAATTAGACAAACTTTTGAAACTGATTTTTTCTTAGTTTCTAGACCATTGACTCTATAAGTTTGATTTGCACAGGGGAAAATGGTATCTGTAGATAGAGGTACATATCTAGAAATAATTGGCCCTATAGGAAAATTTCCATAGGGGTAGATGACATCTAGAGGAGGTAGGTATTTACTTTAAGGAGCTTCATTCTGAGGTACAAAAAGATATATCACCATGTGAGTTTGATCTTTGAATGCTACAGGATATCCTACTTCTACATAAGCCTTGAAACATTTTACATCAATGATTACAACTATACATTTAGGAGGGTAATCTGTGTCAACCACATTGGTTATAGTGTTCTCTTCCTTCTTAGAGATTCTAAAGAAATCATATTAGGCATAGGATTAGAGAATATTTTAACATTTCATTGGCTTGGTTGATGACTTCATGACAATTCTTATTTTGAGCCTCATCACGAGCTTTGACCACTTCAATAAAATGATCATGAATGATTACATCATAGTCAAAGTTGGGTCTTAAGAATAATTTGATGGAAGCCATATGGAGTGTATGTTAGTTCTCATGCAAATGTCCCCAATTAACTTGCCACAATTTTTTTTTGACTCGTATCATGCCAATGAGGTACAAGTCGAGAGGGATCTAAGATGGTGGTAAATGGATTAGGCAACCGAATTTTTAAATATTCCTTACTATAACAGCTTGTCAAACTGTTATATTACTCTTTCACATTGCAAGCATTGACATGTGATTTTTAGGACAAATGTATGTTTTCTTGTTGGTTGCAAATCACACTTTTTTATGGATAAATCATCTATGCTCTTTGATTGTAGGGCTGATATGTTGTTACTTGCAATAATCTATTTCACTTCTTAAGAGTAAGTTGTAATATAGTTTTATGAGTTACAAAATTATCCCTTGCAATTGGACTCATCCTTGGATCAATTCCATTGATCCAAGGTAGGTTTTAAATCTTCTTATCTAAACTGAGTGAAAAACTGACATTCATTGATTAAGAGACTTAATGGACTGAACTTGTGGTTATTGCAAATTCTTTATTATCTTGAAAGGTTGTTCCTGCATTCTATTTTGTGTTATACTCAGCTCTTCTTGATTGACCCTTCCAAGGCACTTAATGACATTAAGTGAAATAGAAACCTGCTTCGGGATTCTAGAGAAAGTGAGAATATAAACTTGTCTTATATCTATTAAGGTCAATCCTAATGGATTTAAGACTCTGGTAATTTACCTAACTCTTTCTATGCCACTCTACATGGGATGACATCCTAACCTAAGTTGTGATACTAATTTAGCATGAAGGTAAGTAACCTAAGGGATGCTAAGTTATTTCTAACCTATTACCTATTGTTTTTGGTTAAACTAAGACCTAACCTAAGGTGACAATCTATTGTTTGAAGGTTATATCCTAAGGTTATATTTTATTAACCTCAGAAAATAGTATCTATCCTAATGGGATATGAAAGGGAACCTATGGTTCGATTGGCAAGTGGGAGCTAAGCGGTGGTTCCTAAGATTTTAATGAGATTTGATTTTTATTAGATATGGTATTAAGGCATGGAGGTATTGCTAGATTGGCAGGGGCTAGTTAAAGTTTAGAGGAACCTACGTGGAAGAATCACTAAGTTTGGAAATGCATGTGGAAGTTAATTAAGTTTCACCAAATTTGGATGGTGGTGGAAAGGAGAGATAGGTGGGAATATGTAAATTAATGGAATTAATTTGCCTCGGTTTTGGTGAGCAAGTTATCTTAGAAGGCATGCTAGTGGATTTTTTGGGGGTTTTTTTTCTTTGCACGCTTCACGATTTTTTCTTTGCATGGAGCTATCTAACACTCTGATTTTTGAATGCTAACTTGGTGAATGTTTTACATACTGTTATAGCTCTTGGAATGAAAGCAAACATGTTAGGATATGTTTTGATTTTAAGAGAATGTGTTGCTAATTCGGATTCTTGCATACTATGAATTATTGCATGGGACAGCGAACACTGTACTTGTGTGTTTGCTGATGTGACGACAGGTTGTCGTATAATTGCTTGCTCTTGTGCTGATTGACAGCATATCCTGAATCAATTCCATTGACCCAGGTATGCTGAGATCCTCTTGTGTTTTCTATGCTAATTCACACTTGAACCGGAAGGACGGAACGTCCTGTTCTGTGATAGCATGGATGTTAGTAAGGGACGGGATGGAAATTGTTAGTGTTAGTGGTTAGTGGGAATTAAACCTAAACTAACCCTAAACACCTAACATACATTCTACACTACTACCCAAAGTGGATTTTTAAATTATAAAAAAAAAAAAAGGGGAAAAATAAATCTAAATCCTAAAACCTAAGGTCTAACTAAGACCTAGGTCGAATGAACTATGTAACCTAAACTAATCCTAAGCTAAAGGGGTACGCAGACCCTTGGAAGGAGAGGATAAGGATGGGTAGGTGGCATTCTTGGGCATTTATGAACTGTCCCTTAGGGGACGGCGCCAGTTTTGGCGGGACAGATGGGAGATAGAGGTGTCTATTTGGAAGCTTGGCTAAACTCAGTTTGCTTGGGAAATTTGAAGGTTGGAGACTTGCCAACCCAAGTGGAGGGGGCGTGGAAAATAAGGAGAAAGGCAAGCCTTTAATGCATTAAATGTTTTTGGTCCTCGCGACCAGCTTGCCTTGGAAGCAGCATGAAGGAATTTTGATTGTCATTTTTGTTCATTCGAGCTTTTTGCAAAGTTGCTCTGCATTTGGTTTTTCTGACCTGGTTCGGTCGAACCAGCTCTTGGCATTTGACATTTTCGTGGAAGAATAGAGGCTGTTGATAAGCCTGAAGAAGAAAAGAGTGCTGGGAAGTTTGTGTAGCCGTTGTGGAAGAAAAACGCGGCAAAACGAAGCTTTCTTCGAGTTCTGAAAAAGAGATTACAGGCATGTTAAGCCCTTCTCTTTAAAATCTTTGCTTGATTTAAATGTTTCATTAAAACAACCCTGCTCTTGGGTTTGGATTGCTTGATTGTTTTTGAGATTGATTTGGAAATGGATTTGTTGATTCATGCCTTCTTTTTCTTGAAAAATGATAAGGAAGTTGATTTTGATTGCTCTGCCTTGATTGTTCTTGCCCGAATCGTGTTGGAAATAAGATTTTAGTATTGATTGTAGACTGTATAAAGGGTTGAAATGTGGGTATTCCTTTCACTGTTCGTATTGTTCGAAAATGGAAAGGACTGTGCAATCGCCCTTATGGTGTAATTTGTTTCTTTAAATGCAATCGTTTCTTGCTGTTGTATTTGGAACTGCACTTCCATGTAAAATGGAAATGGAAATACAGTCGAGTTATGTTGCTTCGATTTGGGTTTCCTTCCTTTCTTGCTGTCATTTTTGGAAATAATGGGGTACAGTCGTCCCCTTGCTGTTGTGGTTAATCCGTCCTTGCATTTGATTGGTTTGAAACACTCCCACGACGTGCTGGTTTGCTGACAGTATGGTGTTTGAAATAGATATAATTCTTTCACTGATTCGTGTTGTTTGAAAGAGGAACAGGTGTGTAATCGTTCCTTATGGTGTAAAGGTTTTTCATTTAGTGTAATCGTTTCTTTACTGTGTATGGAGAACTGTCCTTGCAAAGAAAAAGGAAATGGAAATAGTATGAACACTGTCTTGATTATTGAGTTGTCTGTCTTCGTAATTCTCAATGAATTACCCTCCTGTCGTGCTGGTGGTTGATGTTGAATGGAAGTTGAAACGGATTCTTTTCCGTAAGATGTTATTAGGAGCAGTACAGGCATTGTGAATTGTTTTATTGTTGTGTGATTGTCTTTTGTCACATGAACTTTTGAGATAAAATGGTGAAGGCTGTGTGAGCGGCTTGGCGTTGTTTCTGTACTGAAGTTTCATTGAAGGAAATGAGATCTTTTGTTTGCTAAGTTTCATTGAAGGAAATGAGATCTTTTGTTTGCTATATGCTGTTCGGAATTAAAAGGGAATATCATTTCTTTTGAGCTTCATGGAATGGGTATTCACTGTTTAAGAGTTTTGTATCCTGAACTGGTAGACTGTATGGTTGTTTTCACCACTATGATAATGCTCTTGTCATATGGTCTTTCGTGATATGGTGGTACAGGAGGTATGAGAAGTTAAGGTCGCTCTATACTGAAACTTCTTTTGAAAAGGAAATAATTTCTTCCTCTCTCTCTGCTGTGTTGATTATTATGAATACAACATTGTTTTCTTTATAAGCATACGAATGGCCTTGGGGAAAGAAAAGACAACATGTTTTGGCTGTTCATTTCTTTTCTTGCTTAAAAGGGATAAGACTTCTCTCTCCCTTTGCTATTTCGGATTATGAAGAAATGGTATCTTATATTTTAAAGGAATGGACATTAAAATTTTATATGAATGTTCGTGAGAGTTGGAAAAAGGAATAGTTTCTCCTTTTGAACTCATAGAGAAATATAATGTTTCTTGCTAGGAAAGTATGATGATTGGCTGTGTTTATTAATGCTGATCGGTCCTTTAAGATCGAATTGTTTTGGTGATTGTGTCTTAATCTTGGAATTGCTGTAGGTAATAGCAATGAATAATATGTTATTTGAACGGGATAAGTTCATAGGATTATAAATTTATGTGGTTTATTGACTGCAGGATGTATAACTGGTTGTTGGGTTAACTATACAGTGAAAGAAGTATGGAACCTTCTAGTATAGTAAATACCTAGTATACATACTGATATGGTTTGCTCAACGATAAATATAATGTCTTACTAACCTGTTTGGCATTCATACGAACTGGAAATAAATGAAATCATTCTTGCTGCCAGAAAGTGAATTACGAGTGGATTTTGTAAGTTTCACTCTGAACTGTTATCTTGATTTATCTTTCGTCTGGATCCCACTGTTAGGACAGTCATGTGGAAAGAAATAGAGATATGAATTAATGTTTTAGAAAAATGATCTTTCTTCTTTCATTCAGTTAGAAATCTGGAATTCGTGAATGAAGAATTTTATAGTGCTTAGATGGGAGCCACTATATGCATTGCTGTTCGCTTTCTTGTTTGTACTTGAATGCTTTAAATTTAACATGCTTCATGAACGGAAAGGAAAGTAATGGATTTATACTCAGTTAGTTTCATCCTTTGCATTTGTTATTAATGAAAGGTGTGGAAAGGATAACTGTATGCTTTATAGGCAGCAAACTACTTGTATTCCTAACTTTACAAATTTTGTAAATTGATACTTGCAATGATTATGTGAAAACGGGACAGCAGTCCCTTGGCTGGTTGTGATGATATTCTGATGATTTAGCGGTTATGCTGATCTCTCTTTTGTGCTTTTCGAGATTGATGTTTTGCTGTTGTTTCATAAAAGCAGGGTTCTTTTATTGAAACAGTTAGTTGAAGCATCTTATTTTAAAGATAAGTGCTTAATGTGCTCAGTTCATTGAACTGACCCGTGCAATTCATTTTGCAGATGGAATTTGATTAGAATGAAGACTTGGCTGTCTTCTGATGCCTCTTGATAAAATATAAATTAAATTGTAACTGTTGCTTTTATTCCTCTTTGAGGAATTGTGAAAGAAGAAAATATATTCTTCTGTCCATGAGTTGTATAGATGCTTTGTAAAAATTATACCCAATCAGTTGGATTGGCAAATGTACAAATTATGACTTGAAATATTGAATACAGTTACAAGTGTGATATTTTCAATAATTATATCAGTTTGATATTGCTGTTTAAATTGGAAATATGGTGTTATTTCCTGATTTGGAATTGTTTCATTATCCTTGGATGGATGTTGAATTGAAACTGATGTTTATTCTTACTTAATTACAACCTTTAAGTTGAACAATGCAATTAATTCATACTTGGGGTAAAGATGAATTTTGAATTGACATTAAAAAGGATTAAGAAGGATATGATTTTATAATCAGAAGGTATTCAGGATTAGCTTAGGAGCTAAGGAATATCAATTTAAACTGGGAGTATTCGAACTTCGTTTTCGAACTCCATTAATGATCCCGTTTGATAAAATTCAGAATAAAGGTTATTGGATACATATATCCATAATAATGATCCTTAACTATATAATGTTAAGGGGAAATAAATGAAGTTTAGACCTCGTTTGAATGACGTCTAATAATTTAATTATATAATGATCCTTAACTATATAACGTTAAGGGGAAATAAATGAATTCATTTCTCAAGGAATAGACCTCGTTTGAATGACGTCTAATAATTTAACATTATGAAATTAGTTGCAGTTGGAAACATCTTGGTTAAGTTTAATAGGTTAAACTTATTATGTCCGTCGGTACGGACTGCTTAATCTAATGATTAAGAAATTAACCAAGTAAGGAAATGTAACCCTTCGGTACGAAGGAGACGATACATAGACGAACTAACGGACGGTTTAGTCCCTCTTAGTTATGTACAACTGCAACTGGAACGAGGATCAAGGGATCAGCGTGGATGCTGAAAGTTAATTGCTTTAATTGATAACTCGTAGCTAAGTCACTTGGGCAGGATGTGAATTCTCGATGGGATGAATTCTGCAGGACATTGGCATACGCCAGCTACAGCAAGGTGTCTTCATGAAGACGGGGTCTTCACGACGACACAATGTTGCAGCTGACATATAGCAATGCCCTCCCGAATTAAAACATTGAGAATACATAGGCTGAAAGTGTAGATCTTAGCTGGGGTGGAGATAGGGTATGATTTGGTATACGGAGTGACTCCGGATTACTAAAGATAATCAGACACACGGAGTCGTGGGGTAACGACACCGTATGTCTGCGTATCTTTAGTTACCTGGAGTGCCTTCCTATACCCGCTCATATTACTGGCTGGAATCGAAAGTTTAAAACGGAACTTAAACAATGAGGACTGGTAGGAACCAGGAAAGACCATTCTAGATAACAGGTGAAGTGAAGTGAAGGACGTATTCCGTAGATGTGTATCACATTCAGGAATATGATCATGCAAAGCATGTGAAAATCTTTGGCCAAAGTATCGCAATTGCTGGTTGCGTTGTCCTTATCACTTAATTTAAGATGCAGGATGTCAGATGAATATCAGTAACAGATATTCAGATAGGCTTCTTAAATGGATCACTTCGATAACCGGGGAAGGTTATGAGAACAAGTATATAAAATATACTATGCATAAACAGACATGAAGGATCGGTTGTTGCCGAGTCATGTACATGAAGGATCGGTTGTTGCCGAGTCATGAAATGAAGGATCGTTGAAACTCCGAGCCATGAAAATGGAAGATCGGTAGTTCATCGAGTCATTTACAGCAGCATATAGAATCTGTTATGAGATTGAATGGCATTGAATGTGTGTTCCATATTGTAAATATGTGAACAGGGAACATTCGTTTTTGAAAGAAATTGTATGATCCAAACTATGTGGTTTGGGCAGAGAACAATTACTAAATCTCGAACGTGTGTTTGAATTTTATAATTCATAACAGAGAACGTTATTTTAAAAAAAAAAAAAAAAAAAAAAAAAATTTCCCTTGTTCTGGTGTTTTAAATTGGGGATGTTACATCTTGGTATCAGAGCTGAAGGTTGCAGCTCTTGGACCTAATGAGTCCACGTTATTAATAAAGTTTACATTTTCTTATTGAACAGAAAATGGTCAGGACAAGAGGGAATGCTGCGAATAACCCGTTGCAGGGTGGAGAAGCAGCAACTGCCCAAAAGCTGGATGAAATCCTTGCTGCCCTACTTGATACGAGGGATCGTTTGACTGTACTGGAACAGCAGTCAATGGGCAATGAAGAGGAGGGGAATGAAGCTGAAATAAATGATCAGCTGCCTCCTATGGACAACATCAACGGAGGGAATCCGGGTGTTGATGATAATAACGTAATTGCTCCTAATCCCCCTGAAAATAAAAGGGCAAGATTAGCAGCTGAACTTACGAATGATATAAAGAGAATAAGTCCTCCAAAGTTTGATGGAACAACTCTTGGGGACGGAGCTGAAAACTGGCTCAGTGAAATGGAGAAATACTTTGCAATAAGAAACTTCTCTGAAGAGACTAAAGCGATATGGGGAGCATATCAGCTTTCTCATGAAGCATCATCCTGGTGGGACAACCGTAAGGTTGAGCTGAATATTGTCGAATCAGACATAACTTGGGATCAATTTAAGGGATATTTTAGGCAAAGATGGCTGCCTCAACTCTATTTTGATAGGAAAATGACTGAATTTCAGAACTGGTCGCAAGGAAGGCTGTCGGTGACAGAATACTGGGAAGGGTTTACTAAACTCCTTAAGTATGTGCCGCAGTACCAAGCTGACGAGAAGTTCAGAATACGGAAATTCATAATGGGACTGAATCCCATCATTGGTGGCGAAGTGGATGTCCACGGCCCAACCACCATGGATGGAGTTGTTGAAAAGGCAATCAGACAGGAACAGAAATTGAGGGCAATCTCTGCTCACAGGGAAGAGATAAGGAAGAAGATTCCCAATCCTTCTTCGTCTCTTGCACCAAAAAGGGGACCTTGGAAAAGGTTTGGTGTGAAAAATAAAATTGTTGTAGATAACAACAAGAAACCTGTGATGAACAGACCTGTAAATAGTCTGCGGAATAGCTTTCCAAAAGTTAATGGCATTGGACAGAAGTCCTATGGAAGCCAGAACGATAACTTTAAGGCTGGTAACAAATTTGAACCTAGAAAAGGGCCAGCTGGAGGATGCTTCAACTGTGGAAAGGACCACTATGCGAATCACTGTCCTCTGAAGAAGGATGATCGCGGACAGCAGCATAGGATACATGCTGCAGTGTCTAACCGACAAGCTGAAAAGCAAGTGACGCCCATAGAAGTTACTGGTAAGCTATTCGGTAAACCTGTAGTTGTACTTTTTGATACTGGAGCTACAGAATGTTTTATTTCTGCTAAACTTGCTATGAAATTAAAAAGAAAGGCTGCGAGAATGGATAAAACATGGACAGTGCATTATGGGAATAATGCTGTCCACACAGTTGAAATGTGCCTTTTTGGGGCAATTCTTGACCTGCCTGGGTTCTCCACCGAAGTTGACTTGTATGTCACTCCTCTAGGATCATATGATATCATTATTGGAGTTAACTGGTTGGCTGAACATAAGGCAAAGGTTGACTGTTATGAAAAACAAATCTGTTGCCTTGATGATCTGCGGAAAGCAGCAGTCATTCAAGGTGTAAAACGGGAAGTTGCAGTTAGGAAAATGACGGCTATGCAACTAAAGAGGGCTAAAAACAGAGGCTGCACTTTGTATGCGGTAAAAATGACAGAAAATGAAGAGGAAGATAATGATTTCATGGAAAGATATCCATTGTTGAGGGATTTCCGTGATGTGTTTCCGGAGGAATTACCGGGTCTTCCGCCCAAACGTGAGTTTGACTTCGCTATTGAGATCAAACCAGGAACGGAACCCATATCTAAGGCACCTTATAGAATGACTACCATTGAGCTGGTAGAACTGAAGGCTCAGTTACAAGAACTTCTGACTAAGGGGCTGATCAGACCGAGCGTCTCACCTTGGGGAGCGCCGGTAATTTTCGTAAAGAAAAAGGATGGCACCTTGAGGCTGTGCATTGATTACAGAATGCTGAATAAAGCAACCATTAAAAATCGATACCCACTTCCAAGAATCGATGATCTGTTTGATCAGATGCGAGGAGCATCAGTCTATTCAAAAATAGACCTGCGGTCAGGGTACCATCAGCTGAGAATAAAAGAGGAAGATATTCATAAAACAGCTTTTAGAACGAGGTATGGGCACTATGAGTTCACGGTGTTGCCTTTTGGGCTGACTAATGCACCTGCCGCCTTCATGAATCTAATGAATAACATTTTTCAAGAATACTTAGACAAGTTTGTGCTTGTATTCTTAGACGACATTCTTATATACTCTAAAAATGTCGAAGAGCACCAAGAACATCTCAGGATAGTGCTGGAAATCTTAAGAAAGAGGAAGTTGTATGGCAAACTGTCCAAATGTTCCTTTTATGATGCAGAGGTGCATTATTTGGGACACGTTATAAGCAAAGACGGGATAGCTGTTGACCCTTCAAAGATCACAGCTATAACTGAGTGGCCTGCACCTAAGAACGTGCACGAAGTAAGGAGCTTCATGGGCTTGGCTGGATATTATAGAAAGTTCGTTAAGGACTTTTCAAAAATTGCTGCTCCAATCACTTCGTTGCAGAAGAAAGAAAAGAAATTTGTCTGGACAGACAAATGTGAATCTGCCTTTAAAAAGTTAAAGGAGCAGTTAACTACAGCACCTATTTTGACTGTACCTGATCCAAATGGAGATTTTATGGTTGTAACGGACGCCTCAGGAGAAGGCCTTGGAGGTATTCTGTTACAGAATAACCATGTTATCGCTTATGAAAGCAGAAAGCTTAAGTTACATGAACAGAACTATGCTCCACACGATCTTGAGCTCGCTGCCATAGTACATGCGCTTCAAATATGGAGGCATTACCTTCTTGGCAAGCCCTTTGAATTAAAAACAGACCACCTGGGGCTGAAGTATATTTTTACTCAGCCAAATCTGAATGCAAGGCAACGAAGATGGTTAGAATTTCTGTCTCAGTACGATTTTGATATAAGCTATATTAAGGGCAAGGAAAATAGAGTAGCAGATGCTCTGAGTCGAAGGAAGCATATCTCTGCTCTTATAACGTTAAGAACTCAGTTTAAGGATGAGGTAAAAGATGCCTTGGAATCAGATCCTTATTTTCAGCAAGTCAAATCAGCACTTGCTGCAGACCCGCAGGACAGCAGGTATAAGGGATTTCGTTTTGATAACGAAGGAGTTCTGAGATTTGAAAACCGGGTATATGTACCTGTGGCCAATGGCTTAAGAGAGAAATTGCTCACTGAATTCCATAATTCACCTTTTTCTGGGCACCCTGGCATTACAAAAATGCTTGCTGATCTTAAGCAGCAATATTTTTGGAAGGGAATGAAAAAGGATGTAATAGAGTTTGTAACACACTGCTTGGAATGTCAGCGTGTTAAAGCGGAACATATGCACCCTTCAGGATTATTGTATCCCCATAGCATTCCGCAGTATAAGTGGCAAGTGATAACGATGGATTTCGTTCAAGGATTGCCTATGTCAAGAAATAAACATGACATTATCCTGGTTGTAGTCGACAAATTGACCAAAGTGGCACACTTCATTGCTGGTAATTTGAAGGACGATGCACCAGTTTTAGCAAGAAGATTTGTACATGAAATCTTCAGGTTGCATGGAATACCGGAATTAATCATATCGGACAGAGATCCGAGGATGACATCAAGGTTTTGGCAAACGCTTAATGCAGCCTTGGGAACTAAATTAAACTTCAGTTCTGCATATCATCCAGAAACGGATGGACAGACTGAGAGAGTTAATCAAGTTTTAGAGGACATGCTGAGGATGTATTGCATGGACCAGCAGTATAAATGGGAGGAATACCTTCCGCTGGTAGAATTTGCTTACAATAACACCTATCATGCCTCTTTAAAAATGGCGCCCTTTGAAGCATTGTATGGAAGAAAATGCAGAACCCCTGTCAGCTGGGACAGCGTTGAGGACAGAGAGGTAATTGGGCCAGAAATCCTTATGGAAATGGAACAGCAAATCAAAATGATTCGGGAACATCTAAAGGAGGCTGCCAATAGGCAGAAGAGCTATGCAGACTTGAAGCGGGTTGACAGGCATTATAAACTTGGAGAGAAGGTCTTTCTTCGGGTGAAGCCGAAAAAGAGCTCCATAACTTTTGGCAAGGCTGCCAAGTTGTCACCACGTTACGTGGGACCTTTTGAAATTATTGAAATAATCAACCCTGTAGCTTATCGTCTAGCATTACCTCCTGCTTTGTCTCAAATGCATGATGTTTTTCATATTTCTTTGCTTAAGAAATACGTGACAGATTTATCACATGTGCTAAATTGGAATTCCTTGCAGGTCCAAGACCCAGGAATAATCGTGGTTAAGCCCATTCGAGTGTTGGGAACTCGCCAGTTGTACTTGAGAAATCGCGAAGTGAACCAATGTAAGGTCCAGTGGGACCAGTTCAGCGAGGAAAGTGCAACTTGGGAGAATCTCGAAGAAATGAGATCTACTTTTCCACATCTGTTTAACTGAATATGAAATTCAGAGAACTGAAAATTTTACCAAATTTAGACCATTATTAGTCTATTGTACAGTTGTCTTAAAACTTTGTTTTTAAGAGAGAATCTGTTTTTGGTATGAACATATGAATGAAAGAACAATAACTGAATTTTGTTCTATGAACTTCTTGATTTGTAAATCTGATCATCGGGACGATGATTCTTTAAGGAGGGAAGAATGTAACACTCTGATTTTTGAATGCTAACTTGGTGAATGTTTTACATACTGTTATAGCTCTTGGAATGAAAGCAAACATGTTAGGATATGTTTTGATTTTAAGAGAATGTGTTGCTAATTCGGATTCTTGCATACTATGAATTATTGCATGGGACAGCGAACACTGTACTTGTGTGTTTGCTGATGTGACGACAGGTTGTCGTATAATTGCTTGCTCTTGTGCTGATTGACAGCATATCCTGAATCAATTCCATTGACCCAGGTATGCTGAGATCCTCTTGTGTTTTCTATGCTAATTCACACTTGAACCGGAAGGACGGAACGTCCTGTTCTGTGATAGCATGGATGTTAGTAAGGGACGGGATGGAAATTGTTAGTGTTAGTGGTTAGTGGGAATTAAACCTAAACTAACCCTAAACACCTAACATACATTCTACACTACTATCCAAAGTGGATTTTTAAATTATAAAAAAAAAAAAAGGGGAAAAATAAATCTAAATCCTAAAACCTAAGGTCTAACTAAGACCTAGGTCGAATGAACTATGTAACCTAAACTAATCCTAAGCTAAAGGGGTACGCAGACCCTTGGAAGGAGAGGATAAGGATGGGTAGGTGGCATTCTTGGGCATTTATGAACTGTCCCTTAGGGGACGGCGCCAGTTTTGGCGGGACAGATGGGAGATAGAGGTGTCTATTTGGAAGCTTGGCTAAACTCAGTTTGCTTGGGAAATTTGAAGGTTGGAGACTTGCCAACCCAAGTGGAGGGGGCGTGGAAAATAAGGAGAAAGGCAAGCCTTTAATGCATTAAATGTTTTTGGTCCTCGCGACCAGCTTGCCTTGGAAGCAGCATGAAGGAATTTTGATTGTCATTTTTGTTCATTCGAGCTTTTTGCAAAGTTGCTCTGCATTTGGTTTTTCTGACCTGGTTCGGTCGAACCAGCTCTTGGCATTGACATTTTCGTGGAAGAATAGAGGCTGTTGATAAGCCTGAAGAAGAAAAGAGTGCTGGGAAGTTTGTGTAGCCGTTGTGGAAGAAAAACGCGGCAAAACGAAGCTTTCTTCGAGTTCTGAAAAAGAGATTACAGGCATGTTAAGCCCTTCTCTTTAAAATCTTTGCTTGATTTAAATGTTTCATTAAAACAACCCTGCTCTTGGGTTTGGATTGCTTGATTGTTTTTGAGATTGATTTGGAAATGGATTTGTTGATTCATGCCTTCTTTTTCTTGAAAAATGATAAGGAAGTTGATTTTGATTGCTCTGCCTTGATTGTTCTTGCCCGAATCGTGTTGGAAATAAGATTTTAGTATTGATTGTAGACTGTATAAAGGGTTGAAATGTGGGTATTCCTTTCACTGTTCGTATTGTTCGAAAATGGAAAGGACTGTGCAATCGCCCTTATGGTGTAATTTGTTTCTTTAAATGCAATCGTTTCTTGCTGTTGTATTTGGAACTGCACTTCCATGTAAAATGGAAATGGAAATACAGTCGAGTTATGTTGCTTCGATTTGGGTTTCCTTCCTTTCTTGCTGTCATTTTTGGAAATAATGGGGTACAGTCGTCCCCTTGCTGTTGTGGTTAATCCGTCCTTGCATTTGATTGGTTTGAAACACTCCCACGACGTGCTGGTTTGCTGACAGTATGGTGTTTGAAATAGATATAATTCTTTCACTGATTCGTGTTGTTTGAAAGAGGAACAGGTGTGTAATCGTTCCTTATGGTGTAAAGGTTTTTCATTTAGTGTAATCGTTTCTTTACTGTGTATGGAGAACTGTCCTTGCAAAGAAAAAGGAAATGGAAATAGTATGAACACTGTCTTGATTATTGAGTTGTCTGTCTTCGTAATTCTCAATGAATTACCCTCCTGTCGTGCTGGTGGTTGATGTTGAATGGAAGTTGAAACGGATTCTTTTCCGTAAGATGTTATTAGGAGCAGTACAGGCATTGTGAATTGTTTTATTGTTGTGTGATTGTCTTTTGTCACATGAACTTTTGAGATAAAATGGTGAAGGCTGTGTGAGCGGCTTGGCGTTGTTTCTGTACTGAAGTTTCATTGAAGGAAATGAGATCTTTTGTTTGCTATATGCTGTTCGGAATTAAAAGGGAATATCATTTCTTTTGAGCTTCATGGAATGGGTATTCACTGTTTAAGAGTTTTGTATCCTGAACTGGTAGACTGTATGGTTGTTTTCACCACTATGATAATGCTCTTGTCATATGGTCTTTCGTGATATGGTGGTACAGGAGGTATGAGAAGTTAAGGTCGCTCTATACTGAAACTTCTTTTAAAAAGGAAATAATTTCTTCCTCTCTCTCTGCTGTGTTGATTATTATGAATACAACATTGTTTTCTTTATAAGCATACGAATGGCCTTGGGGAAAGAAAAGACAACATGTTTTGGCTGTTCATTTCTTTTCTTGCTTAAAAGGGATAAGACTTCTCTCTCCCTTTGCTATTTCGGATTATGAAGAAATGGTATCTTATATTTTAAAGGAATGGACATTAAAATTTTATATGAATGTTCGTGAGAGTTGGAAAAAGGAATAGTTTCTCCTTTTGAACTCATAGAGAAATATAATGTTTCTTGCTAGGAAAGTATGATGATTGGCTGTGTTTATTAATGCTGATCGGTCCTTTAAGATCGAATTGTTTTGGTGATTGTGTCTTAATCTTGGAATTGCTGTAGGTAATAGCAATGAATAATATGTTATTTGAACGGGATAAGTTCATAGGATTATAAATTTATGTGGTTTATTGACTGCAGGATGTATAACTGGTTGTTGGGTTAACTATACAGTGAAAGAAGTATGGAACCTTCTAGTATAGTAAATACCTAGTATACATACTGATATGGTTTGCTCAACGATAAATATAATGTCTTACTAACCTGTTTGGCATTCATACGAACTGGAAATAAATGAAATCATTCTTGCTGCCAGAAAGTGAATTACGAGTGGATTTTGTAAGTTTCACTCTGAACTGTTATCTTGATTTGATCTTTCGTCTGGATCCCACTGTTAGGACAGTCATGTGGAAAGAAATAGAGATATGAATTAATGTTTTAGAAAAATGATCTTTCTTCTTTCATTCAGTTAGAAATCTGGAATTCGTGAATGAAGAATTTTATAGTGCTTAGATGGGAGCTACTATATGCATTGCTGTTCGCTTTCTTGTTTGTACTTGAATGCTTTAAATTTAACATGCTTCATGAACGGAAAGGAAAGTAATGGATTTATATTCAGTTAGTTTCATCCTTTGCATTTGTTATTAATGAAAGGTGTGGAAAAGATAACTGTATGCTGTATAGGCAGCAAGCTACTTGAATTCCTAACTTTACAAATTTTGTAAATTGATACTTGCAATGATTATGTGAAAACGGGACAGCAGTCCCTTGGCTGGTTGTGATGATATTCTGATGATTTAGCGGTTATGCTGATCTCTCTTTTGTGCTTTTCGAGATTGATGTTTTGCTGTTGTTTCATAAAAGCAGGGTTCTTTTATTGAAACAGTTAGTTGAAGCATCTTATTTTAAAGATAAGTGCTTAATGTGCTCAGTTCATTGAACTGACCCGTGCAATTCATTTTGCAGATGGAATTTGATTAGAATGAAGACTTGGCTGTCTTCTGATGCCTCTTGATAAAATATAAATTAAATTGTAACTGTTGCTTTTATTCCTCTTTGAGGAATTGTGAAAGAAG
This sequence comes from Taxus chinensis, assembly GCA_019776745.2. Classification (NCBI taxonomy): domain Eukaryota; kingdom Viridiplantae; phylum Streptophyta; class Pinopsida; order Cupressales; family Taxaceae; genus Taxus; species Taxus chinensis. The sequence goes on from CM034150.1 coordinate 826,574,413, forward strand.
AAAATATATTCTTCTGTCCATGAGTTGTATAGATGCTTTGTAAAAATTATACCCAATCAGTTGGATTGGCAAATGTACAAATTATGACTTGAAATATTGAATACAGTTACAAGTGTGATATTTTCAATAATTATATCAGTTTGATATTGTTTTAGATTGGGAATAAAATGTTACTTCTCGATTTGGAATTGTTTCGTAATCCTTGGATGGATGCTGAATTGAAACTGATATCTATTCTTACTTAATTACAACCTTTAAGTTGAACAATGCAATTAATTCATACTTGGGGTAAAGATGAATTTTGAATTGACATTAAAAAGGATTAAGAAGAATATGATTTTATAATCAGAAGGTATTCAGGATTAGCTTAGGAGCTAAGGAATATCAATTTAAACTGGGAGTATTCGAACTTCGTTTTCGAACTCCATTAATGATCCCGTTTGATAAAAATTCAGAATAAAGGTTATTAGGATACATATATCCATAACTAATGATCCTTAACTATATAACGTTAAGGGGAAATAAATGAATTCATTTCTTCAAGGAATAGACCTCGTTTGAATGACGTCTAATAATTTAACATTATGAAATTAGTTGCAGTTGGAAACATCTTGGTTAAGTTTAATAGGTTAAACTTATTATGTCCGTCGGTACGGACTGCTTAATCTAATGATTAAGAAATTAACCAAGTAAGGGAATGTAGCCCTTCGATATGAAGGGGACGATACATAGACGAACTAACGGACGGTTTAGTCCCTCTTAGTTATGTACAACTGCAACGGCAACGAGGATCAAGGGATCAGCGTGGATGCTGAAAATTGCTTTAATTGATAACTCGTAGCTAAGTCACTTGGGCAGGATGTGAATTCTCGATGGGATGAATTCTGCAGGACATTGGCATACGCCAGCTACAGCAAGGTGTCTTCATGAAGACGGGGTCTTCACGACGACACAATGTTGCAGCTGACATATAGCAATGCCCTCCCGAATTAAAACATTGAGAATACATAGGCTGAAAGTGTAGATCTTAGCTGGGGTGGAGATAGGGTATGATTTGGTATACGGAGTGACTCCGGATTACTAAAGATAATCAGACACACGGAGTCGTGGGGTAACGACACCGTATGTCTGCGTATCTTTAGTTACCTGGAGTGCCTTCCTATACCCGCTCATATTACTGGCTGGAATCGAAAGTTTAAAACGGAACTTAAACGATGAGGACTGGTAGGAACCAGGAAAGACCATTCTAGATAACAGGTGAAGTGAAGTGAAGGACGTATTCCGTAGATGTGTATCACATTCAGGAATATGATCATGCAAAGCATGTGAAAATCTTTGGCCAAAGTATCGCAATTGCTGGTTGCGTTGTCCTTATCACTTAATTTAAGATGCAGGATGTCAGATGAATATCAGTAACAGATATTCAGATAGGCTTCTTAAATGGATCACTTCGATAACCGGGGAAGGTTATGAGAACAAGTATATAAAATATACTATGCATAAACAGACATGAAGGATCGGTTGTTGCCGAGTCATGTACATGAAGGATCGGTTGTTGCCGAGTCATGAAATGAAGGATCGTTGAAACTCCGAGCCATGAAAATGGAAGATCGGTAGTTCATCGAGTCATTTACAGCAGCATATAGAATCTGTTATGAGATTGAATGGCATTGAATGTGTGTTCCATATTGTAAATATGTGAACAGGGAACATTCGTTTTTGAAAGAAATTGTATGATCCAAACTATGTGGTTTGGGCAGAGAACAATTACTAAATCTCGAACGTGTGTTTGAATTTTATAATTCATAACAGAGAACGTTATTTTTTTTTAAAAAAAAAAAAATTCCCTTGTTCTGGTGTTTTAAATTGGGGATGTTTCAGGGATTTGTAATAGAGCTCCATGGATGTTCTAAGCTTTTGTGAAGCTTCGTGCTTTATTATGAGCTTTTGTTGGGGCCTTATGTTCATTTTGGATTGAATGGAGCTTAGTAAAGATTTGAACTTTAGGTTGAACTTTCGTATTTGACACTGTACTTACATTTGGTTCTTATGATGAACTTGTAGCCAAGTTGTGAGTTTGCTCTATAAAATTACTCTGAGCTAAGGTTTTATTCTTTTTATGGAATTATTAACTCAAGATTTGCATTGGATTTGTTTGTGTTTACCTGAACGGGTAGTAGAATCTTGTGGAAAACCTGAACTTAAGTTTGAAGCTCATATTCGTCTCTGAACAAGTATTCTGTTTTTGTAAAATTTAATTCTACCTATTTTGTGAGCTGGGTTTTATTGGTTTATCTTTTTTTGGAAGCTTAATCTCCTTTATGGAATGTTTTGTTGATGGTAGCTTGAGAGCTTACTTCAGTTTGACACTGAATTGGTAGCCTCCTTGTAATCTCCTTCGTGTCACTCCTTGGGTGTGAATGGTTTTATTACCTATGTCCATTGGACTGTATAGCCTCCCTTGAACTCGACAGAGTGAGAGAAATCAAAGAAAAGCCTCTCCATCTCTACCCTGAGTGAATCCCATACCATGTGGGAAGCTTGGCTATTAAATTCTTAGGAATTAATGGACTGGAATTGTGATCTATTTTGGGATAATCGTATTGATTCAAGAGTTTTATGAATGTATTATTTATTTCCTTTTTGTCTTGATGTTGAGACAATCCATACCTATCTTAATCTTTTAAATGAAACTCATTAGGCTTGTGGTGATTCTATTCAGTTAAGTAGAGGAAGATGGGGATAGTACTTATCTTGAACTATTTGTTTAGTTCCTTACTCTCTTCAGATATTTTATCTGATGCATGGGATTTTTATTGAATGTTGAATTTAAACCTATTTTCAATGTGTGTCATTTGAACGGAATACGGTATCACTGTCTTGAATGCTTAGGAAATTTAGTCCCTGGGACCGTGAGTTTCATTAACCCTTGTCTATCTTGCATTGTTGCATATTTCTTTTCCTTGTTAAGATATTTGAATGGGTCTCTAGATTTTTAACAAAGAAGTGAATAGGATCTCTTGGGGGATAGTATGTTGTTTAGAAACGATATTGTGAATTTCATTTTGAGATTAAATTTGGATTTGAGCTTGGTGAAAGAAAATAGGTAAGTAGTTTTAAGTTGTGTAATGGATGTTGGTAATGAGCATCCTTTGACTATGCATTATGTTTAAGTTCTCTTTTGGGAACTAGCTAAAGAATTTCTAAGTTTTTACTTATTAAATGATTTCATTTCATAGTATAAATGAATTGAAATAAGGATTGGGTCCATTTTAGTTTGATATCCTTTTATGTTGACTATTTAAGTTCATTGATTGAACTTCTCATTATTTGATTCTCTTCTAAGATGGAAATTTTCTAGTGGATTAGTTAAGAGATTTAATTTCCAAAGTATAGCTTGGATTTGTGGGTAGTCTAAGTTTGAGACCTTTGCATTATATCTACTAGTAGATAGAAGTTAGTAAGGCTTTCTTTTGGACTGTTTTTAATCTACTTGGAATTGAATTGGGATTCTTGTTTTTTGTAGCCTCTTTATTTATGGACTCCTTATTTTGTCATCTTTGGAATAAGGCAGTGATGTGTGTTCTAAACTAGATTCTTTCCTTCAGAGAAATTGTGACTGAGAAATAGATATTTATTGATTCTCTTCCTTGTTTATATGGAAGGATGAAGCATACTACTATAAGTTATGTTGTAACTAAATCCTTCGCTTCTTGGAAAATTTAAATGTGTTTTTCTATTCATATGAATTTATGAAATAATGGAAGGACAATACTTTTTGACTGTTTAAAAGTAATTCATAATATCCATTAAGTCTTGTGAAATAATTTTGATGTTGTAGATTATAATATGCTCTTTTCTTGAAAATAAATTCAGATTTTCTTAATTGCACCTCTTTCTAGTTGTTATTACTTATGATTATTGTATGTTGTATATTCATTGTTTCATTAAAGCAGAGTTTTTTAATGAAACAATTAGTGGAATGCACTTTACTTTAATGCTTAGTGCTTATCATGCTTAGTTCATTGAACTGACCTGTGCTAGTAATTTTGCAGATGGACATCGTAAGTGATAAAAGTAGACAAAAAATTTCATGTTGTATTAGGATTATTTAATTATAGATCTTATGTAAAGAGTTTTGGTTCATTCTTGACTTGAATTAAAAAAAAGTTGTATTCTTTATGGAAAGAGGTTGTTTGTTGTATAGTTTGCCTGGAATGCATAGTCTTGTAATGTATTGTTTTAGAATGATGAATTGAAAGTTGAGATTTACTTATATTTATGAATAAGATGGAAAACCTATCTTGATGGTATTTTTCATATCTGTTATATGCTTAATTCAGATAAAATTGATCAGTTGGATAAAGGAAAATAAATGAATTACCCTTATTTCTATGCAGCTTGTTAAGTTGCATAAGATAACGAATTCTATCTAAACAATTTTAACGTAGTAATGGAATGTGTAATGAATATGTAGTAAAACTATAAAAAAATTGTGAAAGATAAGAAGGGTATGAGAAAACCTAACACTTAATCATGTAGAGGAAGATTCTTCCTTTCTCAAAGAAATATAATCTAAAGAATGGTGATATGATCGTTAATCCTTAGAGTTCATTTCCTATAAAGTCTTATACTAGTTGAACCTAATTGGTTGTTACACCTTCTTTGAATGGATGAGTACATTTAATGGGAATTATCATGTTACTATCTTGTCCTTTGGATATCTATTCATTAAGCCTAGTAAATGAACCTAAAAATAAATCATAAGTTAAGGAAGTTGTTTAATGACTAAATGAATCAAATTTAGAAAAAAAAATATGGAGTGTTAGATTAGGGTTTAGCAGGGTTGTTATAATCGGTGTAATAATCCAAATTAATGATGTATTAATAACCTCCTTGGGGTATGTACATCTTGATGAGGTAGTTTCTGTAGGATGTTGGCACACGTCAATTGTAGGACTGTACCTTCGAGAAGACAAGGATCTTCTTGAGGATACAACATTGTAGTTGACATGTGGCAACACCCTTCTACATTGATCATCTATATCTACACACAAATAAGGACTTGAACTTAGTTTCTCTTTAGGTAAAGTTAGTGGCATGTTTACCATAGTTAGTAGCTTTTAATGGCTCATGGTACTGTTATCCAAAATGTGCCCCTGCTCATTTTTTGTGGCTAACTCCTCTCATTTTTTCCCTCTCTTGTGCCTCAGTCATAATATTTTACTTTTTAGGAACTCAAAACCTTCTAGAAATGACACCATTGGATAGAGATCTTTCTCAGCTTTCCAGAAAGGTAAAGTTTTCGTCCTAACTCCATGTTTTTTTTGAAGTTATGGCTCGGCGGAGTTTTTTGGGAAAAGTTTCCCCTGAAAGGCCCGTGGCCAATGAGATGCCACCACGTGGCACCTAGAGTGGCGGAGCATGGGGAAATTTTGGAAAATTTTCCAAATTACCAAAAAGGTGCAAAAATTTGAATTTTTGCCCACCAACCCGATTTGGCCCTATTTTGTCCTAAAACTTCAAGTGACCATATCTTTCGATCCAGAGCTTGGTTTTTCACGTTATTTATATCAATGGAAAGCTGGTGAAATTATCTACAAGATTCTGGGGTCAATTTTTCATTTTGATGGATTTTGGAGAGAGAAAATCAAAAAATGTCTCTAGCACATGGTGATGAGCAGAAATGACGTTTCAACCACCGTTTTTAATGAAGAATGGCTCACATTCTCTCCCAGCATGGTTAAAATGTCAGGGAATGGGTTTGTAAGGATGCCCATGCTGTTTTGAATGCATTTTGGTCAATGATTGAACCTATCCCATGTTTTCCTGTGTTTCTCTCTCCTGGGCTCGTCCCTTGCACTGTAAAAGCCATATTTGGCTCATTTTCAAAGTGTTAAACATTTTTTGTGTATTGTAGGTCTCCTTTCTCACCTTGGAAGTGATTTTGGTGGAATATTAGACCTTTTCTAAGAACTACAACTCATTTTTACCTCCTAGGTGTTGTAATGCAAGTGATTTTGATGTTAAAATAACAATACAGACCCTGTGATTAATTTTTCATCCTCTACTGGTGTTGTTTGACTAATTTCAGATTCTTCATTACAGTTATCAATTTGTGCATGTTGTTTTGTTTTATTTTATGAATTGTGTCAATCTGCAGAAGTGAGAAATGCTCACCACTCCTTTGGTGCATCACCTATTAGCATTAGTTTTAGTTTATCTGCATTCTCTATCTCTGTCTCCTTTGGAATTTAGGGTAGGATTAGGAATTTAAACCTCTGCAACTTGTAAGTGATAAATATGATCAGAGGAGTTGAGGAACCAGCCTCTAATCTGGAGATTCCTTTCCCATTTTACAAGTCCCACACTTGGGGAGAGGATTCAATGTTGTACAATCACACTGGATGTCTAAAATATCAAACTAGAAATATGATCAACATCCAGGGGTGCTACTGATTTGCCACAATAGTTTTGGCACACCCGGTGGGACCTTAGAGGTCTTCATCTTCATTGAAAAAAAATTGATATGCATTTGTTGCAAGTTTCTTGCTTTAAAATACCTATAAATTACACATCTGGTGACTCCAAGGAAGAAGAATCAACTGGTTTTAGCAATGCAGACCTGAAAACTCATGAGAACAATCAACAAGGTCAAGAGCTAGAGAGGAAGAGGTGCTATTTTAATATCTTAAGTTATCTCTAAGAATAAGGCAAAGTGGGAGGAGAATCCAAAGGTCTCCATCTCCACCAAATAAAACTCTCTTAACTCCTCCATCTGGTAGGCCTTTCATTCAATCAACAAGGGTTCTAAGGCCAGTCAGAATGGCACAAAACAACCCCTATGTCAATTTCACTAGTAGCAGCCCACTTGCTATCAATGCACAAAATCCAATCCCAGTTGTAGCATTGAAGAACATTCCATACTTCACTGGAGAAAATCAGACCTCACCTGGTGATCATGTTAAGGATATTGCTAACATTTGTGCAATCCATGAGATCAATAAGATGTAAGTTGTTGTTAAACTACTGGCATCTTCATTCAAAGGGAAAGCTTTGCAATGGTTCAAGAGTCTTGCCTCATGTTCTATTCAAAATTGGAATCAGTTATGTATAGCCCTCCATGAGCAGTTTGGGGAAAAGGGAGATAACTTGTCCCTTTTGGAGTAGCTGACAACTATTAAAAGAGCTCCCAATGAGCAGCTAACTGATTTTAATTTCAGATTTCAAAGGACTTGGGAGAGAATTTCAATGGTAGTCAGGCCAACAGTAGAAGGTGCTTTTATTTATTACCTTAAAGCTTTAAATTTTGATATTTGTATGTTAATTCAGTCCATGGGAAGCACAACTATCCCCATTGCTTATAACATTGCCATTAGAGCTGAAAATTGTTTGATTCAAGCTGGCAAGCTGGCTCATAGGCCTCTAATGCCATTATTTCCAATTTTAGAGAGCCCAAGTACTAGCCAAGTGCCTAATTTAGCTTCTATTCCCACTCCTAGAAATCAGAATTCAAGTGGAGCTTCTACTTCATCTTCTAGTGCCTCAAATGAACTTCAAGAAGTCATGAAGCAATTGCAAAATCTAGGTAATGAGCTGATTACACTCAAAAGGCAGCAAGCTCAAGGTTTTAGACCTTCCTTCCAGCCTCAAGCTTAGCCTAATAGGCAGCCATATCAACCTCATAGACCACCCAATCCAGCTGCAAATCTAAATCAAGCAAGGCCTCCTACCAACAGACCATTTTAGCCCTATAATCCTAATTCTACATCTGCATCTAAAGCATTAGTGCTAGTACAAAACAATATAGCTCAAGAGTATTATTGGTGTTTCCCATGCAATAAACCTCATAATCAGTCCATGTGCTTCAATGGTGCCTTGAATCAAGCATTAATGGTGACAACAACTGGTGTGGAGGGTGAAGATAGTCAAGGAAATAACCAGCAACAAGAAACATTCCAGTAGCAATCAGCTCCAAATGATACCACACTTGTAAACTGGCAGGCAAAAGATTTTTGTGGCATGAATCAAATGATTTACCAAAGTGTTGTAGCCAACAAAAGGTCAAATAGAAGAAATTTGGGTGAAGAACAGCCATTGGCCCCAATTAATTCACAACCTTCTATCACTCCACAAACCATTGACAAATAAAATGCAATCCCAAGCACACAAGGATTGCCTAAAACAGCCCCTAGGCCAACCCAAATTCCATTTGTTTCTACCCATGTGCAAGGAATACATGTGCAAGCCAAGGGACAGCAGAGGGATACTTCATCTCCATTCAATATCATTGATCAGATGAAGAAGACAAATGTAAACATATCAATGTGGGAATCACTATCTATCCCAGGCCAAAGAGATTTGCTACAAGCTGCCATGAAGGACTGGTCAACTTCAAATCAGCAAGTCCAAATGCAAGAGAAGGTGCTCACAAATGCTGCCCAGCCTGAGGGGAATCATGGAGGACAGCAAAGTAAAATATTGAAGCCCCCTCCATTCTATGTTTCATTGATCATTGGGAACCAATTAGTACACAATTACATGATTGATTCCGGGGCAAGTAGTTCAGTAATGCCCAAGCAAATAGCTGATCAGTTGGGAATTCAATATGAAACCATATCCAAAGGGGTGGTGCAGTTGGATGGGACAGTAGTAACAACAGTCGGGGTGATTAAAAAATTGAGTCTTACTTTGCATGCCTGTCCCAACATGGTTGTTTTGCAAGATGTCTCAGTAATAGACCTTCCACCACTCTTTGCCCTATGTTTGTCAAGGGATTTCAAAACTAAGATTGGACGTTACTTGTCTGCTGATTGGTCACACATGCTATTCAGAACAATATATGGAACCAAAGCCACAATTAGGTCTGAACCTATTGCGAAATTTCACATTGAGCCTTACACTCCAAGTCAGATTAATGCCAATTGTTCAGCGTTTGATCAAGAAGATCATCACAGCACTGATGAAGTTGACACCAAGGTTGGAAGCATCCCAGATTTAAATCTTGATAAATGGGAAAGAAAGGTGCATGATTTTGATCCTTATCAAGAAATAGAATAATCTGAGCTGGGATTCTATTGCATGCATGATGAAAATCAGCCTATTCCTAGCATCACCAAGCCAGACCACAAAGATGACAATGAGGTATGGCAGTTGTTTTTTGATGGATCAAGGAGTAGAAAAGGTGTAGGAGGGGGAGCTATGCTTGTTTCACCACAAGGAGTTAAGTATTATTCAGATTTTAGATTTCAGTTTGCATGCTCTAACAACACTGCTAAATATGAAGCCTAGGTGCAAGGACTGCATTGGGCAATCAAGAGAGGAATAAAGAACTTGCAAGTCTTTGGTGATAGTGAGTTGATTGTCAACCAAGTCAAGGGGCAGCATGCTGTCAAGAACGATCTACTATAGTGCTACAAGAATAGGGTGTGGGACCTCATTGAAGATTTTGAGGGTTTTGGCATCAAATCCATTCCCAGGAAAGAGAACCAAGCTGCTGACAGGCTTGCAGCAGTTGGGGTAGCCTTTAACGTTGTGGAGAGAATTCAAAAGGACAAGGTACAACCAAACATCCATGTGATTGTGAGGCCTTCAGTGTCGGACAACAATGTAAGTTGGCTAGTATTTGAAAATGATCAGCAAATCATCCATTTCTTACAAGAAGAGGCTGAGTTCTCAGCCAAAAATTAGGAAAAGTTGGAGCAGCAGTATGGTGACCCAGGGAGTGTAGCTGAGAACCAACAAACTACCAAAGGGGCTTATTACTTTGGAGTCCATTTTCAATCCTAATGATCAGTTTAGGAAGGAGAAAGCAAACATCCAAGTGAAGGAAGAAGATTCAGTGTCCATCTCGGTAGGAGAAGGCAAATCACTCCAAGTTGGCAAGATGACAACTGAGCAAGAAAGGTATGAGTTTATACAAATTTTTCAAGAATTCTCTGATGTGTTTGCTTGGAGCTATGAAGATTTGAAAGGTTTCAATCCTGAGTTAGCTCAACACACCATTGAATTGGATCCAAATACTAAGCCCATTAGGTAAAAACAAAGGACAATCAACCCCCACATGGAGCCTCTCATGAGAAAAGAATTGAATAAGTTTATAGAATCAAGAATCATATTCCCTATCAAGCATTCTAGTTGGGTTGCCAACTTGGTTCCAGTTAGAAAGAAGAGTGGGGAAATCAAATTGTGTGTTGACTTCAGAGATTTGAATAGAGCATCTCTTAAGGATCATTACCCACTTCCTTCCATGGAGAAAATTTTACAAGTTGTTGCTGGCTCTGAGAGGTTTTCACTACATGATGGCTATTCAGGGTACAATCAGATTATGGTGAAGGAAGAAGATCAGTTCAAGACAGCCTTTACAACCAAATGGGGAACTTATGCATACAAGAAATGCCATTTGGGCTATCCAACGCCGGAGCTAACTTCTAAAGAGCAATGGACATGGCGTTCAAAGGTTTGATTAACAACATAGTGCTGATATATCTTGATGATATCACTATTTTTTCAAAAAATACAGTAGACCACCTCTCTCATTTGAGACAAGTGTTCCAAAGGTGCAGAAGATTTGGAGTCTCCTTGAATCCTAAAAAATGTATTTTCTTAGCTCATGAAGGAAATATCCTTGGCCACATTGTCTCCAAAGAAGGATTAGAAATTGATCTAGAAAGAGTCGAAGCCATAAGAGCACTGCCATTGCCAAGCCATAAGAAGGCCCTTCAAAGTTTCTTAGGGAGAGTAAATTTTGTTCGAAGGTTTGTCCCAAATTTTACAGCCCTTGTGAAACCTATCACCAAAATGTTAAAGAAAAGCATGGCTTTCAAATGGAAAAAAGAAGGCAAGGAAAGTTTTGAAGCAATCAAAGAAGCAATCTCTCAAGCTCCAACTCTCATCAACCCATATTTCTCCAAGGATTTCATCCTCTATGCGTTTGGAGGTGATGATACTATTTCTACAATTTTGGTACAGTAGAATAAAGACAATGATGAGCAGCCAGTTGCTTTATTTAGCCAAATCCTGGAGGACTATGAGGTGAGATATTCTTTCATTGAGAAGCATGTTCTTGTAGTAATCAGAAGCTTGAAGAAGTTTAAGCATTTACTCCAAAACAACAAGGTTCAATTTTTTGGTTTCTCATGCGGGAGTTAAGGACTTCCTCCTAAATCAAGACTTGAATGAAAAAAGGGCAAGTTGGATTACTCATGTCATGGAGTATGACATAGAGATCAAGGTCACCAAGTTAGTCAGAGGAAAAGGATTGTGTGAGCAGCTGATTTTAAGAAAACAAGAGGAAGCATGCAATGAGAAGGAGGCTGTTTTGGCGTTGCAAGACAGCCATGAGCAAGGAAGCACTCAAGAGGAAAATAATGGTGTCCCCACCCCTTGCTGGGCCCAGAGTATAATGCACTTCCTAAGCATAGGCCTATGTCCTCTAGAGATGAACAAGACCCAAAGAAGACACTTCAGATTGCAGGCTATCCCATATGCCCTTGTTGATGGTGTTTTGTTCAAAAAGAGATGTGAATGGAGTACTGATGAGATGCATTGGTACAAATCACATTCATAGGGTGTTGGAAGATTTCCATGGTGGACCAGCTGGTGGTCATTTTGCACCAAGAGTGACAGCTCTAAAGATCATGAGGGCTGGTTATTATTGGCCCAAGATTTTCAATGATTGTTATGCATGGATCAAGAGGTGCAAGAATTGTGCATTTTTCATAGGTAAAGAGAGGCTAAGCTGCCCTCCCATTGCATCCAATTTCAGTTGACCAGCCATTCATGCAATGGGGTTTAGACTTCATTGGAGTTATTAATCCCAATTCGAGCCAAGGGCATAAGTGGATTTTAACAGCCATAGATTACTTCACCAAATGGACTGAAGCAAATGGACTGAAGCTAGTATCCTAGACTTCTATTAGGGAATAGTAACCAGATTTGGCATACCAGCTACAATAATATCAAATAATGCATTGACATTCATTAGATCCAAGGTGACTGAATGGGCTGTCAAGAACGGGATCTACCTAAGTACTTCATCAAACTATTATCCCCAGAGTAATGACCAGGCTGAATCTACAAACAAGAACTTGTTGAGGATCATTAGGAGGACTCTTGATGAGAATCAGAGGTCTTGGCATACCAAATTGAAATCAGCCTTATGGGCTGATAGGATAACTCCTAATAGATCTACAGGTAACTCTCCATTCAAGCTTGTTTATGGAAGAGAGACAATTTTTCCCATATCACTTAAGTTGCCAACATTGGAACTCATGAAACAATTGGAGTTGTTGGAGTTTGAGCCCATGGAAGTCAGCTATGCAGAATTGATGGAGCTCCAAGAAATCAGAAATTAGGCATCCCAAGCAATGGAGAAGGATCAGGCTTTGATAAAGAAGACCTTTGATAGAAAGGCCAAGAACAGATCCTTCCAAGTTGGAGATCTAGTGTTAAAATGGGATGTGGATAGAGGAAAACCGGGAAGGCATTCAAAATTTGATGCCATTTGGAGTGGCCCATACATGGTCACAAAGTGTAAGGACAACAATGCTTTCCAGTTGTCTTCATTGGATGGTGAAGAACTATATATTCCAGTCAATGGAATCCATTTGAAGCATTGCTACTGAAGGAAATGCTTCACCCTATACATATTAGTTTAGGTTTTTCATTCCTCCAAGTGCTTGTGCACATTGTTTTGCTGTAGATTAGTTTTTCTTTCCCTAAGTGCTTTGGCACAAGCTTGTTGTTCCTGGAGATGTGTTTGCAGGCCCTTTGCTCCATCAGGTGATATTCCATATTCCTCCTTGTAGTGTTCTAGTCAGTTGGGGTATCAAATAGAGAATTCAATGACTCCATACCCAATGGATTGCTTCAGGCAACTGGTAACTTCATCCAGTAGGCAGATGACCCCTCTGAGTCGCCAAAATTGTTATCAAAAATGTGCCCCTGCTCATTTTTTGTGGCTAACTCCTCTCTTTTTTTTCCTCTCTTGTGCCTCAGTCATAATATTTTTCTTTTCAAGTACTCAAAACCTTCTGGAAATGACACCATTGGATAGAGCTCTTTCTCATCTTTCCAGAAAGGTAAAGTTTTCCTCCTAACTCCATTTTTTTTTAAGTTATGGCTCGGCGGAGTTTTTTAGGAAAAGTTTCCCCTGAAAGGCCCACGACCAATGAGATGCTGCCATGTGGCACCTATAGTGGTGGAGTGCGGGGAAATTTTGGAAAATTTTCCAAATGACCAAAAAGGTGCAAAAATTCAAATTTTTACTTGCCAACCCGATTTGGCCCTGTTTTGCCCTAAAACTTCAAGTGGCCATATCTTTCGATCCAGAGCTCAGTTTTTCACATTCTTTGTATAAATGGAAAGCTGGTGAAATTATCTACAAGATTCTAGGGTCAATTTTTAATTTTGATGGATTTTGTAGAGAGAAAATAGAAAAATGTCTCTAGCACGTGGTGATGAGCAGAAATGATGTTTCAACCACCGTTTTTTAATGAAGAATGGCTCACATTCTCTCCCAGCATGGTTAAAAATGTTAGGGAATGGGTATGTAAGGATGACCATGTTGTTTTGAATGAATTTTGGTCAATGATTGAACCTCTCCCACATTTTCCCATGTTTCTCTCTCCTGGGCTCGTTCCTTGCATTGTAAAAGCCATATTTGGATCATTTTCAAAGTGTTGAACATTATTTGTGTATTGCAAGTCCCCTTTCTCACCTTGGAAGTGATTTTGGTGGAATATTAGACATTTTCTAAGAACTACAACTCATTTTTACCTCCCAGGTGTTGTAATGCAAGTGATTTTGATGTTAAAATAACAATACAGGCCCTGTGATTAATTTTTCATCCTCTACTGGTGTTGTTTGACTAATTTCTGATTCTTTATTACAGTTATCAGTTTGTGCATGTTGTTTTGTTGAATTTTATGAATTGTGTCAATCTACCAGAAGTGAGAAATGCTCACCACTCCTTTAGTGCATCACCTATTAGCATTAGTTTTAGTTTATCTGCATTCTCTATCTCTGTCTCCTTTGGAATTTAGGGTAGGATTAGGAATTTAAACCTCTGCAAATTGTAAGTGATAAATCTGATCAGAGGAGTTGAGGAACCAGCCTCTAATCTGGAGATTCCTTTCCCATTTTACAAGTACCACCACTTGGGGAGAGGATTCAATATTGTGTAATCACACTGGATGTCTAAAATATCAAACTAGAAATCTGATCAACATCCAGGGGTGTTGCTGATTTGCCACAACAGGGTACCTTGGCACATTTGGTTAACTTAGGTCAATTGATAATGCCCATATACCCTAAGACATTGTGAGCGTCTCCCTATAATAAATTATGTTTATAACTAGAGCTAGGGTTAAACCTTGGGTAAGTGGAATAACGATAGTCATTAAAGACCTTTCTAGATAACAGAAGAGTGAGGTGAAGGATGTATTCTAGAATGACGAGTATGTCATCCAAGAATAGTAACATGAATAGTATGTTGAAAATATTTGGCCAAAGTATGGCAAGCTGCTGGTTGTGTTTTCCTACGTCACCTAGTTTAAAGCAACATGATGTGAGATGAATATTGGTAATAAATATTCAGATAGGTTATTTTAACAGATCCCTCAGTACCTAGTATAGGGTAGGAGAACCAATATACGTAGTATACATAAAGTATTCTATACTTTAATTTAACATGAGAGATCGTTTGGTAACCGAGTCATAGAATGAGAGATCAGTATCATATCGAGTCATTAGAACTATATATGGTCATCTGTTATGAGATTGATTGTCATGGAATGTGTGTTCTAGATGATGATTTGTTTAGAATAGAGAACATTATGTATAAATTTTTTTTTTCCCTTTTTTCTAGAATTTTAAAATGGGAATGTTACATCTTGGTATCAAAGCTGAAGGTTTTAGCTCTTGGAACTACTATGTCCATAATCTGATGAAACTTAAATTTTCTTATAATAGAAAATGGTTATAACAAGAGGAAATGTTGCAAATAATCCTCCACCTAAGGAAGGAGCAACAAAAACCCAAAAACTCGATGAGATCCTTACTGCCCTGTTGGACATAAGATATCATTTGGCTGTACTTGAAAAAAAAGTAATGGGAAATGAGGAGGAAGAAGATGTTGATAACAATAATTAACCACCTCCTGGGGATAATTCCAATGTACGTGTTGATAATAACAATGTGAACATACCTGTTTAGCCTGAGAACAAAAAGGCTAGGTTGGTAGCTGAACTCACTAATTATATGAAAAGGATAATTCCACCCAAGTTTGATGGCACCACATTAGGAGATGGGGCTGAGAATTGGCTCAGTGAAATGGAGAAATACTTTTCAATAAGAAATTTCTCAGAAGAAACAAAGGTTATATGGGTAGCATATCATCTTTCTCACGAGACATCTTCATGGTGGGACAACCGTAAGGTTGAATTAAACATTGATGAAACTAATATCACATGGGATCAATTTAAAGGCTACTTTAGGCAATGTTGGTTACCGTAACTTTACTATGATCAGAAAATGACTGAATTCTCAAACTTAGTTCAAGGAAAGCTAAATGTAACTAAGTATTGGGAGTGGTTTACAAAAATCCTTAAGTATGTACCTCAGTACCAAACTGATGAGAATTTCAAGATACAGAAATTCATCATGGGATTGAATCTCGTTATAGGAGGAGAGGTGGATGTTAACATCCCAACCACTATGGAAGGGGTTGTTGAAAATGCCACAAGGAAGGAATAAAAATTGAAGGCAATTTCTGCTCATAAGGAGGAAGTAAGGAAGAAAAATCCCAACTCCTCTTCATCATCTCTTACACCTAAGAAAAGACCATGGAAGAAATTTGGAATGGAAAGTAAGTTTTCATCTGATACTAATAAGAAAGAACCAACAAACAAGTTTTCTGGTAATACACGAAACAAATTTGTCAAGAACAATAATAACGGACAAAAGTCCTATGAGGGTCAGAACAATAACTCTAAGGCTGGAAATAAACCAAAGCATAGGAAGGGACCTACAAGAGGTTGTTATAACTGTGGTAAATATCATTATGCTAATCAATTCCCTTTGAAAAAGGACAATCGTAATCAATAGCACAAGATACACGCTACAGTAGCTGACAAGTAGGCTAAAAAATAGCCCACACCTATAGAAGTTCTGGGTAAGTTATTTGGTTTACCTATAACTATTATTTTTGTTACCCGGAGCTACTGAATGTTTTATTTCTAGTAAATAAGCTTCAAAAATAAAAAGAAAAGCTGGAAAAATGGATAAAACATGGACTGTACAATATGGAAACAATGTTGTTCATACATTTACTATGTGTATTTTTTGAGCAGTCCTTGATTTACCTAACTTTTCCACTAAAGTTGATCTTTATGTTGCACCTTTGGGGTATTATGATATAATCATAGGTGTTAATTGGTTAGCAGAACATAAGTTATCTAGATAACTAGGAGAGTTATTTGGATAAAAATTTTGATGAATTTTGGGGGCCATCTGTCTGATAGATGAAGAGACCAATAGCCTTAGAAGTCCACTGGGCATGGAGTAAGGCACTAATATTTAAAATTTTATCTGTAACTTTGAAGAACATTCTTGAAGTCACTTGAACCTCTGTCTGAATTCTAAACTGAACTGCTGCTCTCATATGAAGATATTCTAAATTGGATTGATGAGAGTGAAAGCTTATGCACTGACCGTTGGAACTGCCTCTGCCAAAATTAAACTATCATCCCAAGAAGAAACAAAAGGGGCACACAGGTGCTATAGGAAAGGAAAGGCATCAGAGGGAGCATGCCAAAATAGAAGCACAACACTACGTACAAAATTTGAAAATCATACATGTCCCAAATGGAACATGCAGAGTGTACACAAACACTTGTGTTACTAAAATAAAACCTAAACTAACCTAAAATAACTAGAGGCAAGGGGCGCTCAAGTAAAACCTGCCACATGCAAGGAGAGGTAGCTTCCCTTCCTCACAAATTATGACCATGTAATTGATTTAGTGTTGAACATGGTCAGAAATAAGAATGAAAAACCACCTTGCAGATGGTGTTTCACCCTCCTCAAAGTATCAAAAAACATAACATACACCTCCTAGAGTTATTTTGTACTTGGATCTAGGAGGCGTTGTTGCTAACCTTTGGCATGTTGAAGCTCTACCTCATGCTCTGAAATGAGCATGACTGGTGGCAACTCTATTTTTGGCTCTAAGCTAGCCAGATATCTGATTGGGCATAGTCTGATCCTTGTGGTTTGACCATTGCTTTGAAGCTCAATCCCATAGATGGGATTTTCTTGTAGACTTTCCTCCTGAAGGAGAGCACTTGTAGGCTGGGGTGCGTAAATCTAGGGCACCCATGGTTCTTCTTCTACAAGTAACTTAGTCTTCTCCAGAATTGCGCCCTCTAGAGCTACCTTTGGAGCATGAGTCACACCATTCTTCAATTTTTCTGCAGTCGTCGAACATGATGACGTTGGTTAGGAGAGGTGCATTGGTAGGGGACTATTCATTTTTTATATAATTATATAGAGGAGACTTGGAAGAAGATGGAAAGATGGGCACATATGGCATGGAAGGTGTGTACACTAAAGGAACATAGGTGTGCGTAGAAGGAGAGATGGTGGAAAAGTCAAGGTGAGATGGAGGGGGGAAATTCTTAATGGGGTTAGTACACAAGAATCTGGGGACACACACAATAGGCTGATGTGATGTAAGTTGGTACAGAGGAGTGGGAGGGTTATAGGATGGTAGTGCAAGGTTGCCGCATTGATAGGGTTTCTGCATTCTAGATTTTTTAGCCTCCATTTTTTCCACCCACTCTGTAATTGTGGGAAGCATCTCAGTGATAAAGTGTATCTTCTGTTGGATGCTAAACTAAACTGGTACAGGGATGACCCATGGACAAGGGACCTTGTAGCCAATTTTAGCTACCTTTATGGAGCACTTGACTCTGAGCTGCATCATGTCCATGTCCATATTTTGCACCTGCCTCACAAAATCATCTTTAGCCAAGGATTTTCCACCATCATCTGCATAAAACTATTCTTCATAAACATTTTGGTTAGAAAAAAGAGGGTTATATGCATTTTTGGGATAATGGGGCATATAAAACTGATTTGGAGGAGGATTTTGAAACTGTGGGGATGGAGGGAAATAGTTATGTTGCTACAAATCAGAATTCCATGGTGGGAAATAATTCATGATTGCAAAAATTCAAAAGAGGAATGTGGAATGATGAAAAGAAGAAGAAATTAAAGGAGGAATGAGGGGAAACTGGTCTGTACATGAGATAATGGGTGTATTGAATCAGTGGAGTTGCCAGATGTGCTGAAAAATGCCTTCAAAGGCTAGATCTCAACAATAACACATCGAAATTGCTGAGATGAAGATGTAAAGCTCTTCAATCTAGTCCCACTGGGTGTACCAAAAACTGTTGGTTTCTCAAATGTGTACCCACGTCTTGGATCAGAAGGGCCGAGGTGTTTGAGACCATAATGGAATTTCTCCCAAGTTGTGGGACCTTGTGAGCTTAGGATGGATCTTCAAAGAATTCTTGTTCTTCTACCTACCTCTAACATTGCTGCTGCTCCTAATGCTGAAAGAAAATCCTAGACTAAACATGCAAAGGGACTAGGGATAAAAGGATGTGCAGAAAGGGGAAATCCTAAGATAAGGAAGGTGATAGCGCCAGAAGGAAAGGGTCGATCTCTCTCCATGAGCAGTGACAAAAATAGAGTAGGTGTGGGAGAAAAGGATAGATGGCACGAGCCATAGATCTACACATGAGCTCATTATTTTGGTGTGTGTATCACATGAATGTGGGGAATGTAAACATAGGAGTACGCATAGCATGTAAAAAAATTCAAATAGAGAGGCAAGATGTAATTAAAAATGAGAAAGGGAAGACAATAGTTCCACAAAACAAAATTTTATTACTGAAGGGACACACAGTCATTTACATTCATGAAATGAGGAAAGAATACATTGCAAAGACCATGCCAAGGTCTAAGATCCATGGGAAGTTAGCCACCATTTTTGCATGGTTCCGTTACAACAAGGAGAGATCATTTTTACAAAGCAGAACTTTGCTATTTATAGAAGTAGGAGAGAAGAGAAGGAGAAAGGGAGGGAAACTCATAATCAAATCTTAAACCACCAACAACTAGCAATAAATTCATGCAAATCCATCTGCAAGGCTGTCAAATGTTCTTCCCCATGTTTTCTTAGTGTGTGGAAGAAGAAAGAAGGAAAGATCTAATGAAATATGGTGGTTGAGGTTGATTATATGTGTGCATTGATGAG
The DNA here is from genome assembly GCA_019776745.2 of Taxus chinensis. Lineage (NCBI taxonomy): Eukaryota > Viridiplantae > Streptophyta > Pinopsida > Cupressales > Taxaceae > Taxus > Taxus chinensis. Next base: position 826,593,737 of record CM034150.1, read on the forward strand.
CCGAGAGATGTTTCCCTAATTTTTGCCTAACAAATCCCACCTATATTTTAATTTGAAAATTCCAACATGTAGCTTATGTCAGCAGTTCTTTGACAAGTCCAGGCATGTGTCGATATGAGCTCTGTAGCAAAAGATACAGCTGTTAGAAGGTGTCAGATCCATCAGATCACAAAAAACACATGGCGTGTGTGGATTGATTAAAGGAAATGACCAACTATTCATTTATTTTGTCTTTTCTGTCATGTGTCATGCACTGGTTGGTTATCTAGATTCAGTGTGCCATTGGCACACTCTGATAGGTTACATGTCACACACTCAAGTTTGAAAGAAGATGACATGGCACAGTGATTGGCGCAGGAGAATGTGCAAGGGCGTGCGTATAAGAAAGAGGCTCAGGGGGAAAGCAAAAAGAGGTGAATGAAAGTGCAAGTTATGCCAAAAAAGGTCACCCATGCTTTGGGCCTCATGCTCACTAAACCTTTTGGAAGATGCTACTCCATGGAAACCAAACAGGTACCATTGATTAGTCAGATCAAGGATGCGCAATTCACATTCGCAACATTTCCTGAGAAAAGGGTAAAAATAACTATTTTCGTAGCTGATATTCCAGCAGCATACGGGATATTGCTAAGGAGGAGCTTCTGTAAAGAAGTTTGTGGGGAAATTCATATGGACTAGTCCAAAGCTAGAATTTCTGTCAAAGGGGTAATGCAGACGTTGGAACCAGAATCACAAAAGAAATATCTAGTCACCAACTCTCATGACCCCAAGGCTTAGATTATTTTTGAATCATCAAAGATGGGAAACTATTTCTTTTCCATCGACTCAAATAGGATGAACATTCTCATTTAAAAAGTGGATCTCAATAAAGTGTGGACATTATAGTTTGATGGAAGTTGTGCAACAAGTGGATGCGGTGCTGGGGCTGTTCTAATATCTCCTGAGGAGGAGATTTTCACTTTTTATTTCCAGTTGTAGTTCTTCAATATGAATAGTACTGTCGAGTATGAATCCTTGTTACTTGGCATGCAATCTACAAAAGAGAAAGGAATCAAGAATCTAAAATTACAAGGTGATGCTAAGCTAATTGTCAATCAGGTGAAAGGGATATATCAAGTAAAGAATGACCGGCTTAGACACTACCGCAATGCAGTATGGGATAACATCGAAGAGTTTTATGCTTTCTCAATCAAAGAAGTTCCACAAGATCAAAATGATATGGCCGATTCATTGGCCATCTCAACCTCTCTCATGCTTCCTCACCTAGGGTTAAAAATGGATACATATACCATTGAAGTGGTTTTTCACCCAAGTGTGCTAGATAATTCACAACACTGGCAAGTGTTCAATGATGACAACCAACTTATCACCTTTTTAGAGAAAGCTTAAAATTTAGAAGAACATCATTTCGATGGATCAACTTCTATGTGTCATGAGTCTCTCACTGGTCAAGTAGATGAATCTGAAAAAGAAACAGTGATACAGCTTAAAGGAAACAAGATTCCGAAAGGTTTGGTTTCCTTAGAATAATTATTTGATAATTATGACTGTTTTGTCAAGAAAAAGTGACAAGGTGATCCTAGCTCATCTCTAGAGACTGAATCCGTCAATCTGGGAACTCCAGAACATCCTCATTCCGTAAACATCGGGAAGTGTTGTACGCCCAAGGAAAAGTGAAAATTCGTTAAGTTGCTGAAAAAGTACATGGATGTGTTAGCATGGTCTTATGCTGATCTGAAGTCTTTCAAACCAAAGGACATTCAGTACGAAATTCCACTCAAGGATGATGTCAAGCCTTTTCATCAAAAGAAAAGGCACTATAACCCCAAAATTTCAAGTACCATCCAGGCTAAAATTCAGAAGATGCCAGATACAAGAATTATCTTCCCAATTCATCATAGTACCTGGGTTGTGAATATTATGCCTGTATAGAAGAAGAATGGTGAGATACACATATGCGTGGACTTTTTCAACTTGAACCATTCATCCTTAAAGGATAAATATCCATTGCTAATAATGGATCAAGTGCTATACGTAGTAACTAGTTTAAAAATGTTGTCCATGCTTGATGGTTTTTCAAGTTACAATCAAATTCAAGTCACACCTGAAGATCAGTTCAAGACAGAATTCACCACCCCTTGGTGTACTTTCACCTACAACATAATGCCATTTAGTTTGATCAACGCTAGTGCTACCTTCCAACAAGCAATGGACTTTCCATTCAAAGGTATGATGGGAAAGGTCATTTTAGTTTACCTTGATGACCTGACCGTGTTCTCCAAGACATGAAGTGATCACAGCGATCATTTAGAGTGAGTCTTGATGAGATGCCGAGAGCATGGGATTTTTCTAAATCCCAAGAAGTCAGTTTTTGGGGTCACAAAAGGAAATTTGCTAGGACATGTCATCAGCAAGAAGGGAACTAATAGATATGTCAAAAGATTCAAGGCTACTCAGAGCCTTACTTTGCCTACAAGAAATACTGGTGTTCACTCTTTCTTCAGAAAGGTAAATTTTCTTATACTCTTCGATCCTGATTTTGCAGAGAAGACTTATCATATATCTAATATGATGAAAGGGTCCCAAACATTCTAATAGAGTGACGAAGGTAGGACATCATTCAAAGACATAAAAGCCTCCATCGCTCATGCTCTGGTTCTGGTATGCCTTGACTTCAACAAAGACTTAATCATATACAGTTATGCATCTGCACATACTATATCAGCTATCTTAATGCAAAAGAACTCTGAGGATATAGAATCCCCGATTTCTTTCATGTAACGTCTTGATCTTGGCAGTTACTACAATAACTTCTTTTTGTGATGCTGTAAATGTGGAAATGAGAATTTTCATGTGAAGGTGTATTCCTTGACCTTGAAAGTCATGTTTGCAATGAGTAAGTATTACTGTCCTGAATTCATACATAATGTAAATTTGTTTACTTAGGACTAATGTCATTATAACCTTTGTTTACAAAGTTGTGAACCTATTGAATTGATTTTTTACTTGATGAAATCATAATTATGTGACAACACACCTTGAATCAATTCCATTGATCCAAGGTATGCTTCAGCGTTCTTTATTGTCATCTTGACAGTTGACTTTCCAATAAAAATAAAGTCTGAAACCAAGCTGGAGATTGTGGTAAATTTTAAAAGAACCTGGTTACAGGTATACTTAGTTGGCATCATGCTACCAATGGTAAGGTTTGAATTCCAGGATACATATGAGTTGTAACGCCAGAAAGCGTAAGATAGAAGAAGGTTTGATACAAAGATATCAAGGCATATATTTAGCATTGGATGGAACATCCTGCACTATACTGGTTTTAAGCCTCAGGCGGTAAAATCTACTAGAAACCTATTGTGGAATGGATAAGGGTTATGTGTTAACCTATGAAATAATATTTTATCCTATAAGTATTTTAATTTTTTTAAAAATAAAAAATTGTAAACTAACCTAAGGTGGATCCTAAGGACCTATGACCTAGAAGGAAGCCTAACTATTTAATTGTGACCTAAACTATTGCTAGTCCTAAAAGGGACCTATGGATAAATGTCAAGTGGGAGGATAAGGGGGAAGGTTTAAACTTAAATGAAGGACTTTAATTGAAGTCCTTGTAGTTTTAAATGCCAAGTTTGGCAGGAGCAAAGAAGTTAGAGGCTTCTAACTAACAATACAACTAAATTTGAAATTACATGTAAATTTATAAGAAAGAACTCACCAAATCTGAGTCAGTGGTGGCATGGAGAAAGAGGGAGAAAATGCATTCAATGCATTTATTTGCCTTGGTTTTGGTAACTAGCCACCTAAGAAAGAGGAAAGAGGATTTTTTGTGAGCTATTGTTATTCATTTGGATTTCGGGTTTTCTCTCTCTGCATTTTGTTTCTCTTTCGAGACTACAAGTTTATTTTCTGGCCATTGTTGTTTCAACTACCTTCGAGTGGTTTCTAGACCTGTGTAAACATGGAAGTAGTTGAAACAACTGGTGAATAATGTTGTTTGGAGGGAAGAAACTTTGGAGAAGCTCGGCTATGACCTTCCACAAGCTAAAAAGAAATTATACAGGCATGTTAGGCTCTTTTCTTTAAACAAATTTTCTCTCTATTAAGCATCTTCATTAAAAGAACTCTGCTCTTATAACTGTGTGTTGTGAAAATATGTTGAATTGTTTAGATGTGATATTTTTCTTGAGTTGTCATTGGAAAACAGATGCAATTTGGGTATTTTCTTGATTCATACTTGAGTAAATGGGTGATCTTTGTTGAAATAGTAACTGAACATGGATTTTGTCTCTGCTATTTTGATTGCGAAAGTGATGGGTATACAGGTTTTGTTGTCTTTTGTGGGCTGAAACTTTCTGAGAGCGACAGTGATGTGTTTACTATTTTTAGATTTTTGTGTGTGCTCAAAGGATATGGAACCCGTGTGAATGCTTTGACAGGAATTTTTACACGAATTATTCTTCCTTGTTGTATTATAGTGTATGGTGATGTGAATTCTTGTAGGAACAATAGATTTATAATATCGTCTTTACATTTTCCTAATCTAAAATGATACAATGTTCCTCATATTTTTTTTTAGTACCCATGAATGATTGTTGGGAAATAAATTCTTATCTAACCTGGAATAGAGTAACCTAGTTATCTGATGGATTGGGTAGAGCATAAAGTTTTTATTTCTTCTTTGAACTCAATGATGAATATATACATAATTTGTGGATTTAAACTTCTTCATTGTTTTCATTGAAACTAAACTTGAGTAGATTTCTTACTTCTGTGATTGAAAAATGATTTCTTTATTTATTACAGTGAAATTGGGATCTTGTTGCTTTGCTGTATACTCTTACTCATTTTATACCTAGGATAGATGTGTCTGTTTTCAGTGAAAATAACTAATGAAAATGGTGGCAATTGGAGGTTTAGTTATTATTGATACTTGTGGTTCAGTTGTATAATGAGTTCATTGAGTATATTTTATTTTGACAGCTAGTAGGTTATTGTGATTGACTCAGTTTTGTGTGGATGAGATATACATTAGTGTTAACTTGGATTACATATCACTACTTTAGGTCTCAGCTATGTTTGGAAAAGAAGTAATGGGAATTTCTATTTCATTTGGATTATCGATTTATAAATTAATTTTTCCTAACTGTTATCTCTAGTTGATATCCTTCCCTGCATAGGGTTGACCAATTCGGTCGAGGTAACTGAAAGAGATTACAGAATAAGTTCACTGAGAAAAATATACTTCTTTTCTTGTTTCCTTTTCTTTTGATATTGGAACAACTGGTGAATGCCTTCGGGTGTAAGTAATTACAAATTACCTACTGTTTTCTCTCTCTGAATTAGATGAGTACTATGCTGTTGGTTGAATTCTGAAAGGTGACATAGGTTGTTGTCATGGCGTATGATTACCTTTCTCTTCTGCATTTGTATTGGTTAAAGTAAAGTGAGTAGTAAAATATGAAGGAGTTCTGTTTAATTTTATAGTCAACTCATTATATGAATCCCATTTTCAATGATGGAGTGGAATTGATAGTGATTGCATTCGAATAGTAATATCTATATTTTAGTTCTTACAAATGCTTCTAATCTGAGATTATTTAGAGAAAATATTCTTTGTAATATTTGTCTAAATCTGGAATGAACTCCTTTCATTTTTGAAGGAAATAGTTAAGGAAATGGTGATATATCATTGCGTGTTTACTATAATTATTTTGAGGACTTATTAGTTAATAGAATTGTTTGATTTTGATGCTATTTATTGAGACTTGGATGTTTAAATGGTTTATCCTTATCAGTACTTAACTCTTACTTGATGTCCATATCTATTATGGGACATTTCATAAAAGCAAAGTTCTTTTATTGAGACAGTTAGTCAAGAGCACCTCATTTTAATGATAAGTGCTTAACATGTTCAAGTCGATGAACTGACCCGTGCTAGTAAATTTTGCAGATGGATTCCATGGGTAATAATGAAGACATGTTGTTTTACGATGCTTCTTCTGATTAACTAAAGGATGGATCTTTCTGATATTTTTATTATTCTTCTCGAAGGAAATGGAAAAAGGAAAAGTTGTAATCTTCTTTATTTTTGAGTTATCAATGTTGATTAGCATGAATGAAGTCCGGCTGTTTGGACTTGTAAAATGTGTAAATTTTACCTTGAGGAATGAGAGAAGGGAGTGGAGTGTTATTTTAAATGTTCTACCATTATTGAATTGTTGAAATATAATCGAGAACATATTCTTATTCATTGAATTTGTACTTATTCAAATGATGGTTGTTTGATTTAAAAGGACATAACGTCTATTCTTCACTTGAACACAACTTTTAAGTTGGAATGTCCAATTGCTTAATACTTAGATCAATATGGGATTTTAAATTGACATTAGTAAAAGAGTAAGATATATATGAACTCTTGTATAAATGAAATACGGAATTGGATTCTAAACTAATGAATACTAAGGAAGGGACAAGCGAATTCTGTATTAAGATGTTGTTAATACTCCTTGGAGTGTCTTACCCAAAGGATATTTGAAAGGAGGAATCATATCCCCTCTTAAAAAACCTTAAGCTAAAGTAAGGTAATTGTAAATAAATGAGTACATTCATTTGGGAAATAGACCTCATTTAAATGATGTCTAAAGAAATGGAAACCTGAATTTAAAATTAGTTGCAAAAAAACTTGATTAAGCTTAGTAAGTTAATCTTACTTCGTTAAGTTATAGTGGACTGTAAGTCTGAAGCTTTAATTGATGAACTAAGAAAGGAATATGCAATCCTTTGGGAGGAGGAGTGAATGTATATTAAGCTACAAGAAAATTCAAGTCATTCCTAGCTATGTAACTATAATGAACTATGAGGTTAGAGGATCAACAAGGTTACTGAAACTTATTCTTAAAAATATTAAAGATAAGAATCTAATCAAACTTTTAGCTAGATGTGTAACCCTAGATGGGAGGATTCTGTAGGATGTTGGCACACACCAGCTAAAATAAGGTGTCTTCATGATGACACAATGTTGTAGCTAACATGTTGCAACACCCTTCTGAATTAAATCATCAAGGTTTACATAAGCTTGGACTTGGCCTCAGTTTTACTTTGGACCAAGTTAGGAATGTGACCTTGTATATAGAGTGGCTTGTGAAGACTAAAGGTAACTAGACACACGCAGTCGACTAGGGTTGATTAGGTATGTCTGCGTACCTTTAATCATCACGAGTGTCTTTCTATATTCTTTCATATTGCTATCTTGGGTTAAAGTTCCAACTTGGACAAGAGGACTGACAGAAGTCAGAAAAGACCATTCTAGGTAACAGATGAAGTGGGGTGAAGGATGTATTCCAATTGACGAGTATGCCATCTAGGAATATGATCATGCTAAGAATGTGAAAAACTTTGGCCAAAGTAATGCAAGCTGCTGGTTGTGTTGTCCTAAATCACCTAGTTTAAGAAGCAGGATTTCAGATGAATATCGGTAACAAATATTCAGATAGGCCTCTTAAATGGAGCACTTCAATAACTGAAAAGGTAAAGAGAACCAAGTATACTTAGTATATAATGCATGGATTAACATGAAGGATCAGTAAGTATCCGAGTCATGAAATGAGAGATCAATGAAACTCCGAGCCATGAAATGGGAGATTAGTAGTTCTTCGAGTCATTACAACAGTATATGGTTATCTATTATATTATTGAATGCCATTGAATGTGTGTTCCATATTATGAATATGTGAACAGAGAACATTGGTTTTAAAAGCATTGTGTGTTCTAATTATGTCATTTAGAACAGAGAACAATTATTAAAACTTGAACATGTGTTCTGAATTACGTAATTCAGAGAAGAGAACGTTATCAAAAAGAAATAAATAAATAAATTTTCCCTTTTTCTAATGTCTTAAAATGGGAATGTTACATTTCATGAGTTCTCCTCTTAAGCCACATGAACTAAAGATGTCACAATTGGAGAATTATGCCTTTACAATGGTAAAAGCAGTCAAAAATTTCTGCAACTACATTCTGAATTCTCACACAGTAGTACTGGTTCCAGACACAGTTGTTAAGTCTATCCTAACTCAACAGGAGTTAGCGAGCTTATGAGGGAATTGGATCACAAAGGTCCAAGAATAGGATCTAGACATTAGAACAACCAAGTTGGTAAGAGGTAAAGGCCTGTGTTAGCTAATGGCTGAAAATAAAGACTCAGAGGTACCTGAAGAGAAAGTTGACCACGTTGATGGAGAAAAAAATGAATAGGAAAAAGTGGATTCTTTACCCATGGTTCTATTTTTCACAACCAACGATGAATGGTATTCAGACATCACATTCTTTCTCACCTATGGTGAGTGCCCAACTCACCTAACCACTAAGGAAAAGAAAATGGTAAAGCTCAGAGCTGCAAGATATGTCATATGGGATAATGGATTGTACAAGCATGGAATTGACGACATTTTTCTATGATGTGTTGACAAGCCGCAGTAGATAAGATTGTTAAAGATTTTTCATGACTCAGCCTATGGTGGTCACTTCTCCTCATCAGTGATGGCACATAAAATCATCCAGAACAGGTACTACTGGCCAACGCTATTTCAAGATGCTGCCACCTAGGTAGCAAAATGTGAACTTTACCAACAGTTCATTGGCAAACCAAAGTTGGCTGCATTTCCCCTCATGCCCGTCATTATTGACAAACCATTCAGGCAATGGGGAATTGATTTCATTGGAGCACTCAATCCTCAATCAAGTGTTGGACATATTTACGTCCTAACAACAATGGATTACTTCACGAAATGGGTGGAGGCCATTCCTGTCAAGCATGCCACTTCTGAAGTTGTTTGCAACTTCATCAAAGAGATTATTATTGTGAGATTTGGAATTCCACATAAAATCATTGGTGATAACACTTCCAACTTATCTTCACAGGAAGTTATTGGTTTTTGTTATTGATATAGAATAACCTTGGCTCATGCTTTTGATTATTATCCCCAAGGAAATGGTTAGGTAGAATCTGGTAACAAGAACCTGGTGACTATCACACAGAAGCTAGTTGATGAAAACCAGCGATCCTAGCACAAGTCATTATACGATGCTTTGTGGGTGGATCGTATCACTCCAAAGAGGTCTCTTGGCATGTCACCTTTATAGGTGTTGTATGGGATCGATGCTGAAATCCCTATTTCCATACAACTCCCTGTTCTGTGCTTGGCTCGAGCAATTAAAGATGAAACTTTTCAAAATTATCTTGAAAAAAGGATTATGTACCTGAAGGAACTTGAAGAAAAGTGAGTGAAGATGGTCAAAAAGATCACTGAACATCAGAATCAAGTTAAGAGGTTGTTCGACAAGAAAGCTAAGCAGAGATATTTCCAAGTAGGAGATCTTATTATCCTGTGGGACAAACGAAGAGAACCGAAAGGTATACATGGGAAGTTTGACTCTCTTTAGAGAGTGCCATAAAAGATCAAGCAGCTCAATGGAGAGAATAGTTTCTATCTCTCATATCTGGACAAAACCAAGCTCTCACTTCCCTATAGCAGGCAACACCTGAAGATTTTCAGGAAGTAGAGCATGCTGTCTTCTTTGTAAAGTTTTCTTTCCTTGTGTGTTTACTTTTGTTGTGTGCTCCATTCCTTCCCTTTTTGGTCACCCTTGTTTTTGACTCTCTGTAACCCAATGGATAGGCACGTAGAAATATAGGATTCTCTACCCTTGAGTTTCACTCAAATATAGTCCCCAGAAAGAGCTAGTTGTTATCCTACGAAATTGACAAGGGCAATTTTCAGGTAATCATACCAAAGATTCTATTTTGGTCCCCTGAAGAAGTTTGATAATGTTAAAATGGCCTCAAACTCCCTTTTGAAAATCAAGTTTTTTAGAACTTAGCCATTTTCAGCTTCTTTTACTCGGCACAGAAAATTGTGTGTCAACACTCTTCAAAACACACCTTTTTGAACTAAGTGCAAGAATTATTGTGTCGACATACCCAAAATTGCACCACCTTAAAAATCCTTTGGCACACTCATTGTTGTGTCAACATTAATGAAGTTGTGCCCCTTTGGCACTAAAATTATCCTGTTAACATCATAAAATGTGCACTTAGGCACTGGAAGAGTTGTGTCGACATCCATAAGGTTGCACTAAGGCACACTTTTTTTCATGTAGAAACTCTTAAAGGTGCACCAAAGGAAGTTGGTGAAATAATAAATGCAAATTTTCCTATAAATAGGCACCTGACGCCTATCATTTTCACGATTTAAAAATTGTAAAAAGTGTTTTCTCTGCACTTGTTAGCCATCCTTGTCATCCCTGCGTGCCATTTTTTGAGCTTATGGACCCCAACATCATCCTTCATCTTTTATAAATCCAGGTAAGTGGCTTCTGCCATTCTTTTTGTTATGGTTTCTTTTTTTGTTGTGTTAGGTTTTAGGGTTGTTAAAAGGATAAAATCTAAAAGAGAAACTTAACAATCTATAACCAGCTAAAACCCTTTTACCTCTCCTTCAGAATTTACAAATCTGGAAGGCCCCTGCCTCTGAAGAAACTAAAAACTCATCTTTTCCTACCTGTTACCTTGCTAAAGCAAACCCTCTCTTTACCATCTGAGGTATCTAAAAAAGAGAGAAAGAGAAAGAAAGAAAATAATCTAAGCTGTTAAACTAATTAAAATCATGTCGAACTGTCCTTCCCTACAACATCTACCAAAATTACACCTTGGTGCACTTTACCTTCTTACAACATAACGTAAACCCGCACCCAATATAAAGAGCACTTAGCAGTTTTTCCTAAGGTGCAGGTGCCACATGTGTAACATCAACATTGGATGTTGTTTACTACAAATATGTGCCACGACGTTCTTCGTTTGGCATGTTATATCTTCTTGCAACATCTCTCAAAGTTACACCTTGGCGCAATCTAAACCCATGCAAAAAAAAAATCCTTCAACACCCAATCAAAGTAGTTTTTCCTTGAGGCACAGGCACATTTCCCTTAACGTCAACATGAAATGTTGCATGTTGTAAACCCGCACCCTACGCTTTACCCTTAGCGCAACTTTTCTCAAGTCAACACAAAACACAATTTTCCTCATTTTGACACTTTAATAAATGTGCTTTACCCTTTGGCACCCAAAATTTCATGTCAACACCTTAGAAAGTGCACCCAGTAATAAAAGGCCTTTGCAGTATGCTGTAAACTTACACCTTGTGCCCTAAGCCTTATAATTGCTTATTCCTCATTCTGAAAGCTTTCATTATGAATAACATAAAAGTTGACATGGCTCTTTTATGGTAGACCTCCTTGATTCTTCTTATAGAACAACAACAACCATCCTTGAACTCACACATGTCTTCATCAAGAAAAAAACCAACAAAGTCTAAAGCTAAAGAAAAGTAGTCAGAACAAGAGATGAAGTACAAATATCAAAAATTCAGGTAGCCTGACTCATATGTAGAGAGTGACCTCAACATTAGAGACTTTGAGCTAGGGCATATTGACATGGATAATTTCTGGGTGAGGACCAATCAGGAAAGCAGTGGGTAGTGGATTGCACTTTGTAGCTGGGCTGCCAGTAAGTGCTATAAATAATGAATTTATTATGTTGGTTGCTTGGTGTTACAACAAGGACACTAGATGTGTCAAGGAAAAAGAAAACAATATGATCATCAACCTCATAGCTCATCACTTTGAGCTAACCTTGGGCATTCCTCATCATAGGCAATATGTAGAGATAAGTCTCGAAGATTGCAAGAAAGCATGGGATGATAATGAAGATAAATGTATGCTAATGATGAACGAGCTTTACCTCAAGAACAAGAAGCTAGTGAGTAAATGGCCACATACCATCCATCATAGTGACTTCAGAGAGGAATTGAGTGATACGATCACATTCCTAAATAGAGTATTTGGGCTCCCTAATGCCCATTATTTCCACAAATGGATGCTGAGGTATCTGGAAACCATGAGCAAGAATGCGCATGATCAGCATTTTGGTTGGGGTGAAATCATCAACAACACCATCTCTCAGCAGCTTCAACAAGTTCTAACAACTAGGAAGTTCTATACAAATTCCTACATTGTATACACTACTACATCAGAAAGAGATTTCGTGGGGTTAGCTCATAATGGGGTATGGCCCCAGGTCAAAATATATGAATTCTACCCAGAGCTCAAGCTCAAGGCCAGCATCCCCTAGTTCTCAAAAGTTAATGATGTATTCTTCTATGCGGTAATCTGCTTGTTGAAGCTGAACATGAGACACGGTCGGACTAGCTCGAGTGTGATTTCTACCGTGAAGAAATGGGGAGCATTGTTCACACAATTCCCCACATTCACATATCTCAGAGCTATGAATTTCAAGGGTGAACCAAAAAATCTACCAATATATGTAGGGCCAAATCTGATCCTCTTGGAGTTATCAAGGTAGCTAATCACATGCCATGAGAGGTGCATGAAGAGAAAGAAAGGAGGAACTCCATTCCCCCTTACAGTTGGCCAATACACCTGCACCACGCTTGCCAAAGCACATGATATGTATGTTGAGCTTGAGTTATTAAATTTGAAGAATAACTTCCCAGGAAGGATGACCTTTGACTCCCATTCATGTTCCTGAGATCAAGGGACATTTGGATTGACCTGACCCATGAGATGGATATCAGGAAAAATGGATCACTCCCGGCTGGATTTGGAGGAGATTGTCCACTATGGCATTGCTATTGTCCTAAATGGATTCCAAGAGATTGATCAAAAAATTAATCAAGTTTACCTTGACACAGATGGGGACGATTGGCCATTCACAGAGGTTGATAGAGCAAAAGTACCTAAGACCATTCAGGAAAGGGTTAAGCCCTTGTTATAGTACACCGAGCATTGGTGCAAATAGAATGGTCTCACCTACCTCAGAGTAGATTTCACTACTTCTCCTTTAGGTAGAGCACCTCCTAGACCAGCCCAAGTGCTGAAAGGAAAAGGAAAGGACAAGGAGGGAGAATCAAGAAAACAAGAAGAAGCTCCTCAAAGCCCTCCTACTATTTCTGAGAAACAAGTGGTTGACCTGGTGTCTCCAAGTAAAGAAGGAGAAACAAAAAAAGTTTCAATGGATACATCCACCCAATATTTTATCATGGCTACAACTACTGAGGTGCCCACCATTACTTCTTCCACTCCTTCTCCTCCCCCTATCATTAAAGCATCTATTCCTATGGATGTGTTCTTCTTGTCTCCCTTCCTTGCTTCCATCTCCAACCTCTTCCATCTTCTCCTCTCTCGTGGATCTATCACCCCAGTATTCCCTCCATCTAATTACAAATCCCTTCCATTTCCATGTCCTTTTCTTCTCCTGTAGTAACTCTAGGCCCCACAAGCTGTAGTACATTGGACTCCTTGTCAATGCCGCCACCAAGTGTTTCAATGTTCTTCCCTGAGGCCTCTTCAGTTTCTTCCCCTTTCACCCCTGTTTCTTCTTCTATTCCCTCTACCTCCCTCTCCCATAAGTCCTAGCTAGATTTCTAACCATCTGGGTCAGCACAAGAGAAAGGTTCCCATCGCACCCATGGACTTCTCCATCATTCCAAAGAAGGGGAACCAAGAAGCAGAAAGCAATAACTCACTTTTAAAAAAGAACTTTGGGGTAGAGAGTTATGGAGATTGCTTATCCAGATCCCACCAAATAAAAGAAGGATCTATCTCCCAAAGAATTCATAGTGACTCAAGTCACCATGGGAACCTCATCTGAAAGCCTACAAGGAGAGGCCTTATCTATAGTAGATGCTCTTTACAAGAAGATTCAAGAAGCAAAAGAGGAGAAGAGAATACTCAAGGAATAAAACAAACATCTCCTCCAAGCATTGCAGAGAATGGGCAACGTTCCTCCTGTGATTGCATCCGAACCCATTGAAGTTCTTAGTTAGGATAAAATAAATGAATATGCTAAGATTGGTGAATAAGGTGCAGCAGTATCCTCCTGGATTGAGTGAATCCTCAGAGATAGTGAGGAAATGATTAGGAAATTCACATTTCTCTACTAGGATATAGATCAAGTAAAATAAGGAGCTACAAGCAGTAGCAGGTTCCCTCTCTGAGGAGTTGGATAACGCTAGGTTGCAACATGAAAACATTTCAAGCAATGGCTAACTACTCTACTGGTGACCTACTAAAGGTCAATGTCATCGATCACACATGGGCACATAATAAAGCTCTCGTTGCATTAGATTACCGGGTTGATTAGATGGAATATATCTTGAAGAGGATTGATAAAATCAAAGATGAAGCCTTGGATGCACAATAGAACATGGAGCAAATAGTTATAAAATGTCTCCAGGGATGCTTAGTTTAACATTCACCTTGAGGGAAGCAGATGATACATTCTAGCACTTCAAGGCTATAGTCACTCAAGGTTTGGCACTAGAGGTCACTTTCGACCGAGAGTCAATCAATAACCTCTTGGGCCTATCATGATTTCATTGGCTTCTTGATCGATGCATGCGAAGAGTTTGCAGGGTTACCTGACAAGCTAAAGAATGAAAAAGAAACTTGTGAAGTCATTGGAGACCATTTCAAAGGTCCTAGATCATGATCAACTTCAAGCAATGATCAGCAAGTTTATGGAATACTGAGCGCAATGTCACATCGCCTCTCCTGATCAGAAGCAAGACACCAATTTTGAGCAAAGAGATGACGAGGAGTAGTTTCTCCTCTTGTGTATGCTTTGATCTTTTTTGTAAAAATATTTTAAAAGTAATGTTGGCATTTATGATGACATCACCCATGTTTCACCATGGGATGTTGCCATCCAAAACTTGCCCAAAGTCAACTCTTGACATTTTAGATATTTTGTAAATATCTTGTAAGATATTTTGTAAATAGTGGTTGGTTTCCTTTTGTCTTCTTTCCTCCTCTCCTTCTATAAATATTGGAATACTTGTTATATTCCAGGTGGAAATTTTTTGTATGAAAAAGAAGTGAGGAGAGAAAGAATTTATAATTCTCTTGTAACAGAAGAAATACTAATACATATATTCTGACTTTGTACTCCATATGTGTGTTATTTGCATCAGATCATTCTTAAGTTAGATATATGTTTTTATTCTGTTGTCATTTTTTCATTAGTATTGCTTTATTTTTTTATGCAAGTAAGTTTGGCTCTGTTTACTACCAGCCCAAAGCATAAACCTTCTGACCTTTCTGTATTGGAATTCATTTCTTTTCTCCCTTTAGATCTATCCTTCCTCCATTCGCTCTCTCCTCCCTTTCTATTTGTTGTTAGAACTACCTCTATTGGGATGATATCCCAAACCCCCTGAAGTTAGAATAGTGTAGATTTTTACAGATTCCTACTTGATAGATTAGCAATAAACCAGTTTCACTTTGCTGTCTCAAAGAGGGGCTATGCCCTGCACACTATTGGCATGTCTCCCTGTGACCTGCCTAACCATCATTATTGAAAAACCAACAACACTATAAGAGAATACCATCAAATCCATGCTTATATAGTATTCCACCCATGATGACGTAATGAGAGACCCTTTTAAGAAAGGCACGTTGTCCATTATGAGTGAGGTCAGGAGGTAAGATGCAGAGAGAAAGATAGTTTGAGTATTGTTTATACCAAAGGTCACTCGAGTCGGGAGTAATGGTTTCGATAGAGTAAACTTCATGAGGTAAATAAGAGGGTGATTGGAGTCTTTGTACAATGACAAATATCTTAGAGTTCGCAGGCAAAGCGGGTATCTGAGAAGCCAAGGAGGCCATGGTATCTACAAATTTGTTGGTAGAACAGGGGATAGTTTGAAGGGCATAATGGTTGAATGTGGTCAAAAGTATGTCCACATGTTTTTTATACTTTTTAAGTATCTCATTACGACATTGGTATATACCATTGACTTGGTTTATGACCAATTAAGAATCACCAAAGATGTTGATTTACTTGACATCTAAGGCATATTAACCTAGAGACCTAATATGAGTGCTTTGTATTTAGCAATATTGTTTGTAAAATCAAAATCGAGTTTGAAAGACAAAGGCATGGGCTCACCATTAAGTGGAAGGAGGATAATACCATCCCCATCCCCATGCTAACACTTGGAACCATCAAAGAAAAGTGTCATTTGGTAAGAAGGTTCGTCCAAGGAAAGGGTAGCAATAGAATCATCTAGAAAGTAAAATTTAGAGGGTTGGTCCCTGGAAATAGGTGCCTTCAGCCAATTGGTCAGCGATAGTCTAGCCCTTGATGGAATTTTGATGGGTGAATTCAAGGTCGAGGTTGGCCAGAAGCATAAGATAGTGTGTAGCTCGTTGATTTTGGAAAGGTTAGGCATACATGAAATGTAAGGGGTCGGTGTTGGTCACAACATAGGTTTTTTGGTAAAGTAGATAATGATGGAGTTTGGTGGAAACAAACACTAAGGATAAGAAAAGTTTTTCGGCATGGGTGTATCGGGTTTTGTAGTCCAAAAGAGTACGACTTATGTAATAAAACCACTTGTTCCCTGTGTGTAACATTCCCAATTTTAAGACTTTAGAAATAAGAGATTTTTTTTGCATGAATAATGTTCTCTGTTCTAAATACATAATTTAGAACACACATTTCATAAAAACCATTCATATAATAGATAACGATATGCAGCTGCAATGACTCGGTGAGCAACCAATCTATTCATTCCATGACTTGGTAACTACCGATCTATTCATGTGTAACATTGAGTTTTGAGTATTCTTATGAATACTTCATGTACTTGGTTCTATTACCCTATTTTGGGTTCCGAGTGATCTGTCTAAGGAACCTAACTGAATATTTGTTACCAATATTCATCGGCATCACGATCCTTAGACTAGGTGACATAAGACAATGCAATCAGTAGCTTGCGATACTTTGGCCAAATATTTCTAACATACTGTTCGTATTACTTATTCCTTGATGATATACTCATCAAACTAGAATACATCCTTCACCACACTCCACTATTATCTAGAATGTCTTCTACTGACTTCAGTTAGTCCCCTCGCTCAAGGTTTAACTCTAGTTCAGGTTAACAACATAGGTCATGATATAAAAAGGCTCATAAAAGACTTAGGGTAAATTGGCATACTAGGTCAACCTAGGTTAATCCCCATGTGCCAAGGTACCCTGAGTCCTAAAGGGATACTTCATATCCTAGCTACATACCTTCCTCTTCGTAGTTACATTCTATGGCTTAACACACCCTATAATGTCATTTATAATTACAATAATTTTTATTATAGTTTTGCTTCACATCACATGATATAATGAAATACTTAAATAGGAATGTTGTATTCAGCCACTTATTTATCTATAGGTTACTTAGGAAATTCCTATAAATTCATTTTTATATTACCAACAAGAATACACATCCAATCATATAGATAACAAGAATATTATCCTCAAAACAGGATAATTTACACAATCTATGCAAGTAAATTTCCATCTTTCAATTCATTTTCAAACTTATACATTTATGACTTATGCATTACAAACATACTGCAAAACAACAACCTTTATTCAAAAGTTTCTTTTTCAATACAACTTAAGAACAAATCATGATTCTTCTCGAAAATCAACATAGTTCAGCTAATGCATCGTATAAGTTTTTGCCTTCTCTTATCACTTACGAAGTCCATCTGTAAAAATTGCTAGCACGGGTCAGTTCAACAAACTGAGCATGATAAGCACTAAGCCTTAAAATGAAGTGCATTCCACTAATTGTTTCAATAAAACAACCCTGCTTTAATGAACAACCAGTAATTCATACTCCCAAGCGTAAGTAATATCAATAAAAAGAAAAGCAATACAAAACATATTTTTAACACAAGGAGGAACATGATATAAACTATAATAATTTTCCTATAAATTAAAGTATAATTGATTTCATCAAATATCTTTACCAAACAACAAAACATAATATATCATTGTTTCCAAGTTTTCAATAAAGTACAACACATATCTGTACTATAAGATTCATAAATGTTTACAACATAATCTTTCAAGTAAAAATGAAAAGATAGTATTCCATTACCATCGTACATAATCATCAGCAAGGCCAAAAATGGAGTAGGCCATGATTTAAATTGTTCCTTTAAAGTAATTCTACTTTAAGATAGAATAATATAATATATTTATCAACAGATCCAAATGAAAGAAATCCAAGGAGAAGTGATGGATTGGCAGTCATCTATAAGTTACAATTTCATTTTCCAATCTAACTTTAATCTCATTCCACATCACATCAGTCAAATGAAAAGTATACAAGATTAATAAACGTTATTTTCTCATTTCACTAAGAATAGGAAATAGGAGGTTCTAATCAATGCACTTGACCTAACAACATTATAGAAGGAGTCTTACCAAAAATATGATCCCAAACTCAAATAATTTCCTTCAACGTAATATAACAATTTTACCTTCTCACATTCATATAGTTTAAGTTCATTCAGGAGTTCTAAGAAAGGAGAACAATGACCATTCCAAATAAAGAGAGAGAGTATGAAAACTAACTTCCTTTCTAAATCATCTCATTCAAAAGCATAAATTTCTACTTTTCGTTAGAGATAATATAACAGTCAAGCTCATACAAGTTCACGAATCAGTGAGCTTCATAGAATATTTATTTAAAATCTGAAAATTCTCCCATTGGTTCAGAACAGCCACAGATAAGAAGAAATCATGCAACATTGTCTATTTATAGAATCCTATAAATTCAACAGTGTAATTCGACACATTCGAAACAACTTTTAGACCACAATCAATCTTTCAAGACATTATATACCCTTATTAGACCCAACAAAAGGTAGGAATCTGAGTAATGGCTAACACTTAAGACTATCCAATAGTTTGGAAAGGTAGAACCATCTTAACAGTATGCCAATGAGTATCCAATCAAAAGACAATATCAAACATCAAAGAATAATATGTACAGTCCAGGAATGGTTTACAATTCTGGCACAATGCCAAGTATAAATGTCTCTGAAGAATCAAGACCATTCAAATGTATGTAACCAAATTAGGGTAACTATATGTCCCCTTAAAAGTGTATTAAAAGATCAAAAGACCATAATACCTGAACCAACACAATGTTCAGGTTTCTATTCCATTAAGAACATCAAGTAATAAATGGTGAGTACAGTGAAGGATATCAATACCGCAACCACAACTATATAATATTCCTACACTGTAAGGCTAGACTGAGAGCAGTGAAAAGTATTTGCATATAGTTCGAAATAAGAAGAAATGCTTCTATTTTCCATTAACATCCTATCAACCTTATTTCTAAACAAAACAGAATGTAAGATGATTAGACAAAGCTCAAAAAGGATGAATCTCAGGTCGGGTTTACAAGAATATCCAAATACCAATAACGTGGTCAAAAGAACAAGATTACACAAGCACCATGCCAAAGCGATTTGAGTTACATTCAAGTTATCCAAAATGATAACAAACACAAGTCCCAAAATTAATCAAGTTCATAAAATTAAATACAACTAAACCCTATATTACTTTTCTTGTGCACGCAAGTTTCCATGACAGACCATTTTTTCACAAGGAAAAACACATAAACCAGCTATATATGGTTTATCGATGCATGCAAAATTTGCTACCATCAAAGTTCCACAAGGTAAAATACAAAACAACAAGACATATATAGGTTTACCTAAAGTACACGCAAAACCTGTTAACATTCAACAATTTTTCTCAAGAAGAATGCAATTCCCAGATCCTATACAGTTATATTCATAGCCTATTTATCTATGGATCAAAATGTATGCTAGAAACCCTAAGAATCTCAGTTACAGTCCTCTTTACTTAACAAGTTTTCCAACTAAAGCTAATACTTGCATACAAGTTTAATAAGACTGAATTCTTACCAGTTTGAATTCGCAAGACATGACCAGTTCACCCCAAAAAAAACTTCAAACCACTGAATAAACAACCAATGTCAAAATTTTTGTATAAGTATTCGCGGTTCCTTTATGAAAATATAGTGCAAAGAAAACTTTCCATATAATCATGAACACACAGAAAGCCAAAAACATAGAATACAAGTTTTCTTACAAACCCATCTATCATTTTATCCACTAAGCATGAATGTGCATATATTAATAGAGAAATTTTTTTTTAAATAAAAACACTTAGAAGAAAGCAAGATATTTTAATAGTTAGGGCCTATCATGCTTGATTGTGTCACCAAAAAATTGAAGAAGACTTCTTAGCTGAGCTCGCCTCTTCCCTTCTTCTCCACAAAAGACCAAAACAACAAAATACTTCCTCCACATTGCCTCATATACTCTCCATGAAATATAAATATACTTAAAACCACAAAAATAGCCATGCAATATAGTTTAACTACTGGTTCAAAAAACTAGATTGCAAGTAGAATGAAAATCGGAAAGCATGTAAGTGAAACAGCTCAACCAAAAATCTACTTAGCATAACTACCAAAGTGGTTGGAGCTCGTCGAATAAGACAATTAATTACATTAAATTCCTGATCCCCCACCCAATCTTCCTTTCCACCGCCTACCAAACTAGTGAGTTCTAAATCAAATAAAACATGAATTTCCATTTCTAGTGATACTGCC
The DNA here is from genome assembly GCA_019776745.2 of Taxus chinensis. Taxonomy (NCBI): domain Eukaryota; kingdom Viridiplantae; phylum Streptophyta; class Pinopsida; order Cupressales; family Taxaceae; genus Taxus; species Taxus chinensis. The sequence goes on from CM034150.1 coordinate 826,614,328, forward strand.
ACCTAGGCCTTCGCCATCCGAATTAGCCTCTGCCAAAGTCGAGAGTCCGTAGGAAATAAATAAACCTTATCACCTTCATAAATGTTTAGAAACCATTGCCAAAGTACATGTGATCCTTTTAGTTCCAATTCACATCCATTAGTTTAGGATAGGTTAGATTGCTTAGGTTAGATCTTAGGTAGGATTTACATTAGTACCTTAGGATGTAACACTAACCACTAACCTCTAACATAGATCTTTAGCAAATAGGTTAGATAACCCCACAAATGAGTAAACCAAAAATACTGTAGTTTAAAGAAACTAGGTTAGATCACCAAATAACTTTGTAGTGTTAGGTTATAGTTTTAATACTTAGCAACCCTTCTAACCCTTTGTATCAAGTTTAGGTTAGCAACAAAATTATATCAAGTAACATAGCTTAGGTAGGAATAATTTCACCTAGCTTAGGATTCCAGAAGTAAATCCTTAATAGGTTCCTAGATATCTTTCTCCTGTGATGTGACCAGCTGCATTCCCATCGTTATTAGCAATGAACTATCATGGTTGACCTCCACAGACCCAAGCTAACATCCTACAGAATGGAAGTGCGTTCACACAACGGTAAAAGAACTTGCAACAAAAAAATTCAGTCTAGCGTGTAGCTTAACTCATGGAATGTTGATTTTACCATTCACTTCATAGAGCATTGCTAAAAACATTCCTTGGATCACTAAAATTGATCTAAGGATGAGTCAGACAAAAGGAAAGTTTACAACTCTTACACTAGATTGTAATTTACCTACCAGAACTAAAAAATGGATTCAGAGAAGTCACACTAGTTTGATCATAGTATCTTAAGAGCAAAATAGATTTATCCATATCAAGCATGATTTCCAAAAATTAGAAGATCATATCCTTATAAGGAAAATCACGGTATTAACACTTGAATGCAAAGGAGGAAAATAACAAAATTCAAGGGTGTTACACTGTGTTGTTCATCTCAATGAGCGAGCATGGTCCCCAAGGAGTGATTGGTAGTTGAGATATATAGATAGAAAGGTTGATCATCTTTAGGTGGAATAAGTATAGGTGGTTAGAGAAGGTATTGTTTTAAGGCTTAAAAATCTTTATGGTAGTCCTCATCCCATTTAAAAGAAACATCCTTTTTGATAAGGTGATGAAATGGTTGACACTGATCTGACAGTTGTGAAATGAAATGATGAATAGACTGCAACTTACCTTGCAAGCTACAAAGCTACCGCAGATTAATGGGTGGAGGAATTTCGAGAATGGCTTTGAATTTAGTAGGTTCAACCTCTATACCACGTAAGGAGACAATCAATCCCAGGAGCTTAGATGAGAGAACCACGAAGATGCATTTCTTGGGCTTAAGGTGAACACAATACTTAATGAGGTTGTCAAAGATGGTTTTTAGGATGACAAGGTTCTCGGGGTGGCATTTAGATTTGGATAGGAGATCATCTCCATAATCTTCCAATATATGGTTCATGATTTCATGGAATATGTAAGTCATAGCCCACTGATAAATGGCACCAGTGTTTTTAAGGCCATAAGGAATGACTCGATAATAGAAGGTCCCCCAAGGGGTGATGAATGTGGTTTTGTGTTGATCCTCTAGGGAAAGCAAGATTTGGTTATAACCCGAGAAACCATCCATGAGTGATAGCATCTTGTGACCAGCAGTAAGGTCAACCAATTGGTCAATATCGGGTAGAGGAAAGTCATCTTTCGAGCAAGATAGGTTGAGGTCACGGAAATATATGCAAATAGTGAGTCCTCCTATTGCCTTAGTGATAGGGAAAATGTTAGAAATCCTTTGAGGATAATCAATGGGTAAGATCAAGGAAATGACAAAGAAGGCACTGAAGTTCTTCTTTGACTAGAAGAGCAATGCGAGGATGAATTTTCCTCAACTTTTGTTGTATAGGTTTGTCATCAGGAATGGTTATGATATTGTGGACCACTATGGTAGGATCAATACTGGGCATGTCTACGTAAGACCAAGCAAAAGCATGGCTATGATATTTGAGAAAAGAAGTGATGGCTTCCTATTCAGCAGTATCTAAAGATTGGTCAATCTTTAGAATATGTGGGTCGTCTTGAGTATGGATGCTGATTTTGAGAGTGGATTCATTCAACATGGTTTGCGTCTCAAATGGTAAATGACCGATGAATATATGAGTCTTCTACACCAAGGTAGGTGAGTATAGATTCATCATCCTGACATTGAATTGCATTAATAAAAGGTGTATTTGTTGTCAAAATTTCACCCCCCTAGGGTAAATTTTGATAACATGCATCAGAGTTTTGCAGTTCCAGGCAGGTAGATTGAAACAGGAAAAATCACAAAAAATGGCTAAGTCCTAGTCCTAGGGACAGTCGGGACATTTGGGACGTCAAGGCGCGGATCGGCCGAAAAGCCTCCAGGTAGCCCACTAGGCATTTGGGACAATCGGGCCAGAACTACGCGGCGGGCACGAGAAGCCGATCCTGCCGAAGAAGGAAGAAAAATGACTAATTGCTGAGCGGGAAAGTGGGACAAATGGATGCAATGGATGCAGAAATCCCGGATCGGCCGAAAAGGAGAACTTTCGCACTAACTGCTTTGGGATATCTGGGACAAAGATACGCGAACTGGCCGGTTCGGCCGAAATGAGAACAAACAGTCCGAAAGCAGTTGGTATGTAGGGACGCGTGGGACGCGGAAAGGTGGTTTGGCCGAAGGAAAGGAAAATTGAATTGTTTCTGGGACAGTTGGAACAAATAGACCCGAACCGGCCGGATCAGCCGAAATGAGCACAAACAGCCCACTAAGCGAATGGGACATTTGGGCTGCGAGTACACGAACCGGCCGAACTAGGCGAAAAAGGTCAAGGCAGCCCGAAATAGTCTGGGACATCTGAGAAAAAGGGATGCGCAAGACGCGGATCGCTGAAGGATCCGAAAACCAATGAGAAGCTGCCACGTGTCCTCACAAGAGAAAGGTCCAAAAATTCAAAGGGGCGAGTTTTCGAGCACTGATCCGAACCAATGGGATAGTGCCACGTGTCCCAGCTAGGGCCCACAAGGAAATTTCAAAAGATAGCCCACCGAGAGGTGGAGGAGAGAGAGTTTCTTAGAAAATCAGAGCCTGCCACATGTCGTCCAGGTGGCGAAGCGCGGGAAAATATTTCAAAATCCATCTTGGTCTGTTCCGTGCCCTAAATCTTCAGATTGTCATATCTTTTGATCCAGAGCTCGGATTTGCACGTTCCTTATATCAACGGAAATATTGTGAGATTCTCTACATGATTCTAGGGTCAATCTTACATCTTGGTTCAGTTTGGAGAGAGAAAATCAAGAAATGCCTCTGGTGTGAAATAACAAGCAAAAGTAATGCTTCAACAAACAACTTTAATGCAGCAGACAGTTCATCGCTTCTATTAGGCAGCCCACCGTTTTTCCAGTATCCACCGCTTCTGCCATGATGAGATGAATTGAATGCAACCTGGAGGTGGTTGGGGTAGATTTGGTTTTCCCTTCTCTCTTTCCTCTCTCATTCTTTCTATATATTGTAAAGAGGAGGTTCTTTTCAAGGTCGAACATTTTTCTGTTTTGCCTCTCCCTTCTTCTCCTCAGGCGAAATTGTGGAGTTCGAACCTTTCATTTGAACTGTAATACTATTCTACCTTGTGGCATTCTGTAGTGTATTGTATCAATCTTGGGAGCAAGTAATGCATGTCTGTGGACGATTCTCAGCCCTCTCTGTGTTCATTTTTGCATCCTCCTGGTCTTTCACTGCATTTTTTTGTCATCTGTGCATGATCTTATATCACATTGAAATGGTCTGTGTTTACTGGCAGAATAGATGTTCTTCATTTCTCGGTGCATCACCTCTATTAGCTTAGATTTATTTTATGCATCTTCTTACCTTGTCTCCTTGGCAGATTAGATTAGGTTTTGAGAAAACCCTCTACATATTTCGTGTGCATCTGAACAGAGGAATAGGAACCAGCCTTCTCTAGAGAATCCTTTCTCATTTTTTCAAGTCCCACACTTGGAGAAAGGATTCAATGTTATGCAATCACACTGGATGCCAAGTGATCAACCTAGAAACTTGATCTACATCCAGGGTTGCTGTGATTTTGCATCAACAGTTTTGGCACGCCCGGTGGGACCTAGAGGTCTCATTTTTTATTACAGCAATGTTGATATGCATCTACTGTAATTTTCTTGCTTGAAAAGAGCTTTTATTCGCATATCTGGCAACTCCAAGGGGAAGAATCAGCTGGTTTCAGCAGCGCATGCTTGAAAACTTATGAGAAGAATCACAAGGTCGAGAGTTGGAGAAGAGGAAGTGCTGTTTGAATACCTGCAATTATCTCCAAGACGAAGGCAAAGAGGAAGGAGGATTCAAAGGTCTCCATCTCCACCAAACAGAACTCTCTCAACTCCTCCACCTGATCGGCCTTTCATTTAGTATTCAAGAGTTCTTCAACCAATCAGAATGGCACAACCAGTGAACCCCTATGTCAACTTCACAGGCAGTAGCCCACTTGCTCTCAATGCACAAAATCCAATCCCAGTTGCAGCATTGAAGAAAATTCCGTACTTCACTGGAGAAAATCAGACCACTCCTGGTGATCATGTCAAGGACATTGCTAACATTTGTGCAATCCATGAGATTGATGAGATGCAAGTAGCTGTCAAATTGCTGGCATCTTCATTCAAGGGGAAAGCATTGCAATGGTTTAGGAGCCTTGAAGCTGGCTCTATCACAAACTGGAATCAGCTGTGTATTGCACTTCATGATCAATTTGGAGAGAAGGGAGACAACTTGTCTCTTTTGGAGTAGCTGACAACTATCAAGAGAGCCCCCAATGAGTAGCTGACTGATTTCAACTTCAGATTTCAAAGGTCTTGGGATAGGATTCCAGTAGCAGTCAGGCCAACAGCAGAAGGTGCTTTTCTATATTACCTTAAAGCTTTAAATTATGATATTTCTATGTTGGTTCAATCTATGGGAGGCACATCTATCCCTGTTGCTTATAGTATAGCCATTAGAGCTGAAAATTGTCTGATTCAAGCTGGCAAGATAGCTCCTAGGCCTCCAATGCCATTATATCCAAGTTTAGAGAGCCCAAGTGCTAGTCAAGCACCTGTCTTAGCTCCTATTCCCACTCCTAGAAATCAGAGTTCAAATGAAGCCTCCACTTCATCTCCAAGTGCCCCAAATGAGCTTCAAGAGGTCATGAAGCAATTGCAAAATCTAGGAAATGAGCTGGTCACACTCAAGAGACAGCAAGCTCAAGGTTTTAGACCTTCGTATCAGCCTCAAGCTCAACCTAATAGGCAGCCATATCCTCAAAGGCCACCTAATTCAGCTGCAAATATGAATCAAACAAGGCCTCCTGTCAATAGACCATTCCAGCCCTATAATCCAAATGCCATATCTACCTCTAGGGCATTAGTACCAGCACAAAACAACATTTCCCAGGAGTATGATTGGTGTTTTCCATGTAATGAGCCTCATAATCAATCCATGTGCTTCAATGGTGCTTTGACTCAAGCTTTAATGGTAACAACTACTAGTGTGGAGGGTGAGAACAGTCACGAAAATAGCCAACAACAAGAAACATTCAACAGCAATCAGCCCCAAATGACACCACATTGGTAAATTGGCAAGCAGAGGATTTCTGTGGCATGAATCAGGCAATTTCTCAAGGTGTTGTAGCCAACACAAGGTCAAAAAGGAGAAATTTGGGTGAAGAACAACCATTAGCCCCAGCCGATCCACAACCTTCCACAGCTCCATAAATGATTGGCAAGCAAAACCCAGTTTCAAATGCACAAGGGCAACCAAGAACAGCCCCTAGGCCAACTCAAATGCCAGCTGTTGCTGCCCACATACAAGGAGTAAATGTGCAAACCAAGGGACAACAGAGATATCCTTCATCACCATTCAGTATCATTGATCAGATGAAGAAGACAAAACGCCAATTTATCTATGTGGGAATCCCTATCCATCCTAGGCCAAAGAGATCTGCTGCAAGCTGCCATGAAGGACTGGCCAGCTTCGAATCAGTAGGTCCAGATGCAAGACAAAGTGCTTACAAATGCTGCCCAATCTGAAGGAAATCATGGAGGAGAACAAGGTAAGATGTTGAAACCTCCTCCTTTCTATGTTTCATTAATCATTGGAAATCAGCTAGTGCATAATTGCATTATTGAATCTGGAGCAAGTAGCTCAGTAATGCCTAAACAAATAGCTGATCAGTTAGGGCTCCAGTATGAAATAACATCTAAGGGAGTAGTGCAGCTGGATGGGACAGCAATAGCAACAGTTGGAGTGATTAGAAATTTAATTCTTACCTTGCATGCATGTCCAAATGTTGTTGTCTTACAAGATATATCAGTCATAGACCTTCCACCACTCTTTTCCCTATGTTTATCAAGGGAATTCACCGCCAAGATTGGGGGATACTTGTCCATTGATTGGTCACACATGCTATTCAGAACGAGGTATGGAATTAAGGCTACAATTAGGTCAGAACCTATTGCAAACTTCCACATTGAGCCCTATACTCCAAGTCAGATTAATGCCAATTGCTCAGCATTTGATCAAGAAGATCACCCAAACACGGATGAAACTAACACTAAAATTGGAAACATCCCAGATTTGACTCTTGATGAATGGGAAAACAAGGTGCATGCTTTTGATCCTTATCAAGGAATAGAAGAATCTGAGCTAGGAGTCTATTGCATACACGAGGAAAATCAGCCTATTCCTAGCATCACCAAGCCAAGCCACAAGGATGACAATGAGGTATGGCAGCTGTTTTTTTGATGGATCAAGGAGTAGGCAAGGCGCAGGAGGTGGAGCCATGCTTATTTCACCTCCAGGAGTAAAGTATTATTCAGATTTTAGATTTCAATTTACATGCTCCAATAACACTGCTGAATATGAAGCCTTGGTGCAAGGGATGCATTGGGCAATCAAGAGAAAAATAAAGAACTTGAAAGTTTTTGGGGACAGTGAATTGATTGTAAATCAGGTCAAGGGACAACATGCTGTCAAAAATGATCTACTCAGATGCTACAAGAACAGGGTGTGGGACCTCATGGAAGATTTTGAGGGTTTCAACATCAAAGCCATCCCTAGGAAAGAGAATCAAGCTGCTGACAGGCTTGCAACAGTAGGGGCAGCCTTTGACATTGTAGAAAATATTCTACAAGATAAGGTACAGTCAAACATCCATGTGATTGTGAGGCCTTCAGTGTCGGATAACAATGTCAGTTGGTAGGTATTTGAGAATGACCAGCAGATCATCCACTTCTTGCAAGAAGAAGCTGAGTTCTCAGCTAAGAATCAAGAGAAGTTGGAACAACAATATGGTGACCAAGTGATACAGTTGAGAACTAACAAGCTGCCCAAAGGGCTTATCACTTTGGAGTCCATTTTTAACCCCAATGATCAGTTTAGAAAGGAGAAAGAAAACATTCAGGTCAAGAGAGAAGATTCGGTATCCATCTTGGTCGAAGAGAACAAGCCATTGCAAATTGGAAGGATGACAATTGAGTAAGAAAGGTGTGAGTTCATACAGCTATGTCAAGAATTCCCTGACGTGTTTGCTTGGAGCTATGAAGAATTGAAAGGTTTCAATCCCAACTTAGCTCAGCATACCATCGAATTAGATCCAAATACTAAGCCTGTCAGGTAGAAACAGAGACCAATCAATCCACACATGGAGCCTCTCATGAGGAAAGAATTAGACAAGCTGATTGAATCAAGAATCATATTCCCAATCAAGCATTCTAGTTGGGTTGCCAACTTAGTTCCAGTCAGAAAGAAGAGTGGAGAGATCAGGCTGTGTGTTGACTTCAGAGATTTGAATAGAGCCTCTCTCAAGGACCATTATCCACTCCCTTCCATGGAGCAAATATTGCAGATCGTAGCTGGTTTAGAAAGGTTTTCACTACTTGATGGTTACTCAGGCTTCAATCAAATTATGGTGAAGGAGGAAGACCAGTTCAAGACAACCTTCACAACCAAATGGGGCACATATGCTTACAAGAAGATGCCATTTAGACTGTCAAACGCCGGAGCAACATTCCAACGAGCTATGGATATGGCATTCAAAGGCTTGATCAATAAGATAGTGCTGGTATACCTAGATGATATTACTGTCTTCTCCAAGAATGCAGCAGACCATTTCTTTCACCTCAGGCAAGTGTTTCAGAGGTGTAGAAAGTTCGGAGTGTCTTTGAATCCTAAGAAGTGCATCTTTCTTGCACACGAAGGGAAGCTCCTTGGCCATATTGTCTCCAGGGAAGGATTAGCAATTGATCCAGAGAGGGTTGAAGCCATAAGAGCTTTGCCATTGCCTAGCCACAAGAAATCCCTTCAGAGTTTCCTGGGAAGGATAAACTTTGTTCAGAGGTTTGTCCAAGATTTTGCAGCCCTTGTTAAACCCATCACCAAAATGTTAAGGAAAAGCATGGCTTTAAAGTGGACGGCAGAAGGCAAGGAGAGTTTTGAAGTAATCAAAGAAGCCATCTCCCAAGAACCCACTCTCATCAACCCAGACTTTTCCAAGGATTTCATCCTCTATGCATTTGGAGGTGATGACACTATTTATGCCATTTTGGTACAGTAGAACAAAGATAATGATGAACAGCCGATTGCCTTCTTCAGCCAGAGCCTAGGTGACTATGCGAAGTGAGGTACTCTTTTATTGAAAAAGCATGTGCTTGCAGTAATTAGAAGCTTGAAGAAATTCAAGCATTTAGTCTCAAACAACAAGGTCCAGTTGTTAGTCTCAATTGCTGGGGTTAAGGACTTCCTCCTCAACAAGGATTTGAATGAGAAAAGGGCAGGATGGATCACCCATGTCATGGAGTATGACATTGAGATCAAGATCACCAAGCTGGTAAGAGGCAAAAGGTTTGTGTGAGCAGCTCGCTTCCAAACAACTAGACAACCCATTAGATGAAGAAGACGCTGTCCTGCTATTACAAGATGATCAAAAATAGGAAAATGATGATGTGTCCACTCCCTGTTGGACTCAGAATATGATACATTTCCTACAGATGGGCATGTGCCCTCTAGAAATGAGAAAAGCAAAAAGAAGGTACTTCAGATTACAAGCAGTTCCATATGTAATTGTTGATGGTGTTTTGTTTAAAAAAGACATCAACGGTGTTCTATTGAGATGCATTGGGACAGGTCAGATTGAGAGGATCTTACACAAGTTCCATGATGGGGAGGTAGGAGGCCATTTCACCACCACGAGTAATAGCTCTCAAAATCATGAAAGCTGGTTACTATTGGCCTACTGTATTCAATGATTGCTACTCATGGGTTAAGAAATGTGAGAAATGTGCATTATTCACAGGGAAAGGAAGGTTAGCAGCATTGCCCCTTCATCCAATTTTAGTTGATCATCCATTCATGCAATGGGGATTAGACTTCATTGGAGTCATCAATCCCAATTCGAGTCAAGGCCACAAATGGATTCTTACAATGACAGACTATTTCAGCAAGTGGACCAAAGTAGTAGCGCTCAAAGAGGTAAGTGAGTCTAACATACTAGACTTTTATGAAGAAATAGCAACCAGGTTCGGTGTGCCCACCACCATCATATCAGATAATGCATTAGCATTCATAGGTTCAAAGATTACAGAATGGGCTGTCAAGAATGGAATCTATTTGAGCACCTCTTCAAATTATTACCCGCAAGGTAATGGACAGGCAGAGTCCACAAACAAGAATTTGCTAAAAATCATCAGAAGGACTCTGGATGAAAATCAAAGAACATGGCATACAAGGCTACAATCAGCGTTATGGGCTAACAAGATAACACCAAAGAGGTCTATAGGTAATTCTCCCTACAAGTTGATCTATGGGAAGGAGGCAGTATTTCCTATATCATTAGAATTGCCAGCCTTGGAGCTCCGGAAGCAGTTTGAGTTATCTGAGTTCGAACCAATGGAGGTCAAGTATGCAGAATTGATTAAATTAGAAGAAATCAGAGAACATGCAGCTCAGATGATTGAAAAGGATCAGGCCTTAGTAAAAATATGGTTTGATAAGAGAGCAAGAGCAAGGACCTTCCAGGAAGGGGACCTAGTTCTCAAATGGGATGCAGATCGGGAAAAACCAGGAAGGCATTCCAAGTTTGATGCCATCTGGAGTGGTCCCTACATGGTCACGGGATGTAAAAATAGTAATGCCTTCCAATTTTCTGCATTGGATGGAAAGGAACTTCCGATTCCAGTTAACGGAACCTATCTTAAACATTGATATTAAAAAAGAAAAGGTTTGCCCTTGTAAATATTAATTAGATTCTCATTCCTCCAAGTGCTTGTGCACATTGTCCTGTGGTAGTTAGGATTCTTTTTCCCTAAGTGCTTTGGCACAGGTTTTGCTGCTCTCAGGTTGCTTTTTACAGTTCAGAGTGTTGCTGGAGAAGAAGTTGCAGTATTAGGCACGTTTTAGGTCATTGCTTATGACTCTATGCCCAATGGATCGCTAAAAGGCCACTGATCTTCTACCTAGAAGGCAGGTGACCCTGCTGAGTCGTCAAAACTGTTGTCAAAATTTCACCCCCCAGGGTAAATTTCAATAACATGCATCAAGAGTTTTGCAGTTCCAGGCAGGTAGATTGAAACAGGAAAAATCACAAAAAATGGCTAAGTCCTAGTCCTAGGGACAGTCGAGACATTTGGGACGTCAAGGCGCGGATCAGCCGAAAAGCCTCCAGGCAGCCCGCTAGGCATTTGGGACAATTGGGCCAGAAGTACATGGTGGGCGCGAGAAGCCGATCCGGCCGAAGGAGGAAGAAAAACGACTAACTGCTGAGTGGGAAAGTGGGACGTAGGGACGCAATGGGACGTGGAAAGCCCAGTTCGGCCGAAGGAAAGGATAACTTTCACACTAACTGTTTCTGGGACAGTATGGAACAAATAGACGTGAACCGGCCGGATCGACTGAAACGAGCACAAACAAGCCCGCTAAGCGAATGGGACTATTTGGGCCGCGAGTACGCGAACCGGCCGAACCGGGTGAAAAAGGTCAAGACAGTCCGAAAACAGTTTGGGACATTTGGGACAAATGGATGCGAACCGGCCGGTTCGGCCGAAATCAGCACAAGGAGCACTGGGACATCCGGGACAAAGGGACACGCGGGACGCGGATCACCGAAGGAGCTGAAAGCCAATCAAGCAGCGCCACGTGTCATCGGCCGAATGAGGGACAAGGAAGCCCATTCCGGGCGGATTAGAGGTTTATGTCCCAAATGGTTTGGGACATCCGGGACATAAAAACGTGAAGGGCGCGAAAGAGCCGGTAGGAGCTGAAAACCAATGAGAAGCTGCCACGTGTCCTCACAAGAGAAAGGTCCAAAATGTCAAAGGGGCGAGTTTTCGAGCACAGATCCAAACCAATGGGATAGTGCCATGTGTCCCAGCTAGGGCCCACAAGGAAATTTCAAAAGATAACCCACCAAGAGGTGGAGGAGAGAGAGTTGCTCAGCGAATCAGAGCCTGCCACATGTCATCCAGGTGGCGAAGCGTGGGAAAATATTTCAAAATCCGTCTCGGTCTGTTCCATGCCCTAAATCTTCAGATCGTCATATCTTTTGATCCAGAGCTCGGATTTGCACGTTCCTTATATCAACGAAAAGATTGTGAGATTCTCTACACGATTCTAGGGTCAATCTTGCATCTTGGTTTAGTTTGGAGAGAGAAAATCAAGAAACGCGTCTGGCATGAAATAACAAGCAGAAGTAATTCTTCAACAAACAACTTTAATGCAGCAGACAGTTCACCGCTTCTGTTAGGCAGCCCGCCGTTTTGCCAGGATCCGCCGCTTCTGCCATGATGAGATGAATTGAATGCAACCTGGAGGTGGTTGGGTTAGATTTGGTTTTCCCTTCTCTCTTTCCTCTCTCATTCTTTCTATATATTGTAAAGAGGAGCTTCTTTTCAAGGTCAAACTTTTTTCTGTTTTGCCTCTCCCTTCTTCTCCTCAGGTGAATTTGTGGAGTTCGAACCTTTCATTTGAACTATAATACGAATCTGCCTCTTGGCATTCTGCAGTGTATTGTATCAATCTTTGGAGCAAGTAATACATGTCTGTGGATGATTCCCAACCCTCTCTGTGTTCATTCTTGCATCCTCCTGGTCTTTCACTACAAGTTTTGTTATCTGTGCATGATCTTATATCACATTTGAATAGTCTGTGTTCACTGGCAAAATAGATATTGTTCATTCCTCAGTGCATCACCTCTATTAGCTTAGATTTATTTTATGCATCTTCTTACCTTGTCTCCTTGGCAGATTAGATTAGGTTTTGAGAAAACCCTCTGCATATTTCGTGTGCATCTGAACAGAGGAATAGGAACTAGCCTTCTTTGGAGAATCCTTTCTCATTTTTCAAGTCCCACACTTGGAGAAAGGATTCAATGTTATGCAATCACACTGGATGCCAAGTGATCAACCTAGAAACTTGATCTGCATCCAGGGGTGCTGTGATTTTGCATCAAAAGTATCATCATTAATCATTTTAGGATACAGGAAGGGGAGAGAAGAGGGAGCCTCACCCTTGCATTGATAAGTTAGAGGCCCCAAGGAAATAGTGTTTATGAAAAAAAAAAGTTAGGAGGGATGGATTTTTGATCCATCAACTCTGTCTTGTGAAGGTGGTGAAGAAGGTGGAGAAGGGTTGATATCCTCAATGAGTTCGATGCTATCCTTCTTTGTAGGTAGTTCAACAAAGCCGATACCACTACGATCATTATGTTTGTAGGTAGTACATGGAATAACAGTGTGACGACATTACTCATAAAAACCAAAACTAACACCCTTCCACACACATTGGTGTCGAAAGGTATGGGCAAAATGGTGATTGGTGAGTAAATGGAGGTTGGTAGTAAATGGGTGGGTTTGCGATGGTGGTTAAGGTGTATAACTGGTAGTATTAAGTCCCCCATAGGTGAGATTGGTGCGAAGGTGGGGAGGACCATAAAGGAGATGCTCTCCTATGTGGTGATCATAATGAGGGTGTTGGTGAAGGCTTCCATACTCTTGTGGAGTAAGGAATGTGTTGACATTATATAGGAAATACTCCCCCAGAGTGGCGCATTGAAAAAGGCCTTCCAAGGGATCGATGGTTGATATGTGAGTGGCTAGGATAAAAAATGAGTTAGAGATTGGATCGGAGTTAGAGCTAGCTTGATTGGGAGGCTGATGGGTCAGCAGTGGAAGTTGTGGTGGTGGTAGGGATGGAGGAGTTGGGTGTGGTTGATGTAGTGGTGGCACTGGTGGGAGGAGGTGTAGGTGAAGGGGTAGTGGCCATGGATAAAGACACATTGATGGGTATAAGCACATCATTGGGTCGGTAAGGCATGTTGCAGGTTTTGAAAGGTGATGGGTCAGTTAGAATGTTTTAGGTGTGTCCTTCATGCTCAAAATTCACACAATGATGCAAAGTGGAAGGAACACAACCCCATAACATGCATCCAATGTCTACCAAGCAACAGGCTATATTAAAATTCCCCCTCCAAGACATAAAATAACTCTAGAACAATGCGGGGGCCCACGTGAACATGGAGGATGATGGTTCCAAGTCTAGAGGCGATAACATCATTAAATGAACACAACATGATGTGATGTTTATGCATGTAATTTTTGGGTATGTGCATTTGGTTGAATGCATAGGAGGAGATGATGTTAATGCTAACACCCCCATCAATCATAACACTTTGTACACATATATTATTGATGTGGACAGAGATGAAAAGGGTTAGATATGGGTCATCGGTTTGGTGTGGTATGATCTCTTCATCTGAAAAGATAAGGGTGGCTACTTGGTGATTGGGTGGAGGTGTAGAAGAAGATGGTAATTTGGTAAGAGAGGCTACATGATGATTTGTAATAATGGAGGCTATACGTGTAGGGTCATTGGGTAAGACCTTAATAGACTGAAGAACCTCCATGAGAGCTTGGCAATGGGATTCAAAAGTTTGGATGAGGTCATATAGGGAAATTATGAGGGAGGATTAGTGTAATTGTTTGAGTATTACATGATGTGTAACCCCATTAGAAATGGGATATATGGGGCTGCGGATAGTGACTTTAGATGTGGGTGTAGATGGTATGTTGGGTATAGGGTTGGCTGGTGGGTTGGTTTCCTTTTCCTTTTCTTTATCGTTCTGTGCATGGGTAGTAACGTGGATCAAATTGATTTGAGGTGGGGAGGTAGGTGAAGTAGGTGAGCCATGAAAGGTATAGTGATAGGAAGGGAAAAATCCTAGTGGTCAGAAGGAACCTTATGAGATAAGTTGGGTACACCGACATTTGGGTGGAGGTTTGGAAATTTCTCTAATGCTCACCATGCTAATTTAAAATATTGGAGGTGGCTCTCAGAGTTGTGAGGGTGGAGGTCCTGGTTGCTGAGTAGGCAATGGGGGAAGAACTGTGGAAACTGGTGCTGGCAAAATGGGATCCTCATCAAGAAGGCCATCATCATCAAAGTTTTCTTCAGGAGGACACAACTAGATAACAACGGTTTTCAAATCCTTACTGTTCTCTACATCATCCTGGAACATGATGGTAGGTGAAAATTTTGGTTTCATCGAACCCCTTTGGTTTGGGTTTGAGTGGGTCATAAGTTCTAAGAGGTGGTAATGTGATGACAGAAGTTTCAAGGAGCTTGGTTAAGATTTTTGTATAGGATCCCTCTAGTGGATCACAATGGGAAGTGAATGTGGGTTTTTGGGTGTATGTGCGGCTGATTATATAGGAAGGGTCTTTACAAGAGGGGGAGTGGGTTGAGCTATTGTTTTAGGTATTGGCATGGTCTTAGGCATTGGTCATGTCTTCTTAGGTAAGGGCATGGCAGATAAACTAACAATAGAGTGTGTGGTTGGATTGACTATCTTATTGGAGGGTAGTGGATTTTTTCCTTTAGGTTACACCTTCTCTGGTAAAGGTGATATGGGCGCACAAGATATAGAGTGAAAAGTGGATGGTGGAAGAGGGTGAGTTACTCATGGGGATAACCAAGGTGTCGTGGAGGTAGATGGCACGGGTCGTGTAGGAGGTGTGAGGGAAAGAAAATGAAGTGTAGTGGGTAGTGAAGAAATTATCGATGGTATGGGAGGTATGAGTGGTAAAATTGTTGCAGGTGTGGGTGAAAATTATGTCAGGAACTTGGTTATAATAGAGGTCTGTGAGGGAGGAATGGGCTACTACGTTTTTATTTTACCAGTGGCTAGAGGTTTCTTAGCTAGGATCGAGGGGTGAGGTCCTAAGATGGACAGGAGGGGTGAAGGTGATGAAGGTGTGATCGGTGAGGTTGGGATATGAGATCTAGGGGATTGGTTCTTCTATTTGGGGGCCATATTAAGTTTGGTGTTATTTTTGGAGGATGTAGCTAAATCTAATTTAATGGGTGGATTAGTAAGGATGGCCATTGGGATGACCCCTAAGGTAATAATAGGTTTATGCAAGGAAGATGATGTAGGTGTAGGTTTGGATGTAGAAGCATATTGACTTATGGGTAGAGGTGTGAGTTGAGCCATGAGTGGTATCGTGGGAGAATTTGTGATAGTTTATGGTTTTGTTTTGTTTGATCAGCCAAAATATTTTTCGATAAATAGTCGAAGTGTCAACGAGTGACATCTGCATTTGTGTTGAAACAGGAAGTAGAAGATGCCCCCAAAGTAAGGCTCTATCAACATAATCCAGGAGGTCAGCTAAGCATGAGAATGGCACTATAGTGGGTGAGGTTGATGTGAATCCAATGGCAATTCCCATAAAATGTGTGTTAGAAATTGGGAAGATCGCTAGCTTCAACCTCTGTGGGTAAGAGAGCCGAAAGTAAGTCCACAGGATCTTGGGTGGCTGATGGACAATGGTCACCTAAAGGTAGCAACATTTCTACTAGATCTTTGATAGGTGGAGGGGATGACGGGTGCTCCTCTGTGAGTGGACGCGATGAACATGTGTCTCTTTTGGGTTGAAGAGGTACTACTGGTGATGGCTCTCTAGGTGGAGAAGCCAAAGGTGAAATGGTCTTGATGTTAACATAAGAATTTTTCATAGGTGAGGGAGGAGACGAAGGGTGTTACTTTGTGGGTGTAGGAATAGGTGAAGTGGGTTCATGTGTAGGTGGAGTACTTAAAGCCAAGATTTCCTCTATGGAAGGAATATGAAGTAATTGGGAAGTAATTAGTGCATCACTGAAAATAGCATGGACCTCTTGGGTATGGCTATCATTATTTGAGGTCTCTCTAGTTTGATGAGAAGAAGGGGCATGATTCAGAAATTGTTTCTTGAAGATGTGTAGGTTTTGATTGGTAGGTGCATTAGGATTATCCAAGATTAACTCGTTGTTCTCGAGCATTTCCTAGACAATGTTCATGAAATTGATGCAATTTTTGTCACTATAACCTTTTACCCAATGATAGTTGCAGAAGTCATGCTCTTTGTACCACGTGGGTGTGGGGGGAGTAGGATCAAAACTAGTGTGTGGTTTTATGGGAGGAAGGGTGATTGTAACAACTTTAATGAGATTTTCTAAGATAGAAGAATAAGGCTCTCTAATTGGGGTGTATTTTCATTGTTCTCATTTGAATTGAAAGGTCTAGACAAGAGAAAGATTAGATGATGGGTTGGCTTGATTTGATGGATGACCTGGGCTGGCCTTGAGTACCACTGCATTATTAGTTCCCTTGGATTTTTAATAATTATTTTGTGGTTTTGAAGAAGAAGAGGTGTCATTTGACTTAAATGTTGAGTTATTATTATGTAGTTGAATTTTCTTTTCTTCAATGGCTTGAATCTCTAGCTTTCATGTCATAGTGAATGCCTCATCGAAGGTTCATAAATTCTACACCTACAGGGTTGGTGAGGTATGTCTAGCACAAGCCTGAGTGAAGATCTCTATGAGCTCAGTTTGTGGTAATTGGAATGTGAGTTGATTGATCAGGCTACGCCAACGAGTGACAAAATCTATGATAGACTCATCATCATATTGACACGTAGAGAAAAGGTCAGCCATGGTAACCTTCTTAACAACGTTGATGGAGAAGTGATCCAAGAAGGCTTGGGGTAATTGATTAAATGAAAAGATAGAATGCCTAGGTAACCCACTATACAAGACTAACGTGGGCCCAATCAGAGATATGGGAAATTTCCTCAGAAGCAAAGTGTCATCATGGGTGATTAGATAACACCCATGTTTGAAAGACCACAAATGTTGTTGTGGTTCCTCTTTTCTATTGAAGCGGTTAAATTAAGGCATCTCCCAATATACGAGATATGGACGAATATAGATGGGTATATGGGCTCATTACAAATTTTGTCATAGGTGAGAGAGTTATGTGAGCTGGAAACCGATGCCTCTAGTGTTTGCATCTTGTCCATCATTAACTTGATGAGGTCATTGGTAGGTGGTGATGGATGGGTACCTCCTGTAGCGGAAGAGGATTGGTGTTGGACATATGATGGAGGTGGCATTCGAGTATATGGCAATGCTACATAGGTAGTTTGGGAAGGAGGGAGTGAGATAGGGGGTATGTACCCTAAATGAATGATGGATGAAATGGGAGGCTATTGATAGTATGTCTATGGAGATTGAAGGGTCGAGGTAACCATAGTAGCGATGGGGGCTAAGGACTGTGGAATATAAAGGACAATGTTTTGAAATGGGGTAGGGGTCATCGACACTGGGGGTGTTTGTGTTGCTACGGGTATATGTGAGACAATAGGCATGGATGAGGTTATGTTATGGGCTGTGGATGAAGGTATAGTGGATGCTACGGGTGCAATAGATGTGGTAGATGTGGCGGTCATAGCAGGTACAGGGCCTAGATGTGAAATGAATAGGGGTAAGGCAGATGTAGGTAACACAGAGCTAGAAGGCACAAAAACTGAAGTAGGAATGAGAGTTAGGGGGATAGATACATGCATGTCCTATATCAACTGACCTGAGGCATCTCGAGTGGACAAGTGGGAAAGATAGAATTGTAAGGTGGCAGGGTTATTTTCAAGGAGTCGTGTGAACTCCTCATCCCTTGTGGCAATAGTGACAGGTTGGGTAGGATCCATGGGTGATAGAATGGAAGGTGATGAAGGATGATGTGGGAGTGGTTAACAACTAGCATGGAATATGAGGGTGTTTTCTTGGCTATGAGTTAGCAACATGTGAACCAATACTGATGTGGTAGGAATTCTTTCCATAACTGACATAGAAATACAACAGAAACAGGGAAAACTAGGTGGTGGAAGGTGGACTAGGTACAAAATGTCAACTGGAAATTTGAACTGGCTAACCAATGCCGGTTAGGGTAAACCAACGTTGGTCACAGGTAACTACAGTTGGTCACTGTGGAAATTGGATAGTTTGCTAAAACAAGGCAAAAGGCCAATAATCTACCAGGTAGATAAGTTCAGATGGATTTTATTAGGACAAAGAAGATGATGAGAGTTACAGAAACTCTGAATAACAAAGAATATGAAATATTTGTCCTTTTAGAGAGGTTAACCAAAAGAATAGTGAAATGATGTTGGTTGGGTAAAACCGATGACAGTCAGAGGGTAACCGATAATGGTTGCTGGAATGACACTAGTTACTGTGAAATTGAAGACAAAGATGAAGAAAAGGTGGTTGTGAGTTAAAATAAAATGTGGAATTAAAAACCAGAATTATGAGAATGATGAAAATAGGGTCTAGGCACACTCAGATGAAGCTGGAATACACCAACTATGATGAGGAGCATGTAAGGAGAAATAAAAATATGAAGAACGTGTTTTCTTACCTCAAAACGCAAGCCAAGCAGAAACACTAAGAAAAATATGATCCTAAGAGTGATTTTTCTATTATGTTTGTTCAACTTATGCTTCCTACAAAGAAGTTAGATCTATAAGGAGAGGTTTCAAGTATGTTATGGTGAGGGCGGTCCGTCCTCTAAGATAACGACTTGACAGAAGTAACGAGATGGGTTCCCACTGTGTCGTGATCATGTGATCACCTACAAATTCTTCTGAGTAAGCTGTTGTTTAAGAATGTGTATATTTTCAATTTTGTTATGTTTGGATAAGATTCATAGAGAGAAGAAGAGAAAGGAAGTGCTTTGCTATGTTTCATTTGTCAACCATCAGTTGGGGCATCGACTTCCAATGCATAGGTTTCCCTAATTTACTATGAGCTAATGCAGTAAAGAAGAATGAAATGTAGTTAATTTTAAGCTCAAAACGTCAAGAAATATTGAATTTTGGACCCGAGGGCCCGCTCCTAATGGGAAGGTGACACGTGGCACGGGAGGATCAAGTGGAAGGTGATGTAGTTAAAAAAATTTCAAATTTTTGCTCAAAATGCTAAAGGAAAATTTTGACATGGAGGCCCGCATCCAATACGAAGTGGACACGTATCCAAGAAAGGTAAGCATGGATGGGCGGAATTCGTGAAAAATTTGAACTTTTTTAACTTCAAAAGGTTAAAGTTTGTAACATCCTCATTTTAGACAATAGAACAAGTGAATTTTTTTTTTTTTTGATAAATGCATCCTGGTTCTAAATACATAATTTAGAACTCACAAATCAAATAACCATTCATTTAACAGATAACCATATGCAGCTGTAATGACTCGGAGTACCTCCGATCTATTCATTTCATGACTCGGTTATCTACCGATCTATTCATGAGTAATATGAGTTGGCGTTATTATTTAACACTTCACTCCTGTGGTTCTCTTCCCTATTCTGGGATTCAGAATGCTCTGTCCAAGGAACCTAACTGAATAATCGTTACCATCATTCATCAGCATCTCATCCCTTAGACTAGTTGAATTAGGACAACGCAATCAGTAGCTTGCGATACTTTGGCCAAAGATTTGAAACATACTGTTTATGTCTCGTATTCCTTAACGGCATACTCGTCAATCTGGAATACGCCCTTCACCCCATTCTTATGTTATATAGAATGTCTTACACTGACTACTGTCAGTCCTTCCTTTCACAACTTAATCACTCAGAGACAGATTAACAAGGTGATAATGTTATAGGGATGCCCACGAGTATTAGGGATACGATGACATACTGGTTTAACCCTGCAGATAGACCAGTGTGTCAAGATACCCCGAACATCCTAGGAAGCCTTATAACATGGCCACATTCCTAATTGGTCCCTGAGTAACTCGTCGAGATCAAAATGTAAATCTTAGCGATCAATGCAAAGGGTGTCACCATAAGTCACCTGCATTGTTGTAGCTTTGAGAAGATCCTAATCTTCTCGGAGGTACAACTCTGCAGTTGACTTGTGTCGTCAACCTTTAAATCCACCTCGAAAAGATCTACTTAATAATATGCGTTACGCACGTGGAGTTTTAAATTACTTTAAAGACTTTCCCCATAGGTTAGCCTTTCCCAATCCCTGGATTCTTCGTCTTAAGATGACCTTCCTCAATAAAACCCATTACATGGTAGAGGTATTAAGGTCAAGCTCTCATCAAGGAGTCATTAGAATACACATGATTCTAAAACAACAGAATTGGACATTATCTCATTACCTTCATATGAGAATGCCATCTGAACCCCATTAGATTTATTTCAGTTCTCTTAACTGAATTTATATCATACTTATTAGTATAAAGATATAATTGGTTAAGAATCCAATTTAATGTTGTCCTGCCATACTAGGACTAGGGATTAGTAATTTACCTCAGCTTGATTAGTGTTCTGTTTAGGTTCGTTTTAACCCTATCTTTTAAAAAGACAATGATTTAAATTTCAATTTAGCTTTCGATAGAACAAATTAGAGCTACTAAACACTCATAAGAATTCAATCACATTTTCTTTAAGCTTTCATTGTCAATCACAAAAGCATCCAATTACACAAAGATAACATTGCCACTCTGGTATATAAACCGAAGAAGGTCAACTATCAAAATTAAGAATACAACACATAAGTATCAATACTTATTTTTATTCCTTTCATAACTATACAAATACATTTTATGCAAGCAGCATACTTGATACAATGCTTAACAGAAAAGAAACATCTTTCCACATATAGTACATTTAGAAAATCAAGCTGTAATTCCTTATAAATCAAATTAAACAATCTGATCATCCTGTCAGATCTGCATTGCTTTTACCACTTACGGCAACCATCTCCAAAAATAGTCAACATGAGTTAGTTCGATGAATTGAGCATGATAAGCACTAACTTTTAAAAAAATTGCAATCTGTCAATTGTTTTCATTAAACACCCTGTTTAAATGAGATCAATTATCCAAACAAGTAAACATATTCAGACTATGCCTTTGTAATACAAAATGACTATAAAAGTGTAACTCTATCATCGTTACAGAATAGTCCTAATCACTTCTCAAATATTTCTTCGAATATTAAGAATCAAAGAACGAAAGTATCCAAACAATTATCTTGAATCCAAGATCAGCAACATTGAACAATCGTTACTTTCATCAGAATAAGGAATATCATAGCAAATCAATAAGATACAAAAACAATTCCAACTGTTAGACAGATATCGGCATGCATTGATATAAATAAAGAGAAAGGAACAAATCATTCTCTTTTCCCTTCATACAAGTTCACTACTGTACCGTCTCCACATATGGAAAGCATTCATCCAGTATGTATACGAACAAGTCCGACAACCACAAGAAGATTCACTGTCATAATAAAAATCGAACACAGCAAAAACTCCTGTACAGTGGCTAACACGTCAATAGTGCATACTATCAACCAACAGACTCTACAGGAAGCGTTAAACAACATGAAAATCACCACATTTCCTGTCGAGGTACAGTCGACGGCTTCTAGATCAGTCCATCTCAAGGCAGGATAGTTATGCAACAGAAGACAAACACGCCTACAATCCCATATATCAACCTATAGCCCAACGCTAGTCCCTTTTACACGCAGTAAGGCTTTTTCGAACCAAGTTCGAAATCAAAGAACCTCTAGTATATCACGGTCAGTAACAAACTTTATTTCATTAAACAATTTGATGTTTCCTTAAGACTATGCCAAGACAATCACACAAACTTTCCGAAACATACTCAGTCTCAATCGGACTGGGATAAATGGAAAGGAAAAATAGCATATATGTTCTCACCTGGACGCATTCAAGTTTAAAGTATGGTATTCACGACTCACTTCAACAGAGCCAGTACACATGATAATTAACCATACTCAAGGAACTCAAACAGTGACAAAATGACAGTGTCCCAAAAATCAGGTTCAATATGAGACTAAAATACAGGTTACTTTCCAAGAATTCAACTGGATCCGGACAATAGTAACCATACAAATAATTGCATAAGATTCCATCTGAGCAAATCAATGGTGTACATATAAAAATCAGGAAAAAGCAATTTTAATTACCGATTTCAAAACAAGAAACACGACTGAACCTTTGCAAATTCTTCACACAATTTGCACAGAATGAAAACGTGAAAACACACCCAAAGAATCTGTACCACAAAATCCATGCAACACGAAGGTATTCCTACAAATAACAGAGGTCTTAGTACATGTTATTCTTTCAAGTCACTGGCTCATCAATCACCAAGGTTCAATTATATTTAACTTGAACAGAGGTCCAAATATAAATAAATCATTCTATCGACTCCACAGAGTCATTTTGATTATAACAAATATATACGTATATATATTGCATACTGCTAACGGGTTGAAACCCAGAACCACAAAGCAAGGAATACACAATTCCAAAGAAAGGTCGCAACGAATATATAGAAACACAAGAAGTTATTCGTTCAAAATAACTTAAAATGCCATAGCGAAACCCTACTAGGTTCTGTATCCTTCACAAAAGATAACCACTACAACATGCAAAGAAATCCAATAAGACTGGACATTCACACAAAAGTCCAACAGTATTTTTTTTCAACAAGAAACAAGCCTTAACAACAAGTTACAAACAACAAGTTTCCATAAACAAACTTCTATCAGCAAGTTTCTACCAACAAGTTTCTACCGTATCCTGAACCCAGCAAAAGAAGCATGCAACGGGATTCTCACGAAGCAGGAAGATACTCTTCAAGCACATGCTTCATAAACCTACGCCGGAATGTGAAGCACAACAAAACAGTGAACAGTTTGAAGTACAACACATACCCATTAAGGGTTAAATTTGTAAAAATGAACAGCATAAAGATACAGTATCAAATCACACAAGACAACCATCGAAAATCATTTATCCCATAAATTATTTGAACAGAGTTGTTCTAATGAAATCACTTGAAAGACAACTAGATATTTAAAGGTTAGGGCCTAACATGCCTGGATTTTTACTCAAAATTCTGAAGTAGACCACTGGAAGAGCTCAGACTTCCTTTTCCTTTTCCAAGTTAGAGCGACCAACAAAATTTTGCTATCTCCATGACATATATATTCCCCTTGCCAGAGAAAAGAGTTAGATATCCTCATGTTTGCCATGCAACACAAGGAAGGCTGGTGTGAAGAACCAGTGAACAGGTAGAAGGAAAACTGAAATTCGCAATAAGCCAAACAAACCAACAACTTCCCAGTTTGCATGCCTTCACGCGAGTTCCGAGCTCGACTATCGAGCACATTGAATGCATTTACACCAACTTTCCTGCTTAAACTCAACTTCCACCGACCACCAAAATTGGCGACAGTCAAATAAAATTCCCAGGCCATTTTCAGTTTTGGCAACCTGCCACGTCGGCTTAGGTTAGCTACTGCTAAAACCTCCGCTAAGACATGTCCTTCATACCTATCCAATTGCATTTAAAGACAGAAAAATCCACCCATGGTTCGCACTCCTCCATAGGTCCCCATACATTTTGTTTAATAGTTAGGTTAGTATCTTAGGTTAGAATTTAGGATAATACATATTCTAACCACATTACACTTAGATACCAACTTAGGACATTAGCACCTAGCCTAGGTCTAGGTTAGATTAATACTAATCTAACCCCTAGGTTAGGTTTTGTTTTAGGTTACTAACCATTAATAATTCCAGTTAGGTCTACATTCTGTACACTCAGAAAAAGACCTACATCATACCTTCTTGAACAGGGTTAGCTCATGTTCTGCCTTAGGCTGCAGAATCGTATGTAACCGAATTATTACCTGGTCCACGATCGAGACCTTCCAGATATACTTCCATATCGAGAACCAATTAATTTCACTTGATCAGCCTAAGTCATACTCCTGACTAGCTTATTCAATGCTTCTAGACCTTGCAACCTGTTCAAGGTCTGTAATTTTAATTCATCATGAACAAACTTAAAGCAATACTTGGATCAATTCCACTGATCCAAGACTAGGTATTATAGATGGATAACTCTATAATTCATTCCGAGATCAGATTAAACTCAGATGCAAAATGAAATAGATAAAAGAGTCTAATCATATTCTGACTCAGTCAAAGATCTGTAAAGAAAATACAGTACATATCAAGCATGATTTCTAAATCGAGGAACACATCCTTTTACAAGAAATCACATATCAACACTTGTATGCTCAGGAGAAAGTAACAACAGTTCAGGGTGTTACATGCTTCCCTCCTAAAAAGATTCATCGTCTCGATGAATTACATATTCAATTAACCTTCAGGTCAACCAATTTATTAGTACACAAACAATGTGACTACTTCCATATTTGAATAGTTCCAGAAATCAATGTCACAACACATTTTATTCAACCTGAATAAAGTCTTCCTTCATCTGGCTTTCATAAATACTTAAAAACAATAAGTTCATAAAAGTATGTTTTGTCAACAGATTTCATTCTGTTGAAAAAGAGAAGGAAAAGCAATTTTCATTTCTTCCAGATTTTCCCAAGTTGCACTTTCTTCGCTAAAATGGTCCCACTGGACCTTACATTGCTGTATTTCACGATTTCTTAAATGCAATTGGCGAGTTTCCAGCACTCGTGTGGGTTTAACCACGATTATTCCTGGGTCTTGGACCTGCAAGGAATTCCAATTTAAAACATGTGACAGATTTGAAACATATTTCTTAAGCAAAGAAATATGGAAAACATCATGCATGCGAGATAAAGCAGGTGGCAATGCTAAATGATAAGCTACAAGATTGATTATTTCAACAATTTCGAAAGGTCCCACGAATCGAGGTGACAACTTGGCAGCCTTGCCAAAAGTTATAGAACTCTTTCTGGGTTTAACACGAAGAAAAACCTTATCACCAAGCTCAAACCTTCTATCAACCCGCTTAAGGTCATCATAGCTCTTCTGTCTATCCGCTGCTTCCTTTAGTCATTCACGAATCGGCTTAACTTGCTGTTCCATTTCAGTGAGAATCTCTGGTCCAATTACCACTCTATCCTCAACACTGTCCCAACTAACAGGGGTTCTGCACTTTCTTCCATAAAGTGCTTCAAATGGTGCCATTTTAGGAGATGAGTGATAAGTATTGTTGTATGTAAACTCAACTAATGGAAGATACTCTTCCCATTTATACTGTTGATCCATGCAATACATTCGCAACATGTCCTACAACACTTGATTCACCCTCTCAGTTTGTCCATCCGTTTCAGGATGATATGCAGAACTGAAGTTTAGTTTCGTTCCAAGAGCTGCGTTAAGCGTTTGCCAAAACCTTGACGTCATTCTAGGATCCTTGTCAGATATAATCAATTCTGGTACACCATGCAATCTGAAAATTTCATGTACAAATCTTTTGGCTAGCACTGGTGAATCATCCTTTAGATTTCCAGCGATGAAATGAGCTACCTTGGTCAGTTTATCAACAACTACCAGGATAACATCATGTTTATTCCTGGACATAGGCAGTCCTTGTACAAAATCCATGGTTATTACTTTCCATTTGTACTGCGGTACGCTATGAGGATATAACAGTCCAGCAGGGTGCATATGTTCTGCCTTCACCCGCTGACATTCCAGACAATGAGTCACAAAATTAATTACATCCTTTTTATACCTTTCCAGAAGTATTGCTGTTTTAAATCAGCAAGAATTTTTGTGATACCTGGGGTGTCCAGAGAAAGGTGAATTATGAAATTCAACTAACAACTTCTTTCTCAAATCGTTCAGCATAGGTACATATACCCTGTTTTCATAACGTAAGATTCCTTCATTATCAAAATGAAAACCTTTATACCTTATATCCTTAGGTTCTGCAGCAAGCGCTGCTTTTACTTGCTGAAAGTATGCATCTGATTCTGAAGCACTTTTTACCTCATCTTTAAACTGAGTTCTTAATGTTATAAGAGCAGAAATGTGCCTCCTACGACTTAGAGCATCAGCTACTCTATTCTCCTTCCCTTTGATATAGCTAATATCAAAGTCATATTGTGATAAAAATTCTAACCACCTTCTTTGTCTAGCATTCAGATTGGGCTGAGTAAAAATATATTTCAGTCCTAAGTGGTCAGTCTTCAACTCAAAAGGTTTCCCAAGTAAATAGTGTCTCCAGACTTGAAGTGCATGAACAATGGCAGCAAGTTCCAAATCATGAGGGGCATAATTCAGCTCATGTAACTTACGTTTTCTACTTTCATATGCTATGACCTGATCATTTTGTAGCAAAACACCTCCAAGGCCTTCCCCAGAAGCATCCGTTATAACAGTAAAACTCCCATTAGGGTCTGGTACAGCTAGTATAGGTGCAGAAGTCAACTGGTATTTCAAACTTTTGAAAGCCGCTTTGCACTTATCATTCCATATGAATTTCTTATCCTTCTTCTGCAATGAAGTTATTGGTGCAGCTACTTTAGAAAAATCCTTTACAAATTTTCTATAATAACCAGCAAGACCCATGAAGCTTCTTACTTCGTGCACATTCTTTGGTGCAGGCCACTCAGTTATTGCCACTATTTTTGAAGGATCTACAACAATTCCTTCTTTACTTATAACATGACCCAAATAGTGAACTTCTGAATCAAAGAAAGAACATTTGGATAACTTACCATACAACTTCCTCTTTCTCAAAATTCCCAAAACTATCTTCAAATGCTCATTGTGCTCCTCAACGCTTTTAGAATAAATGAGAATAATCGTCCAAGAATACAAGTACAAACTTGTCCAGGTATTCTTGAAAAATATTGTTCATTAATTCATAAAGGCTGCAGGTGCATTAGTTAATCCAAAGGGTAGAACTGTGAATTCATAATGTCCGTACCTTGTTCGGAAAGCTATTTTATGAATATCTTCCTCTCTAATCCTTAACTGATGATAACCATATCGAAGGTCTATCTTAGAATAAACCGCTGCTCCACGCATCTGATCGAACAGATCGTCGATCCTAGGAAGTTGGTATCGGTTCTTGACTGTTGCTTTGTTCAACATCCGATAATCAATACACAGCCTTAGTGTTCCATCCTTCTTTTTCAAAAATATTACAGGCACTCCCCAAGGTGAAACACTTGGTCTAATCAATCCTTTAGACAAAAGCTCTTGCAACTATGCCTTAAGCTCGACTAACTCAGTAGTAGTCATCTGATAAGGCGCTTTGGATATAGGTTCTGTTCCTCGCTTGATTTCAATGGTGAAGTCAAATTCTCTCTTGGGTGGTAACCCTGGTAATTCCTCAGGAAAAACATCCCTGAAACCTTGTAAAATAGGGAATCGTTTCATGAAATCATCATCTTCTTCTGAAGATTCAGATATCTTTACCGCATAAAGGGTACATCCTTTACTTTTAGCCTTTTTAAGCTGCATAGCTGACAGTTTTCTAACTGAAATTTATCTTTTCACACCTTGAATCTCTGCTGATCCCAGCTGATCATCTAAACATTTTATGTTCTTTTCATAACAGTCTACTTTTGCTTTATGGTCAGCTAACCAATTGACACCGATGACAATGTCATACAATCCCAATGGTGCAACATAGAGATCAACTTCCGTGGAAAAGTTAGGTAAGTCAAGGACTGGCCCAAAAAGACACATACTCACTGTATGAACAGAATTATTACCATACTGTACAGTCCAAGATTATCCATTTTTCCAGCTTTTCTTTTAAGTTAGAAGCAAGTTTATTAGATATAAAACATTCAGTAGCTCCTGTATCAAAAAGAATAGTGACAGGTATGCCGAATAACTTACCCAGAACTTCTATAGGTGTCACTTGCTTTTCAGCTTGCTTGTCCACTACTGCAGCATGTATCTTATGCTACTAATTTCAATCATCCTTCTTCAAAGGGCACTGATTTGCGTAGTGATCTTTACCACAATTGTAGCATCCTCCTACAGGTCCCTTTTTAGGCTCAAAGTTGCCTCCAGTTTTGTAATTGTCACACTGTCCTCCATAGGGCTTCTGCCCATTGTTATAATTTTTAACAAAATTATCCCTTACATTTCAAGCAGGCTTATTTACTGCTGTTTTCTTATTGTTATCTCCTGGAACTTACTCCTTGTTTCCAACTTTTTTCCTGTTCCTTTTCTAGGTGCAATAGAGTGGTTGAAGAAGGGTTTGCAGTCTTCTTCCGCACTTCCTCCTTATGAGCAGAAATAGCCTTTAATTTCTGTTCTTGCCTAATGGCCTTTTCAACAACTCCTTCCATAGTGGTTGAACTGTGAACATCGACCTCTCCCCCTATCACGGGATTCAATCCCATGATGAATTTCCGTATTCTGAACTTTTCGTCAGTTTGATACGGCGGTACATACTTAAGGAGTTTTGTAAACCGCTCCCAGAATTAAGTTATCGTTAGCTTCCTTGAGCTAAGTTCTGAAATTCTGTCATTTTCTGATCATAGAAAAGTTGTGGCAAGCCAACGTTGCCTAAAATAGCCTTTAAATTGATCCCAAGTAATATTGGTCTCATCAATGTTTAGTTCAGCTTTACGGCTATCCCACCACGAAGATGCTTCATGGGAAAGCTGATAGGCTCCCCAAATAGCTTTGGTTTCCTCTGAGAAGTTCCTTATTGCAAAGTACTTCTCCATTTCAATGAGCCAGTTTCTCAGCTCCATCTCCTAATGTGGTGCCATCATACTTAGGTCGACTTATCCTTTTTATATCATTAGTGAGTTCTGCTGCCATTCTGGCCTTTTTGTTTTCTGGTTGGACAGGTGCATTCCCAGCATTAACATCAACACCCATGTCGGGGTTGTCCTCAGGAGGTTGCTGATTATTATTATCAACTTCTTCATCCTCCTCATTCCCCATCACCTGTTGTTCTAGTACAGCTAAGCGATCTCTTGTGTCCAACAGGGCAACAAGGATCTCATCAAGTTTCTGGGTTGTTGCCGCTCCTCCTTCAGGTGGAGCATTACTCGCAACGTTCCCCCTTGTTCTAACCATTTTCTGTTACAAGAAAATTCAGGTTTTTATCAGATTATGGACACAATAGGTCCAAGAGCTGCAACCTTCCACTCTGATACCAAGATGTAACATCCTCATTTTATAACTTAGAACAAGTGAATTTTTTATTTTTTTTGATAAATGCATCCTGGTTCTAAATACATAATTTAGAACTCACAAATCAAATAACCATTCATTTAACAGATAACCATATGCAGCTGTAATGACTCGGAGTACCTCCGATCTATTCATTCCATGACTCAGTAATCTACCGATCTATTCATGAGTAATAAGAGTTGGTGTTTTTATTTAACACTTTACTCTTGCGGTTCTCTTCCCTACTCTAGGATTCAGAATGCTCTATCCAAGGAACCTAACTGAATAATTGTTACCATTATTCATCGGCATCTCATCCTTTAGACTAGGTGAATCAGGACAACGCAATCAGCAGCTTGCGATACTTTGGCCAAAGATTTGAAACAAATTGTTTATGTCTCGTATTCCTTAACAGCATACTCATCAATCTGGAATACGTCCTTCACCCCATTCTCATGTTATGTAGAATGTCTTATACCGACTTCTGTCAGTCCCTTTTATCACAAGTTAATCACTCGGAGACACGGATTAGTAAGGTAACCACGTTATATGGATGCTCCCACGAGGACTAGGGACATAGATAACATTGCTGGGTCAATCCTGCAATTAAACCAGTGTGTCAAGATACCCCGAGTCTCCTATGCAGCCATATAACCTGTGATCACATAGCTAATCAGTCCAAAAGTAACTTGTACGAGATCAAAGTGTAAATCTTAGCGATCAATGCAAAGGGTGTCGTCAAAATTCACCTGAATTGCTGTAACTTCGAGAAGATCCTAATCTTCTCGGAGGTACAACCCTGCAGTTGTCCTGTGCCATCAACCTTTAAATCCGCCTCGAAAAGATCTATTTAATAATATGCGTTTACGCACGTTGAGTTTTAAATTACATTAAAGAATTTCCCCTATAGGTTAGCCTTTACCCGATTCCTAGATTCTTCATCTTAAGATGACCTTTTCTCAATAAAACCCATATACATGGTAGAGGTAATAAGGTCAAGACCTCATCAAGGAGTTATTTGAATATCCATGATTCTAAAACAACAGAATTGGACAATATCTCATAATCTTTACTTGAGATTGTCATCTGAACCTCTTTACATTTTATATCAGTTCTCCTAACTGAATTTATATCATGCTTATTAGTATAAAGATATAAATGATTAAGAATCCAATTTAATGTTGTCCTGTCATACCCAGGACTAGGGATTAGTAATTTAATCTCAGCTTGATTAGTGTTCTACTTGGATTCGTTTTAACCCTATCTTTTTAAAAAGACAATGATTTAAATTTCAATTTATCTTTCGATAGAACAAAATAGAACTCCTGAACACTCATAAGAATTCAATCACATTTTCTTTAAGCTTTCATTGTCAGTAACAAAAGCATCCAATTACACAAAGATAACATTGCCACTCTAGTATATAACCCGAAGAAGGTCAACTATCAAAATTAAGAGTACAACACATAAGTATCAAAATACTTATTTTCATTCCTTTCATAACTATACAAATACATTTTATGTAAGCAGCATACTTGATACAATGCTTAACAGAAAAGAAACATCTTTCCACATATAGTAAATTTAGAAAATAAAGTTGTAATTCATTATAAATCAAATCAAACAATCTGATCATCCTGTCAGATCTGCATTGCTTTTACCACTTACGGCAACCATCTGCAAAAATAGTCAACATGAGTCAGTTTGATGAACTGAGCATGATAAGCACTAACTTTTAAAACAATTGCAATCCGTCAATTGTTTTCATTAAACACCCTGTTTAAATGAGTTTCCATTATCCAAACAAGTAAACATATTCAGACTATGCCCTTGTAATACAAAAATGACTACAAACATGTAACTCTATCAACGTTACAGATTAGGTCCTAAACACTTCTCAATTATTTCATCAAATATTAAAGAATCAAAGAACGAAAGTATCCAAAACATTTATCTTAAATCCAAGATCAGCAACATTGGACAGATCGTTAATTTCATCAGGAATATGGAAATAACATAACAACTCTTGAGTATATCAGATATGTTAAAAACAGCTCCTACTGTTAGACAGATATCAACATGTATTGATAATAAATAGAAGAGAAGGGAACAAATCATTCACACTTCCTTTCACACAAGTTCACTACTGTACCGTTCTCCTCATATGGAAAGCATTCATCCGGTAAGTATACGAACAAGTGTCCGACAAGCCACAAGAAGAATCGTTGTTTTAAATAAAGAAATAAAAACACAGCAAATAAATCAGTCGAGGTCCATCAATAGCACACTGTTACAATAAAGCAACTACAGTACAGTAGCCCCCATGCCGAACAACATGGTATTTCTACCCGACGGACTCAGAATGACCTCACGCAAGAAGCGACAGGCAAGACAACTACTGTCGTTGCCTATTTAGGTACAGTTAGCTCCTAAATTCAGTTCATACTCAAAAATGGATATCAAAGTAAGGAAGGCGTAACACGCCTACAATCCCAATAACAATCTACAGCCTCTTCAATCCTTTTCAACACTGATAAGGCTTTTGTTCCCAAGGTCAAATTCAAAGGAACTCAATTGTTGCCACAGTCAATAAGAAACTCGAAACTCCTTTCTGAACAATGACATCTCCCTACGACTTAAGCAGAGAGAAGTTTAAATGAAAACCACGCATCACATACAGCCACATCAACTGGCATGTAATCTAAAGAAAACACAACATAGAATATCGTAGCTACATCTGAATGAAATCAGAGTAGAAAGTATGGTATCCCATGACCTACTTCATAAAGTCGTTCATACAAGATGTCAAGCTATTCACATGATAATCCATCAAGGCAAAATAAACAATCACATGTTCAATCTCAGGCTTATACAAAAGCCAAAAGAAACAAGATATCCTCCACAGGGTCCAAACAATCAGAATAAAACCCAACAGTCCTAATTTGAAGCGATCACACTGGTTATTTTATCAAGATTTCAACCGAGTTCTATACAACAGTATTCAAGATAATAAAGAAGAGTAATTAATGATTCCATCTGACTCCAGTCAATGATAAACATCTAAGAATCAGGCAAAAGCAATTTTAATTACTAATTTCATAAACAATAAACACAACTGAACCTTCTGCCAATATTTTTGAACAAGCTTACATAGAATGGAAACGTAAACAGTACACACCCGGGGAGTATATACCACAAAATCCATGCAACACGAAGGTATTCCTATAGTTAACAAAGGTCGAAAGTACCTGTTACTACTTTCAAGATTTCACTGGCAAATCAATTATCCAACATTCAAATATATAAAATGTATAGCTTCCACAGTGGGTCCAAATATTTATACAAGTCATTCAATGGACTCTACAGAGTCGTTCCAGATTATAACAATTATATACATATATCCATATAGCATACTGTTAACAGGTTGAAATCTCGTTACCCCAACGAAAGCAAGGAATACACAATTCCAAAGAGAGGTCGTACACATAAGATACTGTCACACTGAAAGATGTTTATTCGTTCAAACATACCTTAAAATGACAAAACGAAACCCTAACAGGTATCAATAACTACCTTCATCAAAAGATACCCACGACAGAGCTTACAAAGAAATTCAATAAAACTGAACAGTCACACACAGGTCCATCAGTATTTCCCTTCCGACAAGTTTCCAGCATCAAGAATCGACGTTACCAACAACAAGTTTCCATAAACAAACATCTATCAGCAATGGTCTATACCAACAAGTTTCTACAGGATCCTGAACCCAGCAAATGAAGTCATGCACGCCGGATTCTCACGGAGCAGGAAGCATTCATTCTTTTCAAGCACATGCTTCACATATTTAAGCCGAAATGTAAAACATAGAGAAATAAAAACCACAGTTTGAATTTAACAACACATACCCATCAAAAGGGTTAAATTTGTAAAAATCGAACCAGCATGAAGATACAGTGCCAAAAATCACACAAAGACATCCATATAAAATCATCTATTTCCACAAATCATTTAAACAGAGTTGTTCTAATGAAATCACTTGAAAATACAACAAGATTTTTTAAAGGTTAGGGGCCTAACATGCTTGGATTTTTTACTCAAAATTCCAAAGTAGACCACTGGAAGAGCTCGGACTTCCTTTTCCTTTTTCCAAGTTAGAAGCGACCAACAAAATTTTGCTATCTCCATGACATATATATTCCCCTTGACAAAGAAAAGAGCTAGATACCCTCATACTCACCATGCAACTCAAAGAAGACTGGTGCGAAGAACCAGTGAACAGGCAGAAGGAAAACCGAAATTCGCGACAAGCCAAACAAACCAACAACTTCCCAGTTTACATGCCTTCACGCGAGTTCCGAGCTCAACTACCGAGCGCATTGAATGCATTAACGCCAACTTTCCCACTCAAACTCCACTGCCACCGACCGCCAAAATTAGCGACAGTCAAATAAAATTTCCAGTTCATTTTCAGTTTTGGTGGACCTGCCACGTCAGCTTAGGTTTAGTTGTTGCTAAAAACCTCCGCAAAGACCTGTCCTTCATACTTATCCAATTGCATTTAATGACATAGAAAAATCCACCCATGGTTCGCACCCCTCCATAGGCCCCCCATACATTTTTGTTCAATAGTTAGGTTAGTATCTTAGGTTAGAATTTAGGATAGCACCATAATCTAACTTCACATTAAACATAGATACTAACTTAGGGACATTAGCACTTAGCCTAGGTCTAGGTTAGATTAACACTAATCTAACCCCTAGGTTAGGTTTTAGTCTTAGGGGTACTAACCTTTAATAATTCCTGTTAGGTCTACATTCTGTACGCTCAGAAAAAGAGCTACATCATACCTTCTTGAACAGGGTTTACCTCCTGTTCTGCCTTAGGCTGTAGAATCGTATGTAACCGAATTATTACCTGGTTCCATGATCGAGACCTTCCAGATATACTTTCATATCGGGAACCTAATTCATTTTCACTTGACCAACCTGAGTCATACTCCTGAATAGCTTATTTCAATGCTTCTAGACCTTGCAACCTGTTCAAGGTCTGTAATTTTAATTCATCATGAACAAACTTAAAGCAATACTTGGATCAATTTCACTGATCCAAGACTAGGTATTATAGATGGATAACTCTATAATTCATTCCAAGATCAGATTAAACTCAGATACAAAATGAAATAAATAAAAGAGTCCAATCATATTCTGACTCAGTCAAGATCTGTAATCTGCAAAGAAATTACAGTACATATCAAGCATGATTTCTAAATCGAGGGAACATATCCTTTTACAAGAAATCACATATCAACACTTGTATGCTCAGGAGAAAGTAACAACAGTTCAGGGTGTTACACCAAGTTTTTTTTCCTCTCTTCCATCTCTTTCATGTGGAGGTTTTTATGGCTTTAGGATACCCTCATGGGGAATCCCCTTATTCAGAAAACTTGTTAAAGTTGGTTGAAGGTTATTGCACGTGTATGGATTCTTGATCCACAACTGACTGTGAGAGCTCCCTTTTGGGTAGGAGGAACTACCTGAAATAGAAAACAAGACCACCAAATGGTATTTAAAGAATATATATAGTGGAATGCCTAGCGTATGCTAGATATGGGAAGTGTGATACTCCCTAGAAGGCTGTCAATCCACTATTTGAAATAATTCAATGTAAACAATAAATGAAATCCTACTATAGTTAAGATGATTTAGGTATCTCATTCGACTACAATAAGAAAATTTGTTCACAAAAAGCTAGGTTATGATTGAATCTGAAGGTCAAGGTCACTGTCAGAATGCTGGAACTAGTCTGGGTCTAGTTTTAGGCTATTTCAGGGTATTTGGTTGGGATTTTAGGCTCTATTCTTGGTCTAAGGGTAAAAGATATAGACCAATGTCGGTTTGGTATGACTGATGTCGCTTTAAGTTAACCGGTAATAGTTGTGGGTAAGGATGAACTCAAAAATAAGGTTGAACATTTTCACAGCCATTCTAAATAAGATCACACAGCCTATTCATACAACCGCTCTTGTTGTGCCTGCAAGTTTTGATGATAGCTCTTTTTCTGTGGTTGATAAAATTGGACAAAAGGTAGGGTTGTTAGTGCCTAGATTGAAATTTTAAATCACGAAGGAGAAAAGGTAGTAAAAAGATGTTGTTTATCTATTTAATGATTTGGACTCTAAGAAGGACACCATCACCAAAATCAATGGAATTCTCATAAAATAATGTGACAATTTAGAGCTGACACTTGAATCCTAGAAATTCAGGGTACGTGAAACATTGAGTTTGATCTACTACTAGAAGGAAGGTATCATTTGATACATTCCTCAAAACTGTCAAAAGTATAGGTTGAAGCCTTATGGATGCAGTGAAAATTACTGAAATGTTGTAGAAGAAAATATCTAATGATGTCATGAGAACGAGAATCGAGGTGGTTACGATTACCTCAATGACGTATTACTAGAATGAATTTTTTAGGTATCATCCACCTAAAAGGCATGTTTTATTGATGAGAATAGTTGATGCACTCCCATTGGAACAAATTATTACCTAGTTCTAAGAGCACTGGTAAACTAATGACTAATGAGGTAAACAATTCATTTTATCTCAAATCTCAGTTCGCAAGAAATGGTATTGTACTCAAATTTCTTGAGCTAGACTCAATAAATTCACCTTGGGGAGCAGACCTAAAATTTTTATCAGGGAAATTAGTTAAAGTTTTTGAATCCACTAAGGTCTGTGAATCGTTATGCGTACGAACCCAGATGATAAATAAGTTCAAGATATCATCAGAACAGATTTCTTAACTATATGCACAAGGGAAATGGTGAAGGATTTAGAATAATTGGATGCAAGGAGCATCGGTCCTTGCTTGCCCTAAGCTAGATACTTGGATGCCATTTTATATACAGTTTCCAAGTTGCAACACCATTCAAGGATGAGCAAGTTTGACTCAATCAAACTTTCTGCACAAGGTATGGACTTTTTTATGGGAGATTCACGGTTTTACCTTTTGGATTAATAAATGCACCTGTAGCTATTTTATAACATGTAATGATTAAGAGGAGTAGCTACAAGCTCAAGCCTCACTAATGGATAAATATGAGAATGCATTTTGTAATCGAGGACATTCTTCTATATTTTTATTGTATAGGAGGCTCTTCCATTTTGAGGAGTTCTCATATATAGGCTCTAGCCTTAGTGATATATAGGAACAGATACGGTTATTTAGTAAGTTCGGCTATTTGATGTGTTGTGTATTACGATAGATCATTACAATACTTGTGACATGATTTTATTTCCTTGTATGTGATGATATATGCTTAAGATCCTTCATATTAATTATCTTTCTTTGGTTATAATTTATAGTTGCCTATTTATACCAAATTATTTATCTCAGTGAAGTGTAGTAAATATAATGGGGCTTGCT
Organism: Taxus chinensis; assembly: GCA_019776745.2. Taxonomy (NCBI): domain Eukaryota; kingdom Viridiplantae; phylum Streptophyta; class Pinopsida; order Cupressales; family Taxaceae; genus Taxus; species Taxus chinensis. The sequence goes on from CM034150.1 coordinate 826,651,133, forward strand.
ATCATACTTTAGAGTTTTTGAATTCATAAAGTCTTTTTCTAGAGAAAATAATAAGAATTTGTGCATGTCATATATTTTTCTTACAGTAAGAAGGATAAAAACTTTGTGCTTGTGAATTAGATCTAATAGTTTGTCAAACTATTGGTGCATTCACCTTCTTTTATGTATTCACAATTATTCTTCTAGCACTTTTTCTCTAACAGAATTACATAGATCCTAGTGGAGATTTTATAGCATTGTAGCTAATTCATCTAGTCTAATCTGATATTAGATGCACTTAGTTTAGAAGGAAGTCATCCCTTCTCTAAAGGTTCATCCCCAAGGAGCCAAGGTCCCATTACCTTGAGGATTGAATTCCATGTTGCACATGGATCATCTAATAATTTTGTAGGTGCAATGATCAACATGAACTATAAGTTTGGAACCAACTCTACTTTTTTGGGAAAAATCCATTTTGAATTGAAACCATAGCCCATTGTCTTACATTTATCAGAGTTAATGATCAAAATGTCACTTAACAAACTTAGAATCTATTTATGAATTTTACCAGGGCACAACTAGATAGCGTGGATATAGTTTATTATCCCAAAAATATTTTCAATTTCTGTCATAGATTTTTTTAGAATCAATGGTAAAGATATTAATAGTTAGTCTATGACGTTCTGAAATACATAGAGTAAAATGCACATCTTTAGATCTTATAAAACTGAGAAAACAATTTAAGCAGTGAAGTAAGCAGTGTTATGGACTCCGTTTCCCATAAACTCATAAGGAAAAAGATGAAAATAGACAACGCTCGTAGCCAGACCCATTAAAAATCCCCCTACGCTCGAGCATGCATGAGAAATAGACCAATCCAATCCAATCTTTTGCACTCGACCATTTATGATCCATCATAGAAAATATGATTAATATTAATATATGTACCTTCACTAAAAAATATGATTAATATTCCACTATTAGCAGAATTGCACAAATAACACTTTACCACAGACAAAAATGAAATAATTTTCATATGCAAAGATGAGTTGAAGATATAAGATCAAACACAACATTGTACATTACTTGTAGGGAATGAATGTGGATGTCTAAGTACCACTGATTTACTGTGATCGCCTTTCCCATTGTATTGAAAATCAATTTCATTGCCAACACTAAGAACATAACCATAGTCATAACCATCCAGTTCATTAAATCCTCATAGCATTCTCATCAGTACAAGTGGCAAGTGACAAGCATATAGATTTCTAAATAGGTGGTGTTCATGAACATATCCATCATGAAATAATTAGGATTGGTCATTTTAGCCTTCAGTTCCTCTACTAAAGACAAATCATATGTATGCAAAGAGTGATTGCCCTTAGATCATGATCAGGATCCTTCATTCCTCTACTAAGGATAAAATGCTTTGTTATGGATTAGAAGTAATGGCTTAGATGCAGCAATGGCTTACTTGTAGTGCCCACTTCCCTTTGACACCTTTTGATACCTGATTTTGATACTGTTGATTACATTATGGACATTATTATAGTTTTGATTTAGTATGATGCTAGACTGTTGGACCATGTATTATTGTTGATCTTGATTTGGCTATGATGCATGATGATTATTGGAGACACTTTCACATGTGGATGATTGATATACTATTTTACAAGGATATAGTCTGAATGTTGTTCAGACATGTGATTTTTGGATATTGTGAGTAGACCTAGAAAATGGACATTATATGGTGATGATATAGTGGTTGATATAATTTGTAAGTGATATCTGTTGATTTCCTTGATGTTGTTATGATTCATATGTATAGATGATTTTGTGATTATATTTATATCATGTTGGATGTTCTGATATGGCCACGAGGCCGAAGGAGGTATTTGTGTTTTGCAGGTTAAAATATCACAACAAACATCGGGGGATTGGAGACCAACCACATTGGAATTCTAGATGAATTCAACAAGGTCACCATGGCAACGTGTTTTGTGTTGTGTGTGTTGTTTGTTGTTAGGGATTCCCATGGGGGGATTACCTTTGAATGTGACCAATGGGTTTGTGTATTTTATTAATGTGGTTCCTTTTTATTATTGTTTGCATGTGTTTATTTTGTAATGCATTTACCCCTTTCTTTTTATTCTTTTAATTGTGGAGGATTAATGTGAGTAATCATATTGTTAAAATAAATAAATAAATCAAATTTGGGATATAAGGAAAGTAATTATAGCAAGTTGTTGGCTCTTTGTATTAAATATAAGTAAAGTGATGTGTAAGTAAGAGTTGTGTAAGTCAGATTTTAGAGTATGAAACACTCCACCTCCTTGGAAATTCGAATTTGTCCTTGGAGGTTGTTTTTAGAGGCTTGTGGGACAAGTAAAACTTCTCCCATACCTCTTAATTTTATTTACCAAGCCATACTTATGGTTAGAGGGTTGATTTTAGACCTTTTTAATGTAGTTTTTATAAGTCATGTTGCGAGTTTTAATTGCACTCTTCTTACATTTTATTTAATTCATTCCTTTGGGGTGTGGGATTTTTTGGAGTGTGTAAGTTTATTTGTCATATTATTCACCCACCTCTTTATTGTGCATTGAAGAATGTTTTTTGAATTTTGTGTTGAGAGTTGAGGATGTTTGACGTGGCATCCTACGTGGATCCACCTCATCCTCTTCTCTTCCCTCTTCTATAAAATTCAGAACTCTTTACTTTATTTTGGGTTGTTGAACTTTTTGCATACTTCATTGGGGGAAAATTTTCCTTCATTGTTTGGAGCTATTGTTGATTTTGGAGGAGATTGGAGAGCATTTAATACTTGGGAATTTCTGATTTTGGGACTGTATTTTGACATTGAAAGATTCCTGTATTGGAACAAAATCTACCATGGAGAGGTAGGAGCTTAGCTCTTCATATATGTTTTTATTTCTTTTTATGTTTGTGTGAATGGTGAATGTTGTGTGTGTTTGTTGGCTAGTTGTGTAGACTACCTAGGAATGGTGTAGGAGAAGGAAATGGGAAATCATTAAGGGGGGGCATAAGGAAATGCCTATGGCATCAAATTTATTATGGAGGGAGTTTGGGATTGGGATCCACCATGGAAAATAAATATCTTGCATTTCTTACTTTGTGGGGGGCACAAGGAGGGATTATGGGGGGCATAAGGATATATGTGATGATTTATATTGGTGGTTTGTTACAAGTGGATACCCAATTCCCATTGGGAGGCATAATCAGCTTCCCCTATAGTTCTTGCTCCTTTGGTTTGAATGATGAAGCCTGAGTTCTATCTTAATGTTTCAATGCAGTTGTAAACTATTGTTTTCTTTGAACTGTGTTTTCAATTTGAAATGTGCATGTTGAAAGATTGTTGTGTGATGTGGAAGCCTATTGTTGCCATGTGTTGAAATACATTTCTTATTGCATTGTGGTTAGGGTTCGGGGGCCAATGAAGAAGGATGGATTCTCCTCTTCATTGGATGTCTTGGTTGGGTGGAGAGCGTTGCCTTTCCCCTGCCTTTGTTGTGATCAAATTGGAAGAATGAGAAGAATGCATGTTGTTGTCTTGGAGTTGAGAAAATAAGACAGTCTTGACAATCCCTTACGAGAATTCTTTTATAACCTTTCCCACTTTGAAGTGGATGAAATTGTAAATGTTTTGAAATGGAAAGATGTTTGTATTTGGTATATGCAAGCTATAATTCTAATTGTGAAAGAGATATACTCTGTTTCTGGTTTTTGAAAGAAAGACATGTATTTTGTATGTTGTATTTTGAAAGTATATGGGAAAAGGAGTTATAAAAGATTCAATAAATTAATGGAAGTTTCCTTCCCTTCTTCAGTATGGATTTTTTATATTTAAACTCTGTATTTGATATCTCGGTTTGGAAAATTGGAAGAAAGAAATACATTTGAAGAAAAAGTATTAATCTGTTTTGTGAAATCAATGATTGGAAAATTTAGAATCTACATTTTGGATTTTTGCATAACTATATGTGGAACAACTTAACATCATAGATTAGAGTTGAAAACGAATTCATAGTTTAAAGTTTGGTAAATGGAAATAAATCTATTTGGGTGTAAGTATAAATCTTATTTTGTTTCACTGTAAACTCTACAGATTTTTATTCAAAATACACAGAATGACCTCTGAAACAAAGAATAATAAAATGAAACATTAAGTTAAACTTAGCATGAAAAAAATGACCCCAAACAAAATGAAACCTTTTAAATTGAACAAAGGAAAATTTTGCAGTCTTTTTTCTATCAAATGTTGGAAAATTCCAATTGGGAATCAATCAAGCAAAAATACCCTCCAATACATCCTAAAATTCTTCTTAGAACAATCCTCCATGTTTTTTTGACATGTTGAGTGAAGGAGAAGATCAAATTGAATAAAATTTATCAGTTTGCTTTTAGAAAGCTTACAGGCCGTTTTCTTAAACTTGACCCCTTAAAATATATCAAAATCTAAAATTAATGACTCCTATGGAAAGAGGGCATTGAGATATTTCTAGAAAGTCATTATTTTCCCAAAATTTAGCTCTCTATCAAAATTTATGGCCCTCTAAGGTTTTCCTTGGCAGGCCAGCAGTTCAAATTTTTCCCTAAAAAAAATTAGAAATTTTTTTGAGAATTTTTTTGAAATTTTCTCCACTGCCCTGTCAGCTCGAAACCAATCAGAGGCTACCAGGTAAGGTAGTGGGGTGAAACCATCCCAACTTAATATTTTTTAGAAAATAGTTTTGGAAATTTTTTATAAATTTCCTTGCAGCCCCACCAACCCGTAGCTAATCGAGTGCTGCCACATGGCTCGGCAGAGGCGCGGGACGATTTTGGAACTTAATGTTTTACTCTAACACCAGAAAAATTTCCTAAATTTCTCCACTGCCCCGCATCCCCACCTTTTCTTTGGAAAAATCATTTTTACAGATGCGTGGGCCCGTGCATACAACTCAACCCTTTTACCTCCCCCTTTGGCGAATTTTCTTAAGTTACTCTGCCACCCTGCCTTTCCTCCTTTTTCTCTACTTTGGCTTGGAGGGCGCCACGTGTCCTCTTTGGACCCATGGGAGCATAGGTGACAAAGTGGCTTTCATCCCCCATGTAGGAAATTTTTTTAAAATCCTCCTCGCAGTCTGCCAACCTGCCCTTTTTGGGAAAATTTTCATCCTTGGGCCCACAAGCCCGCACTTGGGGGAAAATTTTCACCCCAAGGCTCGCTAACCCATAACTTGAGTTTTATGAGGAGATAGGAGGAATTCTTTATATAATTAGAAAGGTGAGAAAATTTCCTATCCAATAGAAATGATTTAGGGAAATTTTGAAAGCATTAAGTGTGATAAAAATAAAGTTGAAACTCTAATCCTGTTAGAGAGTGGGTTTTGGTGGGGAATCTTCCCTCTAAACCTGATTGAAACTTATAACCCTAAATTGTGGACCTTATGACCTCTAATAATTATTAATAAAAGAAAAGTATGTTCGAGTAGATTAAAATTGTTCTGAAACCTGTTAGTGGCAACTGTTTTCCTGGTAAACTGGTTGTAGATTCTTTTAATCAAAAAAAGAAAATTATTCCATAATTTTCCTAGCTAAATCCTAGGTTGTTCTTGGGTCTCAAGTGGGTTGTTTTAGTGGGTGTTATAGTAATTGAATTAATAATATCCGATAGAGATCCTAGATTGACATCAAGGTTTTGGAAAATGCTTAATGCAGCTCTAGGAACTAAGCTGAATTTCAGTTCTATGTATCATCCAGAAACATATGGACAGACTGAAAGAGTTAATCAAGTTTTGGAGGATATGTTACGAATGTATTATATGGACCAATAGTATAAGTGGGAAGAGTATCTTCCACTAGTTAATTTTGAATATAATAACACATATCATGCCTCTCTTAAGATGACACCTTTTGAAGAATTATATAGAAGAAAATGCAGAACGCCTATTAGTTGGAACAACATTGAGGATAAAGAGGTAATTGGACCTGAAGTTGTTACTGAAATGGAACAACAAATTAAATTGACTCATGAGCACTTGGAAGAAGTAGCAGATAGGTAAAAGAGTTATGCTGATTTAAAGTGGATTGACAGGAGATTTGAACTTGGAGAGAAAGTCTTTCTTCAGGTTAAACCGAAAAAGAGCTCTATAACTTTTGGCAAGGCTACCAGGTTATCACCTTGTTATGTGGGACCTTTTGAGATAGTTGAAGTAATCAACCATGTAGGTTACCACTTCATTACCTCCTGCTTTGTCATGAATGCATGACATTTTCCATATTTCTTTGGTTAAGAAATACATTTCAGATTTATCACATGTGTTAAATTGGAATTCCTTGTAGGTCCAAAACCCAAGAATAATCATGGTTAAACCCATACGAGTACTGGAAACTCACTAGTTGCATTTAAGGAATCATGAGATAAGTCAATGTAAGGTCCAGTGGAACTAGTTTAATGAAGAAAGTGCAACCTAAGAAAACTTGGAAGATATGAAAAATATGTTTCCATATTTATTTAATCATAATTGATTAGAATGACTGATAAAATAAAATTGTGAATTTATCTTTGTATGTCAATAAGTCTGTCGGTTATAAACGGAAAACTATTGTTTTTAAATAAATAGCTATGTCAATGCTGATTTTTGAAACTTTAAATTCATATATTGTTGCAAACATATTATATGAAAGTGAATAAATTGACTATCCTGATTACGTTGATTAAAATGAGATAATCATCAGGATGATGATTTTTTTTAGGAGGGAAGTATGTAACACCTTGTCAAACTATTATATTCCTCTTTCACATTGCAAGCATTGACATGTGATTTTCAGGACAAATGTATGTTTCCTTGTTGGTTGAAAATCATGCTTGTTATAGATAAATCATCTCTGATCTTTGATTGTAGGGCTGATATGTTGTTGCTTGCAATAATCTATTTCACTTCTTAAGAGTAAGTTGTAATCTAGTTTTATGAGTTACAAACTTATCCCTTATAATTGGACTCATCTTGGATCTTATCTAAATTGAGTGAAAAAATGGCATTCATTGATTAAGAGACTTAACAGACTGAACTTGTGGTTGTTGTCAATTATTTATTATCTTGAAAGACCATGCCTGCATTCTGTTTTGTGTTATGCTTGGCTCTTCTTGATTGACCCTTGCAGGGCACTTAATGACATTAAGGGAAATAGAAACCTACTTCGGGATTTTGGAGAAAGTGAGAATATAAACTTGTCCTATATCTATTAAGTTCTATCCTAATGGATTCAAGACTCAAGTAATTTACCTAACTCTTTCTACGCCACTCTACGTGGTATGACATCCTAACCTAAGTTGTAATACTAAGTTAGCATGAAGGGAAGTAACCTAAGGGATGCTAATTTATTTCTAACATATTACCTATTATTTTTGGTTAAACTAAGACCTAACCTAAGGTGACAATCTATGTTTTGAAGGTTATATCCTAAGGTTATATTTTATTAACCTAAGATCTAACATAAGAAAATAGTATCTATCCTAATGGGATATGAAAGAGAACCTATGAGTCGATTGGCAAGTAGGAGATAAGCGGCAGTTCCTAAGATTTTAATGAGATTTGATTTTTATTAGATTTGATATTAAGGCATGGAGGTACTGCCAGATTGGCAGGGGCTAGTTAAAGTTTAGAGGAACCTATGTGGAAGCATCACTAAGTTTGGAAATGCATGTGGAAGTTAAATTCAGTCTCACTAACTTTGGATGGTGGCGGCAAGGAGAGATAGGTGGGAATATGCAAATTAATGGCATTAATTCACCTCGGTTTTGGTCAGCAAGATCTCTTGGAAGGCATACTAGTGGATTTGTTGGGGTTTGTTTGCTTTGCATGCTTCACGAGTTTTTCTCTACATGGAGCTATCTGGTTTTTTGAACCAGCAATTTGATCTGCACTTAGTGGCTATTTTTGAATTCTCTGATCTATTTTTCGGTTCAAGGAATGTATAACAGGCATAGTGGAAAAATATTATTGTTGTTTGATCTTGCTAGGAAAAGAAGGGGTGTTGGAAACTCAGTTGGAAGTCTTCTTCAAATTGGTAGAGGCACTATCAGGCATGATAGGCTCTACCCATTAAGATTTCTTGCTTTATTCTAAATGATTCATTAAAAAAACTCTGTTCACTAGAGATATATTTTTACATGATGTATCTAGTTATTTACTTGCTTGTTTTCTTGAAATTTATGTGGTTTTTGGAATATGAATCCTTAGTTGTTAATGGTAGTTCTTGGGAACTTTATCTTTACTATTTCTTGGTGGTATTCCAACGAACTTGTTTTATATAGCTCTGTAGCTTGTATTCAAGTTTGGTGTTGTCTAAACGGGCACATGTTACCATTTGTTTCATTCTGAACTATCATTGAGAGCATTATTTCATTGAGTTTGAAGTAGAGTTCCTTGGTCATTCTGAACTGGCATTATTGTTTGTTTGGTTTTGTATCTCTATTTAAGTTTTGTGTTTTGGGGAGTTGTAATAGAGCTTCATGGATGTTCTAAGCTTATGTGAAGCTTCGTGCTTTGTTATGAGCTTTTATTGGGGCCTTGTGTTCATTTTGGATTGAATGGAGCTTAGTAAAGATCTGAACTTTAGGTTGAACCTTCGTATTCAACACTATAATTACATTTGGTTCTTATGATGAACTTGTAGTCGAGTTGTGAGTTTTCTCTATACAATTACTCTGAGCTAAGGTTTTATTCTTTTTATGTAATTATTAACTCAAGATTCACATTGGATTTGTTTGTGTTTACCTAAACCGTTAATAGAATCTTGTGGAAAACTGGAACTTAAGTTTGAAGCTTGTATTCATCTCTGAACAAGTATTCCATTTTTGTAAAATTTAATTCTCTACATGTTTTGTGAGCTGGGTTTTATTGGTTTATCTTGTTTTGGAAGCTTAATCTCCTGTATGGATTTTCTGCTTGATGGTAGCTTGAGAATTTACTTTGGTTTGACACTGAACTGGTAACCTCCTTGTAATCTCCTTCATGTCACTCCTTTGGTGCAAATGGTTTTATTGCTTATGTTCTTTGGACTATATAGCCTCCCTTGAACTTAACAGAGTGAGAGAAATCAAAGAAAAACCTCTCCCTCTCTGTCTTGAGTGAATCCCTTGCTATGTGGAAGTTAGCTATTATATTCTTAGTAATTAAAGGACTGGAATTGTGATCTATTTTGGGATAGTCGTATCAATTGAAGAGGTTTATGAATGTATTATTTATTTCCTTTTTGTCTTGATGTTGATCAAATCCATACCTTTGTTAAGATTTTAAATGAAACTCGTGATGCTTGTGGTGATTCTATTTAGTCAAGTAGAGGAAGATGGGGAAAATACTTGTCTTGAAATGTTTGTTTAGTTCCTTACTCTCTTTAGATATTGCATTTGATGCGTGGGGTTTTTATTGAACTTTGAATTTAAACCTATTTTCAATGTGTGTCGTTTGAAGGGAATATGGTATCCCTATCCTGAGTGCTTGGGAAATTCAGTCCCTGGGACCATGATTTTCATCGACCCTTATCTATCTTGCACCGTTGCATATTTATTTTCGTTATTGGGATCTTTGAATGGGTTTCTAGGTTTTTAACAGATAAGTGAATAGGATCTCTTGGGAGATAGTATGTTGTTTAGAAATGATACTGTGAATTTTTTTTGAGATTAAATTTGGTTTTGAGCTTGGTGAATGAAAATAGGTAAGTAGTTGTAAGTTTTGTAATGGATGTTGGTAATGAACACACTTTGATTGTGCATTCTGTTTAAGTTATCTTTTGGGAACTAGCTAAAGAATTTCTAAGTTTGTACTTATTAAAGGATTTCATTTCATAGCATAAATGGAATGAAATAAGGATTGGGTCCATTTTGGTTTGAGATCCTTTTATGTTGACTGTTTAAGTTCATTGATTGAACTTCTTGTTATTTTATTCTCTTCTAAGATGGAAAATTTTCTAGTCGATTGATTAAGAGATTAATTGCCAAAGCATAGCTTGGATTTGTAGGCAGTCTGAGTTTCAAAACTTTACATTATATCTACTATCAGATAGAAGTTAGTAAGGATTTCTTTTGGAATATTTTTAATCTTCTTGGAATTGAATTGGGATTCTTGTTTGTTGTAGCCTCTTTATTTATGGACTCCTTAGTTTTTCATCTTTGGACTAAGGCAGTGATGTGTTTTCTAAACCTGATTCTTTCCTTGAGAGAAAGTGTGACTGAGAAAAAGATATGTATTGATTCTCTTCCATTTTTATATGGAAGGATGAAGCATACTAATATAAGTTATGCTATAACTAACTCCTTTGCTGCTTGGAAAAGTTAAATGTGTTTTTCTTTTCTTATGAATTTATGAAATAATGGAAGGACAAGACTTGTTTACTATTTAAAATTAATTGATAAGATCCATTAAGTCTTGTGATATAATTCTGATGTTACAGATTATAATATGCTCTTTTCTTGAAAGTAAATTCAGATTTAATTAATTGTACCTCTTTCTATTTGTTATTACTTATGATTATTGTATGTTGTATATTAATTGTTTCATTAAAGCAGAGTTGTTTAATGAAACAATTAGTGGAATGAACTTTACTTTAATGCTTAGTTATTATCATGCTCAGTTCATTGAACTAACGCATGCTAGCAATTTTGCAGATGGACATTGTAAGTGATAAAAGTAGACAAGAACTTTCATGTTGTATTGGGATTATTTAATTATGGATCTGATGTAAAGAGTTTTGGTTCATTCTTGAGCTGAATTAAAAAAAAAAAAGTTGTATTCTTTTGGGATAGAGGTTGTTTGTTTTACAGTATGCCTGGAATGCATAGTCTTGTAATGTATAGTATTAGAATGATGAATTGAAAGTTAAGATTTACTTGTATTGGCTGTGTAAATTATCTTGTATTTATGAAGAAGATGGAAAACCTATCTTGATGGTATTTTTCATATCTATTATATGCTTAATTGGGATAAAATTGATTAGTTGGATAAAGGGAAATAATTGAATTACCCTTATTTAGGTGCAGCTTGTTAAGTTGCATAAGATAATGAATTCTATCTAAACAATTTTAATGTAGTAATGGAATGTGTAATGAATATGTAGTAAAACTATACAAAAAAATTGTGAAAGATAAGAAGGGTACGAAAAACCCTAACACTTAATGATGTAGAGGAAGATTCTTCCTCACTCAAAGAAATGTAATCTAAAGAACGGTGATATGATCGCTAATCGTTAGACTTCATTTCCTATAAATTCTACTACTAGTTGAACCTAATTGGTTGCTACACCTTCTTTGAATGGATAAGTACATTTAATGGGACTTATGATGTTGTTGTCTTATCCTTTAGATATCTGTTTGTTAAGCCTAGTAAAATGAACCTAAAAAGTAATCATAAGTTAAGGAAGTTCTATAATGACTGAATGAATAAAATTTAGAAAAGAAATTATGGAGTGTTGGATTAGGGTTTAGTAGGGTTGTTGTAATCAGTGTAATAATCCAAATTAATAATGTATTAATAACCTCCTTGGGGTATGTAAATCTTGATGAGGTAGTTTCTATAGGATGTTGGCACATGCCAACTGCAGGACTGTACCTTTGAGAATACAAGGATCTTCTCAAGGATACAACGTTGTAGTTGACATGTGGCAACACCCTTCTGTATTGATTATCTAGATCTACACACAAATAAAGACTTGAACTTAGTTTCTCTCTAGGTCAAGTTAGTGACATGTTTAGGATAGGTAGTAGCTTTCAATGGCTTAGGGTACCTTGGCACATCTAGTTGAATTAGGTCAACTGAGTATGCCCATATACCTTAAGACATTGTGAGAATATTCCTATAATAAATTATGTTTCTAGCCAGAGCTAGGGTTAAACCTTGGGCAAGTGGACTGATGGTAGTTAGTAAAGACCATTCTAGATAATAGAAGAATGAGGTGAAGGACATTTTCCAGAATGAGGAGTATGCCATCCAGGGAATAGTAACATGAACAATATGTTGAAAATATTTGGCCAAAGTATCGTAAGTTGTTGGTTGCATTGTCCTACGTCACCTAGTTTAAAGCAATGTGATGTCAGATGAATATTGGTAACAAATATTCAGATAGGTTCTTTAAACAAATCACTCAGTACTTGGAATAGGTTAGGAGAACGAAGTATACGTAGTATACATAAAGTATTTTATACTTTAAGTTAACATGAGATATCGGTTGGTAACCAAGTCATTACAGCTATATATGGTTATCTGTTATGAGATTGATTGGCATGGAATGTGTGTCCTATTGGTGCCCATTTTGATCCTCTACCATTTTTCCATGTTTCCCCTTTTCCTCTTTGTGCTCTGAAACATTTTTTCCTCATGAAATCGATGATGTGAAGTTATATCTCCATTCTTGTGCATTGATTGTTTGCAAACTCATTACCTTGCCCTAATTTACTAAGGAGAAGTGCATTTTTGTCCTATTTTTGAGAGAATACAGCTTTGGATTCTCCCATACTTTGTATTTGGTGAAAAAATAAATTTTTATCTACATTTGAATGCTTTGAGTTGTTCATTTTTTCTCCATTTTTTCACCATTTTGAAGGAATCTCTAAGTTTGCCCTAATTTTGCCCGTTCAAATGCCTCTGCCATTTTCCCCATGTTTTCCCATCCTTTGGAGTTTGAAATCATTTTATTTTTACTTATTTTCCCTCAAATATCCCTTTCCATGGTCGTAAATTGCCTAAAAAACAATTTCCATTTGTCTTTTGATCGAAAAAATTCTTCACCCACGAAGAAAAAATCGATTTTGGGGGTCGTTGGCAATTTCTTCATTTTTTAACGGTCATACCAGCATCCTTTTCCTGTCAAATTCTAGCTCATATAATTTTACATATGTGGCTTGTTCTGATTTGTAGAGGGGATACAGATCGGCAGTGGACTTACAGAAATTTCACCTTTTTTGGTGAAAAGTAATAAAATGCAAAACAAGGCCGTAAGCCTGCAAGAGTAAATTAATTCCTTAGTTTGTTTTGTTTTGAAAGGCAAGGTAGAGTGGCAGATGTTCGGGAGATATTGAGATTTTTAAACTTTTTCCTAAAAAGGGTTAAATTCTTAAAAGAATGCGTGGCCCTGACAAAGAAGAAAATTAAACGCTTACACGGGGTCGACGGGCCGTCGGAGGAAAAAGGGAAATGTTGCCTTTTTGGAAAAATGAGTAAAAGTGGTAATTTGAAGCATGGCTCCACAATGAATTATAGGGAGACATGTGTTGAAAGCAATGGCAGAGGGGAGTGTGGGCCGACGATGATTTTTGAAAAATTTGAAATTTTGTGAAGGAAGTATGAAGCAAAAAAGGGAGTTATGGCCCCCGCAGTGAATCAGTGATCCCCACGTGTTAGGGACAGAAGTAGAGGTACAGGTCTATAGGGATAATTATGAAAATTTTCCTTTTTTCCAAAAAAGGTGGAAATGTGTAAAATTGAGTTGCAACCCCAGATCCAATCATATTATGCCACGTGTCAATGCCAAATCTCAAGGGCGGAGGGGAAGAGAAAAATGTCAATTTTTTTACTTTTTTCCAAAAGTGTTAAAATGTCAAAAAATGATCCCAAGCCCATTTAAAATCACATTGTGACACATGGAGGGCTCAGATTGAAGGGAGAAAGGAAAATTGATGGTAACTGTGCATTTTTTAGTTTGGCTGCCATTTTTGCTCTGGGAAGTATGGAAATGCATTTTTTGCATCGATTTTGATCAATTTTTTTGGCAAATTCGTGTTGTTTTTTCCTGCAAGGACCAATGCAATTGGTTTTGAGGATCAATTTGAAGATCAGGGATGTTTTTGAAATGAATTTTTTGCCTAACCCATCCAGAAATGTGAAATATCAAATCCAAAAGTTTTAGAGTCAAATTTTGGAGGGATAAGGATGAAATAATGAAAGGAAGGGGGTCTGCATGCTTTGAAGATGAATAACATGCCTCCACAATGGATAATGATGTGGATTTTTCAATGATTCATCTCTTTTTGAGATAACTGGAAACTTTTTGCATGTGTTCTATTAAACGTCCCTATCTGTGAATAATGAGGAATTTTTGTAACAAATTTGATCCTTTGGCATATTCTTTTCTTGGGAAAGAAGGATCAAATGGGATTGAAAGATATATATTGCATGAATTTGTCATCCAAATGGTTGGAAGAGTTTTAAAAAGCTATGGAAAACTAAAAATTTCACGGGAAAATCTGGGAAGAAGTCCATTCTCTGAGAAACCACCTGAGAACCACTTCTAATTCCTTTTTTACATCAAATTTGTATCATGTTGATTTGGTTTTAGTTGTAAATCCATCAAAAAGCTCTGATATTGTTTTTAAAACATTCCCCTGCTGATAAATTTGATCATTTCTAAATTATTTTGTGTTGTCTCTTGGAAAAATTTGCACACACTTATGTTTCAGAATGTTTTCAATTTATGTTTCTTGCTCCTATTACAGTCTTGTGTTTAAAATCTCTCTTGATCATACATGGTCTCATTTCTTGTGATTAGTTTAGTGGAATCTGTAATCTCACACTTAGAAGAGATTTCATCTGATAAAGAGATAAACAAATTTAAAATCACTTTACTTTCCTTGATTTTAGAGATTGTTTGTAAACCTTTGGGTGCACCTTAGGTCATGATTAAATAGTGATTGTTAAATGCTTCATTGGTTCATTCTAACTCAAGATTTTGTGATAGATGATCAAAGATTGTGTGGAAAAGTGTAGATCTGGGCCTCCATTTAATGCACATATCTTGGTTGAAGGGATGATTAACCATTTTGATACTTTCTGTTGTTAAGTTTCTCCATATTTTGCTAAAATCCTCAAAGAGTTTGGCGGACCTTGGTTTGGCTTATCTAAACTCCCACCCAAAAATCATTCAAAACAGCTAATCGTACCTTTTTTTACACTTGTTTTGACTTGTATACCCACAAAAGCTCAAAATCTATTTGCTAAAGTATGCAAAACATATCAGGTTTTCAAAATGTCTTCAGTAACCCTTGCCTTGCATTGAAAGTAACTCCACAATCTGGAAGTGACAACTTGTGAAAGTCAGATTTGGAGTGTTGATCATATTTTCCCAAGGCCTTTTCATACTATTCACACAAATTGATGGATATCTTCATCTCCTTCACCATTTGAGGGTTAAAAAATAGGTCCTCTTACCTTGGTTGAAAGGCACAACCTAAACTAGTTAGGACAAGATCAAGTCTTGTTTGAGTGCTATCCATCTCTCTACAAATCTGAGTTCTAGTTATATCACATCCCCGGCTACAAAACAACATACATCATGATCTATCTGTCTTCAAGCTTCATTCCATATCTATGATGCTGATCAGATTGAAAAGGAGAACAAATTTTGGTACCAACACCAGTGGCGTCATTGTCGGGAACATTCTTAGTTCAATTTGATCCATGATCATACATGTTTGAGATATTTGAATGTATATCAAACCACGGTAATGTCTCTTACAAGTTCTATCTGTAAATAAATTGTTAAAGCGTCATTCTATAGTTAGATTTGTAAGGTGTATGTAAAGGTTTCAAAATCTTTCTACAATTTTATCAGTTTCTAGTAGTAGTTACACTTCATTTGCATTTGTGGTTGATAGATTCAAGAAGAGGGAGATCTAATCTATAAAGTTTTCCAAGATTTTTAGTGTTGATAGGTATTTAACAGAGTATTTTAGTGCATTTGCACAACTAGGGTGAAAGTCCTTAGTGGTAAATCCATGCTATTTTGATCTTGATAAATACCAGTGTCTTATCTTTTTGTCATTTTTTTTGGTGTTGCTAATCTACAAACCTGGAAGGAAGAAGATATCTCTTTAGGAGGGACCCAAGTAGAAATTTATTTCAATAATTTGGAAAGATAGTTGTAGAGGAAAGAAAATTTTGGAAGGTTTTTGAAGTTCACACATCAAGAAAAGGTATATCCATTGGTGAGAGAGATCAGCTTTTAGTAGAGGATTATCACTCTTCTTCCAATGATTCTGATTCAATCAATATTCTCATAAACTTGTTTACTTCAAGGTCCTTCTGCTATACTTGGTGAGTTCCTTTTTCAAACCACACCTGTGTGTTTCAATTCTAGTAAAACTTTCCAAGAAAATCAGCACCTAGAGAATACCAATCTTGTGAACCACATTCTTAAACCCCAAAGACCTCGCACTCCTCATCAACTTGTGTCACCCCCAAGATCACCACCTCAAAACAATATGGCTCAGCCTAGACCCCCATTTGTTGTTAACACCTTTGGTCCTATAAATTTTAGGGGAATGGATGGTTACCTAAATGTTTTCCCACAAGATGTAAGGAATAGGTTGTCAAAGTTCAAAGGTAACAATGTAGTAACCGGTAATTAGCATCTCAAACTTTTTGTTAACATGATGGAGGATTTTGAAATAGAGTTTAAAGATGTGTATGTTATATTGTTCATTAATACACTAGAAGAGGATGCAAGGGATTGGTACAAGGCTCTTCCTGATAATTCTATTGATTCATGGACTAAAATGCAGAATGCATTCAAATTACAATATGGTGAAAAAACTGATCCTAGGTTTCTCTTGTCTGAGTTTGAAAATATCAAGAAGAACCCCAATGAATCAGTTCATGACTTCAACACAAGGTTTAACAAAACTTTGAGAAGGATTCCAGCTAATTTGAGGCCATGTGATCAGTCATTCTTGATCAAATATGCAAATGCATTCTATAATAAGGAAGCCTACTACTTAAGAGACAAGAACCCTACTAATTTAAGGTAGGCCTTTACCATGGCACTACAGATTGAAAATAACATTAAGGCCATTGGAAAACCTCTCAAGAGAGATGGTGTAAATTTTATAAACTTTGAAAAACCTTAAGTAAGCAAGAGTGTAGACTTGGAGGAAGTGGTGAAAAATTTAGCAGGGGCTATCAAAGAGATTTCCTACAAGTTGGCAAGAGCTGAGAAGGGAATTGGGAAGACTTCACAAGGTCAAAAAAAAGCACAAAACCATGATAGATTTGCCAATAATCCTAGGGGTTGTAGTGCCCACTTCCCTTTGACACTTTTAGATACTGATTTTGAGACTATTGATCATATTACGGACACTATTATGTTTTGTTTTAGTATGATGGTTAGATGTTAGATCATGGATTATTATTGATATGGATTCAGTTAGTATGCATGATGGTTACTAGAGACATTTTGATATGTGGATGATGATAGAATGTTGACATGGACATATGATAGATGTTGATTTAGACTTGTGACATTTGATATTTTGAGTAGAGCTAGTATGGAATAGTATAGATGATGATATAGTTGATTTATAAATTAAAAATGATAATGTTGAATTCTTGATATTTTGTGATTCATGTGTTTAGATGATTTTGAAATGTTGTTTATATCATTTTGGATGTTCTGATATGTCCATAAGGCCAAAGGAGGTATTTGAATTTTTACAGGTTAAAAATCAAAACAATGTCGGGGGATTAGAGACTAACTATATTAGAATTCTGGGTGAAATCAACAAGGTCACTGTATGATGGAAAAGTGACAAGTGAGCATGGGAATCTACAAGTAACTCTTCCTCACACCCGACCTCCCGAGGTCATGCCAAGATAGCCGGTGGGGATGGACTATACCTGGGGTGTAGACAAGCTAGTTAGGCAATCTTATGTCTTTGATGTGCACTAATGGAATCTGTGAATCTAAGGCAAAAAGGCCCTCCTAACCTAAACTGGCATGATAGATCATTCAGCAAGGATGACTTCTCGAAGGCTCCAATAAATATCAAGCTCTAGCGTGATTTGATCTATAGGTTTTGGGATACGTGGAAGATATCTTGTGGGTGCTTTATAGATATTTCCCGACAGGGTCATGAAAAATGGATGATGGATGAATGGTGGAATTTATGGGTGATTCTCTAGTCTAGTCCAGAAATCCTTATCTTGATTAGCTGCTATGTATAGTGAGGATAGTTGTGCGATAATGATTGGTGGAAGTGGAGAGGATCTAAATACTAATGTGCGTAAACCAGCATCAATGTCTGATTGACCTGTGGGCCCGTTGGGTTGTGGGACCTGTGGATCACAACCGTAGATTCGTGGTCGTTGTGGGGCCTCTCTATGGTCATGTGCAAAATCAATCCCTATTCCCTAATATCCAGTAGTCGTATGCTTTTTTCGGCCTCTATGTTTAGAACTAAAAGTTTTGCAATCTTCTTAGAGTGCCTTACAGGCATTGTGGCAGCTTGAATTCTTAAACTAGTGTCTAGGTCAATGAGAATGTCTCATGTGTCTGGTTTTGGGACCTAAGGATCACAACCAAACGTTTTCTCTTTTTCAAGCCCTTATACATTCATGCAGATATTTATTTAGGGCAATCTATAATTTCGCTGGTTTGACCAAAATGTATGCGCTTTATCGTCTGCTATGTTTAATCCCCTTAACTGTGAACTGATTTCTTGTAGGTCTGTTTTTGTTCAAAAAACCTAAATTATGAGATTTTGGTCTATATCAGTTATTGTTGTAACAAGGTTGGGCTGAGGCATGAATGGATTGAATATGTATTCTCTGGGCTCCCTAGGTCCCATGATTGTCATACAAAAGAAACAATATAAATCTAACTAAAGCAAAGTAAACTAATTATGTAAAGTATATCCACAACATATATAAATTCATCTATTTTTTTTGTATTTTTGAACAGATTATTTGACAAAATTAAGATAACAACTGATTTAATGAAATTGAAAGAGAAATTATTTAATATCTAGAAAATGACAACTAAGCTAATAACAAAATTTAAAACAAACAAAGTAGCCGAGTATAGCTACCTACCTGTGCAGTTGTGAATCTATTCTGAATAACCAAATAACCGATCTAATCTATTTGAAAGATCCCTTGATCTTACCTCAGAAGTGAGGAAATGAATCATAGTTTCTCATAATCTATCAATCCCCACAGCTTCCCCCCGGCAATATCAAAAGCGAGAGATTAACTAAAATGAAATGATTCACTAATCTATTTGATATGTTTTAACTTAGAACTTTGATAGCTTGAACCTGGATTTTTTAGAATAGTGGTGAATCTGATTGTGTGTGGCTTTGTCCCCTCAGTGTGGTCTCCTCATTCCTTCGTGCTCATGTGAATCCAAAAAAGCGTGGTAATTGATAGCATCAACAGGAGAGTATGTATTGGAAACAATGGCAGCTTTTGGATGTAGACTAAATACAATTCGAGTAGGAGAGGGATAGCATAAGAGAACAGAGCTTGGCTTATGCAATTCCTAGCGGGAGTTATTGTGAGTCATGCAACACCAAAACATCTAGAACCTGAAACTATCCTTTTTGACAAACAAAACCTGCAACTCTAATGGCTTCAGACTGAAAATGAAAACTATCTTACCTTAATTGATTGTATGTAACAGTACTAACACTAGAAAAAAAAGATCATGTGGCTTCTAAACAGCAAAATAAGATTAACTATGCATGCAACAAATGAAAAATATTGAATTCGTAAGAAAGAATTGAAAGAATAAACTATTGAAATGAGAGGATGAGAGGCAATTTTGAGAGGGGCCATTTGCTTGTAATCAAACCAGCTATTTATGGAATTCCCATTCACCCAAAGGTAACTCCAAGTAGGACTCTTTTACTATAAACAATGAGAGAAACACTATTCCAGGGAACCAAAATCATAAATACAAGCAAAAATGAATGAGAAAGCTAGTAAAAGTTAAAAAATTACTGTGAGTACGTGTTTGAAAGAAGCGTGCTGGAAAATGCGTGAAGGACCACCACCCTAAGCAGGGTGATAGTTACAGGAATGCCACCCTGCCTAGGCGGTGGTCACGAGACCGCTTCCTAGGAAAGGTGGCAGTTTCGTCACTGAAGACCAAAATGCAAAGGAAAAGAGGGAGGAAAGAGTAAAACAGATCATGCAAGGAGGCTAAGCGGGGCATGTGGGATGTTAACGTACATTTGAGAGAGCTTTTCTGGATCCTGAACACCTTGCGAGGAGACTTGTATCATCATTGGGGCATGTGTAACATAGTTCCAACAGTACTAGTACCCTACAATTTCGGGGTTACGTACATATTGCCCCCCTTGGAGAATTGTTTTAGCCATAAAGAGGTGTAATATGGTGGGTCCGAGTATTGGAAGTCCTAAAAATGGGAAGCTAGAAATTATACCTGACATGTCTTTGTGTCGAAATTGATGCCATCCAAAATTCCCACTACCTGCAAAATGAAAAAGAAGACTCAAGTGCAGATAGATAAAATAAATTAAAAAATAAATACTAAAATAATATGAAGTGAGGATCTTACCATTTACGCGTGGGGATAAGAAACTTACCTCTGTCGGCGCTCCAAACATGTGAAAAGGGGTATCCAAGACGAGTCAAAATGCTATTATATATATAAAATGAGCCCATTTTCCTATTCATTTACGCATGTTGATTTGATTGATTTTGAGCTTTGGGACCCACGGTGACAGTTTTTGATGAGAGTATAGTTGAAACGTTCATGATGAGATAGTGATCATTCCTCCATGCAAGTGGAACATCGACCCATGAGATCTCAGGTTAGTTCTTCTCGATTTACTGTTTTTATACCTAAAATGTAAAAATGAAGAAATCTTTTCTCATAGTGGGGGGTAATTTTTGAAATTTTTAGTTTTACATGTGTCCTTAAGGGGTGATGCTTAATGGGTAGGCTCTCATTTTAGTCAAAATGGTCTTTTTTTTGCATTTTTGAGCATTTTTAGGGCACGTGACCCGTTTCAAAAACGTAGGACATGACCGCCGCCTTAAGCTAGCGGGTGGGTTATAGGACCGGCAGTTCAAAAGCGGCAGTTATGGAACCGCCACCCTGCTCAGGGTGGAGGTCCTTTACAGAATGCTAAAACATCATTGTTTTGAACCCATTTTTACATTTTTAGTATTCTCATATGTTCTAATGATTTTTCCCAATGTGATTTTGGTGCTAACTTACTCTTTTTTGCTGTGTTTTTTGTGTGTTTTTGCAGAAGAAGGAAGAGTACATCAGATGGAGCCGAGGAGAGAGAGTGTGATTGGCTTCCAACAGTGTTGGATGCACTTTCTCAGGCTGAGCAGGATACTCTTCAGAGGGCCGACATATTACGTATATCACGGGTTCCGCATGTCGCACCTTCTAGTCACATACTATGTGACTTGTTTTCGTATTGGGATGTTGATTGGAATACTTTCTGATTTCCAAGAGTCAGGGGGTGAGTGGACTATCACCCTGGAGGATGTCTACCATATCTTGGGAGTCCCGATCATCAGGAGATGGCTTACACTTGAGACAAGTGGGGTTGCGGGCTCAGATAGCTCAGTGGGCTACATACATGGGAGACGCAGTTGTCTCCACTGGTTCGAAGAAGGGGGTGAGGGTCCGTTCTATTCCTAGCTTTCCTATCCCCTTGATTCGTTAGGCCATTATGGGGATCCTTTCCTTGAGATTGATCGAGGGACAAGGGAGGGGACACCTTACTCTACTATTGGTCCCCTATTATTACACAGATTGAGGCACATGGCCAGATTTATGCCTGGGGAGCTGATATACTTGGGACCACCTACCACGACCTATATAGGGTGGTCCGCTTATAGGGACAATCTTTGAGCCATCTGACCTTGGTTATGAGCTGGGTCTATGAGCGTATCATCCCCTATGGGAGAGGCGTAGAGGTGGTGGATCCTGGAGCCATGAGGGAAGCCAGATGGATGTAGAGATGTCGGTGCTTAGAGCACCTCACCAGCCAGTTGCCTCCCTGACTACTGATGATATGGAGGCCACACCTTATCAGGCCATGGCAGGGTTATGGGGTGAGGAGACCCTCACTTTTATTTCCTGCTCTACTACAGGGCAGCTTGTGGACAGGATGGGGAAGGTAGAGACACACCCTTTTGATCGAGTGCCTCAGCAGTTTGGCCTTGCCTACATTGGTATGCTTCCCCCAGTGGTGCCAGTGTTCAGATCAGCTTGGGAGGCTAGGGGAGGTCCTAGAGGCCGGGGTTGGACAATGTTGTTACTCCTAGCATCCCTATTGCAGCTAGGTGGGTGGTACGTGCCTGAGAGAGAGTTGGTGCTCCTCAGGCACCTTTACTTCAGATTGCCGCCGGTCTTGCCCATAGTGATGATGACCCTATTGATATAGACTCTGAGTCTGAGGAGTTCACAGGGGGAGAGATGGAGGAGGAGACCGAGGATATGGAGGTCAGCGAGTGTTGGGTGGAGAGGAGGATAGCGATCCCGAGTGGCATGATACTCAGGAGATCCTACAGGCCGAGAGGGCAGAGCAGAGTGTAGAGAGGGTGACTCTAGTCTCAGAGGAGTTGCCTTCTTAGGACCTAGGTGGAGAGGATGAGTCCGTAGTAGGACGCTATGTTGCCCCAGACATAGGAGGAGGACATCAGTCAGTGGTAACATCCGTGGCAGGCACTGATCCTAGGGATCCCTCTTGGAGGCCTAGAGATCCAAGTGAGTTGTTACTCTCCTTTTAATGTTTGTTTCTAGCTAGGATTGCCTTAGTTGCTATCTCTCCTTTTGTTCATTTTTGTTTTTATCCTTTGATTATTTCTAATTTGTTTTCTCTTTTGTTTGTAGAGACTGCTGATGAGTGGCGAAACTTGATTCACCGTTGGGTATGTATTGATACCCTGATGCTCCCCATGGAGAAGACTCGCACCGAGTTGTCAGTGGACGCGGGGGAGCCCTCAGCAGCTGGTAGGCATAGTGATGTCTTTTCCCCTAGTCTGGCACATGGCCAAGATGGTGACCTCCCTCTGTACCGAGTTAGCTGGGTATAGGACTGTAGAGCACCTGATGAGGAGCCACTCTCATAGCGAGGCTATAGCTATTGTTCGGGACCGTGAGCCTTCAGTGCACTTAGAGCACCAGCGTAGCCGGAGTCCTAGACATGGTCGTGCACCTTTGGAGCGATCTCATAGGGGTTGAGAGGCCACTTGGCTCTTTTTGTAGTGATTCTTGTTAGATTGTTTATACGATCATTTTGTATTTTTTGGGCTCATTGAGCATTTTGACCATGCCTAGCGCATGATGGCATTGTACACAAAACTTGATTATATATATATATATATTCTTCTTTTTGGATCAGACTCTTGGTGTCCAGGATTTTGTGATTTATTTCCACATGTATATTAGATGCTTATTAGAATTCTTGTTTTTATATGCTTTTCAGAATGTATGCAATGGAGAACAAATGACACAAATGCTTTCTTTCTTTTTGTATTATGTGATGCTGATGTATGATAATGTAGACACAATGTGATCTTGAACTTTAGTTTCTATAAGCAATTTTCTGGTACTTCATATTTGTTTTGACAAAATGTGATGACGAACTGGTATGATGAGCAGATGCACTTGCCCCACTCCTAACTCCACATAACTAGTAAGATGCGAGGGCTCACCACCGAGAGCTAGAAAGGGCACAAGCTATGAGGAGTGTTGAAATGATAATGATGGGAGATAGACAAAGAGTTGGTGGAACCAAATTAGGATGCTACAAACCTACCCTACTCAAGTGACTCCATAGTTTAGAATGTGACTTGCTTTGCAATTTATCTAGACTTAGATCCGTAGATGGCCACTTGGTTGAAACAAAATCTGGTTTTCAAGGTTTTGGACTCTCTTGGAATTTTGGACATCTGATTCATTTGTTTTTGACTCAAGATTTCAAAGGTTTATTTGAACTATTTGCTTATGAACTTCAACGTTACTGTTAAGAGGACCCCCTACACCTTGCCCCATGCTACTAGTAAAAAGCATGGGCTTATCACCATGGACAAGGCATAGGTGAGTAAGGGAATTCCCATCCTTTTCCAACCCTACGTCACTAGTAAGAGATGCAAGTTCATCACCGAAGGTTGGTAGGGCAAGGAAATGTGTAAAAGTAAAATTTTCTGTTTGATCTATATTCGACTTATTTTATTTGAGAAAAATTTCAGTATGTTCTTATTTCTGAAGAGATCTATATACGGGATAGATGTGACACCATAAAGCTTCTAGAACAGACCATAGGAAAGACACCTATCCTAGGAAGAAACAAAAGTGAGAACAAGTATGCAGGCCTTGGTATGGCTACCATTAAGACTTTGTCATATCTAGCTTTAATTGATGACATGATTATGAAATAGTTGATGATGTTATGAAAATGAAGAAGTATGATTTGAATGCTTCTACCAATACCATCAGAAGTTTGTAATGAATTTCTTAAGACCAAGTCCCTTGATCACTAAGTTTTTACGAAACGAGTGAACAAAAATGAACCTATCTAAATGAAGATGCAATGTAGATATAATTATACAAATAGTGCCGACGCTTCATGCGTAAAACCGTTTAAGGTGTAAGGAATTGACAGTTTCACCAAATTCCTCACCTTCTAGTGTGCACAAGAGATACGCACCATTTCCGTAGTCCTTCATGACTCGATATGGGCCCAACCACTTGGGCCGGAAACTTTCTTCCTTCGCTGATTTTCTTATCGATCTGGCTGTCTAGTCTTAGAACTAGATCTCCTTCATATATTTCTCATTCATAGACCTTTTTGTTATACTCCCGGCACATCCGGTCAGCATAGACTCTATGCCATTGTTCAGCATTTAACCTGGCCTCATCTAGGCTTTCTAGTTTGGGAGAGGCATGCTTCTCTATAAGCTTCCTCATCCAGAATCCCTTGTAGCGAGATGTGGAGACTGGGTATTTCAACCTCAAGTGGGAGAACTGCTTCTTCTCTAAATACCAATGAGAAAGGATTTGCTCTCTGTTGGTGTTCTTACTGAGGTTTGGTGGGCCCACAAGGCCGGATATAACTTTAAATGCCAATCTCGTTTGTTTTCTTTTACGGTTTTGAGTAGAATAGCTTTCAATGTCTTGTTTCATTGCTTCAACCTGTCCCGTTGGCTTGAGGGTAATACAGGGAGGCCGTATGATGGTTTATCTTAAATTTACTACATAGCTCACAGACCTCATCATTCTTAAAGGACATGCCATTGTCTGAGATAATGATTTGTGGGACACCGTACCTACAAATGATCTAGGTTCAAAATGAACTTGGTAATCACTACACCTAGTACAGTGGTAAGAGGCATAGCCTCTACCCATTTAGTAAAATATTCGGTGGCCGTGATTATGAAGTTATGGCCATCTGTTGACGAGGGAGAGAATTTCCCTATCAAATCTAGGCCCCATGTAGAAAAGGGCCATGGAGTCACGATTGGTTGTAGAGCTTGTGCCGGCATGTGAATCTCGTGGGAAAATTCTTGGCATTTATGGCATCTGCATACAAACTCTATTGCGTCGTGTTCTAGAGTGGGCCAAAAATAGCCCATTTCGATGTATTTTGTAGAGTGGTGGCATGACCACTGAAGTGGCCCCTCCACATATTCCACTGTGAGATTCGTAGAGAATCTTCTTGGATTCTTCTGTGTCAACACACCTTAGAAGCATTCCATCGAAAGCCTTACGATAGAGCACTTGTTCTATAATAACGTATTTAGCTACGATAATGCGTAACCGCCTTCTTTGTTGTGGTGTAACACTCTCTGGATAAGTATGGTCCATGATAAAATTGATAATATCAGTATACCAAGGACATTCAGAGATGGGAGGTATGGTTTCGATGTAATATATGCATTCATTGAGGAAAATCCAGATCTACTAGATTTCCTCCGTCTAACGGGTTGTCAGCTAACCAATCTGTAATGATTGTCCCTTAACGGACTTCTGGTTTACAAAATTTAATTCAAATTCACCCATTAAGGTTATAAAGCGTCTAGCCTTTTTAGACAAAGACCCTTGCGTGAGGAAAGTTTGTAAATGGTATGTTTTTACAATGACCCCTTGTTTCTTGATTTAGCATGTAATGTCTTAAGCGTTTGGTTGCAAAGACTATGGCAAGGAATTCTCGTTCTACCTGCATATAATTGTGTTTCATAATCGAGCAACGTTCGGCTAATAAAATAGACCACACATTCTCGTTTATTGTCGTCTTCTTGAGCCAACATGTAGGCTAGCGAGACATCCGTAGCTCGTGAATATAAGATCAAAGGATGATCTGGTCTAGGTGGCATTAATGTGGGAGGAGACAGTAAGAAGTGTTTAATGGACTTCAAAGGCCTCATGGCATTCCTTTGTCCAAATAATGCAGCAATCCTTTTTCAACAAATTGTTGATCGGATGTACAGGCAAAACTTAAGTCCAGAATGAATCTCCAGATTGCACCGAGCTTTCCAAGAAATGATCTAATGCCAGAGTCGTCTGATGGTGGGATCATCTCAAGAACATACTTAGATTTTGGATGGGTATACATAGATCCCTCGTGATGATATAATGTAACCTAGGAGTTTCCCTCCTATCACACAAAATACACATTATTCTGGGTTTAGTGTGACTCCATATTTGTTCAAATGTGAAAGAATGATGCAGAGCACTTCCAGGTGATCTACAGCACTTCCTACCCTTGGCCAACAAGTCGTCTACATAGGATTCCATGATTTTATGAATAAGATAATGAAATATGTATGTCATTGCCCGCTAGAATGTAGCGCCAACATTCTTGAGACCGAATGGCATAACAACATAGCAATAAGTTCCCCAAGGAGTTATAAATGTGGTTTTGGCTTGGTCTTGTTTAGATATTCTGATTTGATTGTATCCTGAGAACTCGTTAATGAGAGACAAAAGCTCAAATCTAGTTCTTGTGTCAACGATGACGTCAATGGATGGTAACGGGAAGTCATCCTTGGGGCATGTCTTGTTTATGTCTCAGAAGTCTATGTAGATGCGTATCTTCCCATTCTTTTTGAGAACGGGGATGATATTAGATACCCACTGAGAGTAGTTGACCGGTTTGATGAACCCTACCTGGAGAAGCTTCATTACTTCTTCCTTCACCATGAGAGCTACCTTGGGTTTCATTGGTCTTGATTTTTGTTTAATTGGATTTGCATCTGATTTGGTGACAAGGTTATGTACCGCGATGTGTGGTGTAATTCTCGTCATTTCTTTATAATTAAATGCAAAAGCCTTTTAATGTTCTTTGAGGATTCAAGTGTGTATTTCTATTTCTTCTGGAGTTAACAAAGATCCTAGTTTCAGAATCTTTGGTTCTTCCTCTGTTCTGACGTTAATATCAATCATTGATTCGATTAAAGAAGCATTACCTTCTTCAAACTCAGGTGGGGTTGGAGGTAGTTCCAGATCTTCTCCATTCTCTACCGTGTATATGTCGAGTTCCTTTTGTGGGGGAAGCTCTACCATGGGATTTCCAAAGTAAGAAGATGAATGTGGTATTAAGGACAAATCTACCATGTGATGGGTGAAATGTAACTCTACATAGGTGTTTAGGTAATCAAGAGTGGCTACATCACTATCAACTTGACCTAAGGTAGTAGGTGTATTCTTAGCTATGTGCATGAGAAGAGGGTTTGTTGATGTTTTCTTTACTAACGATTCAGTATGAAGGGATACCATGAAATGGGTGTCCTCCAACTCACTGCTTGGAGTGAAATGTGAAGCCAAGGTTGCTATTGAATTGGTGAGAAGGTTTTGTTCTCACAGGATTACTTCAATTGATATGAATTTAAATCCTTTGCTCAAATCTAACAGTGCTATTTTGTAGAGCTGTAAATGTTCAGTTCTAGTCTCATACACCTCAAAGACTTGGTTTGTTACTAACTGAGAGTCTCCTAACACTCTGATGTCATTAACGCCGAGCCTTTTAGCTATAATGAGACCAAGGAGGAGGGCTTCATACTCTGCGCCATTGTTTGTACATTCAAAATTTAATTTAAAGGAAAATAGTAGGATCTTTCCCTCGGGAGAAGTAAAGATCACACCTGCCCCAGCCCCATAATGACATCTAGTTCCATCAAAGTGGAGAGTCCAATGTTTACTTGGGAAGATGAATGTCGGGACATTCGTTACATCTATTTCTTCTGCTTCGGTTACCTCTACCATGGAGAGTTCTTCTACTGGAAGAGAACCAACTCCTAAGGTACATCCCATACCTGTGGAATCAAACGATAGGAAAATTGGTAGATCTTGTTCTAAAAAATCAAATTTTTTTGCAGTAGTTCCTAATGATAATATTTCTACAACGTTAGCTTCATCCTTGAGGGCTAGGATGCTCTTGACTAGGTTCGTAATCTCTAGTTCTATTGCAGGTATTAATTTTTCTTCTGGTTTTGAGTTGGTTGGTTTGTCAAGTTGGTTTGTTTGGAGTTCAAACTCAAAGTAAACGCCTGTCCTTTTCTTTAGGTCTGCTAGGTGTATATCGAATGGTTTCGGATCACCTTTTGCTATGAATATCTTTCCTAAGTGTAGGAATCTTATTTCCTGAAATAACGTAGAAGGGATTGCCTTCATTCGGTGTATCCATGGCTGGCCGAGGATCATATTATAGTTGGTTTCCCGATCTATAATATAAAACTTAGTGAGGATTGTTTTGGGTCCTAAGGTGACTGGTAATATTATAGTTCCAATCGAAGTGGCTTTAAGGCTATCATAGCCTCTTAGTGTATTCTGAGTCGTGGAACAATTTGTCTCTCCATACCCTAGCCTTTGAAGGAAAGAGAAGGGGACTATGTTAACTACTGCCCCATCGTCAACCATTACACGTTTAACGTAATTGTTATAAACCCATACTTGTAAATGTAAGGCTGGATCACCTCTATGTGTAATCTCAGTGTTTGTTGGCATTTTGCTTATATCGAATATAAACTCAGTATCTCTATCCGGCTGCCCCAGAGGGTGGATATCAAAGTCTATATGGTTTACCTGTGATTCGGGGGGAGGAGTGATGTTAATTAGATGACCCAAACCTAATGCTTCTACAAGAGTAGCCCTATGGGCAAGAGAGTTCTTTAGCAAGTCCAAAAAGGAGATGTGAGAGGTGGTCTTTGTTAGGTCATTAATTAAATCATAGGCACCTATGGGTTTTACCAATGTTTTTTGAATGTTATCTGGCTCTAGTGGATAGCTTGGATTTGGATGAGAGGGATACTCTTGTGTCCTTGTTATGGCTTCCACATGTAGCTCAGTGTCTAATTCCACTAAACCGACTATCTTGGTTCGTGGCTGACTTCCTAATTGTGGTGTGACAGGTGGATTTAGTGAAGTTGAGGCTTCATGATCATTGTTTCCTATCATTACACCCTTGTTCGTCCCATTTGGATTTAATTTGTTATTGTGATTTGGGAGCTGATCATTGAAGATATTAAGGGGTGCATTTTGAGGGGAGACTGCCCCTGTGAAAGTATTTGGCATAGGTGACGCAAGATCAGCTAAGAACATATCTATGAAAAGTTTTCTTTGTTCCTCTGGTAAACATTGCATGAATTTATTGTAGTCACAGCAAGTCCTAGTGTCATGGCCTCAAATTTTGTTGAAACCACAATACGAGTTGGGATTGTAATTCCTAGGTTGTTGGTTTGGCATGTGTTGTGGTCCAAAACTTTGATTAAATCATTGACTATTAAGATTAAAGTTTTTCGTTTGTTGCCTTTGGTTTTGACATCCAGTTGAATTTTGACTCGGACCCTGTGTCTGGATCTGCTGTTGTTGTTGTTGTTGTGGACGATTAAAATCCACCGAGTTGATTGTTGGGGTAAAATTGGTGTTTCGTTGATTGTTAACTGGTGGTGGAGCATTTACAACATTCAAATTTGCCTTTTTTACTTGGTCAGTTACTCCATTTGTTGTGACCCCACAGTTCTTGTTAAGGATTTTAGGTCCTTGATTGGCGTTTGTGGTAGTAGTTCTCGAATGGCTGTGACATAGGCCTTAATATGTGCATTCGGGTCTCCCTCTCCTTTATACTTGGGCAAATTGGGAAGAGGTCTTGGAAGCATGACGCTTCCTATAGTGAAGTCTAAGGGCTCTTTCAAATATTTTGAATAAGTTCCTATCACATAGGTTTTGACCATTGATGGTGCCTGCTGAGGGGGTGGAGGTGGAATGGGTTGTTGATATGGCGTAGCGTATGCATTTGCAAGGACATAAGGAAATCCCTTTGGTTGAGCAAACATGACGGGAGAAGAGAACATATCTCCCTATGGTGACTTGGAAAACATGTTTAAATATGGAGGAACATTGTTCAGAAATGGATTGTTTTGTACTAAATAGGGAGGTATCATATTTTCCACTGGAGCGGCATTAAAGAACACAGTTCTAGTTGGCGTTTGTTGTGAATACTGAGGAGGCATGCCCAACATGCATGTTCATGTGAGGAGGTCTACTTGGCTAGGATGATGTGGAGGATTGGAATTTTTTTCTTGCATGAATTGTAAATTTTGACTTTCTTGAGCAAGTTCCAGCCCTCTAACTTTCTCAACTAAGGTTAAGATGACCTCGTTTGGTGAAGATACGGTATTTTGCCTTAGTGGTGTTTTTTGAGGTTGTATAGGCATATGGTACCTAGCTATAAATTGATTGGTGCCCTGCCAAGTTTCACCGAGGGCATTTCCTATAGGTGGAGGAATGGAGGTGTTTTCTTGAAAAGAGACCTCAGGTTGTGTTTGCAAACCTCCTATAGGTGGGTACATACTTTGAGAGTGTTGTTCACTCCTAGCATAATGCGCTAAATGTTCATCATCTAAAAATAGATATGGATTTGATTGTCTACTGATTTGTGGTCTAAGCAACACCTGAGGAGATGAACTAGATTCTCCAGTGAGCGTCATGTTATTTGAGCGTGAAGGCTCTGATTGTTGCATTTGAGTGAGCTGATCCAACTCCTCTATTTGGAAAGAAGAACTATATCTAGTCCTTTGAGGCAGAGTTTGTGTTGAAAACCGGTTGATTGAATAATTGTTGCCCCATGCTGAGAGCGAGGGTGATGGCTGTCTATTCAATTGATCGTAGTATGCTTCAAGACCTAGGAGAGGTCTGCCATATGCCTTGAATCCTGACATATTCAGGGGGGTATATGAATACCCACAGAATAATGGGAAGAAGCGAAGATGGGTGAAAGAAAAGAAAGAAGAAAACTAGTTTGTTTCACGTCAGGCTCACTAATTTTGATGGTGAAGCTAATGTGAAGGCTAATCAGGTGGAAAAGACAAAAAAATATACTAATTGGGAGAATAAGTAGAAACTTGACTCTAGATCAGAAGGTTGCATGTTCATTTCATGTCAGGTTCACCAATTTTGTATG
The DNA here is from genome assembly GCA_019776745.2 of Taxus chinensis. Taxonomy (NCBI): domain Eukaryota; kingdom Viridiplantae; phylum Streptophyta; class Pinopsida; order Cupressales; family Taxaceae; genus Taxus; species Taxus chinensis. The sequence continues at coordinate 826,682,331 of CM034150.1, forward strand.
ATGGAAAAGTGACAAGTGAGCATGGGAATCTACAAGTAACTCTTCCTCGCACCCGACCTCCCAAGGTCCTGCCGAGATAGCCAGTGGTGATGGACTATACGTGGGGTGCAGACAAGCTTGGTAGGAAATCTTATGTCTTCAAAGCGCACTAATGGAATCTGTAAATCTAAGGAAAAGAAGGCCACCTATTCTGAACTAGCGTGATAGATCATTCAGTGAGGATGACTGCTCGAAGGCTCCAATCAATATTGAGCTCTGGCGTGATCCAATCAATAGGTTATGGGATACGTGGAAGATATCCTGTGGGTGCTTCGTAGATATCTCCCGACAGGGTCATGAAAAATGGATGATGGATGAATGGTGGAATTTATGGGTGATTCTCTGGTCTAGTCCAGAAATCCTTAGCTTGATTAGTTGCTATGTCTAGTGAGGATAGTTGTGCGATAATGATTGGTGGAAGTGGAGAGGATCTAAATACTAATGTGCATAAACCAGAATCAAGGTCTGATTAACCTGTGGGCCCGTTGGGTTGTGGGACCTGTGGATCACAACTGTAGGTTCGTGGTCATTGTGGGCCTCCTATGGTCATGTGCAGGATCAATCCCTAATCCCTAATATCCAGTAGTCATATGCCTTTTCGACCTCTATGTTTAAAACTAAAAGTTGTGCAATCTTCTCAGAGTGCCTTACAGGCGTTCTGGTAACTTGAATTCTTAAGCTAGTGTCTATGTCAATGAGAATGTCTCTGCATCTGGCTGTGAGACCAAAGGATCACAACCGTACATTTGCTCCTTTTCAAGCCCTTCTACTGTCATGTAGATATTTATTTAGGGCAATCTGTAATTTGGCTAGTTTGACCAACACGTATGTGCTTTATCGTCTTCTATGTTTAATCCCCTTAACTGTGAGCTGATTTCTTGTAGGTCTGTTGTTGTTCAGAAGAGCTGAATTCTGAGATTTTGGTCTATATCATTTATTTTTGCAACAAGGTTGGGTTAAGGCATGATTGGCTCGAATACGTATTCTCTGGGCTCCCTAGGTCCTGTGATTGTCATACAAAAGAAATAATATAAATCTAACTAAAGAAAAGTAAACTAATTATGCAAAGTATATCTACAACATATATCTAAATTCTCTATTTTTGTAGTTTTTTTGACAGAATGTTTAACATCTAATTAAGATAACAACTATTTAATAGAATTGAAAGAGCAATTATTTAATATCTAGAAAATGACAACTAAGCTAGTAACAGAATTTAAAACAAATAAAGTAGCCGAGTATAGCTACCTTCCTATGTAGTTGTGAATCTATTCTAAATAACCAAATAACTGACCTAATCTATTTGAAATACCCCCGATCTTACCTCAGAAGTGAGGAATGAATCATAGTTTCTTAGAAACTATCAATCCCCACAGCTTCCCCGGCAATATCAAAAGTGATATTAACTGAAATGAAATGATTCATTACTCTATTTGATATGTTTTAACTTAGAACTTTGATAGCTTGAACCTGGATTTTGCATAGCAGTGGCGAATCCGATTGTGTGTGGCTTTGTCCCCTTAGTGTGGTCTCCTCATTCCTTCATGCTCACGTGAATCTAGAAAAGCATGTAATGCTAGCATCAATAGAGGTAGGTATTGGAACCATGGAAGCTTTTAGCACAAGAGAACAGAGCTTGGCTTATGTAATTCCTAGTGGGATTTATTGCGAGTCATGCAACACAAAACATCCAAAACCTGAAACTATCCTTCTTGATGAACAAAACCTGCAACTCTAATGGCTTCAGACTAAAAATGAAACTATCCTAACTTAATTGATTGTATGGAATAGTAATAACACTAGAACAAGAAGATTATGTGGCTTCTAAACAACAAAATAAGACTATCTATGCATGCAACAAATGAAAACTATTGAATTCCTAAACAAGAACTGAAAGACTAAACTATTGAAATGAGAGGATGAGAGGCAATTTTGAGGGGCCATTTGCTTGTAATCAAACCAACTATTTATAGAATTCTCATTCACTCAAAGGTAACTCCAACTAGGAATTTTTTACTATAAACAATGGAGAAACACTATTCCAGGGAACCAAAATCATAAATACAAGCAAAAACGGATGAGAAAGCTGGTAAAAGTTGAAAATTTACGCGAGTCACGTTAAAAGAAGCGTACTTGAAAATGCGTGCAGTGGTTAAGACCGCCACCCTGCCTGGGTGGTAGTCATGAGACCGCCGCCTAGGTAGGGTGGTGGTTTCATTACTGAAGACCAAAATGCAAAGGAAAAGATGGGGAAGAGTAAAATAGAGCACGAGGAGGCTAAGCAGGGCATGCGGGATGTTAACATAAAATTGGAGAGCTTTTCCAGATTCCAAACACCTTGTGAGGAGATCTGTATCATCATTGGGGCATGTGTAACATCGTTTTGGTGGTACTGTACCCTTCAATTTTGGGTACGTACAGTCACCATGACAACTATTTTGTGTGTGTGTTTGTTAGGGATTTCTATTGTATGTGACCATCGGATATGTATTTTATTATGTGTTCCTTTTTGTTAATTATTGTTGTATGTATTTTATTAGTAATGTTTTCCTTCTTGTAATTAATTTAAATGTGGTAGATTAATGTGAGAGATCATATAGTTCAACTTTAATTAAATTAAATTGGGATATGGAATGTAATTAATGAAGTTGTTGATCTTAAATGTTAATGTTGGAAGAGTGTGTAATAAATGTGTAAGAAGGTGTAAGGGATACGTAAGAGAATATAAGATAGATTTTTGGAGTGTTAAACACTTCATCCTCTTAGGAATTCGAATTTGTCTTTGGAGGCTTGTGGGACAAGTTAAGCTTGTCCCACACCTCTTAAAATTATTCACCAACCATACCTATGGTTTGGAGGTTAAATTTAGGCCCTTTTAATGCATTTTGAAATGACTAAATGTAAGTTTTAATTGCACTTCTCTTACATGTTTTAAATTCAGTCCTTTTGGAGTACGGGTTGTTTTGGAGTGTGTAAGTTAAATTGTCATTTTTATTTATTGTGTTTAGGTGCATGATGTTGAATTACTCTTGGGGTTGAGGAAAAATAATGTGGAATCCCACATGGATCCACATCATCCTCTTCTCTTCTGTCTCCTTTTAAAGTTCAACTCCTTTTTTATTTGTGGTTGTTGAAACTTTGTTCATTCCTCTTGGGGGCACATTTTTGCTTGCTGTTTTGGGAGCTTGAGGTGGAAGAAGTTGGAGTCCTTTACATGCTTGAGCATTTCTGGTTTTGAACTATTTTTGGGCATTTGGAAATATTGTGGATCTTGGAACAAACTCCATTATGGAGAGGTGGGATATTGAGCTTGTGTTTAAATGTTTTCTTTCTCTTGCAGGCATGTTTAAATGGTGAATGTGTTTTGTGTTCTTGGCTGGTTGGGTAGACTACTTAGGATATGGTGTAGAAGAAGGCTATGGATATTTCCAATGGGGGGCATAAGGGATTTACAATGGCACTAGTTTTATTGTGGAGGGAGTTTTGGATTGGGATCCACCTTGGAAAAGAAACTGCTTACATTTCTTACTCTTGGGGGGGCATAAGGAGGGGTTGGGAGGCATAAGGTTTATGGGATTTTATATGTTTATTGGTGGTATGATTTAGGTGGATGCCCAATTCCAAATAGGGAGGCATAAGTAGTTCCCCATAGTTCCTTGCTCTTGTTGGCTTGTTTAATCAAGCCTATGTTTTGTGTGAATGGTTTCCAATCATAGTTGTGAACTGTTGTCTTTGCTTGGACTGCATATCTTGTTGATTTATGACATGAAATAATGCTTCTTGTTTGTTGTGGAAGCTATTGTTGCCATGAGTTTATTCTCATTCTCTATTTCAGTATGGTTGGGGCTCAGGGGCCAATGAGGAAGGATGGATATCCCCTTCTCATTGGATGTCTTGGCTGGGTGGAGAGCATTGCCTTTCCCCCTTTATTGTTGTGATCAAAGATGAAAAGATGGAGAAACTAGCAGGGTGTCGTTTTGGGGCAAGAAGATTATACAGTTTAATAGTCCCATCCTTTCAGTAAGTTTATTTTGATCCTTCCCACTTTGAGTGGTTGAGTTGTATAATAATTGTAATGTGAAACCATTTGTATTGATATTGTAAGATTGAAATTGGACCAAGAAATGTAAAGGAGATTTATAATTGTTCTTTGTTTTGGAAAATAAATGTAAATGATGCTACATGCATTGTATTTGTATCTTTGAAACCTAATGTAAAGGAAAAGTTGTAAAGATGTAATTGTTGATCAATAAAAGATTTCTTTTTTAACTCAAATTTGTATGGTGTATTGGATTTGGATTTGCTGTTAAAGTTTGGAAGTTGTTGTTTGAAAAAAGAAGCATGCATATGAAATAAAAGACAGTGTATTGTTCTCTTGGAATGAGTTAAATTTAGAAATAAGGCTTTGCATAATTACTATTGAATGGTTGACTGAATTCGATTAATTGTTTTTGACAATCTTAGGAATCCATATACACATTCAAATGATAAAACTAATAGACAAACTCAAAAGGAATAGTTCACAGTCATAAACATCAATCTGGCAATTCACTTTTAAATAAAATGAACAATTAATACTTGCACTTAGTAATCAAATTAAAATTTTTATAATTTAACATGCTAAGACATTATTGAACCCAAATTGACAAAGAAAACTCAAGAAAACAATATAACCATTGTAAAATTGAATCAAATCCCTTCCTAGGTTGTTTTTCTGTCTACTATTGAAAAAAATTCAAACTTGAATCAATTGGACAAATAAAATCTATGGAAATGCTCTAAACCCTCCATAGATCAATTCTCTAAGTATTTTTGACATGTTCAGTGAAGAAGGAAACCGAATTTGATCAAATTGAAAAGTTGAAAATTGCCAGTTTGCATATTTAAAGCCTGCAGATTGATTTCATAAAATTGACCATTTAAACCTCATCAAAAAGTAAATTTTATTCCTCTTGTGCAACTAGGGTATTGAGATATTTCCAAAAATTCCTCATTTACCCAAAACTGAGCTTTCTAGCTCAAGTTATGGCACTTTGAAATTTTTGTGCTTTGGCGGGAAAATTTGGAGAAATTTTCCCTGGCGGGCCCACAAGCCAAAACTTTCCCATCGTTTGGCCTTAGAAAAGTTTTTTTTTTATAAATTTCATTTGGGGAAAGTTTTTAATTTTCCCTTTGTCGAACCATAACCAATCAGGGGGCACCATGTGTCCTCTAACGGCTATGGCGGATGCGCGGTTGGTTTTTACTTCTTAACCCTTTTGAAAATTTTTGGAAAATTTTCATCTTTCCCTCCGCTAGCCCGCAACCAATCAGAGGGTGCCACATGTCCTCTTGTGGCTATGGTGGAGGTGGGTTATCTTCTAAAATTAACCCTTTTGAATTTTTTTATTTGGGGAAACATTTCCGTTTTGGCCCGTCGGCCCGCGACCAATGAGAGCGTGCCATGTGGCACTTTAGGGTGGAGGCGGGAGGGCGAACCCTCGTTTTTTTTTGTTTTTTTGTTTTGTCTTTGGGAAATATTTTAAAGTTCTCCCCACATCCCACATATCCACCTTCCCCTTGGAATTTTTTCTATCACGGGTGTGTGGATCCACGCATCTTGTTCTTCTTTTTTTCCCCATCGGGCACAAGGCGCTAAATTCACCCACCACTCCACCCTTCCCTTCCCCTTTTTTGCTTGACACCAAGACTTGACACTTTTCCACCAAGGACCCATAGGGGGATGAAGTGTTTTTTTCCTTTGAGCTACGTGATGGGAAAATTTCCCTATGCCGCCCTGTGACCCGCCAATCCATTCTAAGCTCTTTCCCCCTCCTTTTGACACGTGTCCCCTAAGGGAATATTTGACCTTAGAACTCCGCCCACTCATATCTTGAGTTCTGCAAGGAGTTAGGAGGACTTATTTATATCAACAGAAAGGTGAGAAAACTTCCTATCCAATGGAAATGATTTATGGAAATTTTAAAAGTATTAAGTATGAGAAAAATCTAGTTAAAACCCTGAGCCTGTTAGAGAGTAGGCCTGGGGGTATATTACTCCTTGAACCTAACTAAAACATTTAACCTTAAAATTTGAACCTTGTGAACTTGATATTGTTAACAAAGGAAAACATATGTTGTAGTACATTAGTCTTATTCTGGAATCTATTAGTGAAAACTAATGTCTTGAAACCTAGTTGTAGACACTTCAAAATAAATTATCCCATAATTTTCTAGCTAACCTTAGGTTGTTTCTTGGGTCTCAAGTGGTTGTTTAAATGGGAACTACAGTTTGGTATCAGAGTAGTGGTTCAAATTCTTATCCATTGGGCACACTAGAAAACTTAAGAAATGAAAACTTAAACCTGGTACACTTGTAAATCTAGAAAACAACTTAGCAAGAAATTATATATTTTAGTAAACATGGAAGTTATGTAAAACTTAGCAAAATGAAGTAACTCTCTCTTTGGTCTATGCAAGAGGAACTTTCATAGGGACTCAGACTCACCACCACCACCACCACCACCACCAGATCAAGGTGTGGCAACCATTCTACCTCAGATTCTACATACCCTTCAGGATGTCAATTTTTCTCTATGTGGAGGATTAGGAGGAGGACATTCAACTAGTCATGATAGAGCCCCTTCTATCAAGGTTCAGGTATCTCCTCTTCTCAGTGAGGAGCATAGAGGAGAGAAATCCCATGCAGAGTCAGTCAGAGTAGAGTCACCACCTAGGAGATAAGGTGACAGATTTCCAGAGCATAGAGAGAGGTCTTGGAGCCCTAGGCTTAGGGATGAGCGTGCTGAGAGACCTAGAGGCCAACATACCACAACAATGGATCACATCAGGCAGATCTTAAAGCTTTAGCCCTTGCATTACTCAGGTGATACAGGTGGATTTCAGGTAGAGGTATGGCTAGTGAGCTTGAGCAGTTCCTTCAAGATTTTTCCTTGTTCTAACAACATGAAAGCTCGTGTTGCGATTCATCTACTGAGGGATGGAGCAAGAGTATGGTGGAGGACAAAGGAGCAGAAGCTCTATGTATATTTAGAGATAGTGACCTGGGAGCTATTTGAGGAGAGATTTAAGAGAAAATATCTATCACAAACAGTAGAGGATTGATGAGTTCCATGACCTCCGACAGGCTTCTCTATCAGTGGGAGAGTATGAGAGTAGATTTCTAGATCTACTTCAGTATGTAGAGTATATGCAGGATGACTAGGTGTGGATTCATAGCTTCATCTAGGGCCTAAATTTTGATATTGGAGGTGCATTATGGATTCACTATCCACAAACATTATTTGAGGCCATCGAGAAGGCCTATATTGCGGAGGAGACTTGGGGTAAAACCCAACAAGCTAGAGACCGAGTCAGGAGCCGCATTAAGCAGATGTAGGATGGTAAATCGAGAGGTTCAGTGCCTCTTCCTCATGGTGGTCAGCATTCCTCACAGTCATCCTTCAATTTGTAGCAACAATCCCATCCACCTTATAGACCTCCACAAAGAGCTGATGCACAGAGAGGTTGGAATATAGGGCCTCCTCCTAGGGGTCCCATCAGGACACAAGGTGGACCTATAGCTTAGTTAGCAGGAGCTTGCCAGCAGAGACCTTAGCAGACTATAGCTAGATCATCAGGATCCACACCACAGTCTTCTAGAGCACCTGTTGGAGGTGCTACTCCTTGGAGAGGATCAGGTGGTTGCTTTGGATGTGGAGTTGCTGGAAATTTTTAGAGAGATTGTCCTCAGAACCCTAACAAGGGTAAGGCACTGATTTTGGAACTGATGATTGGTGACATGGGACCCAGCCACATGATTTATGTATTAGTTAAGAACCGTAAGGTAAAACACTAGAGAAAATTAATTGAGACCACATGTAGCATTGGTGGTATTCCTACCTTTGTATTGTTTGATTCTGGTTCTTCCGATTCTTTCATTGTACCATCTGTAGTAGAGTGATGCAGGCTAGTGGTAGTTAGGTAGGGTCTTAGTTATGATTTTGAGATGGCTTCGAGAGCCAAAATATCTATGGACTCCTTAGTTAAGGAGTGTGATGTGGATTTGGGACCTTTCACCACCACCTCAGATCTTCATATCCTTCCTTTGGACTCATATGTAGTCATCTTAGGTATAGAGTGGTTATCTACACACAGGGCTAGGATGGATTGTTACCACAAGACTATAGCTTATGTAGATGATCTAGGAGTTAAGTTTGGTGACCTTGGGGGTCAGGAGACCCATTTATATTCGCACCATCTCTGCTATGCAGCTTAAGCAGTGTGTGTGACAGGGTTGTCAGATGTATGTTGTTATAGTTAGTGACAGATCAGAGGATGGGTCTAGTGGACCATTGCTAGATAATCATCCCATTTTGAGAGATTTTTCTGATGTATTTCTAGGGGAGCTATCGGGGTTACCACCCCCACGTGAGATCAATTTTCATATAAATTTAGTTCCAGGAGCAGAGCCTATCTCACTGGCATCTTATCAGATGACCACCCCAGAGCTCTGTGAGCTCAAGTTGTAGCTTGAGGGCCTTCCAGAGAAGGGCCTTATCCATCCTAGTGTATCCCCTTGGGGTGCACCGGTGATCTTTGTAAAGAAAAAGGATGGATCCTTGCGGTTGTGTATTGATTACCGCTAGTTGAACAAAGTAACGATCAAGAATCATTATCCTCTTCCTCGTATTGATGACTTGCTTGATCAAATGAAGGGAGCCACGATGTTCTCTAAGATTGATCTCAAGTCAAGCTACCATCAGTTGAGGATTTTGAAGATGGACATTCATAAGACCACCTTGCGCATGAGATATGGGCACTATGAGTTCACATTGGTGCCTTTTGGTTTGACGAATGCCCCCGCTGTGTTTATGAATTTGATGAATGGGGTATTCAAGACCTTTTTATATCACTTCGTGCTCATATTTCTACATGAAATTTTGATATACTCACGTACACATGAGGAGCACGAGGGGAACCTTCACCAAGTTCTTTAGTGTCTTCGTGAGCAGTAGCTTTACGAGAATTTGGCGAAGTGTGCTTTCTTTCAAACAGAGGTTTAGTATTTGGGTAATTTTATTTTTGGGGAAGGTATTATAGTCAATCCTTCCAAGATTAGAGCCATTATGGATTGGCCAGCACCCACTACAGTGACTGAGGTGCACAACTTCATGGGATTAGCAGGATACTATAAGAGATTTGTTCAGGACTTCTCTCGGATTTTGCATCCCATCACTTCCCTTCAGAGGAAAGGGAAGAAGTTTGTTTGGTCAGATAGATGCGAGCATGCCTTCATGACACTAAAGGAGTGCCTCACTACAGCACCCATTCTTGTTGTGTCGGATCCAAAGGGTGAGTTCTTTGTTTACACGGATGCTTCTTTAGTAGGGTTTGGAGGTGTGTTGATGCAAGATGGAAGGGTTGTAGCTTTTGAGTCTCGTAAACTCAAGGATCATAAGCTTAATTATCCTACCCATGATATTGAGCTTGTAGTGGTTGTGCATGCCTTGGTTAGATGGAGACATTTCCTTCTTGGATGGAGATTTACACTCCAGACAGATCATTTGAGTCTTCACTACCTCTTTACGCAACCCAATCTAAATACTCATCAGTAGTGTTTGATGGAGTTGCTTTGTGAGTATGACATGGAGATAGAGCATGTGAAGGGGAAGGAGAATGTGGTAGTAGATGCTCTCAAGAGATGAATACATGTGGCTATGGCCACTACAGTGAGCACATATTTGTAGAGAAGGATTCTTTAGTAGCTTCCTCTTGACAGCTTCTACATTGTGGTACGAGCAGATGTAGACACCTATAATTACGCCCAAGCAATTTAAATACTTAAATTGCACTAATTATCCCCTTTCTCACAAATCGAAGAAATATCATCAAAAGCACTCATATTCCCTCTTGTTGTCATTAATTAATTACAATACGCTAATTGATTAAGTCTCCTATCTAGCTAACACCCTAATTTAATGACCTTCCATTAATAAATCACCTCTTCTATCTAGATTAATTAATTATTATTAATTAATTAATATTCCCCTTCATTTAACTAGTAAATCAATATTTAATTGATTTAATCCCCTTCTAATAGCATAGATTATACTAATATTCCTCTAATTGGCTTCTATAAGCTTAATCTACCTATTAGTTAATCAACTTTGATTAATTAAAATACCCCCCAACTTCCATGACTTTCTAAGCATAAATTAAACCCTTCTAAAGTAAGGTTACCTTTAATAAAGAAACCTTATCCATTCCTAATCATGTTTTACCTTTATCCCACATGCAAAGGGATGAAGTGCTTCCTTTATCCATTGGGCTATATAAGGAGCCCTCCTCCTACCTTTATATACCTACACCTAATTCCCTTGAGAAAGAAAAGGAAATCACATAGTCTTGCACTAAAAGCCTTTTTCCATTCTCAAGCCCCTCCATCATCCATCTTGAAGAGCTAGACCTCACACCCAAGCATCCTTGAAGGATAAAAGAAAGCAATATTGTTGATTTCCATTGGACTACATAGGTCCACTTGATTTAATTAGGCAATTAGAAGAATAGAGTTCTTGATTTACATTATGCTTGATTTCATTATTTCAAAGTTATGATGCTAATGTAGTCCTTATTCATTTCTTCATCTCGATGGTACTCCTTTCTTGTTTCTAGCTAGGTTAGGGAACTATTTTAGGTGGTAGTTCTTGCTTTCAATCTAACCTAGGAAAAAGAATACTAGTACACATTTGGCACGCCCAGTGGGACACTTAGTCCCATGGAATTTTAGTTTAATTTTCATTGTTATGGGTTAACTTTTGATATGCACATGTAGTAATTAATGTCTATTTTCTTATATTTTTTTCTCATTTGATATGTCTAACCTCATGTTCATAGCCATAATTTTAATGGGTTATTTTCATTCTTAAGCTAACTTGTCAAAATTTGAGATATTGTGAGTTTTCTTGTGTTTGTTGCCGTATTTTGGTTGCAATTCTAGCATAGGTACATTTTTAGGGGTGTAGGCATGGTTTTCATGGCACATACATATCTATGGTGGCGCAGGTGCACTGGTAAAATTTGTTACTTTGTTTTCCAACCCCGGCACATGCACACTAACCCTGGCGCACACACCCTGACCAATGCATAGGTGCACTAACCTAGGCACATAAGTCATTTTGTGTTTTACCTTCACTACATTCTGAAACCTGTCAGATTAGTGCACACTCCCTAACAAGAGTGCACATGTTGTTTTAGTGGTGTAGACACATTTTTTTCGATAACGCAGTTGTTCTTTCTGTTTTTCTCGGGAGTGGAGTATATGTTGTTTTTGTGGCACACACACCTCTCTAGTGGCACACGTGCATGATAAATCAAAAAAATATACAAATTGGTGCATACACTATTTTAGTGGCACATACGTTGTTTTTGTGGCGTGCACACCTCTCAGGTGGCGTAGGTGCACTGTGATCTGAAACAATGAAGAGTGGTGCATACGCCCTAACCCACGCGTAGGCACTAAAAAGGGGGTGCAAGTGTATTTTTGCATTTTTTGAAATTAAGGTGTTGATGTGCTAACATTCTTGTAGGTTTATCTAATCATATATTTGTCTTTGTATGCTATTTTTACATGTTTGTATTTGATTAGGTAATATTTTGTGTTGTTTACTTATAGGAATAAGGATCACGTATGTTCTTCCCTCGTATCCCTTAGAGTGATCTTGTGAATCATAAATGATTCTTAAGTCAATTTGATGCTTTGAGGTTGTTAGGAGTATTTGAATTGGAATTGGTTAAATTGGCATAGTTGAATTAAAGTGTTTTTCCATTTGATATCTTTTTGGATTTTGAAGACAATCACGTATGCTCTTCTCTTGCGTCCTTGGATGATCTGGAGAATAAAAAATAATGCCTTCTCTTTTGATGGAAAACTACTAAAAATTTTCATACATGACTAAAACACCATCGCTTGTCAAAGAATAGAGGAATCAAAATAAAATTCAAAAAACTACTAATACAGTTGTTCTACAGGTTGCCAAAAGGTGTTCAAGCAAACCACATCTAATTAAACAAGATAAAAAGAACAACATATTCAAAACACTTTATTACAGGTTTCAAAAAAGGGTACGTCCCTCTCTGCTCAACTGGAATATAACCCCTTTAGCATAATGCCTTAAGCTACAACAATGGGGGTGGTTCTAGGAACCCCAAAGTTGTCCATGCAATAGGGAACCTTGTGGATGAAACAGGAAGTGCTCCGCACTACCTATATGACTAGTGATTCCTTTGTCATATAGAGCTACAAATTGTCCCTATGCAACCCTTTTAAGTACATAATGGATGCATCTGATGCTCACTGTGATTGAAGGGGGCAAAGTTGAGATAATCCCAAACTAGTCAGTGTGATTTTTTGGGTAAATCGTCCTACCCATGGATAATATTTGTAGCACCTAGGATGAGAGAACCACCTAGGAAAATATACTTTGGCCAGGATCCCACTTTGACCATTCTAAAATAGTGTTGAGTTGTGAACCGTATTTTCATTATGAAATGTGTGACAGGTTACTTTCGCCTAGTTTTCACTTTCCTTAGGGTGAGGTGAAACTCTACGAAACTACTTTTTGAGACGTAGTCTATGAGGTGCTTCATTTAAACAAGTTTTGATACTAAACGCTTGTGTCACTGGTGATTTATCATTCTATCACATTGGTATTCTCACATTGTTGACTTATTCATACTCTTAACAAATACATCTTTCATCTCACTTAAGGGTGGTCACTAATCTTTGAACATATTTACAACTTACCCTAGTGAAACTATCATGAAAACATGGCTCCTAAAACACAACTAGGATTAAAGAAACAAACATACGAGGAAAAACAAGCGCAAGCTTGGGAAACCTCTAATAGACAAGGGTCAAACCCCTTCATTGGACATGATCTAGGACCACCGTTTTCTATGGAAAAAGAAATATAAGAGATGGTTGATCATAGTGGAAATGAATTAGAATCCCCACACGCAGAATTCAATTTTGACCCCACTTTACTAGATGAGTTTCTTCTTAGAAACAAAGATAGAGTGTTGGCACGGGTCATAGAATTAGGGGCCAAATTGCCCATCGAAAATGAAACAATACTACCTGTAAATAACATTGCTAAGGAAGAATGTCCCCTTATCAATATGGAAGATATTTAAACACATGGACAAGCTTCTACCTCTTATGCAGGGAATGATAAAGTGGTGGGGCATAGAATACCCTTTATCAAAGTGCCACAAAGAAACAAGATATAACATGAGATGGGTGAAGAACCTCCACAATATAAGGAGGAGGAACCTTTAGAAGAAGAAGCCACAATCCAACAACAAATTAGTAACCTAAGCTGGCAACTAGCTTTGCTTACCTCCCATGTATAGAAGGATGTAAAAAAAGAACATTCAAAAGTTGAGGCCTAAGGTTAAGATCAATGAACTCCATCAAGAAAACCAAGGAGAAGAAGACACAGGGTATCATCGTGTATACATCCCCACTTCTCCCACTAGAGAACAATTGCTCGCACAATAAGTGTAGTCTATGAAAGTGACTCTCGCGAGCTTACAAGAGAGCAATATAGGGAGCATTAGGAAATATCAATATGAAGAATTATGCCTCTATCCTTTTGATAAGACAATTACCCTTCAACCCTTTCCAAAGAAATTTGATATGCCAAAGTTCGACAAATATAAAGGGAAAGGATGGAATCATGTTAAATATTTCTACATGGCATGTCAAGAGGTGTCTTATAGTGACAATTTCCTCATCAAAATTTTTCCCAAGAGTTTTAGAGGTCAAGCCTTGGAGTGGTTTACACAGCCACAGGGATCAATTTTCACCTGGCCAGAATTTGTAGAAAGATTCATACATCACTTCTCATATAATATAGAGAGTGATGTCACCATGGAAGACTTATGTGGTGCCAAGAAATGCCTGAATGACACTTTTGCCAGCTTCCTCCAATGGTGGAGAGGGATAGCTAGTCGTTTCCCTTGTACTTTCCCTAAAAAACAACTGGTTAGTATTTGCGTTCCCAATCTCAACCCAGATATAGCTTTCCACCTCCAAATGCATTATGTTCACACTTTTGAGGAGGTTATCGAGAAAGTGATTCAGATATAAAAATCTCTCATTACCAAAGGCACCCTCAAAACCCAATCTACAGACAACCAAAATGTCAAACCCACAGAAAAGCCAAAAATATTTAACAAAAATAAAAATGTGGTGGGAGATGGAATCACTGATTCCAAACATGTTCAAATGGTCCAAACTGGTCAATCTTTTAAACTAACCAAGGGCCCGATTCAACCACCACCAAAGAAAATAACGTTCACCTCTCTCAATGAAACTTTGTCAGTTATACTAAAACAATTGGATGCGGCCCACATGATGATCTATCCTACAATGCAACCATTTGATGACAATGCTCCAAAGCCTTCATGGTACAAGGAGCATGAATATTGTGAAATGCATCACGTCAAAGGACATAAGACAGAAAAATGTTTATGGCTTCGTCATTATATTCAAGGACCTCATTGACAATGGAGAGATAGAGGTGGATAACCCAGAAAAAACACAAACACATAACGAGAAAATGGGGATATATAAAGAACCATTCCCCAATCATGATAAGTCAGAAAAGTCAAATCCAGATAGGGGAGAGTCATCCCAAACTTATAAAGTGGTGAATTACTTATACACCAAAAGAGACAACAATCATTATGATTCGTTTATTGGATGTATTCGCTCTCCTGCTGACCATGTCAATACCATCTGGATCAAGGGAAAGGACTACACTGTGGTAATAAGGCATGCCCACCTTGTGATTTGAGAACCTTCTCCATCGACCCCACAAACCGGTAAATATAACATTTTAGAACAACTTGAAAAGACATCTACTAAGATTTTGATCTTAGATCTTCTCAAGATATCCAATGTGCATAAAGACATTCTATACCAAACTCTTCAGGGGTCAGGAGTTCCTTTAGAAGTTGATCTTGCACACCTTCAAGCCGCTGTGGCAAACATCAAACCAAGTGAACATCTTACTTTCAACCATAAGGAGATCCCTACTGAGAATCCAACACATAATCTTCCCTTATACATTGATTAGTTGTCACCCACAGGAAGATTAAATGGATGCTTGTGGATAACGGATCTGGGTTAAACATTTACACACTCAAGTTGGTTTAAAATTTGGGACATACAGAGGAAGATATTGAGTCCCGTATTATCACTATCACTGCATACGACAACGTGGAAAGGGAGTCAGTAAGCACCATCACTCTGCCCATGGAGGTGGGTCCTACTTGCCATCAAACAAAGTTTCATGTCCTAGACTTGGAACTTCCATATAACATACTTCTAGGCCGACCATGGATTCATGTCATGCAGGTCGTGCCGTTAACATTTCATCAATGCATTAAGTTGAAACATGAGGGACATACCATTACAATACAAGGATATTTAGAGCCCTTTGCTCATTGTAGAGCTCTCAATATCTTTACATGAAAGGGTATATATACATGTCCCTCCACAGATATAGTTGTCCCTCTCCAGTCTGAGGCCATGGAATCCCAAGTGGATTCAGATTATGTTAGTTCTTGCGCTCATGGTGCATCTACTTCAACATCTCCATTTGATTCATGGGAGATGAAAATCCTTGAATATGGCTGTGGGGAGTATAACGTACAACAAGTGCTCTTGGTTTCAGACCTCTCATTATCACCCAAGACTAGAGGTTGACCCAACTACCGCTTCAGAAGACCTAGAGAGGGACACACTATTGGGTCATTCCTACCTAGAGGCTTGTTAGCTAAGGAAAAATTTCTTGATCCACCTACAACTTGGGTCCCTGAGGATACTTAGCCATCTTGTTATTGAACCCTAGAATATGAAAAATCTAGTAAAATGATGTACTCTATGAGCTACAAAGGCCTAGGATGTGGGAGAAATGAACAAGGACAAAGAGAACCAGTCTCTCTTCTGCATTTCAAAACAGAAAGATACGACATTGGGATTTTCCCTTATGGAGAAAAACCCAATGATCAAGATGTTACTTGTTCTGAGCATGATGATAGCTCTGACTATCTAGACAGTGATACAGATTCCCATAGTAGCCAATATGAGGATCTGGCTTCCACAAACCCTTTTCATGAACAATGTTGTCGTAACCATAACCACCATAGAACCAACCCTTGACCTTGTATACCCTTCCCTTGTTGAATGGGGACCAACAACGTAACATTCCACTAGATTTATTCAAGAATGACAAAGCTCTCGTAGAGTTCATGGGCATAAGGGATACAATTCCCATTGGAGATCACAAGAAAGGTTTTTTTATCAACTTAGATACTTGTGCCTACTTCAGCGAGGAGGCTGAACTTCATGGTTAGCAAAATTTAAAGAAAAGTGAGGGAAAAAGTTCTAAAGAAAAGCCTCAGAAAAAATCAAAGTTCAAGTCATGTAGTGAAAACCTCTTTGAGGCACTGGCTGACAAACAAATAAAAAAATCAAAGGACAAACAAAGTGACCACGCCAAGGATGAAAATCTCGTGGAGATGTCCTTGGATGAAGCTATCAACCTACCTCCTGATCCTATGCATATGGAGGACTTATCAAAATTTCTAGTTGAAGAAACCATTGGTGTCAATATTGGTACAGAACAGGATCCCAAGATAGTAAAAGTAGGAGCATCACTCTCGGTTAGATAACATTGACATTCACTATGCTTCTACAAGAGTTTATTGATGAGTTTGCATGGTCTTACAAAGACATGCTCGGCTTAGATCTGACTTTGGTCATGCACAACCTAGTCATGCATGTGGATTCTAAGCCTATCAAATAGAAGCTCTGAAAGATGCACCCAAGAGTGGTCTTGTTGGTCAAAGAAGAGTTGGAAAGATTGTTTGTAGTAGGATTCATCAGGCCAATTAATTATTTTGAAGGGATATCGAACATTGTTCCTGTCCAGAAAAAACCTATCAGTATCTGAATCTACAAGGATTTTAGGAACATCAATAAAGCTTTCCCTAAAGATGATTTTCCGCTGCCCAATATTGACATGATTATTGACTCAACAGCAGGGTACGAGATGCTATCACTCATGGATGGATTTTTGGGATACAATCAAATCAAGATAGCTGAAGAAGACCAGCACAAAACAACTTTTAGGACTCCTTGGGGTACCTTCTGCTATCAGGTAATGCCATTTGGCCTCAAAAAATGTAGGGACTACTTATCAGTAGGAAATGACAATGATTTTTCATGATATGATTCATGATATCATGGAAGACTATGTGGATGACATCCTGGGAAAGTCTAAAACAAGAGAGGATCATCCTATCATTTTGTGGAATATATTTGAATGCTTACGTGAATACAAAGTCAGGCTGAATCCAAAGAAGTGTGTCTTCAGTGTGCTATCAGGGAAATTTTTAGGCTTCATTGTATCAAGACAAGGTATTGAGGTAGAACCTGATAAAGTGTCTGGTATCACTAAAATGCCTCCACCTAAGAATATCAAGCAATTGTGTCGCTTATAGGGAAAAATTCAAGCCATTCACCATTTCATCTCCCAGCTTGTAGATAAATGTCACTCATTCACCCACTTGCTTAAAAAATACATTGCTTTCATCTGGGGACCTGAGCAACAGCAAGCCTTTGCTTTTCTAAAACAATACTTAGCTAATCCACCCATCCTCATGCCTCCCACTCTTAGAGAGCCACTCTTGCTCTATATTTCCACTACACAATTTGCTATTGGTGCGTTGCTCACCCAATACAACCTTGGTCATAAAGAGAAAGTGGTGTACTATCTAAGTCACACCCTCATTGCCTATGAGCTCAATTATCCTCTAATTGAAAAGGCTTTCTTGGCTATTGTTTTTACTTTTCATAAAATTTGCCATTACCTATTGAACACTAAAGCCAAACTCATATCCAAGGTTGACCCACTAAAGTATTTATTGTCTAAACATGCCCTCATAGGTACAATGGCGAATTGGATCATTCTACTCAGTGAGTTTGACATAGAATTTTTCCATCAAAAATCAGTTAAAGGACAAGTACTTGTAGACCAGCTAGTGGAAGTACCTTTGCAAGGCACAAAACCTTTGAATCTGGATCTGGCAGATGCCTCCTTACTCGATATTGAAGAATCTATCATGTGGCAGATACATTTTGATGGATCCTTTACGTTTCATGGTTCAGGTGCAAGAGTGGTACTTATTACTCCTTCTGGTGATCCTATACTGCAGGATTTTCACCTGGCCTTCCCTTGCACAAACAACATTACATAATATGAAGCATTTATTGCAGGAATGAAGCTTGCCATCAAATGGAATGTACATCATGTCAAGGTTGTGGGTGATTCACAGTTAATTATCAAATAGGTTGATGATGAATATAAGATGACAAGCTCATACCTTACAAAAAGTTAGTAGAAACTCTAAAGGAGTACTTTATGTGCATTACCTTTGAACAAATCCCAAGAGCGTAGAATAGATCGACAGATGCCATGGAAATGGTGGAGTCTATGCTTCATATTCTACCAAGGAATAATGACATGCCATTCTTTGTAGAAAATCTACACCAGCCTGCATATCACATGCCAGAATCTTTCCTGGCTTGTGAGGGTGTTGGTCCCAATTCCCCATGGTACGAACCCATCTTTACCTATCTTAAGGATAACACATTCCCTCCTGATATCTCCCATTCTGAAAATCAAAACCTGATTCACTAGATAGCCCGTTACACCCTTTTGGGAGGTACACTTTATCATTGTGGTTACGATGGGAATCTATTACATTGTCTGGATGTAATGGAGTCAATCCAAGCAATCAAAGAATTGCACGAAGGGGTGTGTCGAGCACATACAAATGGAATGGTCTTGGCTAATAAATTGTTAAGAGTAGGTTACTATTGGCCTACCATGGAAAATGACTGTTACAATTATGTTAGAAAATGTGTACTTTTCCAAAAGTATGGAAATTTCATTCATGCTTCGTCACAACCATTGTAACCTATCACTACCCCATGGCCATTCTCCAAGTGGGGACTTGACTTAATAGGAAAACTTACTCCTACCTCATCTGATGGTCATACACATATCATCACAGCTACATAATACATTACAAAATTGGTGGAGGTTGTCCCTTTAACCTATGTCATAGGAGCCCAAATTTCTAAATTTATCATGAATCACATTATTTTTTGATATGGTATTCTTGTAGCCATCATTACAGATAATGGGAATTCATTTAAGAACAAAACTATAAAAGGTATTTGTCAATGGTTCCAAATCATGTTAAAATGGTCCACGCCATATTAACCTCAAGGTAATGGACAAGCTGAGGCCACAAACAAGACTTTGGTAAGGATAATGGAGAAGATGGTCAGTAAAACAAGTTGCAACTAGCACCTACAAATCCATCTAGCCCTTTGGGCTTACCAAACATCCATTCACACTCCTATGGGTGCGACACCATATTCCTTAGTGTTCAGGATAGAATCTATCATCCCTTTAGAGATCAAACTTCCATCCTTGAGAATTTCTCTTCAGGACTGTTTGGATAAGGATGAAGATTATCGAGTGGCAAGACTAACTGAGTTAGAACTCCTAGATGAGATTCACATTCATGTTCTTAATCACCTGAAAGTGTATCAACAAATAATCTCCAGAAACTACAACAAGAGAATCATCCCTCATCAGTTTGAGGTTGGTGATTTATTCATGAAGGAGAACCAGTTCAACACCAGAGCAGAATGAGAAAATAAAGGGAAGTTCGAAACACATTGGTCGGGACCCTATGTTATAGTTGCCAAGTATGGTATAGGGGCATACAAATTAGCTCACCCCAATGGTGATGAGCTCTAGGATCCCATGAACGCCATGCACCTTAAATGGTTATATGTTTAAACATGGTGCAAGAAGGTTAAAAATGATCAAAAATACAAAAAACTCAGAAAAAGAAAAAGATAAAACAGGTCATCCACTAGTGAAAACCACACAATTGTGGCACTTTGGACAAGTCCTTGAGTGAAAACCGGTTTCCAGAAACTCGACAGGATTCATTATTCACAAACATCCTACATCTAGAGCATAATTATCTTTGGCCTAGCCCTAGTCCCACCTTTGATATTCCCTGTGTGCTCCATCTTGTCAAGCCTTGATCTAGCTTTGCCTTCTTTTATTCATCTGTGAGGGGTATGTTCTTTCGCTATTTCCCATCTTACACTGGGGGCAATTAAATGAATTCACCTTCTTGTTCATAAGCATGTGGCTTCTGCCCTTGTATATTCCCCATCTAACGTTGGGGGCATCCATGCTTTCTTGGTTACCTACACATAGCTCTAGAAAATTGTTAGAAAATACAAAAAAAAAGAAAATTGTTTTCACAAAAACCTACACAATAGAAAATTGTTTACACAAAAAACCTAAACAATAGAAAATTGGTGCATGAAAAACAAATCTTACAAAAAAAACATTTATTTGGCATTGTCTTGTTTCTCACTTTTCTTGTTCGTTGTATTAGTTATTTTGTGTTTTCTACTTTTTGGGTTGTTTGTTGCTTGGGCGTACTTTGTTAGAGATTCATATTTTCTTTCTTAGATTTAGATTCTATTCTTACTTATGCATATTGCGGTATGTTTTTTACATGCTAGTGAATCTTGGGAAATCATGGTGTAATGTGTTAATTCATTATGTTCTTTCTTAAGCATTTGATTTTGTTTATTACATGTTAATAAAGCATGATGAATCTTGGTGTATTGTATTATTTTCCTGGTGTTCTTTTTTAGCATTTGGTTGTGTTTATTTGCATATGCATTGTTTTTTTATCATTAGCATCACATTACCATCATTATCATCACATCTAACATCATCTATAACATCATATATCAGCAAAAATGCTAAGTTTTATATTATGCTATGTAGGCTAAGATAAT
This sequence comes from Taxus chinensis, assembly GCA_019776745.2. Classification (NCBI taxonomy): domain Eukaryota; kingdom Viridiplantae; phylum Streptophyta; class Pinopsida; order Cupressales; family Taxaceae; genus Taxus; species Taxus chinensis. Next base: position 826,703,325 of record CM034150.1, read on the forward strand.
CATCACATATCATATCATCAATGGGGGCAAAGAGGGGTTTGCGCATGATCAAAAATATATCTCCCTCCCTGCACCAATATCATCATATCATCTCGTCCATATACATCTACAATAACACATGAGAAATGCATTTGATATCATCTAAGGATCTATCATCTAACATCCACAAACACATGTATACATTAAAAATCGGAAATTAGATACATAACAAAGTACAAAATCAGATAACATCATAATTGCATCCATAAGTGTTGAATCAAAAAAATGAAACATGCAATGAGAAATCAACATAGAATAATTTCTAAAAAAGGGTAATTTTACATCACAAAATTTTTCCACTTGTGTCACATGCATCAGGACACAAAAAAAATAGAGTATATCATCTCATAAACATGTGCATCTGAGCCCAAAAAAGTAATCTTCATATATATACATGTGTGTCATATACATCTGTATCAACAAAAATGGATACACATTAGTGCTCTATATCAAAAATGCCTTCAGTTGAGGTGCACAAAGATGCTATATCAAAAATGTTCTACATATCTATACCACTGTACACTTTCCAGATTGATACTCAACATAATACATCATCGATACATAATGCCATCAAAAAAGGGTATGTATAAAAAAGAATCAAGTCTTCATCATGAGGCATCATCAAAATACAAGTATACAAGATTGTACATTAAAATCAGCCTTCATAAGAGGCATACATGCAAATAATCTATACAAAAAATATGCAGATCTCAACCACAGCTCTCACCTTCGCCAGGGCTCCCAGATTTGTCATATGGTCAACGAAACACTGGAGGTTACGATGGCACTTGTCCAACTAGCTACACTGGTATCGGCTGTCTCACTAATCTAGTGGACTGACCGGATCTCCATGATCGAGAGCCTGATACACTTGACCCTGACTATCATGGCAGTGCTACTCGTTACTCTGGAGGAACTACCCTATAATAGGTAGTCCTGTAAAATAAGGCCTAACCACTAATCCTGGAGGCGTCATGTATCAGGTCAGCATCTCTGGAGGAAAACATTGCCTGAAGGGTAGTATCTCACTCGCCTATCACTCGGCTCAAGTCTTCCTCGGCCTGTCTAGAGGAAGTAGCCTCTCAGTCTCTCTCTATAGTAAAAGTTTGTATCTCAGTGCGGTCCTGGTCCCTCTGTGCAATCAGTTCCTGTGATCATGTATATACATGATATCTCTGCATGACAACCATCTGTACTTGTAATTGGGACTGATGAAGAAGGCTCAATATCTGAGCCCCCTATGCCACTATCTCTTGAATCTAGCTCTGCCATACCTCTCTATCATCTCCTGGGCCAGCCTAGGCCCGAGATTGATCCCACTCTGAAAGTAAGGTAACAATGTGAGCTCGGGCCTCATCACGCTCTATTACATTGTGTAGATGTGACGGCATTAATCCAAGCAATCAAAGAAGTGCACGAAGCGGTGTGTGGAGCACATACAAATGGAATGGTCTTGGCTAAGAAATTGTTAAGAGTAGGTTACTATTGGCCTACCATGGAAACTTATTATTTCAATTATGTCAGAAAATGTGTACTTTGCCAAAAGTATGGAAATTTCATTCATGCTCCGTCGCAACCATTGCAACCTATCACTACCCCATGGCCATTCTCCAAGTGGGGACTTGACTTAATAGGAAAAATTACTCCTACCCCATCTAATGGTCATACACATATCATCACAGCTACAAAATACTTTACAAAATTGGTGGAGGCTTTCCCTTTAACCTATGTCACAGGAGCCCAAATTTCTAAATTTATCATCAATCACATTATTTATTGATATGGTATTCCTGCAGCCATCGTTACAGATAATGGGAAGTCATTTAAGAACAAAACTATGAAAGGTCTTTGTCAATGGTTCCAAATTAGGTTAAAATGGTCCACGCCATATTAAACCCTCAGGGTAATGGATAAGATGAGGCCATAAACAAGACTTTGGTAAAGATAATGGAGAAGATGGTCGGTAAAACAAGTCACAACTGGCACCTACAAATCCATCCATCCCTTTACGCTTACCCAACATCCATTCGCACTCCTACAAGTGTGACACCATATTCCCTAGTGTTCAGGATAGAATCTATCATCCCTTTTGAGATCAAACTTCCATCCCTGAGAATTTTTGTTCGGGACTATCTGGATAAGGATGAAGATTATCGAGTGGCAAGACTGGTTGAGTTAGAACTCCTAGATGAGAGGCGCATTCACGATCTTAATCACCTGAAAGTGTATCAACACAAAAACTCCAGAAACTAAAACAAGAGAATCATCTCTCATCAGTTTGAGGTTGGTGATTTAGTCATGAAGGAGAACCAATTCAACACCAGAGTAGAGTGAGAAAAGAAAGGGAAGTTCAAAACACATTGGTCGGGACCCTATGTTATAGTTGCCAAGTATGGTATAGGGGCATACAAATTAGCTCACCCCAATGGTGATGAGCTCTGGGAGCCTATGAATGCCATGCACCTTAAACAGTTCTATGCTTAAACATGGCACAAGGAGGATAAAAATGATCAAAAATATAAAAAAAATCAAAAAAATCAGAAAAAGAAAAAGAGAAAACAGTTCATCCACTAGTGAAAACCACAAAATTGTGGCACTTTGGACAAGTCCTTGGGAGAAAACTGGTTTCCGGTGCCTCAGGAGGATTCGTTTTTCACAAGCATCCTGCATCTAGAGGGTAGTTTTCTTTGGCCTAGCCCTAGTTCTTCCTTTGACATTCGTTGTGCACCCCATCCTATAAATCCTTGATCTGACTTTTCCTTCTTTTATTCGTCTGTGAGGGGTATGGTCTTTCACTATTTCCCATCTTACACTGGGGGCAATTCATCGACTTCACCTTCTTGTTCATAAGCGTGTGGCTTCTACTCTTGTATATTCCCCATCTAACACTGGGGGCATCCATGCTTTCTTGGTTACCTATACATAGCTCTAGAAAACCATTAGAAAACACAAAAAACAATAGAAAATTGTTTCACAAAAACCTAAACAATAGAAAATTGGTGCATGAAAAACAAATCTTACAAAAAAACATTTACTTGCATTGTCTTGTTTCTCGCTTTGCTTGTTCCTTGTATAGTTATTTTGTGTTTCTAATTTTTGGGTTGTTTGTTGCTTGGGCGTACTTTGTTAGGATTCATCTTTTCTTTCTTAGATTAGATTTATTTTTTCTTGTGCATATAGCGGTATGTTTTTACATGCTAGTGAATCTTGGGAAATCATGGTATAATGTGTTAATTCATTATGTTCTTTCTTAAGCATTTGATTTTGTTTATTACATTTTAATAAAGCATGATGAATCATGGTGTATTGTATTGTTTCCTGGTGTTCTTTTTTAGCATTTGGTTGTGTTTATTGCATGTGCATTATTTTTTATCATTAACATCACATTACCATCATTATCATCGCATCTAACATCATCTATACATCATATATAAACAAAATGCTAAGTTTTTGATCAGGGGATCATTGTTGAAAACGTTCCCTAAACATCCCTAAATGGTGTTAGTGTAGAATATCATCTCGAGAGCTTTCCAACGACTGTAACAACGCGACAAATGGACATCGGGAGCTCTAGTTAAGTCCAGTCAAAGTTTGGTCAACATGAAAGTCAACTCTAGTCAACTGGTCAATAATGGACCAATCACATTGCGACACGTGGTGAAAAGGAAAAAGGGAGTTTTTTATTTTGGTTTTCGATCACCAGTCTTTGTCCAGCGTAAAAATGGTAAACGGGAACAAGAGGCTCAACTTTTATTACGGAGGGGAGCCCGGCCGCCGTGTGGACTATGGTATTATCGCCAATGTGGTGGGTCCACAAGCCACCACTCGTTGAATTCGATCAAATTGCCTATCAGGATACAACAAGTGTTAATTATTTACATACCACATTACATGGGTCCAAATTATATCCAAAGTCATATTTACATTTCCCACGCATTTTTTTATTAATTTCCACGCATTGCATATACCACTGTCCACGCATATTCATTATCCAACTAAACCACGCATTATCCTTGGCTGAGTTTTAGCACCTAAAAATCAAACCATGTGCTATCCCAAGTAATGTGCCCTCCACATAAGCATACAGGTGGCTCTTAAGCCAATTCAAACCGCCCCACCATGCCTTAATAAATGCTTACCTATTCTAACGCCCCCACAATGTGGGATAAAACACTAAAAATGTGCCTAAGGAGAAGGAGGAGAAGTGAAGGGGATTCGAACAGCTGACCTCCCATCCAAAAGTATAGGTGCCTAACCAATACGCCAGCTGTTTGGAAACAATATAAAAGGAGGTATATTGTATTTGAATAATATTGTGTAAAAGCCAGAAGAGGAGGCAGTCTCAGAGAATGTCATTTTTTAAGGCCTTGCACTCAGATTGGGACCTCGGAGTAAAAAGACGAAATGTACATAATTCTGAGAAGATTCCAAAAATATAAGATTTGATGTTTTTTGTTGAGTTTTAGCCTATTTTTGAAAGCTTTGAATGCAGATTTTAACAGGGATCTTCAAGATAGCTAGTTGGAAAACATGGATTTCAATGCACTTCTGGTCCGAATTGTGACTTGGTGTAAACATGAAAAGTGTTCAGAATTCAGATCTGATCTCAGATATATGATTTTTTTTCATATAATGTTTTTAAATATCCATTTATAGGTGTTTTTTCTAACATAGTTGCAGGGAGATCACATTGTGAAAACACTTTAGGAGCCACGGATCGTTCTTGGGACAGTTTTTGCTATTTTTCAGAGTTCTTAGGACATTGATCAGCTCATTTTCAGGTTGTGATTCATTATTGGCTGTTTGTAAGAGTTATTGTACTTACATTTGAATATTATTAATGGATCGGTTTAATCTGAACTCGGGGACGTAGGAATTTCAGAACCCCGTAAACAATCTTGTTTGTTATCTGAATGTTTTTCAGTTCTAATTATTTATTTGCTAGACAAGTTTTTTGCACTTCTATGGATGCATAATAATCAGAATTTAATAAATTTGTGGAGTTTAGAATACTTAAAATTGGTTAAGAAAATCACGATCTTTGGAAACTTTTAAAAGTGATAAAAAATACAACTCACAGTTTTCGGATCAAGTTTGGTATCAGAGCGGTTAGATTGTCAGATTAGCTTCTAATTGTGTTTGAAAATTTGGCTTCAGTTTTAGTATTGATTTCACGTTTCAGTGTGCAGACATTTTGGGGGCTTGTTAATCTTCTTTTGCAGTGTGCAGTTTTGGAAGTACAGGTTGTGTTTGTAGGAACAAGGAATCATGGGCAAGTCATCCAAACAGGAGCAACTGGATGAGCTTGAAGCCATAAACCACCAACTCCAAGAAGAAAACTCTTTCTTGAGAGATAATTTTTATTCCTTAGAAGAAGAAATCGTGAGGTTAAAATCTGAGCCACAATCCTCTATAACCAAGAAAGAGGAGTATGTCAACAAGATGCTTGAAGAGAGCAAGAAGTTGATGGGCTTTGTTAAAGAGTTGTAGGAAGTAATACGGACCAAGGATGCCCTCTTGGAAAAGTTGCAACAAGGTGAACATAAGAAGGAAATGTCTTCCAAATCAGATGCAGGTACTATGACAGAATGCACTGTAAGTTGTTCACATTTTAATTCTTCCTCTCATTCAGTTTCAGATATTCCTTTGGGTCAATTTGAAAAACATACTAAGGGAATTGGGTCTAAGCTAATGGTTAAGATGGGATTTAACGGAACAGGCCTTGGTAAAAATGGACAAGGTGATGCTAACCCAATACAGGTAGAGGATCAGCCTCAGTTTGCAGGTTTGGGTTATTCTAGTGGGAAAATGGAAATTGGAGAAATTTCCAAAGCAGCTGAAGGAAGACAAGCTTCCAACAGCCAAGGATCTATGCCACTAGAAAATAGGTAAAAGAGGTAATCAGATTCCACCTCCTTCTACTTACACTAAAAATAGTACTAAGGGAAAATCAAATCCTACAACTTCTAATACACTCTTTCAGTTGGAACAATATAGCTTTGGTAGGTAGAAATATGCTTTCCCTTGCACATTTTGTGAAGGTACTAATCATTTTGTTGCATATTGTTGGAAGAGGAAAAATTTAATTAAGAAGTTAATGCCTTTTGTGAATGATAAGGCAGGTGCTAAAGACCAATCTCACCAAGGAAAGGTGAGAAATGGCAAGAATTTTACCTATCCTAAATAGGGGAATCATTCTCGTAGACAAAGTTCTAAGAATGGTAAAATGGGTAAGACTCCTAAAAACAGGGAAGTTAAATTTTGTTCCCATTGTAATAGGAATGGTCATGATGTTAAGTTTTGTTGGTTTGTTCCTAAACAAAAAAATTGAAAAGTTGTTAAAAAGAACAATATTGTAAAACCAACAGTGCTAAACCTAACTAAAACTCATTTTGGTACAGAGAAGGTAAAACAACCAAAACGGAAAAACCCAAGTGATTGGTTTGGAAAAACACTCCTCAACTTTATATTTGAACTACAGTAAATTGTTGATAGTAGGCAAGTAAAAAAAAAAATCAGAGCTATATTTTAGGGATTCCTGTTGATTGATAAGGATTTGTTCCTAAGTTGATATTTAAGCTTTGAAAATGAATGGAAACAGCTAAAGAGAAGATTTGAGTGATAGGTTCATCATACTTATGTTTTGTTTTCTCAAATTGGTTGGTAGTTCCATTGTTGAAAACACTATGCAGGGATAGGCATCAGTAGCATGTCTAAATTTGAAACTTGCAGTTGTAATCAGCATAATCACAAAGCGTCAGTTGAACACTAGCTTCTGTTATAGATGGGTGTTATTATCTAACTTATTATTTGTGATGGCAATACAGTGTTTTCGCATATTCATGTTGATTCAGTTGTTGACTATAGCTATTTTTGGGCATTGATAGTCTATTATATTCTGATAGTGAATACTTGCAGTTGTTACATTTTCATATGAGCAGTGGGCAGTAGCCTAATTGGGGGCAGTTTAGATCTCTTGTATACTGATCTGTGTTATGGAATTGTAATTTTTGGGTAATCGGCCATATCACAAAGTGATAATTGAACACTAGCCTTCCATAATAGAATGGGTGTTATTATCTGGTCAGTTATTTGTGATGGCATTATAGTGGGGTATGACAATTCACAATTATGCGTAGAGTTGACAGGGTTGCAGCGTTTCAGTTGAACACTAGCTTAATTGGGTGTTATTATCTGATTGGTTATGTGACTAGCTAATCAACTATTTTTAATTATTTAACCTATAATGTTATTTTGGGTTCTTGTATGTGTTTGTGCAATGCAGGAAGAGATAGCATGTTTTTGTGGGTTGATACACAGCTTTTTGTGGACAAAAAGCCTTTCTCAGTGGGGAGGTGTGATCAGGGGTTCATTGTTAAAAATGTTCCCTAAACATCCCTAAATGGTGTTAGTGTAGAATATCATATTGATATCTTTCCAACGACTATAAGAACGCGACAAACGGACATCGGGAGCTCTAGTTAAGTCCGGTCAAAGTTCGGTCAATGGGAAAGTCAACTCTAGTCAACTAGTCAATAATGGACCAATCACACTGCGACACGTGGTGAAAAGGAAAAAAGGGAGTTTTTATTTTGGTTTTCAATCACTGGTCTTCGACCAACGTAAAAATGGTACACAAGAACAAGAGGCTCAACTTTTATTACGGAGGGGAGACCGACCGCCGTGTGGACTATGGTATTATCGCCAACGTGGTGGGTCCACAAGCCACCATGTGGCTTGCCACCACTTGTCGAATTTGATCAAATTTCCTATCGGGAGAAGACAAGTGTTAATTATTTATATACCACATTACATGGGTCGAAATTATATCCAAAGTCATATTTACATTTCCCACGCATTTTTTTATTAATTTCCACGCATTACATATACCATTGTCCACGCATATTCATTATCCAACTAAACCACGCATTATCCTTGGCTAAGTTTTAGCACCTAAAAATCAAACCATGCACTATCCCAAGTAATGCACCCTCCACATAAGCATATAGGTGGCTCTTAACCCAATTCAAACCGCCCCACCATGCCTTAATAAATGCTTACATATTCTAACGCCCCCACAATGTGGGATAAAACACTAAAAATGTGCCTAAGGAGGAGGAGAAGTGGAGGGGATTGGAACAGCTGACCTCCCATCCAAAAGTATAGGTGCCTAACCAATGCCCCAGCTATTTGGAAATAGTATAAAAAGAGGTATATTGTATTTGAATAATATTGGTGCAGGTCTGTGTAAAAGCCAGAAGAGGAGGCAGTCTCAGAGAATGCCATTTTCTAAGGCCTTGCACTTAGATTGGGACCTCGGAGTAAAAATATGAAATGTACAGAATTTTGAGAATATTCCAACCATATAATATTTGATGTTTTTTGTTGAGTTTTATCCTATTTTTGGAAGCTTTGAATGCAGATTTTAACAGGGATCTTCAAGACAGCTAGTTGGAAAACACGGATTTCAATGCACTTCTGGTCTGAATTGTGACTTGGTGTAAACATGAAAAGTGTTTAGAATTCAGATCTTATCTCAGATATATGATTTTTTTTCATATAATGTTTTTAAATCTCCATTTGTACGTGTTTTTTCTAACACATTTGTAGGGAGATCACATTGTGAAAACACTGTAGGAGCCACGGATCGTTCTTGGGACAGTTTTTGCTATTTTTCAGAGTTCTTGGGACATTGATCAGCTCATTTTAAGGTTTTGATTCATTATTGGTTTTTTGTAAGAGTTATTGCACTTAAATTTCAATATTAGTAATGGATCGGTTCAATCTGAACCCGGGGACAGGAATTTCTGAACCCCGTAAACAATCTTGTTTGTTATCTGAATGTTTTTCAGTTTTGATTATTTATTTGCTAGACAAGTTTTCCGCACTTCTATGGATGCATAATAATCAGAATTTAATCAATTTGTGGATTTTAGAATACTTAAAATTGGTTAATAAAATCACGATCTTTGGAAACTTTTAAAAGTGATAAAAAATACAACCCACAGTTTTCAGATCAGTTTTACATCATGCATATAGTCTAAGCTAATCATCACATATCGTATCATCAATGGCGGAAAGAGGGGTTATGCATGATCAAAAATCTATCCCCCTCCCGACACCAATATCATCATATCATCCCGTCCATATACATCTATAATAACACATGAGAAATGCATTTGATATCATCTAAGGATCTATCATCTTACATCCACAACACATGTATACATCAGACATCGAAATTAGATACATACAAAGTAGAAAATTAGATAACATCATAATGCATCCATAAGTGCTGAATCAAAAAATGAAACATGCAATGAGAATCAACATAGAATAATTTCTAAAAAGGGCATTTTACATCATAAAAGTTTTCCACTTGTGTCAAATGCATCAGGACAAAAAAAAATAGAGTATATCATCTCATAAACATGTGCATCTGAGCCCAAAAAAGTAATCCTCATATATATACATGTGCGTCATATACGTTTATATCAACAAAAATGGATACACACCAGTGCTCTATATCAAAAATGCCTTCAGTTGAGGTGCACAAAGATGCTATATCAAAAATGTCTACATATCTATACCACTGTACACTGTCTAGATTGATACTCAACATAATACATCATTGATACATAATGCCATTGAAAAAGGGCATGTATCAGAAAGAATCAAGTCTTCATCATGAGGCATCATCAAAATACAAGGATATAAGATTGTACATCAAAATCAACCTTCATAAGAGGCATACATACAAATAATCTATACAAAAAATATGCAAATCTCAACCATAGCTCTCGCCTTTGCCAGGGCTCCCAGATCTGTCATATGGTCAACGAAACACTGGAGGTTGCGATGGCACTAGTCCAACTGGCTGCTCTAGTATCGGCTGTCTCACTAATCTAGTGGACTAACTAGATCTCCATGATCGAGAGCTTGATGCACTCGACCCTGACTATCGTGGAAATGCTACTCGCTACTCTGGAGGAACTACCCTATAAAAGGTAGTCCTATAAAATAAGGCCTCACCACCAAGCCTGGTGGTGTCACGTATCAGGTCAGCATCTCTGGAGGAAAACATTGCCTGAAGGGTAGTATCTCACTCACTTATCACTCGGCCCAAGTCTGCCTCGGCCTGTCTAGAGGAAGTAGCCTCTCGATCTCTCTCTATAGTAAAATTTTGTAGCTCAACGCGGGCATGGTCCCTCTATGCAATGAGTTCCTATGATCATGTATATACATGATCTCTCTGCATGACAACCACCTGTACCTGTAACTAGGACTGATGAAGAAGGCTCAATATCTGAGCCCCCTATGCCACTATCTCCCAAATCTGGCTCTGTCATACCTCTCTATCATCTCCTGGGCCAGCCTGGGCCCGAGCTTGATCATGCTCTGAAAGTAAGGTAATAATGTGAGCTCAAGCCTCATCATGCTCTATTACATTGTGTGGATGTGATGGTGTCAATCCAAGCAATCACAGAAGTGCACGAAGGGGTGTGTGGAGCACATACAAATGGAATGGTCTTGGCTAAGAAATTGTTAAGAGTAGGTTACTATTGGCCTACCATGGAAACTTATTATTTCAATTATGTCAGAAAATGTGTACTTTGCCAAAAGTATGGAAATTTCATTCATGCTCCGTCGCAACCATTGCAACCTATCACTACCCCATGGCCATTCTCTAAGTGGGGACTTGACTTAATAGGAAAAATTACTCCTGCCTCATCTAATGGTCATACACATATCATCACAACTACATAATACTTTACAAAATTGGTGGAGGCTGTCCCTTTAACCTATGTCACAGGAGCCCAAATTTCTAAATTTATCATCAACCACATTATTTATTGATATGGTATTCCTGAAGCCATCGTTATAGATAATGGGAAGTCATTTAAGAACAAAATTTTGAAAGGTATTTGTCAATGGTTCCAAATTAGGTTAAAATGGTCCACCCCATATTACCCTCAGGGTAATGGATAAGATGAGGCCACAAACAAGACTTTGGTAAAGATAATGGAGAAGATGGTTATTAAAACAAGTCACAACTAGCACCTACAAATCCATCCAACCCTTTACGCTTACCGAACATCCATTCACACTCCTACATGTGTGACACCGTATTCCCTAGTGTTCGGGACAAAATCTATCATCCCTTTTGAGATCAAACTTCCATCCCTGAGAATTTTTGTTCAGGACTATCTGGATAAGGATGAAGATTATCCAGTGTCAAGACTGGTTTAGTTAGAACTCCTAGATGAGAGGCGCATTCACGATCTTAATCACCTGAAAGTTTATCAACACAAAAACTCTAGAAACTACAACAATAGAATCATCCCTTATCATTTTGAGGTTGGTGATTTAGTCATGAAGGAGAACCGATTCAACACTAGAGTAGAGCGAGAAAAGAAAGGGAAGTTTGAACCATATTGGCTGGGACCCTATGTCATGCACCTTAAACAGTTCTATGCTTAAACATGGCACAAGGAGGATAAAAATGATCAAAAATATTAAAAAAATCAAAAAAATCAAAAAAAGAAAAAGAGAAAATAGGTCGTCCACTAGTAAAAACCACAAAATTGTGGCACTTTGGACTAGTCCTTGGGTGAAAACCGGTTTCCGGCACCTCAGGAGGATTCGTTGTTCACAAGCATCCTGCATCTAGAGGGTAGTTTTCTTTGGCCTAGCACTGATTTTGCCTTTGAGATTTCCTGTGCGCCCCATCCTATAAATCCTTGATCTGACTTTTCCTTCTTTTATTCGTCTGTGAGGGGTATGGTCTTTCGCTATTTCCCATCTTACACTAGGGGCAATTCAATGACTTCACCTTCTTGTTCATAAGCATGTGGCTTCTACCCTTGTATATTCCCCATCTAACACGAGGGGCATCCATGATTTCTTGGTTACCTATACATAACTCTAGAAAACCATTAGAAAACACAAAAAACAATAGAAAATTGTTTCACAAAAACCTAAACAATAGAAAATTGGTGCGTGAAAAACAAATCTTACAAAAAAACATTTACTTTCGTTGTCTTGTTTCTCGCTTTGCTTGTTCCGTGTATATTTATTTTGTGTTTCTACTTTTGGGGTTGTCTTTTGCTTGGGCATACTTTGTTAGGATTCATCTTTTCTTGCTTAGATTAGATTTATTCTTGCTTGTGCATATTGCGGTATGTTTTTACATGCTAGTGAATCTTGGGAAATCATGGTGTAATATGTTAATTCATTATGTTATTTCTTAAGCATTTGATTTTGTTTATTACATGTTAATAAAGCATAATGAATCATGGTGTATTGTATTGTTTCCTGGTGTTCTTTTTTAGCATTTGGTTGTGTTTATTGGATGTGCATTGTTTTTTATCATTAACATCACATTACCATCATTATCATCACATCTAACATCATCTATACATCATATATAAACAAAATGCTAAGTTTTACATCATGCATGTATGCTAAGCTAATCATCATATATCGTATCATCAATGGGGGCAAGAGGGGTTGTGCATGATCAGAAATATATCCCCCTCCCCGCACCAATATCATCATATCATCCCATCCATATACATCTACAATAACACATGAGAAATGCATTTGATATCATCTAAGGATCTATCATCTAACATCCACAGCACATGTATACATCAGACATCGAAATTAGATACATAAAAAGTACAAAATAAGATAACATCATAATGCATCCATAAGTTCTGAATTAAAAAATGCAACATGTGATGAGAATCAACATAGAATAATTTCTAAAAAGGGCATTTTACATCATAAAATTATTCCACTTGTGTCACATGCATCAGGACACAAAAAAATAGAGTATATCATCTCATAAACATGTGCATCTGAGCCCAAAAAATTAATCCTCATATATATACATATGTATCAACAAAAATGGATACACACTAGTGCTCTATATCAAAAATGCCTTCAGTTGAGGTGCACAAAGATGCTATATCAAAAATGTCTACATATCTATACCACTGTACACTGTCTAGATCAATACTCAACATAATAGATCATCGATACATAATGCCATAAAAAAAGGGCTTGTATCAGAAAGAATCAAGTCTTCATCATGAGGCATCATCAAAATACAAGTATAAAAGATTGTACATCAAAATCAGCCTTAATAAGAGGCATACATGAAAATAATCTATACAACAAATATGCAAATCTGAACCATAGCTCTTGCCTTCGCTAGGGATCCCAGATATGTCATATGGTCAATGAAACACTGGAGGTTGTGATGGCACTGGTCCAATTGGCTGCTCTGGTATGGGTTGTCTCACTGATCTAGTGGACTAACTAGATCTCCATGATTAAGAGCCTGATGCACTCGACCCTAACTATCATGGAAGTGTAACTCACTACTCTGGAGGAACTACCCTATAATAGGTAGTCCTATAAAATAAGGCCTCACCACCAAGCCTGGTGGCGTCACGTATCAGGTCAGCATCTCTGGAGGAAAACACTGCCTAAAGAGTAGTATCTCACTCTCCTATCACTCGGCCCAAGTCTACCTCGGCCTGTCTAGAGGAAGTAGCCTCTCGGTATCTCTCTGTAGTAACATTTTGTAGCTTGGTGTGGGCCTGGTCCCTCTGTGCAAGGATTTCCTGTGATCATATATATACATGATCTCTCTCCACGAAAACCATCTCTATCTATAACTGGGACTGATGAAGAAGGCTCAATATCTGAGCCCCCTATGCCACTATCTCCCAAATCTGGCTCTGACATACCACTCTATCATCTCCTAGGTCAGCCTGCGCCCGAGCCTAATCCTACTCTGAAAGTAAGCTAACAATTTGAGCTCGGGCCTCATCACACTCTATTACGTTGTGTGGATGTGACAGCGTCAATCCAAGCAATCAATGAAGTGCACGAAGCGGTGTGTGGAGCACATACAAATGGAATGGTCTTGGCTAAGAAATTGTTAAGAGTAGGTTACTATTGGCCTACCATGGAAACTTATTATTTCAATTATGTCAGAAAATGTGTACTTTGCCAAAAGTATGGAAATTTCATTTATGCTCCGTCGCAACCATTGTAACCTATCACTACCCCATGGCCGTTCTCCAAGTGGGGAATTGACTTAATAGGAAAACTTACTCCTGCCTCATCTAATGGTCATGCACATATCATCACAGCTACAAAATACTTTACAAAATTGGTGGAGGTTATCCCTTTAACCTATGTCAAAGGAGCGAAAATTTCTAAATTTATCATGAATCACATTATTTATCAATATGGTATTCCTGCAGCCATCGTTACAGATAATGGGAAGTCATTTCAAAAACAATTGTGAAATGTCTTTGTCAACGGTTCCAAATCATGTTAAAATAGTCCATGCCATATTACCCTCAGGGTAATGGATAAGATGAGGCCACAAACAAGAATTTGGTAAGGATAATGGAGAAGATGGTCAGTAAAACAAGTCACAACTGGCACCTACAAATCCATCCAGCCCTTTGGGCTTACCGAACATCCATTCGCACTCCTACAGGTGCGACACCATATTCCCTAGTGTTCGGGACAAAATCTATCATCCCTTTAGAGATCAAACTTCCATCCCTGAGAATTTTTGTTCGGGACTATCTGGATAAGGATGAATATTATCGAGTGGCAAGACTAGTTGAGTTAAAACTCCTAGATGAGAGGTGCATTCGTGATCTTAATCACCTGAAAGTGTATCAACACAAAAACTCCAGAAACTACAACAAGAGAATAATCCCTCATCAGTTTGAGGTTGGTGATTTAGTCATGAAGGAGAACCAATTCAACACCAGAGTAAAGCGAGAAAAGAAAGGGAAGTTCAAACCACATTGGTTAGGACCCTATGTTATAGTTTCCAAGTATGGTATAGGGGCGTACAAATTAGGTCACCCCAATGGTGATGAGCTCTAGGAGCCCATGAATGCCATGCACCTTAAACAGTTCTATGCTTAAACATGGCACAAGTAGGATAAAAATGATCAAAAATATTTAAAAAATCAAAAAAATAAGAAAAAGAAAAAGAGAAAACAAGTCGTCCACTACTAAAAACCACACAATTGTGGCACTTTGGACAAGTCCTTGGGTGAAAACTAGTTTTCGATGCCTCGGGAGGATTATTTGTTCACAAGCATCCTAGATCTGGAGGGTAGTTTTCTTTGGCCTAGCCCTGGTTCTACCTTTGGGATTCCCTATGCGCCCCATCCTATAAATCCTTGATCTGAATTTGCCTTCTTTTATTCGTCTGTGATGGGTATTGTCTTTCACTATTTCCCATCTTACATTGGGGGCAATTCAACAACTTCACCTTCTTGTTCATAAGTGTGTGGCTTCTACCCTTATATATTCCCCATCTAACACTGGGGGCATCCCTGCTTTCTTGGTTACCTACACATAGCTCTGGAAAACCATAAGAAAACATAAAAAACAAATGAAAATTGTTTCACAAAAACCTAAACAATAGAAAATTGTTTCAAAAAAACCTAAACAATAGAAAATTGGTGCATGAAAAACAAATCTTACAAAAAAACATTTACTTGCATTGTCTTGTTTTTTGCTTTACGTGCTGCTTGTATAGTTATTTTGTGTTTCTACTTTTTGGGTTGTTTTTTGCTTGGGCGTACTTTGTTAGGATTCATCTTTTCTTTCTTAGATTATATTTATTCTTGCTTGTGCATATTACGGTATATTTTTGCATGCTAGTGAATCTTGGGAAATCATGATGTAATGTGTTAATTCATTATGTTCTTTCTTAAGCATTTGATTGTGTTTATTACATGTTAATAAAGCATGATGAATCATGGTGTATTGTATTGTTTCCTGGTGTTCTTTATTAGCATTTGGTTGGGTTTATTTCATGTGCATTGTTTTGTTATCATTAACATCACATTACCATCATTATCATCACATCTAACATCATATATACATCATATATAAACAAAATGATAAGGTTTACATCATTCATGTATGCTAAGCTAATCATCACATATTGTATCATCAATGGGGGCAAGAGGGGTTACGCATGATAAAAAATCTATCCCCCCCCACCCGCACCAATATCATCATATCATCCCATCCATATACATCTATAATAACACATGAGAAATGCATTTGATATCATCTAAGGATCTATCATGTGACATCCACAACACATGTATACATTAAACATCGAAATCAAATACATACAAAGTAAAAAATCATATAACATCATAATGCATCCTTAAGTGTTGGATCAAAAAACATAAAATGCAATGAGAATCAACACAAAGTAATTTCATAAAAGGTCATTTTACATCATAAAATTATACCACTCATGTCACATGCATCAGGACACAAAAAAATAGAGTATATCATCTCATAAACATGTGCATCTGAGCCCAAAAAAGTAATCCTCATATATATACATGTGTGTCATATACATATGTATTAACAAAAATGGATATACACCAGTGCTCTATATCAAAAATGCCTTCAGCTGAGGTGTACAAAGATGCTATATCAAAAATGTCTATATAACTATACCACTATACATTGTCCAGATTGGTACTCAACATAATGCATCATCGATACACAATGCCATCAAAAAAGGGTATTTATCAGAAAGAATCAAGTCTTCATCATGAGGCATCATCAAAATACCACTTATACAGCTAGAGCAGTGACACGATTATATTTAGATGAGATTTTCGGGTTGCACAGGATTCCACAAAAGATCATTTGTGACCGTGATCCCTTATACACTTCACACTTTTGGACTACCATGCAGTATGTCCTCAGGATGAGGATTAATTTCAGCATAGCATATCACCCTGAGATAGACTGGCAGACTGAGCGAGTGAATCTGATTTTGGAGGATATGCTCAAGATGTATGTGATGGATCAGTAGTTTAAGTGGGAGAAATACCTATACTTAGTGGAGTTTTCCTATAATAATAGTTTTCAGAGTTATATAGGCATGGCTCCTTTCCAGGCGTTGTTTGGTAGAGAGTGAAGGACACCCCTTAGTTAGGACAGGTTAGAGGAAAAAGTATCTCTTGGACCATCTCTTTTGTAGGACATGGAGCAGCAGGTAGTGTTGATCAGGCAGAGATTACAGGAGGCACAGGATAGGTAAAAGAAGTATGTAGATCAGCATAGGATTGACCATAGCTTTGATGTGGGCATGAAGGTGTTCCTTCGTGTTTGACCACATAAGAGCCCTATCCATTATGGAAAAGGTTCTAAGTTAGCTCCTAGATTCGTTGGTCCTTTTGAGATCTTTGAGCGTATCAGCCCTTTGGCCTACCGTCTAACATTGCCACCTAGTTTGTCTCGCATACATGATGTGTTTCATGTTTCTGTCCTTAGGAGGTACATTACAGATCATACTCATGTGTTGGACTGGAAATCATTGTAGGTGCAGGATTAGGGGAAGGAGACGATGGAGCTCATCTATATCATAGATCACAGGACCCTGTGCCATCAAGGCAGAGAGATTAATCAGGTTCAGGTGCAGTGGGACAAATATGATGAGACTGTAGCCACTTGGGAGGATGCCACAGTATTACGAGTGTAGTTTCCACATTTTTTCCAGTGACTTCTAGGAGGAAGTCAAGTCTAAGGGGAGGGATATGTGGTGCCCACTTCCTTTTGACACTTTTAGATACTTATTTTGAGACTATTGATCATATTATGGACACTATTATGTTTTGTTTTAGTATGATGGTTAGATGTTAGATCATGGATTATTATTGATTTGGATTTAGTTAGTATGCATGATGGTTACTAGAGACATTTTGTTATGTGGATGATGATAGACTATTGACATGAACATATGATAGATGTTGATTTGGACTTGTGACATTTGTTATTTTAAGTAGACCTAGTATGGAATAGAATAGATGATGATATAGTTGATTTATGAATTAAAAATGATAATGTTGAATTCTTGATATTTTGTGATTCATGTGTTTAGATGATTTTGAAATGTTTTTATATCATTTTCAAATGTTGTTTATATCATTTTTGATGTTCTGATATGGCCACGAGGCCGAAGGAGGTATTTGCATTTTTGTAGGTTACAAATCACAACAATGTCGGGGGACTGGAGACTAACCATATTAGAATTATGGGTGAAATCAACAAGGTCACCATGGAAACTGTTTAGTTGTGTGTGTGTGTGTTTGTTAGGGATTCCAATGGGGGGGATTTCCATTATATGTGACCATCGGATATGTATTTTATTATGTGTTCCTTTTTGTTAATTATTGTTGTATGTATTTTATTAGTAATGTTTTCCTTCTTATAATTAATTTAAATGTGGTAGATTAATGTGAGAGATCATATAGTTAAACTTTAATTAAATTAAATTGCGATATGGAATGTAATTAATGAATTTGTTGATCTTAAATTTTAATGTTGGAAGAGTGTGTAATAAATGTGTAAGAAGGTGTAAGGGATACGTAAGATAATGTAAGATATATTTTTGGAGTGTTAAACACTTCATCCTCTTAGGAATTCGAATTTATCCTTGGAGGCTATATTTGGAGGCTTGTGGGACAAGTTAAGCTTATCCCACACCTCTTAAAATTATTCACCAACCATACCTATGGTTTGGAGGTTAAATTTAGGCCCTTTTAATGCATTTTGAAATGACTAAATGTAATTTTTAATTGCACTTCTCTTACATGATTTAAATTCAGTCCTTTTAGAGTATGGGTTGTTTTGGAGTGTGTAAGCTAAATTGTCATTTTTATTTATTGTGTTTAGGTGCATCATGTTAACTTACTCTTGGGGTTGTGGAAGAATGTTGTGGCATCCCACAAGGATCCACATCATCCTCTTCCCTTCCCTCTCCTTTAAAAGTGCAACTCCTTACTTATTTGTGGTTGTTGAAACTTTGTTCATTCCTCTCTAGGGCACATTTTTGCTTGCTGTTTTGGGAGCTTGAGGTGGAAGAAGTTGGATTCATTTACATGCTTGAGAATTGATTGTTTTCAACTGCATTTTTTGGGCATTTAGAAAGCTTGTGGATCTTGGAACAAACTTCATTATGGAGAGTTAGGATCTTGAGCTTATTTTTAAATGTTTTCTTTCTCTTGCAGGCATGCTTAAATGGTGAATTTGTTTTGTGTTCTTGGCTGGTTGGGTAGAATGCTTAGGACATGGTGTAGGAGAAGGCTATGGGGATTTCCAATGGGGGGCATAAGGAATTGCCAATGGCACCAGTTTTATTGTGGAGGGAGTTTTGGATTGGGATCCACCTTAGAAAAGAAACTGCTTACATTTCTTACTCTTGTGGGGGCATAAGGGAGAAACTTTAGGGGGCCATAAGGAGGGGTTGGGAGGCATAAGGTTTATGGGGTTTTATATGTTTATTGGTAGTATGATTTAGGTGGATGCCCAATTCCAAATAGGGAGGCAAAAGTAGTTCCCCATGGTTCCTTTCTCTTGTTGGCTTGTTTGATCAAGCCTATGTTTTGTGTGAATGGTTTCCAATTGCACTTGTGAACTATTGTCTTTTCTTGGACTACATATCTTGTTGATTTATGCATGTGAAAGAATACTGCTTGTTTGTTGTGGAAACCATTGTTTCCATGAGTTGATTCGCATTCTCTATTTCAATATGGTTGGGTCTCAGGGGCCAATGAGGAAGGATGGCTTTCCCCTTCTCATTGGATGTCTTGTTTGGGTGTAGAGTATTGCCTTTCACCCCTTCCTTGTTGTGATCAAAGATGAAAATATGGAGAAACTAGTAGGCTACTATTTTGGGGTAAGAAGATTATACAGTTTGACAGTCCCATCCTTTGAGTAAGTTTATTGTGATCCTTCCCACTTTGAGTGGTTGAGTTTTATAATAATTGTAATGTGAAACCATTTGAATTGATACTGGAAGATTGAAATTGGACTAAGAAATGTAAAGGAGATTTATAATTTTTCTCTGTTATGGAAAAGAAATGTAAATGATGTTACATGCATTGTATTTGTATCTTTGAAACCAAATGGAAAAGGAAAAGTTGTAAAGATGTAATTGTTGATCAATAAAAGATTGCTTTTTTTACTCAAATTTTTATGGCGTATTGGATTTGGATTTGCTATTAAAGTTTGGAAGTTACTGTTTGAAAAAAGAATCATGCATATGAAATAAAAGACAGTGTATTGTTCTCTTAGAATGAGTTGAATTTAGAAATAAGGCTTTGCATAATTACTATTGAATGGTTCATTGAATTAAATTAAATGTTTTTGACTAGTTTAGGAATCCATATACACATTCAAATGATAAAATTAATAGACAAACTCAAAAGAAATAGTTCACAGTCATAAACTACATCAAAGCATCCAACGGAATTCACTTTTAAGTTAAATCAAAAATTCATACTTGCACTCAGTAATCAACTTTAAAATGTTATAATTTAACATTCTAAGACATTATTGAACCAAACTTGACAAAGAAAACTCAAGAAAACAATATAACCATTACAAAATTGAATCAAATCCCTTCTCGGGTCGTTTTTCTATCTACTATTGAAAAAAAATCAAAGTTGAATCAATTGGACAAATCAACTCTCTGGAAACACTCTAAACCCTCCCAAGATCAATTCTCCATGTTTGTTTGACATGTTGAGTAAAGGAGGAAACTGAATTTGATCAAATTGAAAATTTGAAAATTGCGAGTTTGCAAATTAAAATCCTGCAGATCGATTTCTTAAAATTGACCCTTTAAACTTCATCAAAAAGTAAATTTTATGCTTTCTATGCAAATAGGGCATCGATATATTTCCAAAAAGTCCTCATTTGCCAAAAATTGAGATTTCTAGCTCATTTTATGGCACTTTGAAAATTTTGTGCTTTGGCAAGAAAATTTGGCTAAATTTTCCCTAGCGGGTCTGCAAACCAAAAATTTCCAGTCGTTTGGCAGGTTAGAAAAGTTTTTTAAAAAAAGAATTTTGATTTGAGGAAAATTTTGACTTTTCCCTCCACTGACCCATAGCCAATCAGAGGGTGCCATGTGTCCTCTAACAGCTATGGTGGATGCACGGTTGGTTATTAGCTCTTAACCCTTTTGAAAATTTTTGGAAAAATTTCATTTTTTCCCTCTGTCGGCCTGTAGCTAATTAGAGGGCACCAAGTGTCCTCTTGTGGCTATGGAAGAGGAAAAATTATCTTCTAAACTTAACCCTTTTGAAAAAAAAAAGGGGAAACATTTCCAGTTTGGCCTGCCAACCTACGGCCAATGAGAGCATGCCACGTGGCACTTTGGGGGTGGAGGTAGGAGGGTGGACCCTCCTTTTGTTTTTTGTTTGTTTGTTTTGGGTTAGGGAAAAATTTCAAGTTTTCCCCATGGCCCACATCTCTTCCTTCCCCTCAGAATTTTTTCTTCCACGGGTGTGTGGACCTGCACATCTTGTTCTTCTTTTTTTCCCCATCGGGCGCAAGGCGCTAAATTCACCCATCACTCTGCCCTTCCGTTCCCCTTTTTGCTTGACGCCAGGACTTAACACGTGTCCACCAAGGACCCATTGGGGCATGAATTTTTTTGTTCCTTTGAGCTATGTAATGGGAAAATTTCCCTATGCCACCTCGCAACCCACCACTCCGTTCTAAACGCTTTCCCCCTCTTCTTGACAAGTGTCCCCTAAGGGAATATTTGACCTTAGAACTCCGCCCACTCATATCTTCAGTTCTATAAGGAGTTAGGAAGACTTCTTTATATCATCAGAAAGGTGAGAAAATTTCCTATCCAATGGTAATGATTTAGGGAAATTTTGGAAGTTTTAAGTATGAGAAAAATCCATTTGAAAACCCTGATCCTGTTAGAGAGCAAGCCTAGGGGTATATTACTCCTTGAACCTAACTAAATAATTTAACCTTAAAATTTGAACCTTGTGAACTTGAAATTGTTAACGAAGGAAAACTTATGTTGTAGTACATTGGTCTTGTTTCGGAACCTATTAGTGAAAACTAATGTCTTGCAACCTAGTTGTAGACACTTTAAAAAAAAATTATCCCATAGTTTTATAGCTAACCCTAGGTTGTTTCTTGGGTCTCAAGTGGTTGTTTAAAAGGGCACTACATGGGTGATCATAGATCAGTTGATAAAGGGAAAGGACCCATGGGGTTTATAAATAGACATCCTCAAGCACATGAAGGAAGAGTGTTACCTAATCCCTTAATTGCTAGGGTTGTTATTGTTGAGGCATTTGTTGATATTGATTAGTGTGATAGGTGTTTTTTTACCCTATCCTCCATGTGAAGTGGACCAACAAGATGGTGAAGCTAATAATGATGATGGTACTGATGATGATATTTACATGGTGGTTTGTTCTTCAATCTCACAAGAAGGAGTAACATCAACTGAGGTAATAAGTACAAGGACAGCTACAACCTTTTGGGATTGCATCAAACAGGTAAAAGTCCTTCTTCCCTCTCATACTCTTGAAGTTGATGTAGTGCAAGCTTTTAAAATTCCTAAAAATCAATTTGAATACTTAATAGCTTTGATGATTAATAAATATGATGGTGGTATCCCTTTGGAGGAAGATAGACAATTGTTAATTAAGGTTGTTGTGGCTCAAGAGAAAGATTATAACACTAGGAGAAAGGTTTTCAAGGGAGTTGGGCCTCAAGCCAAACCTAAAACACCCTTGCTTACAATTATTCCCAAAGAATCTCCTAGAAGAAAAACACTTGCTAAAAGCTCTGTTGTCCCATGAAAAAATTATAGTCCTCCTCATGCCCAATCTGCCAAGAATCCCATGCCATCTGATGAGTATGCTTGTCTCCATTCCAATGCTACCTTGCCAAAGAGTGTTCCATATGACATAGCCAAAGTATTGAGCCAAATCAAAGTGAGTGTTCCAATCATTGAGTTGTTTAGGATTCCTGAGCACAAGAAGAGAGCATTTGAGTACTTGGGATTGAAAGAGGAGAAGAGTACCCCAAGCATAAATGTAAATGTTGTTGAAACTCCTCCTCAAATCATTGCATACCTTGAAATACCACCAACATTAGAGGATCTTAGAGAAACACCTGAGGTATACTTGGGGACATCCTTGGTTGATTCCCAATTGAATGTTGATCCATTCTTTATAACTTTGATTATATAGGATAGACTACTTCACAATTATATGTTTGATTCTAGTGCATCATGTATGTCATGCCTCTAGAAATCATGAATGAGTTGGATATCAAGAGTGACATCAGCCTATGGAAATTTTACTACCATGGAATCAAGAGAAGTGATGGTAGTTGGTTGTGTGAAGTGTTTGGTGGTGCAACTTGCATCTTATCCTGAGAGGAATTTAAAATTAGATGTTGTGATTGTTGATTGCCTTGCCAAATGGGGTATGTTATTATCGAGGAAATGGGTGCAAGTGTTGGTGGGACTATTCAAATGGACATGTCTTTTTCCACTATTCCCATTAAAGGCATCCTTGTCAAGCTCTATGGAGAGAAGAAGATGTTGCATCTAATTGAGGATCCAAATAATGATTCTTATGAAGTATTATTTGTTGATGTTGATGTGGATAATTTTATTGGGTTTGCTAATGGAAATGAACACAAGATGGATCAGTCAAAGTTCCTTGAACAGGTAGGTTCCCCTTGGACCTTGCTATTTGATGGAGCTTGCTCCAAATTTGGAAATGGTACTGGTATAATTCTTATTTCTCCTAGCTTGGAAGATTTTTTTTTCTTTCAAGCTTAATTTTGAATATACTAACAACATTGCTAAGTATGAAGCCTTGTTGTTGGGTCTGAGAATTTCATGGAAGTATGGTGTCAAGGAAATCATTGCAAAAGGATATTCAAAGCTAGTTGTCAAACAAATAAGAAAACTATATGCTACAAAAAATCAGCGGATGAAATAGTACAAACATGTAGTTTGGGATCTAATTGAGATGTTTGATTCCTTCAACATTATGCATCATGAAAGAAGTTTCAATGCTGTTACTGGAAAGTTGGCAGTGTTGGGGTCAAGATTTAGAAATTACACCGTTTCACCTTATTGTGAGTACAATATTGAACTGTTAACTAGGCCAGCTGTCCCTGACAACATAAAGCATTGGCAAGTGTTTAATGATGATACTTAAGTGAAAAGGTTCTTACAAAATCAAGGTAAGTTTGCAAATCAGAATATTGATTGGGAACCAATGGTATGTGTGACTAAAGGAAGAGAAAATTTGTTTGGAAAGGATATTATCCAATGAAAACTAACACCATTCCTAGAGGTCTTGTTGCATTTGAGTCCAATTTTAACAATGTTGATTACATCATCAATAGAAACATGTCTGCCTCAAGGGATGTGGAAGAGCATAACTTGGGAACTAATGATAAACCAAGAAAAATTTGGTTAGGCAGCAATCTAAACAAAGATGAAAAATAGTCCTATGTCTAACTATTGAAGAAATATCAGGACTATCTTGTTTGGTCTTATTTAGAGCTGAAAGCATATAGAAGGACTTGTTTCATCATGGGATTCCTCTTGAAACAAATGCCAAGCCCTTCATACAAAATTAGAGGCCAATTAATCCACTCCTCTCCATGAAAATGCAAGAAGAATTGAAGAAACTGAAGGAGGGAGGGATCATTCAGCCCATAAGGTATTCATCTTGGGTTGTAAACCTTGTGCCAGTTAGAAAGAAAAATGGAGATATCAGACTTTGTGTAGACTTAAGAAATCTAAATAGAGATTCATTGAAGGACAATTATCCTTCACCAAACATGGAAAAATGTTGCAGTTAGTGACTAGATCTAAATTTTTGTCCACCTTGGATGGTTTCTCTAGCTACAATCAAATTGTTGTCAAGGAGTCAGAAAGACTTAAAACTACCTTTACCACCCCTTGGGGAACATATGTTTATGTAAGAATGCCTTTTGGTCTCATGAATGCTAGAGATACCTTCCAAAGAGAAATGGATTTTGCTTTTTCTAGTTACATAAATGACTTCATTACATTTTATTAGGATGATGTGACTGTGTTTTCAAGGAGCAAAAAAGATCACTTGCAGCACTTGGAAATAATGTTGATCAGACGTAGAGAATATAGCATTTCTCTCAATCTAAAGAAGTGTCATTTTGGAGTGCAAAACGCCAAGCTGCTTGGTCATATTATTTTAAAGGCTGGTGTCATTATTGATCCTGAGAGGGTAGAAGCAACCAAAAAGGTTCCAATTCCAAGAACAAAGAAGGGCATCTAATCCTTCTTTGGGTAGATCAATTTCATTAGAAGGTTTGTGTCTAATTTTACTGAATTGACTCTTCCTATTACATGCATGTTAAAGAAAGACCAAGTTATCAAATGGGAGGAGGCTGTTATTCAGGATTCTGAAGGAATCAAAGAAGCATTGAAACATGCACCTGTCTTGGCAGATCTAAATTACAAGAAGCCTTTTCAAATCTTCTCCTTTGCTTCTTAAAATACCATTGCATATATTTTGTTGTAGAAGGATGAATATGGGGCTAAGAGGCCTATTTCCTTCTTTAGTAAGGTTTTACAAGCTACTGAGTTAAAATAAACAATCATGGAAAAAAAAATCATTTAGCTTGGTGAAAGCAACAAAGGTTTTTAGGCCTTATATCTTAATTTCAAAATTTGTTGCTTATGTTCCCCACACCATGGTAAAAGACATCTTATCAGAGATGGATATCTCAATCAAAATATGTATATGGGTGAACAAACTATAGGAGTATGACATGGACATCCAAACTACAAAGTTGGTAAGAGGTTTGGGTCTTACTAAACTCATGGCTGAGAGGAACTTGTAGACTGTGGAAGTGAATGAAGTAGAGGAAAAAAGGGTAGATCTTCTTGAGAAGCTGGTAAGTTCTGAGTGGTACAAGGATGTAATATTTTACCTCAGACACCTATGTTTCCTTAATCATTTGAATAAAAATCAGAAAAGAGCCCTCAAGTTTGCTTCTCATAAATACATCATCAGTGACTTTGGGTTGGCTTGGAAGAACCCTCAAGGCGTCCTCTTGAAATGTGTAACTGAAGATGAAGCTCACAAAATAGTTACTGATTTCCATGGGGGAGTTTGTGGAGGACACTTTGTTGGAAGGGTTACAACACACAAAATAGAGCTGGTTACTAGTTACCTACTCTCTTCAAAGATCTAACCCTGCTGGTTAGAAATGTTAAAGTTGTTAGCATTTCTCTGGAAGAATGAAAGCTTTGGGCTCCCTTCCTTTGTAGCCTATATCAATTGAAGCTCCTTTTAAACAATGGGTAATAGACTTCATTGGTGATATTTCAGACCCTTCTAGTGCTGGAAATAAGTGGATCTTTGTAGCCATAAATTACTTCACCAAGTGGGTAGAAGCAATCCCCACCAAGAAAGCAACACACCAAGTTGTTATGGAATTTTTGTTGAATCATATCATATGCAAATTTGGTGTGCTAGTCAATATTTTTGCTGATAATGCCATGCATTTCAGAGATAAAACCTTTATGGTAATGTGCAAGGTGTATGGAACCAATCTGACTTATGCTTCAAACTATAACCCTCGAGGAAATGGACAAGCTGAGTCCAGCAATAAGAACTTGTTGAAGATCATTAGGAGAACCTTGGAGTTGAACAAGAGAAAATGGGCTAAACAACTGAAGTTTACAGTTTGGGCTAATAGAATCACTACTAAAAGAGCTACTGGTAGGAGCCCATTTGAGTTGGTGTATGGAACTCAAGCTCTACTACCCTTACATTTGTAATTATCTTCATTTCAGTTCGTTCAACAACTTGAAGATCAAGAGGTTAGTCCATATGAAGAAAGGATTAATCAGATTGTTGAGTTGGATGAAGAAAGAAGAGAATCCCACCAAAGGCATGTCAGATTTAGAGAGAAGTTGAAAATATTGTTTGATAAGAAGGTCACTCCTAGGGCCTTCAGTATTGGAGACCTAGTTTTGTTATGGGATAGCAGAAATGAAGATAAGGGCAAACATGGTAAATTTGATGCATTGTGGATGGGCCCTTACCCCATTGATATCAGAATTGGTGAAAATACCTTCTTCCTTAAGAACTTAGATGGGGAATTGCTTGAAATACCTGTTAATGGCAGGCATCTGAACCATTTCTTGGATTAATCCCCAAAATTGAGGTATACACCACTTGTATAGTGTATAGTGTTTGGATTTTTCTCTATTTTTGGTGTTTTTCGGTTCGTAGTTGGCCTTGGTGTGTGGTAGCCATTTTTGTTCATTTCTCAGTTGGTTTTTTGGTGGCTTTGGCTCATGACTCCGTTTTCTCAGTGGATTATTTTGGCACTTGGTCTAATTTTGTTCTTGTGGCACTCACTGAGTGCCCATCCCTAAGCAGGAGCCGATGTTGGTGTCCATTTTGATCCTCTGTCATTTTTCCATGTTTCCCCTTTGCTCTTTGTTCTCTGAAAAAAAATTTCCTCGTCAAATCGATGATGTGAAGTTGTAGCTCCATTCTTATGCATTGGATTGTTTGCAAACTCATTACCTTGCCCCAATTTGCTAAGGAGAAGTGTGTTTTTTCCCTGTTTCTGAGAAAAAATAGCTTTGGATTCTCCCATCCTTCACATTTGGTGAAAAAAAAACTTGTATCTGTGTTTGAATGCTTTGAGTTGTTCGTTTTTTCTCCATTTTTGCACCATTTTGAAGGAATCTCTAAGTTTTCCCTGCATTTTACCCTAATTTTGCCCATTCAAATGCCTATGGCATTTTTCCCGTGTTTTCTCATCTTTTGGAGCTCAAAATCATTTGATTTGTACTTATTTTCCCTCAAATATCCCTTACCATGGTTGTAAATTGCCTAAAAACAATTTCCATTTTTCTTTTGATCGAAAAATTCTTCACCCACGAAGAAAAATTGATTTTGGGGGTCGCTGGAAATTTCTTCATTTTTTTACAATCATACGGGTGTCCTTTACCCATCAAATTCTAGCTCATATACTTTTTCATACATGGTTTTTTCTAATTAGTAGAGGGGATGTGGATCGACTATGGACTTGGAGAAATTTTTCCTTTTTTGGCAAAAAGTAATAAAATGCAAAACAAGGTCGCAAACCCGCTAGAGTAAATTAATGCCTTAGTCTTTTTTGTTTTGAAAGGCAAGGCAGAGTGGCAGATGTCTAGGAGAGTTTGATATTTTTAACATTTTTCCTAAAAAGGGTTAAAGTCTTAAAAGAAGGCGTGGCCCCAAAAAAGAAGAAAATTAAAGGCTTGCGCGGGTCGACGGGCCTCTGGAGGAAAAAGGGAAATGTTTCCTTATTGGAAAAATGAGTTAAAGTGGTAATTTGAAGCATGCCTTTGCAATGAATCAAAGGGAGATATGTGTCGAAAGCAATGGCAGAGGGGAGTGTGGGCCACCGGTGAGTTTTGAATACTTTAAAATTTTGTGAAGGAAGTATGAAGCAAAAAAGGGAGTTATGACCCTACAGTGAATCAGTGATTGCCACGTGTTAGGGATAGAAGCAGAGGTGCGGGTCCATGGGGATAATTGTGAAAAAAATTCTTTTTTCCAAAAAAGGTGGAAATTTGTAAAATTGAGTCACGACCCTGGATCCAATCATATTGTGCCACGTGTCAATGCCAAATCTCAAGGGAAAAGGGGCGGAGAAAAATGTCAAATTCTTACTTTTTTCCAAAATTGTTAAAATGTCAACAAATGATCCCAAGCCCATTTCCAATCACATTGTGACACGTGGAGGGCTCAGATTGAAGGGAGAAATTAAAATCGACGGTAACTGTGCATTTTTTAGTTTGGCCGCCATTTTTGCTCCAGGAAGTGTGGAAATGAATTTTTTGCATCGATTTTGATCAAATTTTTGGCAAATTCATGTTGTTTGTGCCTACAAGGACCAATGCAATTGGTTTTGAGGATAAATTTGAAGATCAAGGATGTTTTTGAAATGAATTTTTTCCCTAACCCATCCAGAAACGTGAAATATCAAATCCAAAAGTTGTTGAGTCAAATTTTGGAGGGATAAGGATGAAATAATGAAAGGAAGGGGGTCTGCATGCTTTGAAGATGAAAAACGTGCCTCCACAATGGATAATGATGCAAATTTTTCAATGATTCATCTCTTTTTGAGACAATTGGTAACTTTTTGGATGTGTTCTATTAAACGTCCATGTCTGTGATTCATGAGGAATTTTTGTAACAAATTTGATCCTTTGGCATATTATTTTCTTGGGAAAGAAGGCTCGAATGGGATTGAAAGCTATATATTGCATGAATTTTTCATGTAAAGGGTTAGAAGAGTTTTAAAAATCCGTGGAAAACTAAAAATTTCGTAGGAAAATCTCGGAAGAAGCCCATTCTCTGAGAAACCACATGAGAACCACTTCTAATTCCTTTTTTGCATTAAATTTGTATCATGTTGAGTTGGTTTCAGTTGTAAGCCATTAACAAGCTCTAAGATTGTTCTTGAAACATTCCCCTGCTGATAAATTTGGTCATTCTGGATTATTTTGTGTTGTCTCTTGGCAAAATTTACATACACTTATGTTTCAAAATGTTTTCAATTCATGTTTCTTACTCCTATTGCAGTCTTGTGTTTAAAATCTCTCTTGATCATACATGGTCTCATTTCTTGTGATTAGTTTAGTGGAATTTGCAATCTCACATTCAGAAGAGATTTCATCTGATAAAGAGATAAAAAAATTTAAAATCACTTTACTTTCCTTGATTTCAGAGATTGTTTGTAAACCTTTGGGTACACCTTAGGTCATGATTAAATAGTGATTTCTAATTCATTGGTTCATTATAACTCAATATTTTGTGATAGATGATCAAAGATTATGTGGAAAAGTGCAGATCTAGGCCTCCATTTAATGCACATATCCTGGTTGAAGGGATGATTAACCATTATGATACTTTCTACTGTTAAGTTTCTCCATATTTTGCTGAAATCCTCAAAGAGTCTGGTTGACCTTGGTTTGTATTGTCTAAACTCCCACCCAAAAATTATTCAAAATAACTAATCCTACCTTTTTTTACCCCTTTTTTGATCTGTATACCCATAGAAGATCAAAATCCATTTGCTACAGTATGTAGAACAGATCAGGTTTTCAAAATGTCTTCAGTAAGCCTTGCCTTGCATTGAAAGTATCTCCACAATCTGGAAGTGACAACTTGTGAAAGTCAAATTTGGAGTGGTTATCATATTTTCCCAAGTCCTTTTCATCCTATTTGCACAAATTGAGGTATATATTCATCTCCTTCACCATTTGAGGGTTACAAAATAGGTCCTCTTACCTTGGTTGAAAGGAAAAACCTAAAACAGTTAGAATAAGATCAAGTCCTATTTGAGTGCTATCCATATCTCCACAAATCTAAGTGCCAATTAGATCACATCCCTAGTTACAAAATGACATACATCATGATCTATTTGTCTTCAAGCTTCATGCCATATCTGTGATGCTGCTCAGACTGAAAAAGAGAACAAATTTTGGTACCAACATATTCTGAATGATGATTTATTTAGAAAAGAGAGCATTATGTATATAAAAAAAAATTCTCTTGTTTCTAAAGACTTAAAATGGGAATCTTACACTTACTCAGTGGTTCATGATAGTTAGGTTGGATTTTTTATTGTTATATTGTTAGTAAATATTGAAAACAATCCTATTTAAAGAAGTGATAAGAGGAAGAGTGTTTAAGACTCTGTCATCTGTCTCATTATTTTTTTAGAGTGTTGAAGGATTTGAACTTGTTTGTTAGTTTGTGCCTCAAGAGGATATTTGTAAAATTACCTGATGAGATAGTCATTCCATTTAACTTGTTTAAAGGCCTCTTCTAGGGAAGTATGAGAAAAATACCTCACCTTGTATTGAAGGTGAGGTTTAAGAGCTCGTAAGAAAATTTAGAAGAGGATATCGTTGGGCATGTTATTCTCTACCCATGTAGATAGATTTTTCCAATGCTTGATAAAATATTTCACAGAATTGTTCTCAGATTGTTGACAATTGATGTTTTTTTCAGGTAGATTGTGATATTGTAGTTTTTTTAGTAGAACTGTCACTACGTGCTCTAGCTTAACTATATAATTAGGAAGAAAAATATAGTACAAATCTAAAACATATCCTATAAGTGTCTTTTATAGGAGTTTGGTGACAACATATGAATTGGTTATCATCCAATCCTTGTAAGGATTACCAACAAAATTGATATGAAGGGTGGGATGAGTATACCTGTTGTAAGAGATAGATGGAGAAATGCCACCAATATCCATGCCATTAATAGAAGGTGTTAAAGTATCTTGTTGGAATTATCATAAGACTTTATTTTGTATTGGGTGTTTGAGTGATGGGAACCCCATTAGGCTCATTTGGAAAGGAGGAGGCATGTTTCCCCAAGATCCCAATGGAGGGAGGTTGAATAAATGAGCCATGATATCTTGAATTTAGAGAAATTGATCCATTGTAGAAAATTATTGGATCATTTTTTCAATGAGTTGGAGAATGAGGTTGGTAGGGTAAGAATTGGATAAATTTTTAGATGAACCTATTTTAGTGGCTTTCCCATTTTTTCCCTATGTTCAAGTTGTTTGGAGATAAATTTGAGAAGGCACTTACAAAGAATTTCTTCTAATTTTCCTTTATATTGAGGAAACTGAGGTAGAAAGTTCTGAATATTAGGAGGATGTTAAAAGGTATCATCATTTTGGTTTTCTTCTTCCTCATCCTTAGGTGGGCCATTACGGAGGGTAGAAGGATTCTTTTTAGGTGCTCCTATGACACAACTATCCATAAACAGTGGAACTTAGTTTCAGGATGATGTGTTTTAGGAAACATTTGCACATCAGAATCAGAGGACCCAAGGAATAAATACTCCATGGTAAAGTGATAATCTAGCTAAGAAAATGTCTAAAAATAAGACTACAGAAACAATCAACCATACATGAAAGTGTACATAAGGTCCGAAGGCATCTGGAAGAAAATATGAGAAGATAGATAGGATCAGTCATACATACAGGTATGCACAAGGGATGAAGGTATTCAAATATGAGAAAACAAAAACAAACTTGATCACCCAGGCGTGATGGTCTATATATACATAGGTTTTTTAGGTTTTTTGGGTATTTGGGTACTTATATGAGGTCAAATTTAGAAGTGGGTGATTTTGACAAGATGTGCTTAATCAGAAGGTCTGTAAGATTCACGTCAAGTTAACTAAAGAATGTATGTGGGCCAATAATATGTATCAATATATTCAACTCCCCAATCATCTATTCTACAAGGGTATCGAGGAAACAAGAAGGAAACACACATGTACCGGAATACAAGGGTATAATTAAAGGGGAAAGGGGATACAATAAGTGATATGGTCAAATATATAGATGGCAACAATCCCTACACTAGGTCAACTTAGGGTTTCTAAGGCCCTTTGTCAAGATAGAGGAACGAACCTTACTGAAGTATCAATATTTTTTGGAGAGGCACGGATTAGAAATAAATGAAAAAAACATGAATGATACAACTAAAATGAAAACGATGGTAGCTAATGAGTTAATAATGGATAAGAATACTATGCTAAATAATATCTAAATACATATAATACTAAGCTAGCATAGTATAATGAGAAAAGGAAATGAACTTATCCATGCAAAGTGACAAGATATGGGTAGAGAAATCACCTTGTACTTATAGAGTGGTAATTAATGCATCTATCTCTTCAGGACCCCTTTATAGATAGGCCACCAACCCCTAGATATAGAGTTGTCACTTGACCTAACCCCTTAAGGTCCTCGACCCTATATAAATAGATGGCGGAAACCTCTAGATAGTGTAGCCGAGGTTGAGTGAGCTATAAGTCATATCACATACATAATAGATGAAGATGGAGATGGAGATGGATGAGACCTAGAGCGATAAGATAGTTTAGGGGGGTGCCCACATGAGACAGTAGTCTTGACCTAGCACACTAAGAGAGAGTCATGATTAACTATAATAATACTATATATGGGAAAATAATAACCCTAGTTAATATAATTAGGACTTAAACGCTATAAATAAGTATGCTAAAATAATGTAAAGTAATTACACAATTAAATTTAATGGAAACAAACCATAATATGAAAGAGAAGATTAAATAAAGGACTCAACTGGTTAAAGGTGATAGTCACACAATGTCGCAGGTCTGAGAATAAAATTTGGAAGTGTAGATGAAAACTCAAGGACCCTGTGAAGGTTAGATCTAGAAGATATAAAATAACTAAGGCACCTGGTATGGTACTGGAGCACCCCAAGGTGCCCTGGTCTATAGTCTGGGCACTCTGATCTCTGTAAATGCTCAAAAACTTATTTTTATATGGTCGCAAGGTGTCTCTGAATGCTTCTTGTTTGTCACACCTGATCTATTGGATGAGGTGGAAAATGACCTATAATACAACATGAAGTATTAAACCCTAGAAAAATAAAAGATGAAAATTAATGGGTTGAAGTGACCTCTGCTAACAAACAAGTGGTCTTATCACTAAGTGTTGTAGTACATTTCATACCTAGATGTAGTTTTTGTGAGTGTGTGCATGTCATGCCCTAGATGCTCTCGTGATATTAAAACTTTGTTAAATAGTGATTAATAATAACTATAGAAAATGTAAATAACATGTTTGCATAGAATATAATTGAATCCATCTACATATGAAGTGTGTGTGATGTAGATCTCATAGCCTTAGTGCATGGCACTATGTGGATGAAATTGATGTAGTGTATGTAATTCTAGATGGATTGATAGTACTATGTGACACTAGGACCTAGGACCCTTATTATGGTCTTATAACTTTTTATTTATAGAGATCTCAAGGTTAATTTCATAATTAATCCTGAAAAGATGGACTCAGAAAAGGATAAGGATGAAAAATAGCTAGAAAGGCCCCAAAGAGAAGCAAAAAAGGATGTGAATAGTGTGTGTAGATATTGTTGTGTGTATTGTACTAGTATGGTTAGTAAAGGAAAATTCCTATAGTAGTGTGTTGTTGTTGCAATTTTCACTTTTTTTTTGTTGTTGTCGTTTCCCACTGGACAGAGAAGTGTAGAGAGGAACACCCATTGTAACCCCAATTTTGTAACCACTCAATAGAATTTTTTGAAGGATACCATGTCCTATTCAGGCCACTATGTATGGAGTTCATAGACTAGTTTAAACTTTCTCAATGTGTGTGAACTAGTTAAATACGATGTGTTAGTAGAAAATCTAAAATGATGCCCCCCTCTTTGGGGGGTACATGAGATGACCCTAGAAAGAGAATGTGGTTCCAAAAGAGGACCAACCACACTCTGACCTATAGAATTTTTTCCTATAGGGGGAAAGGGAAATTATTGGTAGATACCAAGGTGAGCACAAAATAGGATGGCTAGACAAAACAAGTGTTAGTCCAAAAACACATGTAAGTAATAAGACAAGTGTAAAAGTAAATAAACGATGTAGAAATTACAAAAAAAAGTAGTGTGAACACACAACAAAAAAATATGACCACACAAAGAGAGTTTCAAAAATGGGACATCACTCATGATGTCGCAAGATACGCAAGACTATCATGGCCATAAACATCAAAAAATTGTGCACACAAGCAAAGGGAAAATCCCACATACAATAGAAAACAAAGTAGACAAGTAGAAACAAAGAAGTAGTCATGGAAACATATAATCCTGCAAAACAAGTTCTACACATTAAACACTAGTTAACATGTTAGAGTGATAATATATATGTCAAAACGTGTATAAGAAAGTAGTATAAGATGTTAATTATAAAGTGAAACAATAACACCTGACTAAGACGAATGTGGATGCCCCCAACGAAAAGTATAGGAAGGGTCCAAGGTAAGCATCCATGCCACATGCAAAGTCATGTATCTGTGATCACACTAGACAAATGAGTGAACGTGTATGTGTGTATTATAATTACATATAAGAAAGTGATCTAACATGTGTAGTAAATGGATCATGTAAAAAAATAGTTAGCAAGAGTAAATGCACCCAAGAAAATGAAGTATGTTGTGGATAGATGAAATGGAATTCAAGATGGAATGATAGGAGCAACGTGCCCCCTGAGTGAATGGAAGTGTATGCAATTAGGTTCATTTTGGTTACCCCCTCAGCAGTTATGAATGAATTGTAAAAGAGAGTGTGTCATCAGGAAATGGTCAAGTAGTATTGGTTGTATCTAGCATACTTTGATGAGTATGTGTATGGAATGGTGATGAAATATGATATGTGAATAGAAGCACATGGACCTTATAGCATAAGCATGTACCAAAAATTAGTGAATGAAAGAGTTATGATTTATCCTTGAGAGTATATCACTATAGAATGGGTGAATGGGAATGAGGTATATGGAAGGATGCGTATCGACCCTATAGCCTAAGCGTATACCAAAAAGTGTTGGATGTGTGAGAGATTATGTATCCCTAAGTGTGTATTACTATAGGATGAACGGATGAAGAGGGATGATGATTTATTCTAAAGTGTATGTAACTATGAGATGAATATGAAGGGATTGATGATGTACCTTAAGGTGTATGCCACTTCAAAATGATAACATGGGGGGTGGTGATTTATCTTAAATTGTATACCACTACAAGATGATAATATTGGTGAAAATTTTACCTAAGGTGTATGTCACTAAGGCTGGGAACGTGGGATGAGAAAGATGTCACATGATGAATTTAAGGTCCATTTGATTGGTAAACCCTTGACATCTGAATATGGACTGAGGAACTAAAGTGCATCGTATGGTGGTGAGTACATCGTGTAGAAGACAACATAGTATAAATGACCAAGTGATGAATATGTGATGTAAATGTGTAGTGTGGGAAATGTAATATAGGATGTGTAATGTATATAGGATATGCAATGTATATAGAAATGGAATATGATCTAACGAGAGGTAGAACTAGATCCATTTGTAATGGAATCTAGTGTGGCGTGTACAATATATAGGATGTAAGAACATGATGCAAAACTATATGCATATTAGATGATGACTAGTGTAGTAATTATAATATAGATGATGTATAAATGACTAATAGATTAGGTATGGATAGGATCATGCAGGATGTGTAGTGCCTATGGTAGGATGTGTAGAACATATAGCTTAGTGTGTGGGTTTAATGTAATGGTAATCCCTCAATAGTCTAGTGTGAACTGAAGCAAAAATGTGTGTCATTAGTTAATGGTGGTGTTATAATGTGTGAGGAATATTCCTAGGAAATAAGATGTAGCCAAAGTGAGGGGGCATGAAGGTGGGAGTGTGTGATTTTGATACCGCTGCAAGTGTACTATGATGATAGAAATCTATGCAGCCACACAAGAGGTGCCATGCCATTGTGGGAGAGCATTGGCTAGGTTTTGATAGGAGAGAGGGAAAATGCAATGGTAGGCTTAAACAACATTAAAACCATGTGACGATGACAGAGTTGGAAATGTGGACTACCCATTAGTAAGAGTAGTGTCTTTGTCACTAGTGATTGGTTGGATCTTATGTGGGATCGGTGATGCTATAGAAGTATTGGTAGGAGAAGGAGGTGGACTGTTTGTGAGAGGTGGTTACGTAATTTGACTTGGTAGTGTTATGTATGACTCAAGAGAAGGAGGTGCTGAATTTATTTCTAGAGGAGGTTGTTGATGTAGTGTTTGATCGTTAGGTATTGATGACTCATGGATAGAAATCCATTAGGATGTAGCATTATTATTTCATTCAAGTATGAGAGGCTCAGGTGATGGCATGTCTAGAGGGTCAACTATATGACATGAAGTGGACCTAGATTGCATATGAGATGTGAGGAGGACAAAAATGTAATTAATAAGTGTCTTTAAGATGTTGGATTTCAGATTTGAATGATGTAATAAAGGATTATATAGCTTGAAACTTGTCATGAAATAATGAATGTATAACTTGAATTGATTCTAATAAGGGTTGATTAGGTGGAGGAGGATGGAATGTAGTATAAACATCTGTAGAGAGTAAAGAGGGATAGCTTAACCCATGCTTATGTGTTTGTGTAGGAAGATCCCAAGGGGGATGTGACTTTAGGTACTTGTGTACTAGTTATTATACAAATAAATATCCTAGTTATTTGGGTAACTTGTACACATATTTTGGCTCTAAACACTTCATTGCAAGGTTATGCATGCTCAAGTTAACTTGGCACATTCTCTTAGTATAATTTTCCTCACAGCCTCCCTTTATTTCCTAGCATGATCTTACACACTTCCCCTTCTCCCCTTTCCATTTTCCTTTTCCTCTTTTTTCCACTCTCACCTTGCACACATCTTATGTGCATTCACCTTCTTTCTAGCAGCTATTTAACCTTACGTATGCACCTTGAAATTGCTTTGATTAGCTAAGTCCTTGACATTTTCTATAACCTCACACATTATCTTGTAATAGTTACACCATGACCACATGTTATCTACTCACCATGTTTCCCCATTTCCCCATGCATGTCATTCGTGACTTCCTTTTGCCTTCTTCCACATGCATACCTTCACACCCTCGTTTGTGCCTTTCTATGCTAGGTCATCCTCTGACATGCTTGAATGTGCCACACGTAACTAGTCAAAGCGCACCAACAAGGCATTGAATATTTGTAACAAATAAATGAGTGACACATGGGAGAAATAAAAAAACATTTGCATAGTTGTCCATCCTTTCATCCAATCCACATGTGCCATATTCTCACATGTGTAGAAGACTCTAAAAAACTTCTAAAAATAATATCTTTTTCTACAGAACTCCAATTGGCATGCACTTAGTCTCAATCAATAGTTGCTGACGTAATCTATATTGCTAGACATTCAAATTCAAACTCTTGGTAGATCTAGTAGGTGAGAAATGTGAAAAAAAATTTATGAGAATTAATGAGAAGATTTAATTGCTCCAACCACCTGATTTAATCTGATTTTCCCTCCTTCCTTCTTCAACACGCCAAACAGACATGAGGAAGTGCATTTGATATATTTGTAGGTGGACTAGAAGGCATTAAATGCTTCTTGTTGGTGGTTACATTTCAAATTCATATTTTACCTCCTCTTCTTCTTCCATGAATTCATTTATAAATGTAAGAGCTGGGCTCATTTGTTATGTTAGAGACTTTTAATCCTTACGCATTTTTTCTAAGGACTTTATATTTTGTGTAATTTGAGTTACAAACCTCTGGATCTGGTTCTTACATGTGGATATCGGCCTCTTTCACCATTATAACAGCTCCGTGCATTTCTTGAAGTAATAAAAGCATCATTTTGTGACTATTCTCTATCCTAATGCTTACATTCCTTCTTTTTTCCTTTTATTTTGCATTACGTGCTTGTTGTGCCATTCTACATCCCTTGGAGTTCCTTATTTAGTTGTGTTCCATGAGACTGATCTGGTAAATATGTTTTAAGTTGTGCTACACGTGCCTAGATTTCTTCCATGAATTTCCTATCATTTTCACTCAAAACAAATAGTTTTCATCCCTTTTTTTCTATTTCTATCACCGTTTAGTGTAGTTTCCATTCATGATATCCTTTTATCCCTAGTCCCTTAGCATTTATTAGCTTATTTTTCCTTTTCAGCACTAGGAGTAGCAGTAGCAGAAGAAATAGATATAGGAATCGACCTTCTCTGGAGATCTGTACCAAGTGTGTGAGGTCCCACAACTTGGGGACGGTTCCATTGTTGTCTCAAATAGCTCATTCCTTCCAAGATCTGAGAGGTGGGTGCACGTTTGAATGACCAACACTAGTATTAGTAAAACCATAATGTTTTAAATAGTCATACACTGACTCATACTTAGAAAAATCTTGGGACTTGTTGGAAGAAGGATCACTAGAATGCTCAATTGAGTTACAATATTCAAAAGGAGATGGGTAAAAAAACATATCATAGACAGTTCCTTGATGTTGAAATTTAAAATGTGTATGTAGTGTAGAAGGGACCCCATGCATGACATGGATCCAAGGTCGGCCCAAAAAAATGTTGCAATTAATATGATTGGGCATGACATGGCACGAGATCACAACTATTTTTGGACCAATGGTAATAGGGAGGTTTATAATACCTAACACACAGTTAGGGATGTTATCAAAGCCATAGATGGAAATAGATGATAGAGTGAGAGATGATTTTGAAATACCCAAGTGGTGAAGAAAGGTAACATTAGAAATATTGAGGCTAGATCCATTATCAAATAATTGGTAGTGAATATTATTTGATCTTTATCAAAAGATAAGGAAAAGGTAAATTTGTGATATACATATTCAGGTGAAGTATGAGGAGGAATGAATTTAGTAGCTAAATATTCTCCAATATTTTTCATACAAT
The DNA here is from genome assembly GCA_019776745.2 of Taxus chinensis. NCBI lineage: Eukaryota > Viridiplantae > Streptophyta > Pinopsida > Cupressales > Taxaceae > Taxus > Taxus chinensis. Next base: position 826,742,627 of record CM034150.1, read on the forward strand.
CAAGGTTATTTTGTAGATAAGTATGGAGAAATATATGCATGGTGTATAAACTCAAAAACATCCTAGATGGAAGATGAGTAATAATTCATGTGAAACCATAATGTGCAGGATGTAAAAAGGGGATGCATGCTAAATGAGATAAAATAATAAAAAATAGAGATGCTCATGATGCTTAAATACAAGACCTAAAAGGTGCAATGAAAGAGGACCAGGTTCACCACAATGATTAACTACAATAGTACTATATGCGAGGAAATAGTAACCCTAGTTAATCTAATTAGGACGCCTAAAGAGCTATAAATAAGTATGCTAAAATAATGTAAAGTAATTGAACAATTAAATATAATGGAAACAAACCCTAATATGCAAAAGAATATTAAGGAAAGGACTCAGTTGGTTGAAGGTGACAGTCACACAGTGTCGCAGATCTAAGAATAAAGTCTGGAAGTGCAGAAAAAAACTCAAGGACCCCACAAAGGGAATATCTAGAAGATTTGAAATGATTGCGGCACTTGGGATGGTACTGGGGTGACCCGGGGTGCCCTGGTCTGTAGTCTCAACACTCTGATCTCTATAAATCCTCATAAACTAATTTCGATACGGTCATAAGGTGTCTCTGAATGCTTCATGTTTGTTACGTTGGATTTTTCAGATGAGATGGAAAATGACCTACGATGCAACAAGAAGTATCAAACCCTAAAAAAATAAAATGTGCAAATGAATGGGTCGGTCTAACATCAGCCGCCAAACTAGTGGTCTTATCACCTAGCACTACACTACATTTCAAACCCAGATGTAGTTCCAGTGAATGTGTACATGTCGTGCCTTAGGTTCTCTTGTGCTAGTCACACTTTGTGAATTAATGAGTAATAATAACTATAGAAAATATAAATAACATGTGTGAATAGAATAAAATTGAATCCCTCTCCCTATGAAGTGTGTGTGATGCAGATCTCCTAACCTTGGTGCATGACACTATGTGGATGCAAGTGATGGATTGGATGCAACTATAGATGGAGTGATAATACTATGTGACACTAGGACCTAAAACCCTTACTATGGTCTTATAACTTTATATTTATAGGGATCTCATGATTAATTTCATAATTAATCCTGACAATGCCAAATGAGAAAAGGATAAGGACAAAAAACAGCTAGAAAGGCCCAAAAGAGAAGCAAAAAAGGATGTGCATAGATCAGGAGGCCCAAAGTAGGACCAGGTGCCTTGGGGTCCCCCTAGTATAGGTTGGGGCACCCTAATTTTGCGCTACATTTATGGGGAAGTTACGAAATTGGTGGATAAGTGTCAAAAAATACATGGGAAATATAGAATAAAATTATTAAATAAAGATGGCCCAAAGGTGGGATTAATTATTACTTTATCCACTTGAGAACCTTTTAAATATTAGTATAAGACCGGGATAAATTATGTGTAGAGTGCATAATTCTGTGTCTACAAATCATGATTAGGTGGAGATGGGGAACACTATTCCTGTCTTAAAATAACTATAGGTGACCTCATAAAGGAATTAACCATCCAAAAAGAAGAGTATCTAATCCAATCCAAATAAGATGCAAGATGAACCAAGAGATAGGTGAGAAGATATGAAGATGGTAGAAAAAGAGCATAGAAAATGGTAGTTTGATTGATCTAGATTTCTTTTTCTTATGAGTTTGAAATTAGGTGGGGGTATATATAGGACACCATCTCCTACAAGTGATAGTTTTGGCCATGAGAAAATCTAATACTAACACCATCACCCACGGGAGATGGCATTAACCATGTGTGATAAAAATAGGTAATGTGTCATGAAAATTTAAAATAATGAGTCATATATCAAGGATGTGGATAAAAAAGGTGTAAAGTGTGGGGATGCAAGAAATAATCTAGGAATCCTATGTGCATGAGACCTAGGAGGACAAGGATAACTAGTGCAAGGAACACTAAGGACAAGACCAAATAGTGAAAATATCTATATACTATATCTAACCAATAATGGTTACATGAATAACCATTCCCCATTCCTCGTAATCCCCTTAAGGATCGTTCTCTAGAAATAGATGCATTAATGACCCTTATATGCACACAAAAAAAAATTAGTCACATGTATGAAAGAAGAAAAGTGAAAAATTAGGTGCATACATATTGCTTATGTTTATTTTAAGGTTTAAGTAGCTCACAAGTGAGTTTTAGGTGTGCATTATTATGAATTGCTTGTATATGTTTAGAATTAGTAATTCCATAACCTAGGTCATTCTTATTTTTTATTGAAAAATTTGGGCTTTTTCCATAGGTTTCACATCATAATCACGTCGAAAAGGTACAATAACACCTTTTACTAACAAGACCTTTTCAATTTGACCTCCTTTTTTTATGACCTCTTCAAAAGTACTTACACATTGCATTTGCAAGTGGAAGGTGATTTGAGGATGGAATTTTGGCATAAAAATTCTCACAAGTTATTTATCAAAGATGGAATTGTATGTGTAGATTTGGATCACCTATAAGATAGATTAGTTTATATGAAACCTCCAAATCGATGCTACTTAAAATAGAATCGGATTAAGTAATCATTAAATTTACAGGAATGTTAGTGTTATCCAAAATGTGCCCCCTACTCATTTTGCGGCTAACTCCTTCCATTCTTCCCTCTCTTGTGCCTAAGTCATATTTTTTTATTTTTAGGCACTCAAAACCTTTTATAAATGACACCATTTGATAGAGCTCTCTCTCAGCTTTCCAGAAAGGTAAAGTTTTCCTCCTTACTCCATGTATTTTTGAAGTTATGGCTCGGCGGAGTTTTTGTGGGAAATTTTCCCCTAAAAGGCCCGCAGCCAATGAGACACCACCACGTGTCCAAGGAAGTGGCGGGGGGGTCAGAGGAAAACCTTGGGTTTTTTACCAAGTGTTTTGGTGAAATTTCAAAAGGAAGATTTTTCCCCGCAGGCCCGCCGCCGAATCAGGTGATGCCACATGTCCCACGGGAGGAAGTTGAGAAATTTGGCTAAGTGTTGCGCATGGAAAATTTTGGAGGGAAGGTCTGCACCCAATCATATTGCACCACGTGTCCTATGGCATGGGAGTTTCGGAGGGTGGAGGAGAAGTTGGAATTTTTGTGAAGTGTTTCACCAAATTTCAAAGGAGAAAGTTTTGGCCCGCTGCCCTCGTCGACCAATTAGCAAAGGCCACGTGTCACCGGAAATCGAAGGGGCCGTAGCATGGGAGGAAATTGGGATTTTTTCCCAAAAGATTGTGAAAAAAATTAAAAAATTTTGTGGATGGCCCGCAACCAATGAAATGCCGCCACATGTCTTGGACTGGCGGGAGGCGGGGAGAAATTGAGAAAAATTCCACAAGGAAAAACAAAGGAAATTTAAAGGGAAAAAGCTAGCCCCCAAGATGCAAGCCAATGGGATCTCACCACATGTTAGGTGCTAGCAAAAAATCAAGGAAAATCCCGCAAGTAAAATTAGAAGGGCCAAGCCCGCATCCAATTGGGTGATGCCATGTGTCTTCAACTCATCGGCCCGACGGGGATTTTTTGGAAAATTTTCCAAAGGGCAAAGCAATGGAAAATGAAGTGCAGAGGGCCCATGCCCAATAAAAACATGCCACATGGAACTTGGAAAGGTGGAGCGTGGGGACTTTTTGGGAAATTTTCCAAAATGCAAAAAAGGTGAAAAAATTCAAAATTTCACCCGCCAATCTGATTTGGCCCTGTTTTGCCCTAAAATTTCAAATGGCCATATCTTTCGATCCAGAGCTCAGTTTTTCACGTTCTTGATATCAATGGAAATATGGTAAAATTCTCTACAATATTCCAAGGTCATTTTTTCATTTTGATGGAGTTTGGAGAGAGAAAATTGAAAAATGCCTCTAGCATGTGGTCATGGACATAAATGATGTTTCAACCACCATTTTTAATGAAGAATGGCTCGCATTCTCTCCCAGCATGGCTAAAAATTTTAGGGGATGTGCCTGTAAGTATGCCCATGATGTTTTAATCATGTTTTAGTCAATAGTTGAATCCCTTCCATGTTTTCCCACATTTCTCTCTCCTAGGCTCGTCCCTTGCACTATAAAAGCCAGATTTGGCTCAAAGGGTTGAACATTTTTTGTGTATAGCAGGCTCCCTTTTTCACCTTGGAAGTGATTTGGTGGAATTTCAGACCTTTTCTAAGAATTGCAACCTATTTTTTCCTCTCAGGTGTTGTAATGCATGTATTTTGATATTAAAAATGACAATGCAATCTCTGTGAATGAGTTTCAATCCTCTGCTTATGTTTTTTACTTCCTTTCTGATCTTTCATTACATGTCATCAGTTTGAGCATGATGTTTTTTTGCATTTCCATGATTTGTGTCAATCTGTAGAAGTAAAAAATGCTTAGCACTCCTTTGGTGTATCACCTTATTAGCACTAGTTTCAGTTTTTTTTGCATTCTCCATCTCTGTCCACTTTAGAATTTAAAATAGGATTTTGAAGTTGAAAACCTCTGTATAAACTTGCAAGTGATAAATATGATCAGAGGAGTTGAGGAACCAGCCTCTAATCTGGATATTCCTTTCCCATTTTACAATTCTCACACTTAGGGAAAGGATTCAATGTTGTGTAATCACACTGGATGCTTAGGATGACCAAACTAGAAATTTGAACAACATCTAGGGGTGCTTCTGATTTGCAACAATAGTTTTGGCACGCCCGGTGGGACCTTAGAGGTCTTCATCTTCATTGCAACAAATTGATGTGCATTTTTTGCAAGTTTCTTGCTTAAAAGAGCCCTAAATTGCACATCTGGCAACTCCAAGGAAAGAATCAACTTGTTTTAGCAGTTAGGCCTAAAACCTCATGAGAAGAATCACCACAAGGTCAAGATTTGGAGAAGAAGAAGTGTTGTTTGAGTATCTGCATTTATCTCCAAGAAGAAGGCAAAGAGGGAGGAGGATTCAAAGGTCTCCATCTCCACCAAACAGAACTCTCTCAACTCCTTCACCTGGTAGGCCTTTCATTCAATCAACAAGGGTTTTGAGGCCAATCAGAATGGCACAAAACAACCCCTATGTCAATTTCACTGGCAACAGCCCACTCGCTCTCAATGCACAAAATCCAATCCCAGTTGCAGCATTGAAAAACATCCCATACTTTACTGGAGAGATTCAGACTACACCTAGTGATCATGTCAAGGATATTACTAACATTTGTGTAATCCATGAGATTAATGAGATGCAAGTTGCTGTCAAACTGCTGGCATCTTCATTCAAAGGGAAGGCTTTGCAATGGTTCAGGAGTCTTGCATCAGGTTCTATTCAAAATTGGAATCAGCTATGTATAGCCCTCCATGAGCAGTTCGGAGAAAAGGGAGACAACTTGTCCCTTTTGGAGCAGTTGACAACCATCAAGAGAGCTCCTAATGAGCAACTGACTGATTTTAACTTTAGATTTCAAAGGACTTGGGAGAGAATTCCAGTGGCAGTCAGGCCAATAGCAGAAGGTGCTTTTCTTTATTACCTCAAAGCTTTAAATTTTGATATTTCTATGTTAATTCAGTCCATGGGAGGCACAACTATCCCCATTGCTTATAGCTGAAATTTTTTTGATTCAAGCTGACAAGCTAGCCCCTAGACCTTCAATTCCACTGTTTCCAAGTTTAGAGAGCCCAAACACTAATCAAATGCCTAATTTAGCTCCTATCCCCACTCCTAGAAACTAGAATTCAAGTGAAGCTTCTACTTCATCTTCTAGTACCTCAAATGAGCTTCAAGAAGTCATGAAGCAATTGCAAAATCTAGGAAATGAGCTGGTTACACTCAAGAGGAAACAAGCCCAAGGTTTTAGACCTCCCTTCCAGCCCTAAGCTTAGCCTAACAGGCAGCCATATCAACCCCAAAGACCACCCAACCCAGCTGTAAATTTAAAATCAAGCAAGGCCTCCTGCCAATAGACCATTTCAGTCCTATAATCCCAATGCTACATCTGCCTCTAAAGCATTTAGTGCCAGTACAAAAAAATATAGCTCAAGAGTATGATTGGTGTTGCCCATGTAATGAACCTCATAACCAATCCATGTGCTTCAACGGTGCCTTGAATCAAGCATTAATGGTGACAACAACTGGTGTGGAGGGTGAGGGTAGTCAAGAAACATTCCAACAGCAGTCAGCTCTAAATGATACCACACTTGTAAACTGGCAGGCAGAAGATTTTTGTGGCATGAATCAAATGGTTCCCCAAAGTGTTGCAGCCAACACAAGGTCAAAGAGGAGAAATTTGGGTGAAAAACAGCCATTAGCCCCAAGCAACCCTCAATCTTCTATCACTCCACAAAGTATTGGCAAACAAAATTCAATCCCAAACAATGTAATGACTACCCAAAATAGCTCCTAAGCAAACTCAAATGCCAGTTGTTGCTGCCCATGTGCAAGGAATGAATGTGCAGGGAAAGGGACAATAGAGACATGCTTCATCTCCATTCAATATCATTGATCAGATGAAGAAGACAAATGTAAACATATCAATGTGGGAATCACTATCCATCCCAGGCCAAAGAGATTTGTTACAAGCTGCCATGAAGGACTGGTCAGCTTCGAATCAGTAGGTCCAAATGCAAGAGAAGGTGCTCACAAATACTGCCCTACAAGAGGGGAATCATGGAGGACTATAAGGTAAGATGTTGAAGCCCCCTCCATTCTATGTTTCATTGATCATTGGGAATCAATTAGTACACAATTGCATGATTTATTCCGAGGCAAGTAGTTCAATAATGCCCAAGCAAATAGATGATCAGTTGGGAATTCAGTATGAAGTCATATCCAAAGGGGTAGTGCAATTGGATGGGACAACAGTAACAACAGTTGGAGTGATAAAAAACTCGAGTCTTACCTTACATGCCTGCCCCAATGTTGTTGTTTTGCAAGATTTCTCAGTAATAGACCTTCCACCACTCTTTGCCCTATGTTTGTCAAGGGATTCATAGCCAAGATTAGAGGTTACTAATCTGCTGATTGGTCACAAATGTTGTTCAGAACAAGATATGGAACCAAGGCCACAATCAAATCTGAACCTATTACAAACTTTCACATTGAGCCTTACACTCCAAGCCAAATCAATACCAATTGTTCAGCGTTTGATCAAGAGGATTATCCAAGCAATGATAAAGCTAACACCAAGGTAGGAAGCATACCAGATCTAACACTTGATGAATGGGAAAACAAGGTGCATGCTTTTGATCCTTATCAAGAAATAAAATAATCTTAGTTAGGAGTCTATTGCATGCATGAAGAAAATCAGCCTATTCCTAGCATCACCAAGCTAGACCACAAGGATGAAAATGAGGTATGGAAGTTGTTTTTTGATGGATCAAGGAGTAGACAAAGAGTGGGAGGGGGAACTATGCTTGTTTCCCCCCAAGAAGTGAAGTATTATTCAGCTTTTAGATTTCAGTTTGCATGCTCTAATAACACTGCTGAGTATGAAGCCTTGATACAAGGATTGCATTGGTCAATCAAGAGAGGAATAAAGAACTTGCAAGTCTTTGGTGACAGTGAGTTGATTGTCAACCAAGTTAAGGGGCAACATGCTGTCAAGAATGATCTACTCAAATGCTACAAGAATAGGGTGTGGGACCTCATTGAAGATTTTGAGGGTTTTGGCATAAAATCCATTCCTAGAAGAGAGAACCAAGCTGTTGACAGGCTTGCAGCAGTTGGGGCAGCCTTTGACGTTGTTGAAAGCATTCAGAAAGACAAGGTATAGCCAAACATCCATGTGATTGTGAGGCCTTCAGTGCTAGAAAACAATGTAAGTTGGCAAGTGTTTGAAAATGATTAGCAAATCATCCATTTCTTGCAAGAAGAGGCTGAGTTCTTAGCTAAAAATTAGGAAAATTTGGAGCAGCAGTATGGTGACCAGGTGGTATAGCTGAGAACCAACCAAGCTACCCAAGGGACTTGTTACTTTCGAGTCCATTTTCAATCCTAATGATACTTTTAGGAAGGAGAAAGAAAACATCCAAGTCAAGGGAGGAGATTCAGTGTCCATCTCGGTAGAAGGAGGTAAATCATTCCAAATTGGTTAGATAACAACTGAGCAAGAAATGTATGAGTTCATATAGCTTTGTCAAGAATTCCCTGATGTGTTTGCTCTGAGCTATGAAGATTTGAAAGGTTTCAATCCCAAGTTAGCTCAACATACCATTGAATTAGATCCAAGTACTAAACCCATCAGGAAAAAGTAAAGGCTAGTCAACCCCCACATGAAGGCTCTCATGAGAAAAGAATTGAATAAGTTGATAGAATCAAGAATCATATTCCCTATCAAGCATTATAGTTGGGTATCCAACCTCGTTCCAGTAAGAAAGAAGAGTGGGGAAATCAGATTGGGTGTTGACTTCAGATATTTGAATAGAGCATCTCTCAAGGATCATTATCCACTTCCTTCTATGGATAAAATTTTGCAAGTTGTTTCTAGATCTGAGAGGTTTTCATTACTTAATGGCTACTTCGGGGTACAATCAAATTATGGTGAAGGAAGAATATCAGTTCAAGACAGCCTTTACAACCAAATGGGGAACTTATGCATATAGGAAAATTCCATTTGGGATGTCCAACGCTAGAGCTACCCTCCAAAGAGCAATGGACATGGAGTTCAAAGGATTTGATTAACAACATAGTACTGCTATATACTTGATAATATCACTATTTTTTCAAAAAATACAGCAGACCACCACTTTCATTTGAGACAAGTGTTCCAGAGGTGTAGAAGATTTGGAGTATCCTTGAATCCTAAAAGTGTATTTTTCTAGCCCATGAAGGAAAGCTCCTTGGGCCACATTGTATCCAAAGAAGGATTAGCAATTGATCTAGAGAGAGTTAAAGCCATAAGGGCACTACCATTTCCAAGCCACAAGAAGGCCCTTCAAAGTTTCTTGGGGAGAAGAAATTTTGTTCAGAGGTTTGTCCCAAATTTTGCAGCCCTTGTCAAACCTATCACCAAGATGTTAAAGAAAAGCATGGATTTCAAATGGATAGCAGAGGGCAAGGAAAGTTTTTAAGCAATCAAAGAAGCCATCTCTCAAGCACCAACTCTCACTAACCCGGATTTCTCCAAGGATTTCATCCTCTATGCATTTGGGGGTGATGATACTATTTCTGCAATTTTGGTAAAGCAGAACAAGGACAATGAAGATCAGCCAATTGCTTTCTTCAGCCAAATCCTGGAGGACTATGAGGTGAGATATTCTTTCATTGAGAAGCATGTTCTTGTAGTACTCAGGAGCTTGAATAAATTCAAGCATCTAGTTTCAAACAATAAGGTCCAATTGCTGGTTTCTCATGCGGGAGTTAAAGACTTCCTCCTCAACAAAGACTTGAATGAAAAGAGAGTAGGTTTGATTACTCATGTCATGGAGTATGGCATTGAGATCAAAGTCACCAAATTGGTCAGAGGAAAAGGATTATGTGAGCAGCTGATTTTGAGCAAACAAAAGGAAGCATGCAATGAGAAGGAGGTTGTTTTGGCGTTGGAAGATAGCTATGAGAAAGGAAGCACTCAAGAAGAAAATAATGGTGTCCCCACTCCTTGCTGGACCCAAGGTATAATGCACTTCCTAAGCACAGGCCTATTCCCTCCAGAGATGAACAAGACCAAAAGAAGACACTTCAGATTGCAGGATGTCCCATATGCCTTTGTAGATGGTGTTTTTTTCAAAAGAGATGTGAATGGAGTACTACTGAGATGCATTGGTACAAATCATATTCATAGGGTGTTGGAAGAGTTCCATGGTGGACCAGATGGTGGTCATTTTTCACCAAGAGTGACAACTCTTAAGATCATGAGTGCTAGCTATTATTGGCCCAAGATTTTCAACGATTGTTATGCATGGATCAAGAGGTGCAAGAATGTGCATTCTTCACAGGTAAAGAGAGACTAACTGCCCTTCCATTGCATCCAATTTCAATTGACCATCCATTCATGCAATGGGGTTTAGACTTCATCGGAGTCATTAATCCCAATTCAAGCCAAGGGCACAAATAGATTTTAACAGCCACAAATTATTTCACCAAATGGACTGAAGCAGTAGCACTCAAGGAAGCAAATGACCCTATCATCGTAGACTTCTACGATGGAATAGCAACCAGATTTGGTGTGCCTACTACAATAATATCAGATAATGCATTAACATTCATTGGGTCCAAGGTGACTGAGTGGGCTGTCAAGAATGGGATCTACCTAAGCACTTCATCGAACTATTACCCTCAGGGTAATGGCCAGGCTGAGTCTAAAAACAAGAACTTGTTGAGGATCATTAGGAGGACTCTTGATGAAAATCAGAGGTCTTGGCATACTAAGTTGAAATCAGCCTTATGGGCTGATAGGATAACTCCCAAGAGATCTATAGGTAACTCTCCATTTAAGCTTGTTTATGGGAGAGAGGCAATTTTTCCCATGTCACTTGAGTTGCCAAAATTGGAACTCATGAAATAGTTGGAGTTATTGGAGTTTGAACCCATGGAGGTTAGATATGCAGAGTTGATGGAGCTCCAAGAAATCATAAATCAAGCATCCCAAGCAATGGAGAAGGATCAAGCTTTGATCAAGAAGACCTTTGATAAGAAAGCCAAGGATAGATCTTTCCAAGTTGGGAATCTAGTGTTAAAGTGTGATGCAGATAGAGAAAAACCAGGAAGGCATTCAAAATTTGATGTCATTTGGAGTGGCCCATACATGGTCACAAAGTGTAAAGATAACAATGCTTTCCAATTTTCTTCATTGGATGGTGAAGAATTACAGATTCCAGTCAATGGAATCCATCTAAAGCATTACTATTGAAAGGAATTATCCACCTTGTACATATTAGCTTAGATTTTCATTCCTCCAAGTGCTTGTGCACATTGTTTTTTTGTAGTTTAGTTTGCTTTCCCTAAGTGCTTTGGCACAAGCTTGCTATTCCTTGGAATGTTTTTGTAGGCCTTGCTCCATCGGACGCTATTCCATCTTCCTCCTTGTAGTGTTCTGGTCAGTTGGGGTATCAAACAGAGAATTCGATGACTCCATGCCCAATGGATTGCTTCAGGCAACTGGTAACTTCATCCAGCAGGCAGATGAACCCTCTAAGTCGCCAAAATTGTTATCCAAAATGTGCCCCCCTACTCATTTTGTGGCTAACTCCTTTCATTCTTCCCTCTCTTGTTCCTCAGACATAATTTTTGCTTTTTAGGCACTCAAAAACTTTCTGGAAATGAAACAATTGGATAGAGATCTTTCTCAGCTTTCCAGAAAGGTAAAGTTTTCCTCCTAACTCCATGTATTTTTGAAGTTATGGCTCGGCGGAGTTTTTGTGGGATATTTTCCCCTAAAAGACCCACAGCCAATGAGATGCCACCACGTGTCCAAGGAAGTGGTAGGGGTCAAAGGAAAACTTGGTTTTTTACCAAGTTTTTTTGTGAAATTTCAAAAGGAAGATTTTTTCCCACAAGCCCGCTGACAAATCATGTGATGCCATGTGTCCAGGGGAGGAATTTGCAAAATTTGGCTTAGTGTTGTGCATGGAAAATTTTGGAGGGAAGGTCCATGCCCAATCATATTGAGCCACGTGTCCTATGGCATGGGAGTTTTGGAGGGTGGAGGAGAAGTTGGAATTTTGGCAAAGTGTTTTGCCAAATTTCAAAGGAGAAAGTTTTGGCCCGCTGCCCCCGTTGACCAATTAGCGAAGGCCACGTGTCACCGAAACCCAAAGGGCCGGAGCGTGGGAGGAAATTGGGATTTTTTCCCAAAATATTGCAAAAAAAGTAAAAAAAAATTTGGATGGCCCGCAACCAATGAAATGTCGCCACGTGTCTCAGACTGGTGGGAGGCGGGGAGAAATTGAGAAAAATTCCATAGGGAAAAACAAAGGAAATTTAAAGGGAAAAAGCCCACCCCCAAGATGCGAGCCAATGGGATCTCACCAAATGTCAGGTGCTGGCAAAAAATCAAGGAAAATCTCGTAAGTAAAATTAGAAGGGGCAAGCCCGCATCCAATGGGGTGATGCCACGTGTCTTCAACTCATCGGCCCAGTGGGGATTTTTCAGAAAATTTTCCAAAGGGCAAAGCGATGGAAAATGGAGCGTAGAGGGCCTGCACCCAATAAAAACATGCCACGTGGCACTTGGAAAGGTGGAGCGTGGGGACTTTTTTGGAAATTTTCCCAAATGCAAAAAGGTGAAAAAATTCAAATTTTCGCCCGCCAATCCGATTTGGCCCTGTTTTGCCCTAAAATTTCAAATGGCCATATCTTTCGATCCAGATCTCAGTTTTTCGGATTCTTGATATCAATGGAAATCTGGTAAAATTTTATACAATATTCCGGGGTCATTTTTTCATTTTGATGGATTTTGGAGAGAGAAAATTGAAAAATTCCTCTGGCACGTGGTCATGGACATAAATGACGTTTTAACCACCATTTTTAATGAAGAATGGCTCGCATTCTCTCCCAGCATGGCTAAAAATGTTAGGGGATGTGCCTGTAAGTATGCCCATGCTGTTTTAATCATGTTTTGGTCAATGGTTGAATCCCTTCCATGTTTTCCCGTGTTTCTCTCTCCTGGGCTCGTCCCTTACACTGTAAAAGCCAGATTTGGCTCATTTTCAAAGGGTTGAACATTTTTTGTGTATAGCAGGCTCCCTTTTTCACCTTAGAAGTGATTTGGTGGAATATTAGACCTTTTCTAAGAATTACATCCTATTTTTACCTCTCAGGTGTTGTAATGCATGTATTTTGATATTTAAAATGACAATGTAAGCTCTGTGAATGAGTTTCAATCCTCTGCATATGTTATTTTCTTCCTTTTTGATCTTTCATTACATGTCATCAGTTTGTGCATGATGTTTTGTTACATTTCCATGATTTTTGTCAATCTACAGAAGTAAAAAATGCTCCCCACTCCTTTGGTGTATCACCTTATTAGCACTAGTTTCAGTTTTTTTTTGCATTCTCCATCTCTGTCCACTTTGGAATTTAGAATAGAATTTTGAAGTTGAAAACCTCTGTATAACTTGCAAGTGATAAATCTGATCAGAGGAGTTGAGGAACCAGCCTCTAATCTAGAGATTCCTTTCCCATTTTACAAGTCCCACACTTGGGGAAAGGATTCAATGTTGTGCAATCACACTAGATGCTTAGGATGATCAAACTAGAAATCTGATCAACATCTAGGGGTGCTGCTGATTTGCAACAACAGTTGGTTATAAGAAAATTCCTTCCTTGAGTTTTCATAACACCTCTAACACCTATGAGGGAATAGAAAACATTCAAGATCTCACCACACTTCTGAAATAACTAAAAATATTCCATACTAACATCTACAAAATTATTTTGTAACAGTTCATTTATTTTGTCTTCTTCTCAACGAATCCCTCTTTATCTTATAGCCATCCTTCGAAATAAAACAAGTGTTAGGGAGGTATGCGTACATTATTAAGGTCCTATTCTTTCCATCTATAAGCTTGAAAAGATTTTTATATTTCCATTTTGACAACAAGACTCCATAAAGACTAATATGCCCTACTAGGTGTATGCACTTCAAAACACAGTATCCAACTTGGATGAAGGAAACACACTTTAGAATCATGTTAGGAAATTTAATCAGGGTGGAATATTATTTAATATTTCCAAGACATCACCACATGGTTAGAGTGTTACAGGTCAAATCACAAGACTCCATTACTTCTCTTATTCTTAGATGGGTGTGCATTGTCATGTCATCTAAAAAACAAAGTCATAAGATTACTCCACTAACATTAATGTATGCAATTTCAAATTCTCTTGATGTTTTGAGGATGTTTACTCTGACCTATGGTTCACCTTACAATACATTGGGTATCCCTACCACCTTCATTCATACCATGACACACTGATTAGGAAAAGGTCCTAATGAGTTTGCATCCACATAAAAATAGTCTTCATAAACTAAGAAAGTTCATTAATTTAAACACATTTTCATGGATACCATGGAATATTTATAGAAATATTTGATCCTAATTAAACTTATCAATCTCATATCATGCATCTTTTTAGGGAATATATCTACAACATTATTACTTTTCTGAGACTGCTCATACTAGGTTATAAGTCACAAAACAAGTCTTGGCCTAGTTATCTTCCACCACCCCAAAAATTAACTTTCATGCAAAACCATTACATGAAACACTTCACTGGAGACATCAAATAAAAATTCAAGAACTCACTTGCATGGTTTATGTAGAGAAGTTTACATTTACACTCTTGTCTCCTAGGCTTACTAAACATACCTAATGGGGTAATTTAGAACATTAGAAATAAAAATAAAAATCACTTCATCTAATCAATTCTTGGTCTCAAATATGTAATTTTTGACTTCCATAAACCATCCATGCTCATATTTCACTTCAACAACAAGCCATTGTATCAAAATCCTTACAAAGCAAGCATGACCATTTTTTCTTCATGATCCATTAGCAATAGGAAATATTTGTTAAAAGGTTTCACCCATTTAATGCATAGAATATGTGTGAAACACTTCCTTGATCATCAATAAAACTTTCCATACTTGCTTCCATATAAGGATTTTCATCATGACCATGTTATACATAACTGTATCAAAACATTCTTGCAAAATAGAGATATTTTTGTACCTTACTGTTACACCTGGAGAATTCCACCACCACTAAAATGAGATATGGGGAGTTCTCTAAAATGTTGAATCATCATGTTAGAATTTCCATGCAATTTAGAGACCAAAAAATTCACATTTTTCCCATTGCTTTAGAATGAGGATTTTGGGAGGGTTTGGACCCACTTATCTTCTTAAGGATCATCTGTAAAGAATAATTCATCATTCTACCCCATTCTAATTGAAAAATGATCTTGAATCCATGCCCCATCATTGATGAATGAATTAGGTCCCCATGTAAATATTTAACTTACAAGTGAACACTCTAAAATTAACCCTTGAGCTAGAAATGGTCATTCTGATAGCTCAGTAGAGCCTAAAACCTCATATCTTGAAAACTCTTCTTCATATTGCCTAAATTTTTTTCCACAACACTAGGAAAACCTCTACTAACTCCCCAAAATATCATCTACTCATAAATAGGTCTGCATATTCTTGACCACCATGACTTACATGTGCACACCTAGCTTTTCCTCAAGAACATGCCTTCTAAAGGCCTTGAACATAACTCTACTATCTGAAATTTCACCTAAAAAACCTTCCACATCATCTCTACCATGTCACAATATATTTCACATGCTTTTCTAACCTACCTTAGCTTTCTTTGCTTCATATCCTCATCCATGCTTGAACTAGGTCTTAGAAATAGATCTAATTGAGCTTGTTTCAACCCATAGTGAATGTAACCTATCCTATTATTCATCATACAGAAAATTACACCCTTTTGAGACACATGTTAGGACATGTGGGACACCATTGGAGTTCACATCAAGAACGTAGTTTTTTTCTAATTCACTAAGAATTCACCAAGATCTTGTGTATAAACTATGAATCCTTAAGGCATCACACTAAGTCACTTCAAACACAACATTTGAGGTCAGAGAAGGGCACTACCAATCAACCTTCATGTCATTGAATGATTGACACCTCACTCGCACTCTTTTCAATCAATACCATATGACATCAATGACAACATCAATGACACAGGGTCCAACAATATTCCCCTTTATCATTGATGAAAACAAAATACAGAAACTTTGATGGAAAAATATCATACCAACACCTTCAATTATCTCTTTTCTTGGTTATGATTGCATTCTACCCCTTTGAAATTTATGAAAATGGTTTCTTCATCAATTTTATATACACACAATCACTAATAATGCATAGGATTTCCTCTTAAATATCCCCCTTGGATTAGGATCACTTCCTTGTCACTAATAGATTCAGATAATGCATGTTATTTCTCACCATTCAACATCAATGTCCCCTGAATAGATTTAACTTTATACTTAGTCATTTTAATCTCTATAGATATCCCCTTTTGGTCCTATCAACCTGTACATGAATCTAATGACCTAGCTCCCCCTATTTTATACTATTTACAACTTCTTAGAGTAGTGTTTTCATTTGGATTTCTCCTTCATGATGGATTGAGTCATCTAGTGGCTACTAGGAACATATATTACACCCAATGTTTTCCTTAGGTGTTAAAAATTTTCTTTTGGAAGTGGTTTTATCAAGATATTTTTATCTCCTCCTTGGTGGATACATGTTACAATTTAATCCTCTTCTCTCTCACTTTTTCTCATAAGAAATGCTACTTTATCGGGATATGATTTCTCTTAGAATACAACACATGGTTCTTAGACACACTTATGACACTTGTGCTATCAAAATACAAGGGAGTAGGTCCATCACATGTAACTTTGTATTCTTCAAGGGTATGATTCATCCATATTACTTGTGCAAAACACAATATAGCTGATTTATACTCAGCTTCACACTTGGATAAGGATACAAGAGATTTTTTTTTTCTTAGCCATGAGACAAAAAACTTACAAATAAAAAATGCTCCTCCACTTGTGTTGTTCATGTCATTAATGTTACCAACTGAATCAATATCTTTAAAATATTTTATTTTAAACTCATTGCTTCTTGGATACCAAAGCCCATATTATATGGTCCCCATGAGATATTCGAGCATCCTCTTGAATTCTTGTAGGTGGATTTCTCTAGGATCTTATTGAAATAATCCAACTATACCAGCTTCTTATATGATGTCAGGCCTAGAAGAAGTGGAATACAATAGGCTACCTATCATATATTTGTATTTAGTTTAATTGACTCTTGGTGAGTTTTATTCCTTGCTCATATTGTACTATGTGATCATCGGTGTTTCCACTGGCTTAAAATCCTCCATCTTAAACCTTTAAAGATTTTATTTTCTGTACTTGGTTTTTGATATAAATATACCTTCCTTAGATTGAATGATTTGTATTTCTAGGAAGAATGATAGATCTCCAAGCATTTACATCTTAAATTCCTTCACAAACTCTGGAAATTCATGTGTCATGTTATCAATATCTCCTCCAAATATTATGTCATCAAAATATACAACCACAATCAATTGATGACCTCCTTCTTCCTTTATATATAGGTTGTTATCTATCACTCCTTTCTCAAAGACTTGGTCAATTAGGTACCTTTCTAATCTGTTGTACTGAGAGATAGGATCTTTCTTAATGCCATATAGGGCCTTTTTTAACGTATAAACACAATCCTTATCCTCTGTAAGTGATAAACTGTCAAGTTATTGAATTTAGAATTCTTCATTTAGGTTCCCATTCAATAATTCTAACTTGAATTTCATTTGGTATACCTTGAATCTTTTCTATGTTGCATATTCTAAGAAGAGTATAATGGCCTCCATTATAGCCACTTGTGCAAATGTTTCTTTATATTAAAATCCTTCTACTTGTGCATACCCTTTACAAACAAGTATTGCCTTATTTCTTGTGACCTAAAATTTTTCATGGAGTTTATTTTTGAATATTCACTTAGTTTTAATGAAATTTTTATTCTTGGGCCTAGGCACTAGCTCCCAATTCTCATTTTTCTCTATCTGATCCAAATCTTCATTCATAATATCAACCTATTTTTTATATTTTTTATCTTCTACAACACTATTTGGTTCAATATTGGATAAAAGAAAAAAATTCTCTTAATTTTAGGCAGTCTTCAATCTTCTCCTTTTTTGTATTCCAGCCTCCTTGTTTCCTATTATCAGATTTACAGGATGATCTCTCTTGACCTTTCTTGAGGGAGATTTTGTATCTAGTATTTCTTCATCTTCATATTCATATTATTGATTAATTTCCACAACTTCATCATCAGCTTGGATGCCTATGAATTGAGGAGTGTCATTTGGATGATATTTAGTCTTCATTGGATAGGTCTCATCAATTATAAAAATTTTGATTTCTAATATATTTTGTAAGCTTTTATTGTAGCACTTATATGTTGAGATCACTGAGGAGCATCTAAATAAATTTAATTCATCATTCCTTGAGTAGAACTTACCTAGGTCATCTTCATCCCTCTTGATGAAACACCTACTTCCAAACACTCTTAAGTGTTTCACACTTGCATGCCTTCCTTTCTAAAGCTAATATGGGGTATTATTGTTGTTTATCCATTTTTGGGATCTATTTAGGATGTATACTACTATTTTGACTACCTCTCTCCAATATCCATTTGATAATTTAGACGCATTCAACATATTTATTTCCATCTCTTGAACAATCCTATTTTTTCTCTCCATAAATCCATTTTTTTGAGGTGTTCTAGCTACTGAAAATTTCCTTCTTATTCCATGATTTTCAAAAAAATCATCAAAATAATTTTACCAAAATTCACCTCCTCTATCAGATATCAAGCATTTGATCTTTACACTTTTATCATTTTCAACTAAAGATTTGAATGTTTTGAACTTGTCAAGAGCTTCTAATTTTTCTTTAAGGCATGCATCCCAAGTCATTCTTATGTAATCATCAATTAGAAGCATGAAGTAGATCTCACCTTAAATGATATTAGTCCTTATAGGTATAAAAAAATCAATATGTATGAGTTCTAGTGGTCTTGTTGTGGATTACTCCTTGTATTTGAATATTCTTCCTATTTGTTTTCCATATAGGAAATATTTACAAAGTGTATTAGTAGGTTTGGAGATTTTGGGCATGTTTCTCACACATCCCTTAAAGTTAATTATAACAATATTGTAAAAATTTAGATTCCCTAACTTCTATTCTAAATAAGACCATCATCAATATTGATTGTGAGGAATTTCTCTTTGTTTATCTCTTTATATACATACATGTTGTTATTGGTCCTTTTGGCCTTGCCAACTAGCTTGCCTGATTTGTTCTTCCTTATATCACAACCTTTGTTATGAAATACCAAGGTGTTACCTTTCTTGTACACCTGAATAACACTTAGTATGTTATGTTTTAAACCGTCTACATAAAAAAAATTATTAGTTACTATCTTTCCATTATCTAGATTTAATGCACCCTTACCTATAATGCTTGTAGATTTGTTGTCTCCAAACCTTGTCTTTCATGAGGCATCCTCTTTCAACGAGATAAATTTTCCCTTATTCCGTGTCACATGACTTGAATATCCACTATCAATGTATTATTACATGTATTCATTTTGAGTGTGAAATGTTGTTTGAACTATTAGGCCTTGCTCTTTATTTCTTGTAGGACATGTCCTTAATAAATACACCTTCTTGTCTTGCCTTGAGAGTTTCTAATTACAAAATCTTGCTATATGAATAGGATTTTGACAACTATATAATATTACTTCATTATTTCTTCTCATATACTATGATTAAAATTTCCTTCCATGACCCCTTACATATCTTCTATAGTTTATATCTTTATGTCCAAATATATTACAAGAAAAACAATAGCCATAGAAAGAGTGAGTGTACCTTATTACATGAGACTGTCTGATTTAATAAGTCCTTCTCTTTATTTTATTGTTAGTAATATCCCTTTCTTGAGGTGGTTCTTGAGTGGAATTTTCATCCTTCTTACTAGTTGTCTTGTCATCTTCCTTGAATCCTATACTAGGTTTTTCATTTGAAGACCCTTTAGCACTTGGAAGCTCATCTAGGTCACTTGAAATTTTGTCTGATATACTTTCAACTTTATTGATATTTGATCTAGTTAAATTTTTAGAATCTTATGCTAGGAATATCTATTATTTCTCACATAATTAATATTTTCTATATGGTAAATATTTTGGTTATACTATTATTTAGTATAATATATTGTTTTAACAATAATATATTTATAGAGTTTTGTTACACACGTAAAACCTTTAACGGATTATTTGTTTGTATCAATTCTTATTTTAAAGGAAGTTGTTTTCCTATTGATATGGCTATATAATAACCTGTGTAATGTTATCTATATGTATATTAAATATATTACTTTTATATTGTGTTTGTTCGGCTCTCTATTGAATAGACTCTGACCCAATTTAAAATTTGGTATCAAAGTGAGAGAATTTCCAAATGAGAGTCTATGAAATATTTTCAATATTTGCATGAGATTCATTTTCCATTGAAAAACTTAAATCCAAAAGTGGAAAGATCCGAGCACTCAGAATTTATGTTGTCAATTGAATTTCATAGATCTGATTTTAATTCTCTGTCCATCTATTGAGATGTATGTTTTCCTTTAGACTGTTGAATACATCAATATTATGACAAATCTCTCTACGCTAATTAGGACTCATGTGCTTTCAAAACTATTATTATCGAGATCTCTTTATCATTAAATTCTTCTCAGTTTGTATTGGTGAGTGTATGGTTCCTTCCGTTTATTTGATTTCCTGCAGTGTTCTGTTCATCAAAGATGCTTCAAAAGGCTTCACCCAAGTATTTCCACCATTTTGAATCATAATTCCCCATTTTTATAATACTAAGTGACTATTATTCATAATTTTTACATCTTATAAAAATGTGACTGATGGAAGGTTTATGTGGAAGGATCTGTTGTAATGAAATTACTAGTATAATTCTGATTATTAGGAGCAATATAACACCAAAGAAAACAATATTTTATATGAATGATCTCAATATGTAATTAGAATAGCTTTTCCACTTCAAGGGGGCAACCTCCAAACCATACAATACAACTCAAATGCTCAAATGATGTTCAACTACTACCTACCAACCCCTATTTATATTATTCTTATACTATAGCCATCACCAAAGCTAACCTACTAATGATAATATAACATATATGAAATAAATACATCATGATAAGAAGTTATGATAGCCACAAGTCATCTATATACATTCAATGTAACATATATAGTTAAGTTTGTAACATGCCCTTTCCCTTCAAAGAAAAATTGTCCCCAATGTTGGGAAGCCCTGGATACTGATGCATGAATGCTTCACCCTCCCATGATACATCCTCAATATTCAAATCGTTCCACTTGATTAGGTACTTAGTATTTTGGTGTGTGTCTGAAAAATACCTTCAGGTTCTAATATGATCCTTCCTCATCCAGTTACAGAAGCACTGATTGGGTGGAGATGTGCTTCCAAATTAATTTCTTTAAGAAAGAAACATGGAAGACTAGATGTATTTTACTTCCTAGAGGGAGTTCCAACTTATATGCTACACTAATAATTTTCTGCAACACTCGGTAAGGACCATAGTATTTAGGAGCAAGCTTATTATCCTTCTTTTGTTGTTTTATTGATAACTACTTATATGGATGAAACCTTAAAAAACAAAGTCACTCTCTTCAAATTTTTACTCACTGCAATGTTGATTATCCTGTTTCTTCATATAGTTTTATGTCCTTTCCAAATTCCCTCTAGGACTAATGAGTACCTCATGTTGGTGCTGAATGTGATTGTGATGCCAATTAAAAAAACCCACTTGAGACCCAAGAAACAACCCAGGGTTAGCTAGGAAAATTATGGAATAATTTTTTTTATTAGAAGTGTCCACAACTAGGTTGCAAGGCAACAGTTGACACTATCAAGTTCCAGAACAAGTCTAAAATTAATAGAACATACTTTTCATTTATTAATAATTTCTAGAGGTCACAAGGTCCAAATTTTAGGGCTAAGTTTTTAATTAGGTTCAGGGGTAATTTAACACCATACCCACTCTCTAACAGGATCAGAGTTTCAACTTGATTTTTCTCACACTTAATGCATTGAAAATTTCCCTAATTATTCCCATTGGATAGGAATTTTTCTCACCTTTCCAACGATATAAATAAGTCCTCCTAACTCCTTGTAAAACTCCAATTATGGACCGACGGACTAATGGGGTCAAATTTTCCCCCAAGGGGGCACGTGTCGAGTGGGGAAGAAGGTCCATTTTCCGGTTTTGTGGGTCGTGGGGTACTGTTGGAAAATTTTCCCCACACGGGTGTAAATTTAAAATTTCTCCTACACCTCCGTGGGTCATCTGAGGACACATATCAGGCTCCAAACCAAGGGGGAAAGGATGAGGGAAGGGCAGGGTGGTGGAGGTGTTTAAGACATTCACCCAAGGGAGGAAAAAAATCCATTTAGCGCCTGCATGCCCGCGGGTCCACTAGGGACACGTGGTGCTCAACAATTCAACATGGGGAGAAGGGAGAGGGACAGGTGTGGTGGCAGGGTCAGTTGGAAAATTTTTCCAAAGCAAGGAGAGGGGGTAAATGGCATGTGCTGGTCCACACACCCACAGAAGAGTCACACCAGGGCGAGGATGGGCATGCGGGGCCATGAGGAAAAACCTAAAATTTTCCCAAAATAAAATTTCAAAAACTAGAAAGTTCGCGAGGGTTTTCCCACCCAGCTGTCACCCCCCATGCTACCACATGGCAGCCTGTGATTGGCCGCGGACCAACGGGGGAAATTTCAAAAAAAAATCCCAACAAATTTTCAAAATTTTCTAAGGATTTTTAAACGGGAATTTATCGGGCCGCAAGCCCTCCGAGGAAAAGTTTCCCAAATTTTCCCACCAAGGAAGGAAAACTTCAAAGTACCATAACATTTTCTAGGAAGGTCAGTTTTGGGAAAACAAGGACTTTCTGGAAAGCTCTCGATGCCGTCTTTGCACAGAAAACATAAATTTTACATTTTGATAAATTTTAAGGGGTCAATTTTACAAAAATGCTCTGCAGGATTTTAATTTGCAAACTAGTAATTTTCAACTTTTCAATTTGACTAAATTAGATCTCCTCCATCACTCAACATGCCAAACAGACATGGAAAATTGACTCTAGGGAGGGTTTAGAAGTGTTTTAGAAAATTTGATTTGTCTCAATTGATTCAAAATTTGAATTTTGCTCCAACAAAAGATAGAAAATGGCTATGAGGAAGAGATTGAGCTCAATTCTGCAATGTTTTAAATTGTTTCCCCTAAGTGTTTATTTTGTCGGATTTGAGTTCTTTGATGTCTTAGCATGCTAGATTATATCATTTTCCAAGTGGACTATTAAGTGCAGGTCGGAACTGTACATTTTAAATGAATTTATTGCCAGTTTTAAATTTAAAATTTACAGAGGGATCAAGTTTCTTGAGGGATCTCTAAATTTTCATCATGCAAGTATGGAATTTCCTTTCCAACCAGAGATATAATACATCTCAGTTTCTCCATACAAAGAAACATTCTAATTCAATCCATGAAAATACTTAAGTGTTTATCCTTTTTCACATTTTCCAAACATATAAGGATTCCAATCAAAATTTGATACTCATACATTTCTTCATTTCAAACAGAGATCTGACTGTCTCTTTTTTTCATATAATGAAACATTGAATTCAATCCAACAATGCATATGAGAGATGAGATCTTGCAATCCTCTATTGACTTCAATTATACAACTTTACATCTTTCAATGTTGGAATGTACAATAACAGAATTCTCTTTCTTTCTTTCAAATGTATAGAACAGAATGCAAGTGTCTTTAACATTTTTAATATATAACTTTTCATAATCAATTACATACATCATTTATCCTTTAACATATACTATTACAATTTCATCCACATCATGTGGGAAAGGATTACAAAGGAATGGGTTTCCACAAGGGACTGTCAAACTATACATTTCTCCTGTGCTCAAAAACAACAACATGCAAAATTCCATTTTCTTCCAATTTGATCACAAAAAAAGATGGGAGAAAGGCAACGCTCTGTACCCAACCAAGATATCCAATGAAAGGAGAATCCTTCCTTCATCATTCGGCCTCCGAGCCCCAACCATAGATACAATAGATAGCTGCAATTCAACCCATGGCAACAAACTGGGTTCTGCAACACACATCA
Source organism: Taxus chinensis (assembly GCA_019776745.2). Classification (NCBI taxonomy): domain Eukaryota; kingdom Viridiplantae; phylum Streptophyta; class Pinopsida; order Cupressales; family Taxaceae; genus Taxus; species Taxus chinensis. Next base: position 826,766,451 of record CM034150.1, read on the forward strand.
TTCTTTCAACATACACATTTCCTTTAATAGAAAAACACAGTTCAACACAAAAACAACAGTTCACAACTTCATTTACAAATCATTTTAAAACAGAACTCATGCTTGATCATTGCAAGCCAAAGGAGCAAGGACTATGGGGGAAGCTACTTATGGCTCCCAATTGGGAATTGGGCATCCACCTATAATCATACCTACCAATATAACATATCATACCCCATAAACCTTATGTCTCCCAACCCCTCCTTATGCCCTCCCCCAAAGTTTATCCCTTATGCCCCCCCCCCCCGCCAAGAGTAAGAAATGCAAGTTATTTCTTTTCTATGGTGGATCCCAGACCCAAAACTCCCTTCCTAGAATTTTATGATGCCAATGGAATTCCCTTATGCCCCCCCACATGGATTCCCCGTAGCCTTCTTCTACACCATTCCTATGGAAGTCTACCCAAACTAGCCCATAAATTACATGCAAAACATTCACTATTCACAACAACACAAGAACGAAAATGACAACAATAAAAGAAGGAGTTAAAATCCTACCTCCCCATGGAAGGATTTGTCTCCACACAGCAAGCTTTGAATGTCAAAAATATAGTCCCAAAATAGCAATCTCACAAGCATGCAAATATTTATCCAAAACTTCCTCCAGAAACAAGAGCTTCAACAAGAAAATGCGCCCCCAAGGAAGACTGCAAAAAGGTTCGAAAACCAAGAAAAAACTTCACCCAAGCTACTCCAATGTAAGAGCTCCAAACACAAGAAAAAAATGTGCCCCAAGTTTACATACAAAATGCTTCAACCCCCAAATACAAGCCAAGAGTTTTGAATTATATTGAAAAGAGAAGAGAAGGGGATGATTTGGATTCATGTAGGATACCACATCACACATCCTCAATTTCCAACACTAAAAGACAAAATTCCAAACTCCCAATGCACAATAAAGAGGTGGGTAAAAATATGACAATATTACTTGCACACTCCAAAAATCCCACACCCCAAAGGACTGACAAATTAAATAAAATGTAAGAGAGTGCAATCAAAACAATGCAATGTGATTAATAAAATACATTATAAAATGTTTAGAATCAGTCCTCCAACCATAGGCATAGTTGGTAAATTAAATTGAGAGGTATGGGACAAGTTTTACTTGTCCCAAAAGCCTCCAAAAACAACCCCCAAGGATAAATTAGAATTTCCATGGAGGTGGAGTGTTTCATACTCCAAAATCAGACTTACACAAGCTCTTACACAAACTTACAAATCACTTACAAATTTATTACCAAAATACAACAAATTCTATAATTATTTTCCCATATCTCCAATTTGATTTATTTATCTTTCAACCATATGATTTCTCACATTAATTTTCCACAATTTTAATTAAATAAAAGAAAGGAAACACATCACTAATAAAATACATACAACAATAATAACAAAGTAACCACATTAATAAAATATACAAAACCCATGGTCACATTTAAAGGTGATTCCCCCCCATGGAAATCCCTAACAAAACAACACACAAAAAACATGTTGCCATGGTGACCGTGTTGAATTCACCTAGAATTCCATTTTGGTTGGTCTCCAATCCCCCGATGTTTTATTGCGATATATTTAACTTGCAAAATACAAATACCTCCTTCAGCCACGTGGCCATATCAGAACATCCAAAATGAATATAAATATAATACAAAATCATCTAAATATGTGAATCGCAACAACATCAAGGCAATTTAACATTATCACATACAATTTATATCAACAATTGTATCATCATCATATAATATCCATTTTCTAGATCTACTCATAATAACAAAAATCACATGTCCAAACAACATCCATAAAACATCCACGTATGAGGTGTCTTCAATAATCATCATGCATCATAACCAAATCAAGATCAATAATAATCCATGACCAAATATTTAACAGCATACTAAATCAAAGCATAATAATGTCCATAACGTAAACAATAGTATCAAAATAAGAATCCAAAGGGGTCAAAGGGAGGTGGCACTACAGTGATCTTGGACTGCTCTCACCTTTGGTTTGTCCTTCAAGCTAGATATGAGTAATGGAGGATGGTACCCATAAAGCACCAAAAATGGAGACATTTTGGAGGAGGTGTGAAATTAAGTATTGTACAACCATTCTACCAGTGGAAACCATTGCACCCAATGTTCTTGTTTAAACGAAGTAAAACATTGAAGATATCCTTCAAAACATTTATTTACCACCTCATTTTTCCCATCTGATTGAGGTTGATAAGAGGAAATCTAAGTTAGTTGAGTATCCAAACAAGAGAACAAATCAGTCAAAAATTTACTTATAAATATTGGATCACAATCACTTATTATAATTTTGGGTGTGCCATGGAACTTTTGAATCGTATCCATAAATGAGATGATAATTGTACTTGCTATGAAAGGATGAGCTAGGGCACAAACATGAGAATACTTGGTAAGTCTATCCACCACTACCATTATGAAGCTTTTCCCTTCTTATTTAGGCAATCCTTTGATGAAATCCATCGATGCCTCTTCCCATCTCTCACTAGGAATAAACAAAGGTTGGAGGAGATTAGGTGTCTTAATGGTCTCGCCCTTATTTTCTTAAAACACCAAACATTCTGCCACAAATTTTTAAACATCTCCTTTCAACCCCTCCCAAAATAAATCATGCTTAACTCTGTGATAAGTTTTCAAAAACCCAAAATGACCACCTAGTGGAGAAGAATGTAGCTCTAAAATAAAATGGTGTTTAAGTGTAGATTTCTTACATAGATATAACCTATCTTTGTACCAAAATACATCCATTTTCCAACTAAATTATTCTAATGTAGATGGATCTACCTAAAGATTCTAAATGATAGTAGTGTTGTTGCATCTTTACGCCATTCTTCCCTTTCTTGATCTACCCAATCTATATTTAGTATGGATATTTCACATAATAATGCTTCCATAGACTCATCCCTCCTAGATAGAGCATTAATGACAAAATTTTCCTTCCTTCTTATAAACAATCTCAAAGTCATACCCCAACATTTTAGTGACCCATTTTTGTTGTTCTTCTAGAGATAGATGTTTCTATAAGAATTATTTCAAACTATCATGATCAATTTTTACCTTAAAATGTCTAACCATCAAACATGGGCACCATTGTTTGCCTGCATGAAGTAATGCCATCATTTCCTTCTAATATGTGGGCTTCAATAAATTCTTTCCTTTCAGATTTTGTCTCTCAAATGCATTGGGATGTACTTCTTACATAAGTACTACACTGATCCCATTTCCTGAAGCATCAAATTCAACTATGAAATTTTTGGAGAAATCTAGGCTTCCCAATATTGGAGTGGAGCACATAATTGTCTTCAATTTTTCAAATGCCCTATATGCTTCCTCATTCCAATAAAAGGTGTCCTTCAATAATTTTGTGAGTGGTGTTGCTATACTACCATATTTTTTTACAAATATGGGATAATACCCTATGATACCAAAGAAACCTCTTAATTGATTAGGGGTTCTTGGGATTTCCCATTACACCATAGCCTGGATCTTGTGAGGATCCACCTTAACACCTTTGTGAGAAACAATATGGCCCAAGTATTCCACTTCATGTACCCCAAAATAACACTTCAAAGGCTTCACATAAATTTGATGTTTCTCTAAGACTTCTAAGACTATATTAACGTGTTGTAAGTGTTTCTACCATGATTGTGTGTAAATGATTATATTATCAAAAAATACTAAGAAAATTTTTCTTAGGAATGGTCTAAAGACTGAATTCATAAAACTATGGAATTTGGAGGGAGAATTGGAAAGATAAAATGTCATTACTAGGAATTAATAATAACCTTGATGATTTTTGAAAGATTTCTTATGAATATCTTCTTTCTTTACTCAAAATTGGTGATACCCAGAACACAGAGCTAGTTTTGTAAAATAAATGGCACCATGAAACTCATCTAATAAATCATCAATGACATGAATAGGAAGATTATATTTGATAGTGCACTTGTTGAGCTCTTGGTAGTCTAGAAACATGCACCATCTTCCATCCTTTTGATGCACCATCACCAATGGAGAAGAATAAGCACTCTGAATATGATGAATAATACCCATTTCCAACATTTCCTCCACCATCTTCTTGATCTCACTCTTTTGCACATATGGATATCTATAAGGCCTAATGTTGGGGGGTTGGCTTTGTGGAATCAACTGAATGGAATTATCATGCTCTCTTTCAGGAGGTAATCCTCTTGGTTCTTTGAAGAAAACTACATGTTGATTAATAACCTGTTGAAGATTAGGATGCAATACCTTCATTTGTGGTTGGAATTTCATAGAGAAAAATCGTGTTACAAAACCTTCAGACCCCATTTTAATAATATTTTTCATTTGGTGAGAACTCACCACTTTTGGATCTTTATCTTGTAGTCCTCAAAGTTCAAATTTTTTACCTTTAGAATGAAATCAGATGAACAATTCCTAGATATTTATCTCTATGGTGCCCAAATTTGTGAGCTACTGAACACCTAAGACAATAACAGCTCCACCCATGGGAATAGAAAAAATCATAGATTATAATGTGCAGTCACCCATCATGATTTGACTTTGTGGCATTTACCTGAACATTGGACGATGCCACCATCTGTAATAATTACTTGAAATTTAGGTGTTGGGTAGATGAAACAATTCAGTCTTGCTGCCAACTTATGATTGATGAAATTATGTGTGCTCCCTGAATCAATCAATATTGTTACCTTTTTCTTCTTAAGAAACCCGTGACTTGAAGGGTTTTTGGAGTACTAATACATGATAGAGCATGGCATGAAATAGTGAGCTGGGGATCTCCATATTCTTCCTCTAATTCTTCCACTTCCTCTATGGATGTTTCCTCATATTCTTCCCCATCACTAGACCCTTCAATGTAGAACAATTTTTTCTCATAACATTGATGATTAGGTCCATATTTGCTATCACAATTAAAACATAACCCTTTGGCTCTTTTTTCTTCAATTTGATCAACTGAACTGACTAAGGGTACGATGGAGGCAAGGTGTTATGATCTTTGATGCTAGAGAAGGATTGCCTTCTGTTGGAAATAAATTTTTCCTCTACCCTATGGGCCATGATAATAAAATTAGAAACCTTAAGTGGGTTAAACATGTGCACCTCATGCTCGCTGTGATCCTTAAGACCCCTAAGAAATAGGTCATTCAAATACTCTTCTGTAATATCCTACACACGCAAGGTAAGATTTTGGAATTATTGGACATACTCCTTAATTGAACCTGTTTGATGTAACTTTGCTAATTGGCTGAATTAATTCTCTAAACCACTAGAACTATAGTGTAATTGAAACTCCTAAGTGAAAATTTTCCATGTGACATTTAGACCATTCTTCTTCTTTTCAGCATATAGCCAACAATACCAAACAAATTGATTTGGTTCTAGGTATAAGGACACCACTATAACCTTTTTCCTACTGGGATCTGATGGAGATCAAATAAATTATCCATTTGGGTAATCCAATTGAGAATCAAATTTACACATTTCCACTTTTGAAATCATGCCCCACCATTGGTGAGTAGATCCACCTAAATGAGTCAAGGATCCTCCATGATTGGAGTGATTTGGATCTATGTGACCATTGCTAGAGGAACCCATATGACTAGAATTGGGACTTGTATTTGAGATTTTACGTAAAAAATCTTACTGCAGTGCATGAAAATCCTTCTGGAGCTCACTCCTAAGGATAATTTTTAGTTAAAGAAGCTCAACATTAAGGTCATCCTTACTCACCACATTATTTACCCTTTCCTGAAGTTTGGTGGCCACCTCAGATAATCCCAACCCAGCAGACTCTAAAATAACATCTTCCATATTTATAGTCATTCTTGGAGTTTATTGTCTTTTCCCTTGGCCTTTGGTAGATCTAGCAACCATGATGTAGGGTTTAGGCCTCATGGTAGACTTAATAGAGTAAAATTTTAGGGTTTAGGGTTTAGCAATTTTTTTGGCCGAATATCAAAAATTTTAGCTAAATATAGGAATTCATAAAAGGTAAACCCTAGCTATTTTTTGGAAAGGTTTCCAAAAATATAAGAAACTTGGAAAATTTCAAAAAATTGCACCTGAGAAAGCCAAATTATGGAAAAATGTAGAACCACAATAACTTTTTCAAAAAAAGTAAAAAATGCTTGAAATTTGGTGAGGAGCTTAATTGACTGATTTCACCACACTAAAAAAACAATTTAAAAAAAAAATCAGTACCAATCTTGAGATATAGATAAACCTTCACAATTAGGGTTTGACGTTGTGCTGGCCTAGATGAGGCTTTGATACCACTTAAAATGAAATTACTAGTATAATTATGATTATTAGCAGCAATATAACACCAAAGAACACAATATTTTAGATGAATGATCTCAATATGGAATTATAATAGCTTCACCACTTCAAGGGGGAAACCTCAAAACCATATAATAAGACTGAAATGCTCTAATGATGTTCAACTACTACCTAATAACCCCTATTTATACTATTCATATACTATGGCCATCACAAAGGCCAACCTACTAATGATAATATAACATATATGAAAGAGATACATCATGATAAGAAGTTATGATAGCCACAAGTTGGCTATATACATTCAATGTAAGATATATAGTTAAGGGTGTAACATCTGATATATCGATGCAAATGTGGATGAGCAATGCAAAAATTCCTAGTCTAATCAGATCTATGTATTTCATATATTTATATTGATTGTATGGATATCCAATTGAGAGCCTCACTATTCTAATCGACTTACAACAACCACATATTTTTGATGGATAACTCTGCTACTATGCATTTTGAGAATTGAAAAAAAAATTATGCATTTTTGTACAAATTCATTGTCCTCCCAATAGTTGTTTATTGTGAGAGTATTATCAACCAAACCGTATTCTATAACTCAACCACATGAAAATTCAAGGTAGTATAATTCTAAAATATAATATGGTATAGTTATGTGTTTATAGAAAAAGGTTGAGCCCATTTTGTGTATTCTTTCTAGTATATTTATTGTCCATTATCTTCTGTGTTATTTGCTATAAAGTCATAGTAAAAGAGTTTGTATGTTTTCATTGTCAAATTCAAAAGGAAAAATTACATTATATTTTTTTGTTGGGTCTATGAATTTTATGAGTTAATATGTTTATTGTATTTTGTTTAAAGTCAAGACAATTCATTTTATGTCTATTTCATGTCAATTGTGAGTCATTGTTCCATTATAATTTTATCTTGGGTCATTGTAAAATGGAGTCATTCACAGTGTCTCTGTAAATTCCACTGTGTCTTTATAAAAAGATTCAAGTTCTCGTGATTATCAAAATAATTTTTTTTTACAATTTTCAATGTCAAGAGTCAAAATTTGTAAAAAAAACATTTACCTCATAGACGCATTTTCAGTGTTACCCAACATCTAAAAATAAATTTGTTTCACATTGTGGGTGTTTCACCTGATTCTAGATCATTTATTTGAATTTTGATGAAACAGATAGGGTAACAGGTGTAAGAGGAATACCTATCGAGATGATAGTTGATAGGTTGGTATGCGCGTATAACTTCGGAATCCACAGATAATCATGAGAACTTTCTTTTTGCTTGGAGGAACTACCTAAAATTGAACACAAGACCACCGAATAAAAGCTAAACAATATGTGCAGTGGACTACCTAGCATGTGCTAGATCCAGGAAGTGTGATACTTCCTAGATGGTTGTCAATCCACTGTTTAAAACAACTTAATGTTGGTAATAAAGTAAATCCTACTGTAGTAAAAATGATTTAGGTATCTCATTCATCTACAATAAGCAAATTCGTTCACAACATGCTAGGCTATGATTGAATATGAAGGTCAAGGTCACTGTCAGGATATTGTTATTGGTCAGGGTCAGATTCTGGTTAGTTTAGGGTATTTGGTGGTGGTTTTAGGCTCTGATCTAGATTTTTAGTAAAAGACACAGAGACCAACATCAGTTTAGGTTAACTAGTGATGGTTATAGATGACTAGCGTTGGTATGGTTGGGGTACAGGAAACTCAATAAAACTTGGCTAGGTGAAAGATCTAGGATTAGATAAAAGGTGGAAGGGCAATGGTGAAATTCATATGAATCCTAAATATGCACAGGAATGATAGAGGTCCAGGTATGGGTGGTGTAAGGGTGTGGAAAAAAGTATGGTCATGTTTACATGGAGGTAAAAGGGTGGGGAATGGAAATGAGAGTAGAAACCAATAACAAATGTAAAAGGGTCTACTTAAAATGACAAGGAACCAATGCAGGTTAACACACTTACTATTTAAACGAGCTTGATACCTGGTTGGTAATGATGGGTGATCCCATGAACTTGGTGTGGTGTTCACACTTCCTCAGATGCTCCCGTGAAGGCAGGTGGCTGTGTGATTGGTTTGGGTACTGACTATGGGTGTTCTGATGTTGGTACAGATATTGGTTCTACTTGCATGCAGCTATGGTTTTGTCACTTATTCTCAGAAGATGTCTCTCTCTCTCAGAAACATTCCAACCTCTAAAACAATGTGCCAACCCCGAAATAAGGTTGTTTTAGGAGTTAAAATGTAACCAATGGAGGTTCCGGCTTAACTGGTGGTGGTTAAGGGTAACTGGCATCGATTACGGTAGGATTTCCTAGGTTTACTAAACTGGGCAAATCCCCTTGATTTTCTTAGATCTTGTTTTTTTTACCCTGTGAATTAGACTGGAAGCTTCATTCTAACATGTGGGAATGTGATTAGAGGGAATGTAGGCATTGATTTTTAGGGTTTGGGTAGGTTTTAATTAGTTATGGCAACTTACTAAGAATAGGTCTTAGGATGAGGTAGCTTGATGATGTGTCTAGGTGAGGTCGATATGTGGGCATTATCCCAATTAAGATATTTAAATAATAAATATTGTGAGGATAATGAATTAATTTAATTTAATTAATATTATAGTAGCATGAAGGGGGCCATGGCTAGGTGGATGTGTTCAAGGTAGTTATTTGACAAGGGACCAAAAGGGAGTGTGACCTAATTTTGGTGTCTACATTTTGCACCTTTTTGTTGCGTGGCTTGTATTGGTAATCAATGCTGACAAAAATAAGATGTGGTTTCCCCATGTGTAGGTGGAGGTGATCCCCCTCAAACCAAGAACTGACGAGGAAAAAGGCAGAAGCGATGAGTGGTTTGATTAAAAGGTGAATGTGATGAAGAGGAGGGTGGGTAATGGGGGAAAAAGGAAGAAGGTATACTCGTGTATCTAGGTAATGGGTTAGGGTCCAAGGTAGCAACAGTCAAACGCATGCACACGTATAAATTATAGAACAGTACAAGGTTGAAGAGTATGAAAACTCTACATTGTCTAAGGTCGATAGGTTTATCCAAACAAGCTTGAGGTGATTTTGGTATCCAAGGTATAGGATATGTTTAGGAAACACAACGTAGGTCAGGTTCAGGAACGTTTAGGTGTGTTCCGGTATGCCAAAGGTAGGGTCAGGATAAATAGTCACAGCTAGAGGCAAGGTAAGGTCATTAGGTCAATCAACACAAGTAACAATACCGCAAGGTATAGTGAACACATGAGGTCAAAGGTCACTAGTGATGTTCTAGGTCCAAGAATCTAGGTCACAACATGGGTAGGGCTGAGGTATGGGTAAAATAATGAGTCCCCAAATGAGGATGAGGTGGATGGTCAGGGTAAGCATTGGGTGAGGGTAAAAGAGTGACGGGAAAGGTAATAGGGAAAAATTGTAGGTAATGTGGAAGAGGGGGTGACTGATGCCGGTCAATGGTAACCAACCATAGTAAGGTAGTGCATGGGACCGACATCAGTCAAGGGAAAACCATCTTTGGTCAGGTTGGGGATGTTATAAAAAAGAAAAATCTGCATGTTTTTCAAATCATTTATCTTTTTGCGAATTGGGAAAATGACACAAGAGAGAGAGAGAAAGGGGAAAAGTGTCTGAATGGAGCAGAGAGTTGAGTAGGAGAGCTGAACGATGGGTGATTGGTAGTTGAGAGGTGGGTCTATGGGATCATATTATGTGATTTGATTGGTTGGAGGTACGGTTAGTGATTGGTGATGGCAGAGGCCAGAGAGGGATCAGGCGGGCCACCGGTGCAGTTGCTAGACATGACACCATGGCAACAATAGCATGATGAGGTAAGAATCAACCCTTTTTTGTGTTTTATAAGATAGATTAGGTAAATAAATTGAGGTTTGAATAAATGGATTTTTTGTTTTGGGTGGGGGGAAAAATAAAATTTGAAATGTGGGTGGGTAAATTGGGTAGAATAGAAATGGGGAGAGAGGTGGGTGGGTGAAGGAGGGGTGGAGGGGGATGAGGGGAGGTTTAGGTGAGGATGGGTGGGTAGAAGAAATGGAAATGGGGATATTTTAGAGAAGGGATGGTTTGGGCGTCACGGTATTCACTGTGATAGTGATCGGCATCGGTTATGCTTCAGACGGTGTCGGTAGGATCCTACCGAAATTGGTCATGAAACAGGTGATTGATGCCTATTTAGGGGTGACCGGGGTTGGTTAGAGATAATCAGCACTAGTCAGGTTTTAGAGAACAAGGGGCCGAAAGGGGCCCTAGGTCAAGTGGGTGAGATAGGGAAGGGAATAATAGGATGCGTTGTTGAAAAACCTAGAGTAGGCGGGGGGGGAAAATGGGTTTGGGGAAATGATAGTGGGTGAGTATGGGTATGATGAATGTGGATTAATTTGTTGTTTATATTATTGGATGCAGGGGAGAGATTGGTTGCGGATGAGAGACAGGGTACCACCTGCTGCTCTTGACAGTGTGAGGCGCGGCGACCGCTGAGGAGTGGTAGCACATGGAGGAGGTGGGCCTAAGTGGGGTCCAGCACTATCGGCATGCAATTTGGTCCAGAAACCGAGTCTAATGGCCGCTCTCATCAATAGATGGGATTCAGTGACCAACATGTTCCACCTACCAACATGGATGAGATGACAGTCACCTCTGGAGGATGTGTTTAGGATCCTATGGCTACCGATGCTGGGGATGCACAGGTGTATTCGATCTCCTCTGAGGCCTCAAAGGATTTGATTCTGAATAGTGTTTAGAGAGGGACTTGGCAGACATGATATTCCATAGTGCCAGTCTAAGCTGCAAAGGGATGTATCAAGCCCGTCTAAAGGAGACAAGGCTCGCTATGTGTTATTGATGGAGGCAGTGTGTTGGTTTCGCACTGCCAGATGCAGATGCTGGGATATTTCCCTGCTCGTTTATGGGGGGTACTACATGACATGATGATAGATCAGACCCACTTTGCCTGGGTGCTAGCATTCCTGGTGTAACTATACAGAGAGTTGTGGGCATATGGGTGTTTGTACAGGTTCATCCTGTGTTACACATTTTTTACTACAGTGTTGGGCCTATGAGCACATAGTTTGTGTGTGTCCAGTATGTATGCCCCGAGCAGATGCATTTCCACCGAGATTGGTGCAGGTGAGGTATAGGTGGTGGGTACCTGTGATTGGAGAGCGGGCGATTGGACAAGGCTACACATGATGTAGACCTATTACAGGCATTTATTGGAGGGGGTTTTCCGGAGTGAACATCATATGGAGACCATATGTGGGTTATCCCTCATTCAGGCGAATGCATGATGAATTAGATGGTCTTCAGTTGTTGAGATGGATAGTGAGGCGCCACTGTTCTGGGGAGCGTAAGATGATCTTAGCAGACAGGGATTAGATGGCAGTTTAGACTACCACAGGACATACCTCCACCCTTCCCGTAATATAAGAAAGATGATGTAGAGAGGCCATTGCCTCTACCACAGTCCAATAGTGCCCACAGGGTAGGAGAAGCAGGTGGTATACCGGTAGACTGATAATGTCAAGATTACAGATAGATATAGACAATGATGGGTAGCTCATTTATGATTTGTACCACCCAAGCCTGGGGCAATCCGGATTTAGCCACCATCACGGTGCAGAGGGATGCCCTACAGGGGTAGGTGGTGACCCTAATTACCTAGTTAGGTATGGTGCAGGGACAACTAGCTAGTTCAGAGGGGGAGGTGGCTAAGTTATATGCACAGGTGGCCAGTTTTCAGGCCCATATGGCCTAAGATGGAGATGAAGATGGAGATGATGATGATGGTTAGGTGGCCATTCCCTATAGGCATAGGTGATAAGGATTACAGGGCTAATTAGCCATAGACATAGGCACATATGAGGGCATTACAGGCCCAGGTACAGGCACTAGGGGTAGCGAGACCAATGGCACCTCCACAGGCACCGAGATAGGGTCCCAATTCATAGGCAAGGGGTGGAACTGAGTCCCACAGGACAGGTACAGGGGTTGATGCCTATGGGGGCCACCACAGATTGTACCCATATCCAGGTTATAGAGATGCCCTAGGTGAGGCCAGATACTACCAAGATTAGTTTATGGCAGACGGGATAGATTTTCTATCATATGGAGAGTACAGGGCACAACATGCCTTGAGTGATAGGACTAGATCCTGGACTCACAGTGTAGAGAGCATAAGGGGCCATCGACTCTCCGAGTCAGGATCAAGAAGAGGCCACCATCTCACGGAGACCAGCTCTAGGTGATGTTCCCAGCAGGGGGTGGTGAGATGATACTAGGTTGGCGGACAAAAGTTGAGGAGGAGACTGGAGGAGGACCGACATAGAGGATGTTTGGCAGGGTGAGGCTTGATGCCCATCCTTATATTTTTGATGTATTGTAGTCATTTTTTGATATATACTCGGCCTGCATGCCAAAGATGGTGAGGATGTATGAGATTTTTTTTGTATTTATTTAGCATATACCGGCCTACGTGCCAAAGAGATTTTGTATTATTTTATTAGTTTATTGTATATGATACCGGCCTCTACGTGCCGATGATATTTTGTATTTAGTATCAACCTACATGCCGATGATTTTGAGATATGTACATGATTGGATAACCCTTTATATTGTATTGAGACACACATATTTCTTTATATGATGAGATAGATGAGATTCTCATGATTTTTTGGTGTTTTATGAGAATTTTAATTTTATTTTGTCCTGATATGAACGGAAACTTAGGTGAGTGAGGCATGATGGAGTTAGGTTTGTTTAGGCACTGGATCGATTCAGGTCTTAGGCATGGATTGATTCAGTTCTTAGTCATGGATTGAGTCGAGTCTTAGGCATGGATTGCGTCAGGTTGGTGGTCTAGGCATGGATTGAATTAGGCTTGTTAATAGGCATCGGATTGAGTCAAGTTGGTGGTCTAGGCATGGATTGAATTCAGATAATAGGCACGGTTGAGTTTAAAATTGGTTGAAGGTGTGATTCATTAATTTTTACAATGAATGATGGAATGGGTCATGTTTAAGATGCTTTATAATACATGCATGATGATGGTAGAGAAATGGTAGGCATAATAAACGTATGTTTTGATGATGATAAAAATGTTAAGCAACTTGTTGTTTGTTTGGTTTAATTTCCAATTGTTGACATAAAAAGGGAACTAATTGGGGTAGAATGTAATTTAGGAAGATGAAAGATGAATTTGTTAGGGTGGAGAGTGGCCAAGCTAACCTCCAAGGGCCTCATATCCCTCAGAGTGCTTGCCTACATTGTCCCGGTGGAAAGGGACCTTAGGCCGATGTAGTTCTCTCCATAAGTCTACGGAAGAATATGAGGGGGTATGAAAATGAGTTGGTAGGTTTTTAGGAAAGATTTCAGTTCATGTTTGTTAGGTGTGGGTGAGTTGTCGGCAACTTGGTATAGGTGATTTTGATTGTGGTGGAAGAAGAAGATTACCCCAAAATTAAGTGTCGAGGACCAAGTCATGTATAAGGGAATTAATACGTAATAAAGAAGGTTAAAAGATAAGAGGAGGCAAGAAAGCCACCTGATTAGTTAGGATCATACCGAGTAGGTCATACCCTGTAGGAGGTGATAAACGTGAGACCCTAAATACATTACATGATTGATTGTTCTAAGGGTGAAAAGTAGTCACATGATCACCAAATGTCATGGTTTCCAAGAGGTCCCTTGAGGTGGTGGGAAATGGGAGTGTGAATGGTGAGAGGGGTGAAAGGTGGTTAATTTTGATATGGTATGAGGTAGCATGCTCTTTGGGTAAGAGATCCAAGGTCACAATGGCCAACTCCATAACTAAAAAGGCTTTATGTGTTGACTGATACTTGAGATAGACTGGTCAATGTGGGAAGTCTATATGGGATGAGGAAATTAACTCCTTGAGGTCTTCGTGAAGCTGATTGATGTGGGAAGCTTTATATTTTCTCACTTCTCTTTTTTTTTGGAAGAGCTTTACATAGATTTCCTTCGAGGGAGCAGTCTATTTATAGCTGTGATTGCTAAGAGGAAGATATCCTTTTGAGGGATTCATCTTTTTATTAGAATTTTGACTCAAGGAGTTGGATCCCATATGAGGGATTTTGAAGTCATGGACAAGATCAAGGTGAAGAACAGGATTCTTGTTCAGAAATTAGGGTGAAATGACCATGGGATCTCATCTAAAGGTAGACAAAAATTATCCATGAGAATCATGCTATGTGAAGCATCATGGTACACATATTTAAGAGAAGATAAAGAGTGTCAAATATGCACATGATTCTTTTTTAATTGTTGGTGAGATATAAGAAGTGGATAGCACTCAAGGGACGAGCATGGAAAGAGGAAAAAAGTGATGTAGGACTAAAATTCAATAGTAGAACGGTTGAAGATGTAAGGCATTAAGGGGCTCAGGTTCGGGTTTACCATCAAGTGAAGATAAATGATAAGCACCTGATCTATAAGTATGGGTCACAATGTATGGTCCAAGCCAATTAGGAAAAAAAATTCCTCGTTTACTTTTTTCTACTTTAGTTACATGTTGATTTTCTTTCAGAACAAGGTCACTGACTTGGAAGGTTTGTTCATGGATACGTTTGTCGTAGGCACATTTGATACATTTTTGGTAAACTTGAAGGTGGTCAATAGTATGAAGATGATGTTCGTCTAATAAATCAAGTTGCACTAAACACATCCTGATGAAAGTCATCATCATTGAGCATGTCATGGAGAGAAATGTGGAGTGAGGGAATCTAGACTTCGAGAGGTAGAACAGCCTCTGTACCGTAGACCAGAGAAAATGGTGTGGTAGAAGAGGAAGTATGGATACTAGTGTGGTATGCCCATAGGGAAAAAGGAATGTGCGTATGTCAGTCCTTCCCAGTATCATTAACTAATTTCATGAGAATTTTGTTCAAGGTTTTGTTAGTAGATTTGGCTTGGCTATTGGTTTATTGATAATAAGGTGACGAGAAACATAGCTGAATGCCAAAGGCGTCGCAAATTTTTTGCAATGTTTTGTTTTCAAATTTTTTTCCATTATCAGTGATGAGGCAATGATGAACACCAAAGTGGAAAATGATCTGATGATTGATGAACTCACATATTTTCTTAGCTTTCATGGAGATAATTGGTATGGCTTCAACCCATTTTTTGTAGTATTCAGTAGCGGTGATGATCCATTGATGGCATTAGGAAGAATGGGGGTTGATCTCTCCGACAAGATCGAAACCCCATTGAGAGAAGGGCCAAAGGTCACGGGTGACCTGTAAGGCGTGATTGGGTGTATGATGAAGGTTAGCATGTTGTTGGAATTTTACGCAACATTTGACGGAGTCATAACAATCATGGTTGAGGGTCAGCCAGTAATAGCCTAGGAAAAGAATATGCTTAGCAACAGCAAGGCCACTGAAGTGACCTCCATATATGCCATCATGAACTTCCTTAATTGTATAAGGAATTTTAGAACTCATGAGGCATCATAAGAGAATACCATCAAATCCATGCTTATAGAGGAGGCATCCCATGATGATGTAATGAGAGACCCTTTTAAGGAAGGCACGTTGTCCATTGTGAGTGAGATCAAGAGGTAATATGGAGAGAGAAAGATAATCAAATTATTGTTTATACCAAAGGTCGCTTGGGTCAGGGGTAGCGGTTCCGATGGAGTAAATGTCACGAGGTAAATATAAGGGTGATTAGAGTCATTGTATGGTGAAAAATATTTTAGAATCGGTGAGTGAAGCGAGTATTTGAGAAGCCAAGCAGACCATGGTATCTAAAATTTTTTTGGTTGAATGGGGACGGCTTGAAGGGTGTAATGGTTGAAGGTGGTCAAAATTATGTCTACATGATGTTTATACTTTTGAAGTATCTCATTATGACATTGGTATATACCATTGACTTGGTTTATAACCAATTGAGAATCCCCAAAGATGTTGATTGATTTTACATCTAGGGTATAGGTAGTCTGGAGACCTAATACGAGCACTTCGTATTCGGTAATATTGTTTGTACAATAAAAATAAACTTTGAAAGACAAAGGCATGGGTTCACCAGCAAGTGGAATGAGGACAACACCAGCCCCACCCCCACGCTGACACTTAGAACCATTGAAGAAGAGTGTCATTTGGTAAGCGGGTTTGTCTAGGGAAAGGGTATCAATTGAATCATCTAGAAAGTCAAAATTAGAGGGTTAATCCCTGAAAATAGGTGTGTCAGCCAATTGGTCAGAAATAGCTTGGCCCTTAATGGACTTTTGGTGAATGAATTCGAGGTCAAGGTCAGCTTAAAGCATAAGCCATCATACAGCACGCTGATTTTGATAAGGTTTGGCATACATAAAGTGTAAGGGGTCAGTGTTGGTCACAACATAGGTTTTGTGGTTGAGTAGTTAACGGCGGAGTTTTGTGGCAACAAAAACTAAGGCTAAGCAAAAAAATTCGGGATGGGTGTATAGGGTTTCATAGTCTAAAAGAGTACAGCTTATGTAATAAACCACCTGCTCCCTATGTTGTTCATCGCAATGAGCGAGCATGGCCCCCAAGGAGTGATCGGTAGCAGAGATGTATAGGTATAAGGGTTGATCGTTTTTAGGTGGGATAAGTATGGGTGGTTGGAGTAGGTATTGTTTTAAGGCCTCAAAAGCTTTGTGGTAGTCATCATCCCATTTAAATGAGACATCCTTCTTGAGTAAATGATGAAATGGTTGACACCGATCAGACAATTGTGAAATGACACAATGAATAGACTGCAACTTACCTTGCAGGCTAAAGAGTTATCTAAGGTTAGTGGGTGGAGACATTTCCAGAATGGCCTTGACCTTAGCAGGGTCAACTTCTATACTACCTAGGGAAATGATAAATCCTAGGAGCTTCCTTGAGAGGACTGTGAAGACGTACTTCTTAGGTTGAAGGCAGACGCAAAATTTAATGAGGTGGTCAAAAATGGTTTTGAGGACAACAAGATGATCAGAGCAGCGTTTAGATTTGGCTAGGAGATCGTCTACGTAATCTTCCAATATACGATGCATGACATCATGGAAGATGTAATTCATAGCTTGCTGATATGTGGCACCAACATTTTTAAGGCCAAATGGCATTACTCGGTAGTAGAATGACCTCCAAGGGGTGATGAACATGGTTTTGTGTTGATCCTCTGGGGCAAGCAAGTTTTTGTTATAACCCGAGAAGCCATCCATGACTGATAGCATCTTGTGACAAGTGGTAAGGTCAACCAGCTAATCAATACTAGGTAGAGGAAAGCCATCTTTTGGGCAAGCTATATTGAGATCACAGAAATTCATGCAAATGTGGAGTCCCCCTATTGCCTTGGTGATAAGGACAATGTTAGAAATCCAACGGGGATAATCAATGGGTAAGAATAGAAAGAAGGCACTGAAGTTCTTCTTTGATGAGAATGGCAATGCGAGGGTGCATTTTCCTCAGTTTTTGTTCGACAGGTTTGGCATCGGGAATGTTTATGATATTGTGGACCACTATGGTGGGTTCAATACCAGGCATGTCTATATAAGACCAAGAAAATACATGGTTATGATTTTTGAGAAAAGTAGTGATGGCTTCCTATTCAGTAGCATCTAAATATTGACTGATCTTTAGGATGTTCAGGTCATCCTAAGTATGAATGTTTATCTTGATAGTCAATTCATTCAACATGGTTTGTGTCTCAGAGGGAAATGACTAATGAATATATGAGTCTTCTGCACCAAGGTAAGTGAGTATAGATTCATCATCCTGACACTGAATGACGTTAATTGAAGGTGTATCGTCATCGATCATTTCAGGATACAAGAAGGGAAGAGAGGAATGAGCCTCATCCTCACATTGATAAGTAAGAGGCCCCAAGGAAATGGTGTTTATGAAAAAAAAAAGTTAGGAGGGATAGATTCTGGATCCATCGAATCCATTGGCGAAGGCGGCGATGAAGGTGGAGTGGGTGAAGAAGGTGGAGAAGGGATAATGTCCTCTATGAGTTCAATATGGGCCTGCTTGGTAGGTGGTTCAGAAAATCTGATACCAATATGGTCGTTATGTTTGTGGGTAGTACATGGAATAATAGTATGGCGGCCTTTCTCATAAAATCCAAAACCAAAACCCTTCCATGCACATCGGTGTAGGAAGGTGTGGGTGAAATGGCTATTGGTGAGAGACTGGAAGTCAGTAGAAAATGGGTGGGTTTGTGACAGTGGTTCAGGTGCGTAAGTGGTAGTATCAAGTCCCCATAGGTGAGACTAGCATGAAGATGAGGAGGACCATAAAGGAGGCATTCTCCTATGCAGTGATCATATCAAGGATGTTGGTGAAGACTTCTATACTCTTGTGGAGTAAGGAATGTGTTGACACTATATAGGTGATACTCCCCTAGAGTGAGGTGTTGAAAAATGCCTTCCAATGGATCAGTGGTTGGTATGTGGATAGCTATAATAGGTGATGTGTTGGAGGTCAATGTGGAGGAGGAGTTAATGGATTGGGAGGCTAATGGGTTGGCTGTGGAGGTTGTGGCAGTGGTTGGAATGGAGGAGGTATGTGCAGTTGAGGTAGCAACTATACTGGTAAGTGGAGGTGTAGATAAGGTGGTAGTGGTCATGGAGGTAGATGTCTTAATGGGTATAAGCACGTTGTTGGGTTGGTAAAGCATGTTGCAAGTTTTAAAAGGTGAAGGATCAGCTGGAATAGTATAGGTGTGTCCTTCATGTTCAAACTTTACACAGTGATGTAAAGTGGAAGGAACACAACCCATGACATGAATCCAAGGTCTGCCAAGTAATAGGTTATATTGAAACTCCCCCTCCAAGACGTAAAATAACTTTGGAATAATGCAGGGGCCCACGCGAGTGTGGAGGATGACAGTGCCTAGTATAGAGGTGATAGTGTCATTGAATGAATGCAACATGACCAGATGTTTATGCATGCAATTGTCTGGTATGCGCATTTGAGTGAATGTATGAGATGAAATGATGTTAATGCTAGTGCCCCATTCGATCATTACATGCCATACATGTATATCATCGATGTGGATAGAGATGAAGAGAGTCGGGTCTGGGTCATTCGTTTGGTGCGGTGTGATCTCTTCCTCTGAGAAGCTAAGGGAGGCTACTTGGTGAGTAAGGTGAGGTGTGGATAAAGGTGGAAATTTAGTGAGAGAGGCTACATGATGGGGTGTGATAATGGAGGCTATGGATGTAGGTTCATTGGGTAAAACCTCAGTAGATTGTAGGGCCTCCATGAGATCTTGACGATGGGATTCTGAGGTTTGGATGAGGTCATATAAGGACATTTTGAGGGGGATTGGTGTAGCTATTTGAGCATTGTGTGATGTGTGACCCCATATTGGAAATAGGGTATGTGGGGCTACGGATAGTAGTTTTAGGTGTGGGGGCAGATGGTATGTTGGGTATAGGTTTGGTTGGCGAGTCATATTTCCTTTTCCTTTCCTTTGTCTCTCTGAGCACATGTAGTGACATGGATCATGTTGATCTAATGGGAGTTAGCAAATAGAGAAGGTTTAACATAAGTGGTAATAGTGACATGATGGGTGAAAACGTACTAGGGGAGAAAACCCTTGTGAAGTGAGTTGGGTGTAATGACATTTAGGTAATGGGTGTGGGCAATTTCTCTGATGTGAACCATGTTGATTTCAAATCTTGGGGGTGGTTCTAGGAGCTAAGGGGGTAGAGGTCATGGTTTTCGAGTAGGACAGTGAGGGAAGGAATGTACGGGAATGGGTGTTGGTGAAACGGGGTCCTCATCGATAAGGTCATCATCGTCAAAGTTTGCTTCAGGAGAACATAACTAGATTAGGATAGTTTTTGAAGCCTTGTAGCTCTCCACATCATGTCCTGGAACACGATGGTAGGACACATATTTTAGTGTTATCAAACCCTTTTGACTTGCGTTTGAGGGGTTCATAAGGTTTAAGTAATGGTAATGTGATGATAGAAGTATCAAAGAGGTTGGTTAATATTTTGGCATAGGACCCTGCTACTGAATCGCAATGGGAGAGTGAAAGTGGGTTTGGGCATAGATGCAGCTGATTGTTGCAGGAACGGGTATTTACAGGAGGTGGAGTGGGTCGAGAAAATGGTTTTTGGGTGCAGGCATGGTCTTGGGTGTTTGTCATGTTTTCTTGGGTAGAAATGTGGTAGATGAACTTGACAGGAGGGTGTATGGTTGTTTTGATTACCTTATTAGAGTATAGCGGATTTTTATCTTTGGGTTGTACCTTCTTGGGTAAAGGTCATATCGGTGTACGAGATCTAGAGAGAAAAGCAGAAGGGGGAAGAGGGGTGAGTTACCCACAGGTATAACGGAGGTGTTATGAAGGTAAATGATGTAGGTCACACAGGGGGTGTGAGCGACAGATACTGAAGTGTAATGGGTAGCGAAGAATTTTTCGAGAGTATTGGAGGTATGGGTGCTAAAGATGCTACAGATGCAGGTGTAAGCTGTGTCAGGCACTTGGGTATGTTAGAGGTTTGCGAGGAAGGAATGGACTGTTGTTTTTTTTGGTTTATTGACAGGTGGGAGGTTTCTTAACCCTGCTGGAAGGTTGAGGTCCTAAGACAGATGGAATGGGTGAAAGTGATGAAGGTATGATTGGCATAGCCGGGGTGTGATTTCTATGGGTTCGGTTCTTCTATTTGGGTTCTGAAGTAGGTTGGGTGTTTGACTGTGGAGGACGTAGCTAAATCTAGTTTGACAGGTGGATGAATAAGGCTGGTGATTTGGGTGACCCCTAAGGTAGTAATAGGTTTAGTCGAGGAAGATGATGTAGGTGTAGGTTTGGATTTAGATGTTTTTTGGTTTATGGGTAAGGGTGTGTGTTGAGCTATGATGGGTGTCATGGAAAAATTTATGATAGAGGGTTTTGTGTTTGGTTCGATTGGTTGAAATATATTTGGGTAGATAGTGGAAGTGTTAGCAAGTGATATCTACATCTGTGTTGAGACAGGAAGCAGAAGACACCCCCACAGTAAGGCTCTGTCCACATAATCTAAGCAATCGGCTAAACATGAGAACGACACGTCTATAGGTGAGATTGATGAGGACCTAATGGAAATTCCCAAAAAATGTGTCTTAGAGATGGGAAATTTGTTAACTTCGGCTTTTGTGGGTAAGAGAGCCGAAAGTAGGTCTGCAGAATCTTGGGTAGCTGATGGAGAATGCTCACCTATATGCAAGGTATCTCTACTGGATCCTTGATAGGTGGAGGAGAAAATGGGTTTCCCTCTATAGGTGGAGGAGATGATAGGTGCTTCTATGTGGGTGGAGGAGATAAACAAGTATCCTCCATAGACTGAAGAAGTAATGTGGGTGACGACTCTCTAAGTAGAGAAGCCAAAGGTGAAATAGCCTTGATATTAGTGGAAGGCTCATCAACGGGTGAGGAAGGAGGTGAAAGGTGTTCCTCTGTGGGTGGAGGAATAGGTGAAGTTGGTTCAAGTGTAGGTGGAAGAATTCAGGCTAGAATTTCCTCTATGGAATGAATATGAAGTAATTCGGAGGCAATGGGTGCATCACTGAAAATAACATGGATCTCATGGGTATGGCTATCGTGAGTTGAGGTTTCACCGATTTGATCAGATGAAGGGGCATGATTAGGAAAAGGTTTCTTAAAGATGTGTAGGTTTTAATTGGCAGGTGCATTAGGATTATCCATGGTTAACTCACCTTTCTCAAGCATTTCTTGGACAATGTTTTTGAAAGTGATGTAATTTCCATCACTGTGACCCTTTACTCAATGATAGTTACAGAAGTCATGTTCTTTATACCATACGGATGTGGGGCGAGAAGGGTAAAAACTAGTGTGTGGTTTTAAAGGTGGAAGGGTGATGGCCCCAGCTTTAATGAGCTTTTCCAAGACAGAAGAATAAGGCTCCCCGATTGGGGTGTATTTCCATTGTTCTCTTCTAAAATGAAAAGCATGGATGGGTGAGAGATTAGATGAGGGGCTAGCTTGATTCAACAGATGAGCTAGGATAGCTTTGATTACCACCACGTTAGTGGTCCCCTTAGCCTTTGAATAATTATTCTGTGGTTTGGAAGAATAAGAAGTATCATTTGACATGAATGCTGAATTCTTATTACGTAGTTGGATTTTCTTCTCTTTGATGGCCCAAATCTCTAGCTTTCGTGCCATAGTGAATGCTTCGTCGAAGGTTCAGAAGGTTTGGACCTACATGGTCAGCAAGATATGTCTAGCGGAAGCCCGTGTGATGAGCTTGATGAGTTCGGTTTGTGGTAGTTGTAATGTGAGTTGATTGATCATGCTACGCCAACAAGCAACGAAATCTGTAATAGATTTGTCATCATACTGACGCGTAGAGTATAGGTCAGTCATGGTAACCTTCTTAATGCTATTGATGGAGAATTGATCCAATAAGGTTTGGGCTACCTAATTAAATGAAAATATAGAGTTTCTAGGTGACCCACTACACCAATCTAATGCAAGTCTAGTCAGAGACATGGGAAATGTCCTCAAGAGAAAAGCATCATCGTGGGAAATTAGGTAGCACCCATGTTTAAAAGACCACAAATGTTGTTGCGGGTCTTATTTTCTATTGAAACAGTTAATTTAGGCAGTTCCCAATGCATGGGGTATGGACGAATAGGTATGAATGGGTGTCTAGGCTGATTATAAATTTCATTGTATGTGAGAGTGTTTCAGGAGCTAGAAATAGATGCCTCAAATGTCTACATCTTGTCTATCATTAATTTGATTAGGTCATTGGTAGGTTGTGATGGTTGGGTGCCTCCTGTAGCGTAAGAGGGTTAGTGTTGGGCATATGATGGGGGCGGCATTCCAGTAAATGGTGCAGCCACATAGGTGGATTGAGAAGAAGGAAGTGAAATAGGGGGTATGTACCCAAAGTGAATAACATATGAAATAGGAGACTGTTGATAGTTCGTATATGGAGATGGAAGGGTCATGGTGACCCTAGTGGAAATGGGGGCTAACGATTGTAGAATAGAAAGGATGGTGTTTTGAAAAGGGGTAGGGGTCACCGACATCGGGGGTGGTAGTGTAGCTACGATTATATGAGAGACAATAGGTGGCGAAGGTATAATGGATGTGGATGATACAATGGATGTAGCAGACGTGGCAGTCATAGCAAGTATAGGGCCTAGCTGTGAAACAACTAGGGGAAAGGTAGATGCAAGCAGTGTAGAGCCAAATGGTGCTGACACAGAAGTAGGAGAAAGTGTCGAGGGGATAGATATAGGCATGCCATATATTAATTGACTCGAGGCATCTCGAGTGGATGAGTGGGAAAGATAGAATTGCAAGGCTGCAGGGTTTTGGTCAAGGATTCATGCGAACTCCTCATCTCCGGTAGTGATACAGATAGGTTGGATAGGTTCCATGGCGGGTGATAAAATGGAAGATGGTGAAGGGCTAGGTGGGAGTGGTTAACAACTAGCATGGAATACAAGGGCGTTTTCTTGTCGACGCGTCAGTACCATGTGAACAGGGACTAATGTGGTAATAATGCTTTCTGTAAGTGACACAAGAATACAACACATGTAGGATAAATAGATGGTGGTAGGTGAATTGGGGATAAAATGTCAATTGGAAAATGACACAGGCTAACCGATGCCGGTTAGGGTAAACTAACGCCAGTCACAGGTAATCACTGTTGGTCACTATGGAAAGTTGTTAGTTGGTCAAAACCAAGATATAAGGCCAAATTTACCAAGCATGCAAAATGCTGATGAGATTTACCAGTAAAGTGAATATGATGAGAGTTACAGGGACTCTAAATAGTCGAAGAAGGTGAGTATGTTTCCTTTTGGGTAGGTAAACCAAAATAACAGTGAACCGACACCGGTTGGGTATAACCAATGACGGTTAGAGGGTAACCGACAATGGTCGTTGGACGGACACCGGTCACTGTGAAATTGAAACAGTGATGAATAAAATGTGGTTGTGAATTAAAATTTGATGTGGAATCAAACCTAAAATTCTGGGAATGATGAGAATATGATCCAGGCACACTCAGATAAAGCTATAATACACCAACTATGATGAGGAGTGTGGAAGAAGAAAATAAGAAAAATTAAGAGCGTGACCTCTCACCTCAAAACATAAGCCAAGCAGAAACATTAAGAAAAATACGATCCTAAGAGTTCTTTTTCTATTATGTTTGTTTAGCTTATACTATTTAAGGACTGACTCATGAACTGTAGAATAGAGTTTTTTTGGTGAGTATGGCTTCCAACGAAGAAGGAAATATACAAGGAGAGGTTTCAGGTATGTTATGGTGGGGGCAGGCCTTGCTCTGAAGTATGACTCGATAGAGAAGCGAGATGAGTGCCCACTATGTCATGATCATGTGATCACCTACAGCTTCTTTCAGGAAAGATGTTGTTTAAGAATGTGTATATTTTCAATTTTTATGAGGTTTGGTAATACTCAAAGTAAGAGAAAGAGAAATAAGTGCTTTTCTATGATTCGTTTGTCAACCATCAGTTGGTCATGACTTCTAGCGTATAGGTTTCCCTAATTTAATGTGGGATAGTGTAGAAAATTAGGATGAAATGAATTTAATTTTAAACCCAAATCGAAATATGGAATTTGATGACACAATAAGAGGAATAGGAGAGAGTATGATCCTTCACTAGTGCAATGCAAATCAAATAGAAGAAAATTTCTTTTTAAGCACCAAAGAACGATTACTTTGAGACAATAGAAAGAATAGATGATTCTAAGGGAGAAATTTTAATGTGAGAACCTTTCGAAAAGGAAACAAACATGTAAATTTTCACCTAGAAATGAACGAATGCAAGGAAACCAAAATGGGTCCCACCGGGCGTGCCAAAATGTTTCACCTAATTCTAGATTATTTCTTTGAATTTTGACGAAACAGATAGGGTAACGGGTGTAGGAGGAATACCTGTCAAGATGTTGGTTGATAGGTTGTTGCATGTGTATGACTTCAGAATCCATAGATGATCATGAGAACTTCCTTTTTTATTGGAGGAACTACTTGAAATGGAACACAAGACCACCGAATAAAATTTAAACAATATGTGTAGTGGACTGCCTCGCGTGTGCTAAATCCAGGAAGTGTGATATTTCCTAGATGGTTGTCAATCCACTATTTAAAACAACTTAAAGCTGGTAATAAAGTAAATCCTACTATAGTAAAAATGATTTAGGTATCTCATTCATCTACAATAATAAAATTCATTCACAACAGGCTATGCTATGATTGAATTTGAAGGTCAAGGTCAATTTCAGGATATTGTTATTGGTCACAGTCAGATTTTTTTCAGTTTACGGTATTTAGTGGTGGTTTTAGGCTCTGATCTAGGTTTTTAGTAAAAGACACAGAGATTGACATCAATTTAGGTTAACCAGTGATGGTTATAGATGAAAAACATCAGTATGGTTGGGGTACAGGAAACTCAATAAAACTTGGCTGGGTGAAATATCTGGGATGAGATAAAATGTGGAAGGGTAATGGCAAGATTCGTATGGATCCTGAACATGCACATAAATAATAGAGGTCCAGCTATGGGTGGTGTAAGGGTGTGGAAAAAAGGATGGGGAATGGAAATGAGAGTAGAAACCAATAACAAATGTACAAGGTTCTGCTTAAAATGACAAGGAACCAATGCAGGTTAACAAACTTACTATTTGTACGAGCTTGATGCCTAGTTGGTAATGGTGGGTGATCCCATGAAATTTATGTGGTTTTCGCACTTCCCCGGATGCTCTCGTGAAGGCAGTTGTTTGTGTGATTGGTTTGGGTACTAACTATGGGTGTTCTGATGTTGGTACAGATGTTGGTTCTGCTTGCATACAGCTCTGGTTTTGTCACTTGTTCTCAGAAGATGTCTCTTTCTCTCATAAATGTGCCAACCTCCAAAATAATGTGCCAACCAAAAAATACTTTGTTTTTGGAGTTAAAAGGTAACCGACGGTAGTTCCGGCTTAATCGGAGGTGGTTAAGGGTAACCGACGTCGGTTAGGGTGAGATTTCCTAGGTTTACTAAACTGGGCATATCCCCTTAATTTTCTATGATCTCATTTTTTTTACCCCGCGGATCAGATTGGAAGCTTCCTTCTAACATGTGGGAATGTGGTTAGAGTGAGTGTAGGCATTTATTTTTAGGGTTTGGGTACGTTTTAGTTAGTTATGGAAACTTGCTAAGAATAAGTCTTAGGATGAGGTAGCTTGATGAGGTGTCTAGGTGAGGTGGATATGTGGGCATTATCCCAATTAATATATTTAAATAATAAATATTGTGAGGATAATGAATTAATTTAATTAAATTAATATTATAGTAGGGTAAAGAGGGCCATGGCTAGGTGGATGTGTTCAAGGTATTTATTTGACGAGGGACCAAAGGGGAGTGTGATCTAATTTTAGTGTCTACATTGGGAGGGATAATATACCAATAAATCCAATGTGGAAACTCCTGAGCTACATGAACATATTTTTTGAGTAAGCAACATCGTCTACTAGAGGATGGAGGTATAGGAGGATGGAGGAAAAACAATGTACTCTCACCAGCCTCAAGCGATGGGGCTCCAAAATGAGGTTGTGGCATTTTGTTTCAATTTGTTTTTTAGTTGCATTGTACCTATTATTATTCAGTTTCTAGTATGTTCTTGTTATAATAAAGAGAGTAGATTCCTATGTAATTTCCTAATGTGAAAATATAATGGAAAGATAAAAAGCACAGAGGAAAGAAAAACATCATGTTTCTTGTAGATGATGAGCAGGGGCTCATACCTAGAACAAGGGTTCCTTTTTGGTGGACAGAGGTCCATTTTTGTCAAACAAGGGTTCGTACAATGAAAAAGTGTTCATTTCGATTTAATATAGGTTGATACCGAGAATGTCGGTCAATCACAAAATAAGTTGTTTCACATTACGGGAGGGATATTATACCAATAAATCCAATGTGGAAACTCTTGAGCTACATGAACATATTTGCTGAGTAAGTAATATCATCTACTGGAGGATGGAGGAATAGAAGGATGGAGGACAAGCATCATCCTCTCACCATCTGTAAGTGACGGGGCCCCAAAATGGGGTTGTGACATTTTTTTCAATGTGTTTTTTTAGTTGCAATGTACCTATTATTATTCAATTTCGAGTATGTTCTTGTTGTAATAAAGTGACAAAATTCATATACTCTTTCCTAATGTGAAACTATAGTGGAAAGATAAAACACAAAGAGGAAAATGCAACATAATATTTCTTATAGAGGATGAGCAGGGGCTCATACCTAGAACAAGGGTTCCTTTTTGGTTTACATGGGTCCATTTTTGTCAAAAAGGGGTTTGTACAATGAATAAGGGTTCATTTCGATTGAAAAAGGGTTCATACTGAGGTTGTTGGTCAACCTTTAAAAAAACATCGGTGAGCCAAGATCATGAACATGTACAAGCAGCAAGTTGCAAAAGAAGTGTGATTGTTTTTCTCCCATGTTCACACTAAGGGGGGATGTTAGGAATATCTATTAATGCTCACATATTCAATATTTTCTATATGGTAAACATTTTAGTTATATTTTTATTTAGTAAAATATATTGTTTTAACAACAATATATTCATAGAGTTTTTTTACACCTGTAAAACATTTATCATATTATTTGTTTGTATCTATTCCTATTTTATAAGAAGTTATTTTCTTATTGATATGGCTATAGAATAGCCTATGTAATGTTCTCTATATGTATGCTAAATATAATAATTTTATATTGTTTTCATTTGGCTCTCTGTTGCATAGACTCTGACCAAATTTAAGAGCTCCATATCTGTGTTTTTGAGTTTGAGACATTCTTCCCCTTTGGATTTCAAGGATGTTGACATCAACTCTATTTGTTCTTCAAGATCCTTGATTCAATATTCATGTTCTCTATCCTTCTTGCTCACATTTTTCTCATGAAGACTGATTTTCTCTTCATAATCTTTCAACATTGACTTCAATTTTTTATTCTTCCTCCTTTTAATATTTAATTCTTCAAGGTTCACTTCAGCATCCTCCTCATCTGAAATTTAATCTTCACTACAATTCTTACCTTTTGAAATCCTTCCAAAAGATTTCTCCATAACCATGAATAGGGTTTCGGCTTGGAAATCTTAATCTTCACTTTCAAACTTGCTAATGTCACTTGACTTTGATGAACTTGTTCCCTCTTTGGTATAGAAATTATTTTCATTCTTGGATAACCTTTTCTTACTCTCACGTTTCTTGTTATAAGACTTTTTTATCTTCTTCATTATGCTCATCCTACTCTTCCTTATTCTTGTTAGGAAATTTGGAAGCAACGTGACCTACTTGGACAAAACTAAAACATTTTAAGGGAATATTTCCTTTGTACTTTCCTAATCATCTTTTTATTATTCTGAAAAACATAGCTTATATTTTCTCATCATCCTCCTCTATGTTAGATTCAACTTTACTTTTCTTATCTTGTGGTTCCTTATCATATTTGAATGCAACCTCCTTCTTGATTGGTTTTGCTTAATTTTTTATCATCCCATAGGCTGTTGGGATGCCATGAAGCTCATCAAATTTTAGGGTGGTCAAATATTTTTCTTCTTCCACAACTCAAACCTTGGAGTCATACTTAGGTTTCAGGGATCTTAAGACCTTATGAACAACCATTATTTCCTCCATATTTTCTCCTAGTCCTCGGATTAGATTTATCACCTCATTAATTTTTTGCAAGTAGGATGCAATGATTTCACCTTCCTTCATTTTTCAAGCTCTCAAACTTCCCTCGGTAGGTCTACAAATTAGCTAGCTTGATATTGTTGTATCCTTCATAGATAGTATTTATTTTTTCCAAAATCTCTTAGTATATATTACAATACATAACTTTTACAAACTCTGCTTCTACCATTCCACATAAGATTTCATTCATTTCCTTTTAGTTATATCGGTTGGAAGTATGCTTGGAATGGTGTAGCCATAAATTGTTGACTATCATATATCAAAACCTAGATACATGAGACAGGTCTTCATTTTAATGTCCAAAATTCATAGTTGATTCCATTGAAGAGAGGTTCCTTAGAAGTAGAGAAATCAATTTGAGCTTGATTGGTAGTCATTCTTGTGATTCTTGGATCTCCTTCAAGTTGTTTAACTTTCTTCAAAATGACTTAGTTTTGATACCAATTATTAGAAAACACTAGCACTAAGAGGGGAGGGGTGAATCAACGATTCTTCAAACTTGAAAGCAATTATATACTGATAACTATTAAAAGTCTCTAGGAAAGCTAAATAGTTAGACTAACACCACATAGTCTATTAACAAAGATAGAAATTAACAATAGTAACATCAATGATTAAAGATTAATGGAACACTTAAAATAACTAACATGATATCAATCAATCTTAGTTAAAGCATGCCTACTTAGTATGAATTGCTAACTAACATAGACATAAATAGATCTAAGAGAAATCAAATTTTGGTATATTGCTATGTCAAAAATGGGGAGAGGATATCTCTAACAATGGCTACAAGGCCATATTAGATATCACTCTACTAACCAACATGAGAATTGGATGGAAATATTGAGCAAGCTAATCCAAAAAGGAAGTAAGGCTCTTATGTTTTATATGATTAATGTTATTCAAAACATGGTGTAAAGTTTAAAGGTATGTGGTTAGCCCTTTTTATAGTTTTCTATTTGGGGAAAATTTGCATCTTGGTGCATGTGGGAATAAAAGCACAAGGTAGAATAAGGTTTTTGAATCATGATTAGTTAATTAACAAGTGATTAGGATGTGAGGATCCTTAATCAACCACTTGGGTCAATTAAGAGGCTAGGATAAGATTTTGAAGCCTTCTAAGATGTATTGGAGGGAAATGGGGTGATTTTGAATGGTTAGAAGAAGGTTCTGAGCCAATAATAGGGTTTATTGACCAAAAAAAGGGTAAACTAGGCTTAATTAGCTAATAATTACCAATTATTTGTTCGGAAGAGGATTATAACTTACAATATGTCATAAATTGGAATTCTGAATGTGAAAGAGGCTAGGTGTTCAAAAAAGATTTGTTAATTAGCCAAAATGGTAAGAAATGTTAGTTAATTAGTGGAAATCACTAATTATAATATAAATGGTAATAATGTGAGTGATTAGTGTGCTTTTAGCAATACTATTGTAAAAGTGGAATTTAGGTGTCTACATTTTCTCCTATTTGAGGTGAAGTAAGTGACGTCACTTCAAACATCGTAGACAAGCATAAACAAGTAAATTTTTTAAGAAAAATTAGTAGAATGAAGGATTCCCCCTTGAGTGTCAATGGGATGATAGAAGAAGTCAATCTACGATCAAAAATATGATCGAAAAATATAGAACAAATAAGATAGGGATAAACATGATTATTTATTGCCCCAGGTGTTTTGGAAGAAAAATTAATAGTGATAAGACATGATAGTGGAGAATATAGGAATAGATATTACATCTACTCTTTCAATAAGCAACTTTGATTCATCATGTTTCCCATATGATCTACATCATCGACCCTTATTAAAATAAACAAAAGTGTAAAATAACCTGAAAAGCTATATTATTAATATTTGTTCATTGCTAAAATGTGTAACTCCATGCAACATACATAATGCAATGCAAAACGATAAAGTAAACTAGCTAACCTAATAAAGAAACAAGTACAATTACACATACTCAAGAAAAAAATGTTCAAGACAGTTACACCAATATTTTTGTTATCAAGCTTCAATTCCCAAATTTTTGTGTTATAACAACAAGGGTTAAAAATGGTGCCCCAAGAAAGGATACATGCAAGGGGAATAACAGAGGACATAAGTAGTCTTATAGAAAGAATTTGTGTGCTATGAAACCATCTCTGGCTACTCATTGTCGTACGGGAGTATCAACATAGTAAGCAAGCCAACTTTGTTAATGGAGGTAGATCACAATGATCTGAAAGTCATTTGAAAAAAACAAACAAGAACCTAAGAAATATGTTTTTTAGGAAAAATTTTGATGTTCAAGGACAATTCATTTGATACAGGATTCAGCTAGGTGCATGTCGTTTACCAAATTTTGATTTTTTTGAATTTTTATCATTTTTTTGGATTTTTACCAATTTTTTGTATTTTTGGAAAACAATATTGTAGAAGAAATGACAAATTCATAAGACATTGTCAAAAGACAATGGAAGGCGAAAATATGCCCTATGTACCAGAAAAGTTCGTTGAGAAGTAAAAAACTTGCATAACTTTCACATACTTCTTAAAAACTTGATGAAATTTGACATGAAGCACACAAGACACCCCTCTACACACTCTATAGGTTGACTAGTCATGAATTTTCCTATATAACTCATACTTATCTCATTTACCTCAACATACATTGTCACTCCTCAAAGACAATTTTGGTGAACTTACAAGCTTTTCCTCTAGCAGCTGAAATAAGCATTTTTGTTTCCCATACATACCCTAGACAACATCCCTGGGCTCCTCCCATGCTTAGATGGCCTTTTCATCACTTGTATTAAGCATTCACTTCTCATTAGGCTCTAGAACTAGGCCTAAATGAGATAGTTTTAACTAAGACTTCCACAAGATGAATTGAAACTCACTCCAAGATCTGTTTCCCATGTTGACACCATCATATCTGACCTATAGAACCTTTGAGCCAAGAATACCAGCTATAATTCTACCTTTAGAGGAAAACCACCTCACTGTTTAATCTTGTAGCACTCTAAGACCACCATAAAACCATCTAAAACCATCCTAAGACCAACTTGAGACCACTGAACATCACTAGCAGACACCTATCTGCATGACATTTCACTCCTCCTTTTCCATCAATGCCATATGAAATTAATGAAAAAATAAACCAATACAACAAGGTTCAACAAAAGATCCTTAAGAAGGCTGGTGTAAGTGTGTAACCATGGAGAAATGAATGAAACTGAGCAAGAAGTTCTAAGGCCCAAATATGTACTAGATAAGATATATAAATTTTTCTGAATGTTTACCAATTTTTCTAAACACTAGGATTTGTCAATTAGGAGGGCTAATTGCAAGGTTTAGGCCAAAATGGTAATTGGACGATAAAATAAAATGGGTTCAGGGTAAGAGTGTGAAACTTTATAGTATTAATAAGGGGCCTGAAGGGGTATCTGAAAACTTTACCAGTTAAGTGCAATTCCTCATTTTTGTCAATTTCAATGGAAAATGGTAATTAGCAGGGCTATTAGCCTAGGTGGAGGTTTATAAGGAAAGTGAAGAAAATAGAAGGGTTAATGCTTTATA
Source organism: Taxus chinensis (assembly GCA_019776745.2). Classification (NCBI taxonomy): domain Eukaryota; kingdom Viridiplantae; phylum Streptophyta; class Pinopsida; order Cupressales; family Taxaceae; genus Taxus; species Taxus chinensis. Next base: position 826,799,096 of record CM034150.1, read on the forward strand.
AAGTACATGGTAATGTTGAATTGATGTTTCTAATCATGTTTATAATGAAAGTTACCTTGAGTACATTTTTTTAATGCATTTTTTGGTGTTTGACCAAGTTTTGGGCCTCTTAAAGGAACAAGTTCATGGATTGATCATAATGATTACTCTTGGTTCATAAATGGTGAGTTATTGTTGATACCATTTGCATAAAATTTCCTCAATGGTTAGCCTTAATGTGAAATTATATTTTTAAAACCTTACATAAGAAAGTAAAATACATTCAATTACTCACCTATAAATTAGTTAGAAATTTTAAGATAATTCATTGTAAACATCATTCCTAAAGTATATCACTCTCTCCTAATTTCCTAAAATATAAACGTCAATCTCTAAGAGTAGATCCTACACAGTTCTAAAGAAAAACTTAATTAGGTTATAAATTCACACTTCCTAATCTAGAGTCCAATAAAGTCATGTTAAGATAAACACACTAATCCATTATTTCATTATGGAGTGATCAAATTTTAAATCAAGTTACATCCATATATATATATATATATATATATATATATATATATATATATATATATATATATATATATATCACATCCTAAGTGGATAAATATGTGTGGTTCGAGGCCCCTTTAGATTATTTCCAAATTATGTGGCTTATATATTACACTTAAACAAATCCACTAACTTTTTTGTCGAATATCCTACTTGTGGTTAGCATTTAAATCTATTTTAAGTCATAAATAGGGTTTTACAAATGTTCAAATCATATATTTTAAATTTGAAGCACATTTCATAGGTTTTCAAAATAGATGAAAGTTATAAATATATAACACACATCTATATGAAAATTCCAAATGGTTTTGTACATATATGATAATTCCATTCCTACTCATTTTGAACTTCCATAATTAGAGACAAAACAGGTACAAATTATTACAAGAATTTTCATCCTTCTATAACTTCCTATTTTCACCCATTTTAAGTTTAGTTAAGATTTGTGCCTAGCCAAAAAGGAATGAAAAATAAGATACATGGGGTTGTTCTGATTAATTAACTTCCAACATTAACCCTTCAATATCAGAATAACACATTAATACTTGAAAATAATGTACATGATACAATACAAGTTCATAAAATAATGGAATTAAGTTCACTTAGCTGATTACAGATGATTCTAGACTGATATAGGTGCTATGGATTATGGAACAAGGAGATATAGACCTAAGAGTGCTTCAAAACTAGACCTATGACTTAAAATTTTCTCTTGGGAAGGACTATGTAGTAGGGGTAGGAACATCTATATGACATTTACCTCTTTATACAGTCTTGACCTTACTCAAAACTGTGACTTGCATATTTTTGGGTTTGTTGTTTGTCTAAATCTCTTTGTCGCTATGTATCGGTCACTGCAAGTCACACTACAAAGTCCTATAAATTTTTTACTCAATATTTTCAAACCCTAACTGTGGATGATAAGTCCTAGAAAAAAACATTAATTTGGTTGTGGTAAACCTCTTTCACCTTTAGCATTGGCACTACTCTGAAGATTCCTCAAACTACGTATCATTCTCCTCATAGTATGTGATACTTTAATATTGTATTTTCAGTTTATTTTTTATATTATTTTATGCTACCAAGCCATATAATTGGGAACAATCTAATCACCCACCATAGAAAACAATTCTTTGAAATTCTTCTTTCCTGACTTGTAGCTACTCCGTGGTGACCATTATGCTTAGTGGAAGACCAAACTATTAACTCAACTTGAGTTTTAAGAGATTTGGCCTATTGTGAATGGTTCTATAACCAAATTAGCAAGTGATGCAACCCAACATCAACAGTTTGACAAGGCCAATCAAAAACACAAATTGATAGTATTTTTCATACTGTCTAACAAAATTCAACCCCATATTTGAGATGACTGAGACAACCAAATAAGTATGGGATGATCACTATTTATGAGGCCAAAAACTAAAACACTATATTGAACTTGCATATTTAGTTACATACACTTAAATTCAATTTGAACGAGAAAATCAAGGCTTTCTTGTGGAGAGTTGTAACATTGAGGGATTCACTTCTATCTCTGGGAGAGGAAGTTGATGATACAACTCCCATGCCCATTGTTTTTGAGATCACTTCCTTCCTTTTACTATATTTTTGTGACAACGCTAAACTTATCAGATTAGACCATCAGTTTTGAAAAGATGGTGAATTTGTTGTAACAAGAAGAGGTACTTTATAACAAAGATGAAGAATAAGATCAAGCAATATCTTCTCATCAAAAAGGGAAGGGAAAATCATAATCTTCCCAAAAGTCCCAAAAATAACATCAAACAAAAAATGATATAAAAATGTGATCAGAAGCTAATTCAACATACTAAAAAAGCTCTGATACCAACACATGATCTGCAAACTAATGTTGACCCCATGTATAAATAGTTTATCAAAAAGAGCCTTTTAAATTTTTCCTCAGAAGGTGCAAGCCTAAAACTTGATTAATACCTTAGTTAAAAAGTAGAATCATTAATGGTTTTCAAATTATGATCACATACACCCAAAGTTAAAATAAATCAAATCGTAAATATCCACTTCCAATTTTGCATTTAAATATAATCAAATCACCATTTTTGTAAAAGTGTTATAATTTCACCAAAATAAATTAAATAATACTTATTTAAATATACACTAAATCAAAATAAAATTGATGCAAAACTGAACTCACAATACCAAATTGCTAACAGAGTTCACCCATTGATCCGGCTACATCTCTAGGACTGCTAAAAGACAATTTGATCCATTAAAAATCAAATTTACAAGTACAATTAAATATTTAAAATGTTAATGGACCTTTTCACTTGTAGAAATGTTCTTATCATACCTTTTAAGGACTCTAAACTCGATCAACAATGTCCTACACATTCCTATAGCACTTGCACAATCCATTTCCCCCATGTTCTACATAAAAAAGTGGTCAAAATTATTTCAAAAAAATGGTCAAAAAAAACACTAATTGGTAAAATAAAAGGTTGAGGAAGATCATCTCAAAATCCTAAACGTCTCTCCAGTTCTACATAAAGCCTGAAAATGCCATCTTTAGGGCAAAAAATGACCATGTTTACAAACTACCCATTTTGGGACTATACACAGTCATAGACCGACTCCCCTTCAAATACCAATAAGTTCATTATATATTATTTTCTAAGGCATGGCGCATTAGTTGGGCACCTTATCCTTTTATCCCAGGTTGACGGTTTAATCCACATTAGGCATGTTGTCCCAAGATATGTGCATTAACCTTCTATCTTAGTCCCACATGGGGTACAATTGGGTGGCAATGTTTGTTTAAAAGTAGGGCATTAGATATTTTGCATTCGCTTGATAACCACTCTTTTTGGGAAGTATGTATGCTAAGGATTAAGTATGGAGTGTTAAGGCTTAAGTGTTGAGCGCTTAGGCTAGTATGTAATTCGTTAATGTAATGCGTGGAAAATATGTGGTGCACTTGGGTTAGAAAATGGAAATGTGATTTGGCAGCCACTGTGGAAAATGTGAGTTGGTAAGGTAATGTGGATAATGTAAGTTGTTGCATAGTTTAATAAAATGTGACAGTTTAGTCCTACATGCAAAGTGGGTTGGAAAATATGTCTTATAAATAATAAGTTGTCTCCAAGCTAATATGAAGAAAAGGAGGAAAATGCACCCCTCCTCAAAAAGAGTGTGTCGAACCTGGCTGAGGGCCCCTAGCCAATAAATAATGGGGCCCAATTATCCAAAATTGATCATCGATGACTGGAGGAGAAAAATCAAACCCCCAAAAAATTATTTTGTGCCATATTGCCACTTGTAATAAACTGATTGGTCCACTCCAAAAACTTTCACGAGTCCATACCATCATAGACCTGGGTAAATTTATTTTTACTAGTTGGGCCAGAATTTCAATGTACGATAACTTTTACATATGATCTCCATTTTCCATATTCCACATACTGTTGGAAGGACTGTGATGGTGTCTTCCATACTACAATGGTTTAAGTATAATTATGAAGCTTCTAACCACTCATGATTTCCTCTAAATCATGTACACTATGTTTCAAATAAACCCCAAACTACTAAGGGCAATAGAGAACTCTATGTGGGGAGAAATTTTATGTGACTATATTCCCATGGGTGAAGACCAAAGATTTAAAAAGACCTTATACTATGTAAAATTACCATGGATGAAGATTAAATATTAAAATACATTATACTATCTAAAATAATAAGTAAAATAGATGTTTAGTTGGTAATTTAAATTAAAGGGCATGTGTGTCCCATGATGCCTCAAAAACATAACTATTAAATTATCTTATTAAATGAAAGGGGTGTGATAAATATTTGTTTAAAGAAAACGGTGTTTATTTTGAACAGGTATGATGGTTACCCACCTACTTTAGTACACTATATCTAGAGTAGTGAAAAGTTTCAAAAATGATGTATGAAATTCTTTTTGTAAAGAGGAAAGATAGGTAGTGGGGCTAAGTTTCAAAAATGATGTATGAAATCCTTTTTGTAAAGAGGAAAGATGGGTATGATGGTTACCCACCTACAGAGTGTACCCAACTAGGGGTACCTAGTACACCTTGGATGGTTCATAGCTAGGTAAGCATAAATACTTTATTTGAATATTATAGCTTCTCACAACCATATTTTAAGGTTTGTTTCATCAGAGCACAAGATATATTTTTGGTTCAATTCTATCAAGATTTACATGTGTACTTTAAATTTGATTAAATAAAGTGACATTTGTTTATAGTTTTTTTCTTAGATGCTACTATTTTAAATATAATAAATTTTAATTCATGTTTTATTTTGCATCATTAATAAAAGAATATTTTTATTATGTAAATAATTTTATTATGAACATTTAATTATCAAAAGTAGGGCCTATTACAATATTGATTCGAATAAATGAATTGTTTTGGGTATTCAACTTTGTTAATGTTGGTTAGATAATTTGTTGTAGTGTAAATTACAAGTTTTCACCAATGGTAATGGGGCTAAGCCCCTCCTTCTTGGGTATAGGTAGTCTTATGTTATTGAATTTAAACTAACTAAATATTGTGGGGTGGTTGTTCAAGTTTGGTATCACTCCATAATACTCCACTAAACTTTTGGAAAAGTGCTAGTTACAATGTACAAGGGAGGGAATTTTATTTGAGGAGAGATAATGAGGAGTAGGAGGAATAGGGAAAGAGGGGTTAATGATGTGATTAGACTTATAGAATTCACACATATTAACCATAGTATTTCCAAATTCAATTATAAGAACAAAACAATGAAAGCAATAATAAGGCTAATAAACCAAAGATCAACATGCTTGAAATTTTGGAAAAGAGAGTATAGAGGAGCATAAATAAATAGATAGAAGAATTGTAACTTTATTTCTTGCAGTAGTAGTGATACAAATCCCATCAACTTACAACAATCAATAAATATCAACCCTTTGAATGGATAAGGCATTATAATTTATAGATTTGTAACATGAATCTTCATCTTCCTGTTAGAGATATTGTATAGTGTGAACATTAGATGTGATGAATATAATATTATCATGGATAATATTATTATAATGTGAATGTAATATTACATATAGTAAATAGTATTTACTATATGGTAATTAGTTATTAAGTAAGTTAGATAATAAAACAATATGGAATTGTTTTATTATTAGTATTGTTAATTAGTTGAAACCATTAGGGAGAATTGGTTTCAAATACAACCAAATAAATTGTTGAGAAGTTGCATATAAGACAGATATTGTATTGTGAGTTGTTAGTGTGCAGCTCCTATATAATGGAGTGCATATCTATGGGCAAATATATAGAATGTAAGAGAGTAAATTGGATTGTAATAGAAGTCTATAGTAAACAATATGTATGCAGTATGAAATTATTGATTACTATAAGTTAATATAATCAGAAGTGTGTTGATTATATATGTGTTCAATATGTGTATGTGTGCAATCAATGGTGTGTGTGATATATCAGTAGGAAGATAGAAGAATAAATCAAAGCTAATCCATGCTCCAAACCTAGAATTTGACAACACTTCCTTCACATGACCTTTCAATTTATTATCATTTGTGGCCCTCCACCTCCTAAAATTGAGTTAACATATTCAATTTTGGCACAAATAAGCTTATACATTCTGAAACATGAGTTATGACCCTTCACATTCATCTTTTTGGAGGAAATTTAGGAGTTATTTAGAAAAATTTTAAAATAGTCAGCCTAAGTGGCTTGGTGGACAACTAGAGGAACATTAGAAACATTCTTGTTGGGCCTTCAAAAAATTACCTCCCATTTTTCTTTGTATTTCATATGGGGCAGAGATTCTGAAAATAGAGGGAATGAGGGAACAATTCCCTCTGTTCCCTCCTGCGCTGACTTAACCGATGTCATTGTTGAATTAGGAAAAAGTGGAGGTGTAGGTTATAAATGGAATGGTGGAATTGCTCCTGAATTTTCACCAAGTGACGACATGTTTGATCCCTTGGTAGATGCGATTATGTAGGAAACGATAGGAACATGAGCTATTCCATAAGTGATTGTGAGGACCGATTTTTTTGATTGCATGTCTTGAACAGTAAAGGAGGGTGGTCCTTGAACAGAAAGAATGCCAGAAATATTGCACAAGTTCCACAAAACCCCAATTTATCTAAAAATTTTATAAATCATTTCAAGAGGAAAAAGGGGAACACGAGGAGTTAGGGAACAGTTCCTCTTGTTCCTCCAAAATCCAATTTTCTTTATTTGAATCCAATTTCTTGTAGAAATGACTAACTCTATTTCCAAAAGGACTTGGCAAGAGGGGAAGAATGAAAAAACATAGAGAATTTTTAGCATGACTTGTGAAATGTATGCTCACCACAGTACCAAAATGACCCTAATCTGACATGTTTGATTCCCAAGTTCAATTATCTCCACATATTCTCCCTAAACTTCCTTAGATGACTTCACTGCTCTTCTGCATAACCTTCAAATGGTTTCGGTATTCCCTGTCATTTTCTAGAGGGTATCCACATGTTACAAACTGACAAAAATGGACCTTTCAAGGCCTTCGAGATGGTCATTCTTTCTTGAATCTTAGTGACTCCACAAATCATTGAAGGGCATTCATCCCTGCACATGAATCACACTTGAAAATATTTTTTTCGCACTCTTACTAGACATAATGAATATTCCACTAGGGGAAGGTTAGCTAGAGGAAGAGTTCACAGTTACCGAGATAATAATTTTCAAGTAGGGGCTTGGTTTTCATGACCAAAAATGACAAGAATCACATTGTTTTTATGCTCTTCTCAACTTTATAAAGTGTCTTAATGACTCTTGAGTTATGCTCAGTTGTATTTAACAGTTGGTTTTGATTGAAAATAATTGGATTTTTTATCTTATGAATAAAATAACATGTGTTGGGTTAAGGGTTTTGATATGACATGTCATCCATATACCAAGTCATTGTATTGAACACATATGTATGCAATAATGTTGTTATTCTCTTATGTTATACAATGTTATGTTTTACTTTATAATTATAATTATTCAATTGTATTATATACTAGTTTTGCAAGTAACTTTCATTTTAAGGTTAACATCCTCATTTTTACATCGGTTTCAAAAATAACATTCAAAATTTAGTTAGTTATATTCATTTTATTTGTTTATTTAATGTTATTATATATTTTTATGAATATTAAATCGAATTCACTAGATAATTATAATTTGTTTTAAAAGAGATAATAGAATGGCCAATAAATATATACTTATGTGGATTTTGTTTGAAAGGTTAGCTAATGAAATTATGCCTAAAATCTATGATTTATGAGATTATTATAGAAAATTGAAGAGGTCCATTTTTAAAATTATCCTTGAAATAGAGAAGTCACTATAAAAAGTGATGATGCAATTGTATTGAGTGGATGTGAGGAAGGAAAATTCATAAATTTTAGGGGTTATCCATCAATTTCATGAAATATTTCTCATCTCATTGAAGATGGAATGTATCCAAGTATGTTGTGGTATATTATATTTGGGAAATCTAATCATGATTGCATTTAATTTTGTAAAAAAATATGCAACATGATTTCCCACCTTACTTACAAAATATGAGAAGTGTGAATTTTGTATTTTGGATAAACACTCAAGGTGACCTTTTTTACAATTCATAATGGAAATTTGATAGAAATTTACAATTGGTCCACTCTTACTTGTTTTCTCTTCTAATTCTACCAGCTAGTGGTCACAAGTACTACATGTTGTTCTTTGTCACTATAACATCATGACATGAATCTATTTCCAACAGAAAAATAGAATCCTTTAAAACATTTCAAAAAAATTAAGATATGGTGGAAAATGACACTCTAACTTGCATTGGGACACTCAATACTAATAATAATGGTGAGTAAATTTCAAAGGCATTTTAATCCTATCTCAAGAAAAATAGGATCAAACACTATCTCATATCTCCTCACACTCCTATAAAAAATGGAGTAATTAAAAGGATGAACATAACTATGATGAATATGGTTTATGCAAAATTATATTTCAAGAAGATAAATCTACAATTCTGGGAAGAAGCAACACAAATACTAATATACCTCTTAAACATATCACCATTAATATCCCTTCAATTGGATACTGAATATGAAATGTGACATTTTCATCTTCCTTTAGTGCATCATCTTAAGATTTTTGGATTCATTTGTTACACATTGATTACTAAGGAGAAAAGGAATAATTTATACCATAGGAGTCACAAATGCATTCAATTCTGATACTTTGAATCCTCTAAGGCATATACATTATATGATGAGTACAATAAAATGTCTCGTGTTGTTAGAGATGTGGTATTTTTTAAAGTTCAAAGGAAAAAGTGAATATTGATTGAAAATTAATTCAAATTGAAAAATATTTAAATTTTTATTTCTACAAGGAGATTGATTTGGAAATTCTAACTAGTAAAGAGGAACATGTAGTTTGGATTCATTTGATTTCATATCATCTCTTATAAAAATTATTGAAACTCTTCCTACAAAAGAAAATAAAACTTCATTACAAAAGGAACAAGTGACACAAGAAAAAAATATAGAAATTGAAGGATCTTAATATCATGAGATTGAGGCACCAAAAACATAGAAGAAGATGCCTAAATGGGAAACACATATATTGAAATATGCTCATCTTAATGAAGTTGGAAATTTTGGCACACTAATTGCACATGTAACTACACAACCAATAATAAAATTCATAGAATAAATGCAATACAAGATTGAAAATATCACCTTAAATGATTCTTTGTAAGAATAAATCAATGTTTCTTTCAATATAAAACCAACCTATTTCAAATAATCTAAAAAGGAAGAGTCATAGAGAAAATCCATGAGAGATGAACATGATGCATTGGTGAAAAATGGGACTTTGAAGTTGGTTTTATCCTCCACTCTATTGTGAACAAATTGGTTGCAAGTGGGTATTCCAAAACAAATAAAAGGTTTATTTCTCACTTGAAAAAAATATAGAAAGGCTTATTGTAAAGGGTTATACTCAAAAGGAAGGAATATACTACAATGAAACCTTCTTACATAAAAAACATGGACTATTATTACTAATTTTTTGACTTTGACAACATGGGAACAAATGGAAAGTTCATTAAATTGATGTAAAGCTTACATTTCTCAAAGGTGACATACAATAAAGAGTGTACATGACTCATCCATAAAGGTTAACTGTGAACAACCATGAGTACTAAGTGTGAAAACTTAAAAAATAGATGTATGGTTTGAAAAAAGCCCCACATGTATGGTATAGAAAGATTACTAAGCACCTTCTAAACATGAATTTCAAGTAATTAGATTTTGAAAATACAACGCTTCTTGTCAAAAATAGTTAACAAAATAGTTGGATTTCTAGCCATATCTATAGATGATCTATTCATAATAGGGAATAATGAGAAATATACTACAAAAATAAAATAAGATTTGATGGAAAGTTTGGGAATGACATATTTTGTGTTATCCTTATTGCTATTTGTGTATTGAAGTGCTTCAGATATAAAAATACATATTCATAACTTAATAAAAGTATATTGGTGAAATTATAAGCTAATTCATAATGACATATTGTAAGCCTCTCAAAATGCACATGGAAAAGAATTTAAAATTAAATATCATAAGATATCACTGATTTGGTTGATGTAACCAAATACAAACAACCTCATTATAATTCTAATCATGTGACCACAAATAGACTAGATTTTTATTTTATATTGATGTTTTTATATATATTCGTACAATTACCCAAAGAAATTCATTGGATAGTAGCAAAAAAATCCTATGATATCTCAAAGGAACACACAATTTTGGGCTCAAATACTCATGGGTGAGAGACTTCAAACCGGTTGGTTGTTCAAAGTTTGAAGATAGGAAATATACATCAAAATTTCTAATAAATTTGGAAACATGTCGTCAGTTGGAAATCAAAGAAGCATTCATTACCAAAAATTTCTTCATTGGCAGTAGGAATACATGGACTCTTTAGCAGAAATGAGAGAGATTCGAGTTTTTTATACTTTTGGGAAAAAGTGGTTTTTTTCAACACCACTAATGGTTGACAAGGCATTTACAATTCAAATAGAAAAGAATTCATTATTTTCCAAATGAACCAAGCACAACAATACACAATTCCACTTGATTCGACATCATTTGAAAGGAGGAAGTGTAAAATTGTTCCATTGTCCTGCTAAAGTGAAACCAATAAACATGTAATAAAAATCTTGGAAAATAAAATTTTGAAAATTCTAGAGGCACGCTTGGTCTCATCGTAAACTTGCATATTGAGGGGGGGTGCAATTTTATTGTACATAATATTTTATATTCCTATGCGTTATGTAGGAGAAATTTTGTCTCGTTATTGGAACTTGAAGAGTTCTTATAGGTAGTTAAATAATTATGGGAGAATATGAAGCACAAGTGTGATTTCAGTGGCTTTGTATTTGTAAATCTCATCATTTGTTTATGTTGGATAAGAATACCAAGTTTGGTTTGCACATTCTATTCAATTTCCTTATCTTTTGCAAAGTCCATTATTCCTAACCTAATATTCTTTGGTGTATTCTTTACTAGGATTTTACTTTTAGAGATATGTTGAAATATATGGGGTTTCAAATCCTATTTTCCATGCATCCCACATAGATGAGACTAGCAAGACGTTTTTTGTATTTGTTATTACACTCATTATCCTTGGGAAGTGGATTTGTACCCTGTTTTAACCCTTCTAGATTATTCACTTGGAAAATGGTCTTAGTCTAGGAGATTCGACCATGTTTCTTGCAAAATTAAACTAAATTTAAATTTTGTGTTAATATTATTTTCTACATTTGGAAATAGAGAAATTGTGTTATTTTTAAATAATTTTTAGATAAAGAATTTCTATGGCTAACAAATTTTTAAATTCCAATGATATGCTTCAGATTTTATTTCAAGGCTAAAAAAATGTTTGTTTGTAGGTAGAATACCTTTAAAACCCTCCCTGACCATTGGGATATTTCTCTCTGTGATGTTAATCAGGGGGCCTATTGATTCTCCCCATTTCAACTCACCTTATCAAAGTTTTGGCCAAGGATATCAAGAGCACCACCTATAACAGTGGTATTAATAGTGGAATGTTTGATAGAATTGGTAGTGGAAGTGGCGGGTATGGCCTTGAGGTGACACCTTCTCAAGACATTTTCTTTCCTCTTATATGTCATTTTTTTAACCAAGAAGGCCGAAGAAGAACAACTAAAAAATGATATTGATGGTTGGGAGCCTGTTAGTTACATTATAAATCCACTCAGTGGTAGTTGTTTGGGGTAGCATGCCTGAAAATCCTCCTCCTTTTCCTTTGCTAACTACCATATTCAATGTCTGTGTTATTATTGGTCCTTGTTCTTAAAACATTTTTTTATTAATTATATGCAATCATTACAAACTTTAATTTGACATGAATTTCACTTCTCAAATCTTACATAACTCCATTCGATTGCATTCTAGAGTGTCATTACATTCCACCTAATTTTTACGTCAAGGCATTCCCCCTATGGGAAAGGCCCTTCCAGATGTTTCCAAAACTATGTTAAATTTGACGGTTTTGACGGCCATCTGGACATTTTCACATTTACCGACTATTTTTACTAGTATTTTGGGGGCTATTTTTAACAATTGTGTGTTGCTTTGTATTTTCATTTTCCTCAGTCGACCGAGCTTGTTAGGCACCTCTACATTTATTTCCAAGCAAAGCCAAGTTCAAGTCTTTCTGGTATACTTATTCGATTGCCTTTATCTTTAACAATTTATTGTGTTTTCCATGTTTAGGTTTTTAAAATAAACTCTCCAAGATTTGATTTGTTTGATTAACTTGATTAAAAATATGATGACCAGGGACATTATCAGATAATATACGGCCTACATTTTTTTACATGGCTAATAAGTCACCAGTTGTGATTGACATCAACACAATACTGTCAGAGTAGCTCTTCCCAGGTTAACCTTTCCATCTGCCCTATTATCTGTCATCAACATCTAATAGGATCGTTATGGCTTTTTCTTCAAACAATGATTTATTCTTGTGCTTTCCCCTAATGTGGTGTGTTCTTGCTCCATGATTGGATTGTTGGTTCTATTTTCTTATTTGTGAATGTTGGATAATTGGAGGTGTAGGCCAAAAGAGAGGTTCTCACTGGAACAATGGTGAATGGGTTTCTTTGGTCTCCTTTTGGATATGTTCTATGTCATCCTTTTTGTGTCAATTTTGGGAGGTAGAGTTATGTTTGATGGAGCTACAGAAAATAGATCGGGATGCAAGTATGTTTGTGGCCATGTATGAGAATTTTGGTTTCTTTTTTATGTGTGAGAGCACTTTGAGGGCCTGGCGTGCCTATAGAGAAGTGTGACATTTATGTGGTGTTTAGATGCCACACAAAAAAAATTCTATGCATTTTGTTGTTGAAAATTCCCACCAATAACTTTGTCTAGGTTAGAACAAGCTAAATCGACCCCCCCTCTTTTTGGAATAGGCTATGGAATTCTCACAATATGGAAGCATTTGAATAGTTTGCCAAAATGGCTGAAATATTGTGGACTTATGGACTGCAATGATTTTGGTTTGTTGTAGTTTCAAGTGCCCCTATATAAATGTATGCACCATATGGCATCATATAAAAGACATTGTGAACTATTTGAAAAAATGTCTGGAAAATTAGCAATGTGTAATTTGTTTTCCTTGTACTTTGCAACCTCTTCTCATGGAATTTCATAATTGTAGCTAAGAAAAAACATGTGCATCCTCACATATCATTGATTTTATTTTACCAAATGCAACCAACAATTTCCCAATCCATTCAGTGCACCTTTGTTAACACTCTACCAGCCTGTGTAAAAAAGTGGAGCTTTGAAACCAGGTTTATGCAGTAGACCCTGATCATGTAATATTTTAAGATAACATTTATATATTTAAAGTTTCCAGGTTCCTTCACAAAAGTTCCAAATAAACCTTGATGTGATTTATCCCAGTCTAATTTACGTTTTCATCATTTTATTATTTATTTGATATACTTCAAAATTATTATCTAGGGGTTTCTATAAGTGTTTTAACCATTACTTTATTGATTGTGTTTTCTACAATTGGTTCAACTATTATTTTATTCATTTGAGTTGTTTTTGTTTCCACCCTTTGCCACATGCAATCTCGCCATAGAGCTAAATATGGCCTCAATCAGATGTAATATGAAGAGCCACCTAGATTGGTTTCCCTTCAATAAATCATGTACTCTGAACTGAAGAAGTCCTCTTGTAGATGAGATTTGACCTCGGGTAGCTGATAGCCTTTTTGGATAATTATTCACCTCCATCAAGGGTTTGCAAGAGTTTACAAAAAGATTGAAAAGAAAGGAACCTTTCTTTGCCACATAATTTCTCTTCATAATTTTGGTGACAGTATTTAGAGTTATTTTTGTATTGTTCTTATTCACCTCTATTGAATTCTTGCATGATTTTACATTAAGATCATAGAGAAAGGAACCTTATTTCTAGATTGAATTGCTTTATTTCGTTATTTAACTTACAATAATATTGTTTCAAAAAATAATTCTATATAGCATTGTTACGCCTTGGCACCAAAAAAATAAACAACTGAGGCCAATGCCAACCCAAAAAATAAGCAAGGGATCTATATAACATTCAAGAACTAGAATAAACAAAAAACAATGGATAACACTAATTAGGATTTTACTGGAACCCTTACTTATCTAATTTTTTGGAGCATATAGTCCTTGCATTTTAAGTTAACAAATTGGTTTTATTTGTAGGATCTTTGATAAATGTTGAAGATAGAATTTTGTAAATGTTATTGCAGCATTTTCTCTCCCCCAGAATGACCTGTTATTTTTTCATTTCACTATATTGTAATGAAAAACATATCTATTATTAATACCAATGTAGATACTTTCTTTGTAAACAATGTCTTTAAAACACCACCATGAAAAGTGGGTTGCATACCTTATTCTTGTAGAGGTTTTTCACACCAATGTAATCGATAACTGTTGGAAGAAAGAGCCCAGGAAAAATTGAAAAAATAAATTTTCTTGGTCTAACAATGCTTATCCCTATCAAGGATGGATCTGAACTTGGCCCTTGCTGATTATCAGAGGGTGGTGATAAATAACTTATATAAGCCTCTTTCCATTTCTACTTTTCCTATTCTCGTTGTTTTCATTGGTTACCGATAGCATTGTTTTGTGATGGTCCATGTTTTTTTTAAATTTTGTAGGCCTGGAATAATAAGAGTGACATCTTTGCATGAGACTTTTTTGAAAAGGATTGTGCTTATGGCTTTATACAATGCCTGCAAGGATATATTGTTCTGATTTTTTTTGGTAACGAGCTTATAATGGATATTGTAGATTTCTAAACAACTCTTCATTTTGAATGGATATTAGATTTCCAAATAACTCTTAAATTTTCTCTTTTATTTTTTGACTTAATGGAATTTAATGTATAACATGCAATGTATATTACTGACTACATAATGACAGGGAAATTTTTAAATCCATGTTTTATGATATAGTGGAGTTGTCATGACATTGGGATATTTTGAGAAAAATTCCACATTTGGGATGAGAAACATGCAATACACATTTATGATGTTTATGGATGCCTTAGTAATAGAGAGAATTAATTGGCTTCTTGATTGGGTGCAATTTCTCAAATTGGTGTCCTTTTTCACCCCTGATTGGTAGAGCTATGTGTTGTATTTTCCAAACCTCCAAATAGTTTGAAATGTTAATGAGAACTTTCCTTTACCAATTATGGAAAGAGTTTCTTGACATGGCAAAGTTGGGAAATCCATTTTGAATTGAAATCGAGTGCTTCACTGTCAAGAATCAATAAGGATTTGGTGTTACTAGGGTCACTTAATAATGAAAAACATTTTAAGCTAAAGTACGAAGTAAAATGATGTCAAAAAACTCTTGCATAGTGTATGCATGAGAAGATTAGCTATGTTAATAAACAAGAAACTAAGTAAGTATCTTCATGATCTAACTAAACCTATCATAAACATCAAGATGAGTTCTAAACAAGATAATTTCTATAATAATGAATTAAACTAAAACACTATCATTTTATCTCTAACTACTCTATGATTACTTAAAACATAAATTGAACCTAGTTAAACCTATGAGCAATCAAATTAAATTTGTTGTTTGCTTCAATGGAGGTGAAGAGGTCTCTCTAAAACGGATACAAATCCAAGTTAGATACCCTCTTACTAACCTACTATGAAGTTATGGATGCAAGATGGGAGGAGCTTCAACAATGGAGGATAGCCAAGATCAAATGCCTATTATCTTGGCTAATGCAAATGAGGTCTAATGTCAAAATCTCAAAATGTGAGAGAGAAGGACTTGTGAGTGAAGTTGTAAGTTTTAATGGGTAGGCTTAGCCTTTTATTTATATTTTTCCAAACAGAAGAGTTTGAACTTTGGGTGTATGTGGGACTAAAGCTCAAAAAGTAATTTTAGATTAGATTAGGATAAACATGATTTAGGCTTATTTAATCTAGTATTAGGCTAGTTAAAATTGATTAGCAAGTGATTAGAGACTCATTGAGAGTTGGGAGAGGTTTATGTTATCCAAACTAAGCCCATGTTTGTTTTGGTTAACTTGCCTTCATTCTTCCTTCCTTTTTTGGCAGGTAGATTTTTGTAACTTTAAAGCACTCAAAAGTTCCTAGAGATGGATTCATCAAATAGGATTTTTCTTCCCCTTTCCAATAAGGTAAATAAGTCCTCCTAAATCCTTGTAATTTTTGAGTTATGGCTTGGCGGAATTTACAGTGAAAATTTACCCTGGGCGGGTCCATGGAGCTAAGGAGAAAAATTTGTCAGGGAGTCTCAGGTCGGCAGAGCGAAGTTGAAAAATTTTCCAAGGAAATTGGTGGGTTGGTAGAATAAAACTTGACACTTAGCCCTTTTGGCTAAAAGTTGCAAAGTCATAAGCCGGCCTGCAGGCCCGTGGAGGGGAAAAAAACGAGTTGGCGGAGGCGCGAAGAAATTGTTGGCGCTCATCCCTTTTGGAAAAAAACTTAAGGGTTAAAATTTAGCCGCACCCCTGCATCAAATCTAATGATGACACATGGCAACCAATGCCAGGGAGGGCAGTCAGAGAAACAAAGGAAATTTCACCCTTTTGCCGAAGAAGCTGAAGGAGCAAAAATAAACCAAAGTTCCACATCCATTATAAAGGCGCCACGTGTCCAGTCCATGTCAACAGTGCCCGTGGATCAATCAAAGAGTGCTATGTGTCATCAAAGTGGCAGACTGGTGGAGATTTTTAGAAAAAAAAATCAATTTTGCAAAAAGGGGAAAAAAGGAAAGGTTGAGATTACAGACCTGTTTTTCACCATTTTTGCCCTAATTTGGTTGCTGAATTTCAAAAGGTCATATATTTCAATCCAGTGGTCAAAATTCATCAAATTTGGTACTGTTGGAAGGCTATTGAAATCCTCTACATGATGGACCCCTCAATTTTGAATTTTGACAGATTTTGGTGGGATAAAAATGAATAAATGTCCTGAGCACGGGAAAAAATGCAGAATTGACCCCCAACCACCAAAATTGACAAAGTATTGCTCTATTTTCTTCTCCAGCATGGCCAAATGCATCAAAAAATGGATTTTTGAGGGTTCACTTTCTATTTTAATGGATTCTGTCAGTTGGTCAGTGTAAAAAATAAATTGCCCATGTTTTTCACCTTTTCTTCATTCCGCTTCATTGTTAAAAGCCAGTTTTGGCTCATTTGTAAAGTGTTGGATTTTTTTTTGTTCTTGCAGAATCCCCTCTTCCCCTTGGCACATGAATTCATGGAGTTTTAGGCCTCCCATTGGAACTGCAATATTTTTTTTTCCTCCTTTCCATTGTAATGCATCATATCAAAAACTGGGAATGATAAAGCATGTTATGTGAATGAATTTTCAATCCTTTCTTGTTTTTATTATTTCCTTCTAATCCTTCATTACATTTTGGTAATTTTTGCATGTTCTAGTGTTGCATTCTTATGATCCGTGTCTATTTGCAAAAATAGAGGTCCATCACTCCTTTGGTGTATCACCATTTTTACTTAGTTTTATTTCCTTTTGCATATTTTAACTCTATCTCATTGGAATCTAGAGTAGAATTTAGCATTAAACCTCTACAAAATTCTTTCATACACCTAAATAGAGGGGTAAGAACTAGCTTTCTCTTGATATTTTTCTCACCTTGGAGAAAACTCAATGTTGTGCAATCACACTAAATGACCCAATTTTAGACTGTAGATCTGAAGTTCATTTAGGGGTTGTTGTAGATTTGCAATAATAGTTTTGGCACACCTAGTGGGACATTAGAGGTCTTCATCTTCATTACAACAAAGTTAACGTGCAATTGTTGTAATTTTCTTACTTGAAAGATCCCTTATTTACACATCTGGCAACTCCAAAAGGATAGAATCAACTGGTTTCAGTAGTCCAAGCTTGAAGATTCATGAGAAGGATCCAAACAAGGTCAAGGACTAGAGAAGAGGGATTGTTTAACTATCTGTAATTATCCCCAGAAAGAGGAGAAAGAGGAAGAAGCATTCAAAGGTATCCATCTCCACCAAATATAACTCTATCAACTCCTCCACCTAGTAGACCTTTCATCCAATCAACAAGGGTTCTCAGGCCAATCAAAATGGCACAACCCAATCCTTATGTCAACTTTACTGGTAGCAGTCTGCTTGCTCTCAATGCACAAAACCTAGTTCTAATTGCAGCATTGAAGAACATCCCATACTTTACTAGAGAAAATAAGACCACTCCTTGTGATCATGTCAAAGACATTGCTAATGTTTGTGCAATCCATGAGATTATTGAGATGGAAATTGCTGTCAAATTGTTGGCATCTTCATTAAAAGGGAAAGCCTTGTAATGGTTTAGGAGCCTTGTAGCAGGCTCTATCCAAAATTGGAACTAGTTATGCACAGCCCTCCATAACCAATTTGGAGAGAAAGGGGACAACTTTTCTCTATTGGAGCAACTGAAAACTATCAAGAGAGCTCCCAATGAGAAGCTAACAGACTTCAATTTCAGATTTCAAAGAACATGGGATAGAATACCATTGGTAATGACACCAACAGCTCAAGGTGCTTTCTTATACTTTCTCAAGGCTTTAAATTTGGGCATTTTAATGTTGATCCAATCCATGGGAGGTATAACTATACCTGCAGCTTACAACATCACCATTAGGACTGAGAATTTTTTGATCCAAGTTGGTAAACTTGAACCCAAGCCTCCTATACCCTTATATCCAGAGTTGGAAAGCCCAAGTACTAGTCAAGCACCTACTTTAGCTCCTATTCCCACTCCTAGAAATTAGAGTTCAAATGAAACTTGTAATTCATCCTCTAGTGCCTCAAATGAATTTCAAGAAGTTATGAAACAATTGCAATATTTGGGCAATGAGCCGGTTATGCTCAAGAGGTAGCAAGCTCAAAGTTTTAGGACTCCTTATCAGCCTCAAACTCAGCCTAATAGATAACCATATCATCCTAATAGGCCATCCAACCCAGTTGCAAATCAAAATCAAGTAATCCCTCCTGCCAATAGACCATTTCAGACCTATAACCCCATTGTGGCATCTACCTCTAAAGCCTTAGTGTCAGTGCAAAATAATATAGCTCAAGAGTATGATTGGTGTTTCCCATGTAGTGAACCTCACAACCAATCTATGTGCTTAAATGGTGCTTTGAACCAAGCTTTTATGGTGACAACAACTAGTGTAGAGAGTGAAGTGAGTCAAGAAACAAACCAACAACAAGGGACATCTCAACAAGATACAACTCCAAATGAGACTACACTTGTGAATCGGCAGGCTGAAGATTTTTGTGGTATACATCAAACACCTTCTCAGAGTGTAGCAACTAACACACAGTCAAAGAAGAGGAATATTGGTGAAGGGAAATCTTTAGATCCAAGTGATTCACAACCTTCCATCACTCCACAAGGTGTTGGCAAGCAAAATGCAATTCCAAATGTGCAAGGAAATCCCAAGCCACCTTCTAGACCAGCTTAAATGCCAGCTGTTATAGCTCATGTACAAGAAAATAATGTGTAGACTAAAGGGTAGAAAAGAGATGGTTCATCCCCATTTAACATTATTGAACAAATGAAGAAGACAAATGTGAACATATCTATGTGGGAGTCACTATCCATCCCAAGACAAAGGGATCTATTACAAGTTGTCATGAATAATTGGTCAACCTCAAATCAGCTAGCTCATATGCAAGAGAAGGTACTCACAAATGTTACTCATCTTGAGGGGAACCATGGAGGAAAAAAAGGTAAAATTTTGAATCCCCCTCCATTCTATGTTTCATTGATCATTAGGGATAAACTAGTACATAATTCTATGATTGATTCTAGGGCAAGTAGTTCCATGATGCCCAAGAAAATAGTTGATCAGTTGGGCCTTCAATATGAATTCATATCCAAGGGGGTGGTGTAATTAGATGGGAAATCAGTACCAACAGTTGGGGTAATTAAATATTTGAGCCTTACTTTGCACGCATGCCCCGATGTCACTGTTTTGCAAGATGTCTCAGTGATAGATTTTCCACCACTCTTTGCCATATGTTTGTCAAGGGATTTCACAGCTAGAATTAGAGGCTACCTATCTATTGATTGGTCACACATGCTATTTCGGACAAGGTATGGATCCAAGGCCACAATCAAGTTTGAACCTATTGCAAACTTTCACATTGAGCCTCATACTCTAAGCCCTAATCAGTGCCAATTGTTTAGCGTTTGATTCAAGAGGATTATCCAAGCACACATGAATGCTGGACACAAAAGTTGGAAGCATTCCAAATTTGAATCTTGATGAATGGGAAAGAAAGGTACATGCTTTTGATCCCTATAAGGAAAATATAGGAATCTGAACTAGGAGTCTATTACATGCATTAAGAAAATTAGCCTCTTCCTAGCATCACCAAGCCAAACCATAAAGATGAAAATGAGGTATGGCAGTTGTTCTTTGATGGATCAATAAGTAGACAGGGTGTAGGCAAGAGGAGCTATGATTGTTTCACCTTAAGGCATTAAGTACAATTCAGCTTAAATTAGATTTCAATTTGTATGTTTTAACAACACTACTTAATATGAAGCTTTGATACATAGATTGCATTGGTCAAGCAAGAGAGGTGTCAAAAACTTACAAGTCTTTGGTGATAGTGAGCTGATTGTCAATCAAGTTAAAGGACAACATGCTTCCAAGAATGACCTAATCAAGAGTTATAAGAATAGGGTGTGGGACCTCATTGAGGATTTTGAGGGCTTTGGCATCAACTCCATCCCTAGGAAAGAGAACCAAGCTGCTGATAGGCTTGCAGCAATTGGAGCAACTTTTGATGTTTTGGAGAGTATCAAAAGAGACAAAATGTATCCAAACATCCACGTGATTGTGAGGCCATAAGTGTTAGACAATAATGTAAGTTGGTAAGTGTTTGAGAGTGACTAACAAATCATCAATTTCTTGTAAGAGGAAGTTGAGTTCTCAACCAAAAATCAGAAAAAGTTGGAATAGTAGTACGGTGATCAAGTGGTACAATTGAGAACCAACAAACTACCAAAAGGACTTATGACTTTAGAGTCTATCTTAAATCCTAACGATCAATTCAGGAAGGAGAAAGCAAACATCTAATTCAAGGGAGAGGATTTAGATCCCATCTCAGTTAGAGAAGGCAAGTCACTTCAAATTGGTAAAGTGACAACCGAGTAAGAAAGGTATGAATTCATGCAAATTTTCCAAGAGTTCCCAGATGTATTTTCTTGGAGCTATGAAGACTTGAGAGGTTTCAATGCCAAGCTAGTTCAACACACAATTGAACTAGATCCAAGTGCTAAGCCCATCAGGTAAAAACAGAGACCGTTCAATCCACACATTGAGCCTCTCATGAAGAAAGAATTGAATAAGTTAATAGAGGCAAGTATCATATTCCCCATCAAGCATTCAAGTTGGGTTGCAAAATTGGTTCCAATTAGAAAGAAGAGTGGAGAAATCAGGTTATGTGTAGACTTTAGAGATTTGAATAGAGCATCCCTCAAGGATCGCTACCCACTTCCTTCTATGGAGAAGATTTTGCAAGTTGTGGCTGGCTCTGAGAGGTTTTCATTGCTAGATGGTTATTCAGGGTATAATCAAATCATGGTAAAGGAAGATGATCAGTTCAAAACATCCTTCACCACCAAATGGGGAACCTATGCATATAGAAAAATGCCATTTAGGTTGTCTAATGTCAGAGCTACTTTCCAAAGGGAAATGGATATGGCAAATCAAGGGATTGAAAAACAAAATAGTGTTGATATACCTAGATGATATTACTATATTTTCTAAAAGTGTAGCAGACCATCCTCTTTCATTTGAGACAAGTGTTCCAAAGATGTATAAGATTTGGGGTATCCTTGAATCCCAAAAAATGCATATTCCTAGCTCATGAAGGCAATCTCCTAGGCCACATTGTTTCTAAGGAAGGGTTAGTAATTGATCCGGAGAGGGTTGAAGTAATAAGAGCACTACCATTGCCAAGACATAAGAAGGCTCTTCAAATTTTCTTGGGAAGAATCAATTTTTTTCGAAGGTTTGTTCCAAACTTTACAGCCCTTTTCAAGCCAATAACTATGATGTTGAAAGAAAAGTGTGAAATTCAAATGGACATCTAAAGGTAAGGCAAGTTTTGAGGCAATCAAATAAGCTATCTCACAGGCTCCAACTCTCATTAGCCCATATTTCTCCAAAGATTTCATCATTTATGCATTTGGCGGTGATGATACAATTTCTACAATTTTAGCACAACAAAATGAAGAAAATGCAGAGCAGCCAATTGCCTTCTTTATCCAAAGCTTGGAGGACTATGAAGTAAGATATTCCTTCATTGACAAGCATGTTCTTGTAGTGATTAGGAGCTTGAAGAAATTTAAACATCTAGTTTCAAACAACAAGGTTCAACTATTGGTTTCTCATGTGGGAGTTAGAGACTTCCTCCTCAACAAAGATCTAAATGGAAAAACATGTAGGTTGGATTACCCATGTCATGGAGTATGAAATTGAGATCAAATTCACCAAGCTGGTCCGAGAAAAGGGATTGTGTGAGCAATTGGACTTGAATTCAACCAATTGAAGCAAGCAAAGAGAAGAATGTTGTTTTGGTGCTACAAGACAGCCAAGAACAAAGAGATGTTCAAGAAGAAATAATGGGTGGTGTGCTCACTCCTTACTGGACCCAAGACATAATGCACTTCTTACAAATAGGCCTATGCCCTCTAGAGATGAACAAAGTCAAAAGAAGACACTTCAAATTGTAGGCTATTCTGTATGCACTTGTTGATGGTGTCTTGTTCAAAAAAGATATCAATGGAGTGTTGCTGAGATGCATTGGGACAAATCAGATTGAGAAAATGTTAGAAGATTTCCATGATGGATCTGTTGGGGGTCATTTTACTCCAAGAGTGACAACTCTCAAGATCATGAAGGCTATTTATTATTGGCCCAAAGTGTTTAGTGATTGTTATGCATGGATCAAGAGGTGAAAAAATTGTGCATTCTTCACAAGCAAAGAGAAGTTAGCAGCACTTCCATTACACCCAATCTCAGTTGACCAGCCATTCATGCAATGGGGTTTGGACTTCATTGGAGTCATTAATCCAAACTCAAGCCAAGGGCACAAATGGGTTCTAACAGCAACAGACTACTTCACCAAATGGACTAAGGCGATGGCACTCAAAGAGGCAAATGAATCTAGCATTCTAGACTTCTATGAGGGGATAGCAACCAGATTTGGCATACCTACCACTATAATATTAGATAATGTGTTGGCATTCATAGAATCAAAGGTAACTAAATGGGCTGTTAGAAATGGGATCTATTTGACTCACTTCATCAAATTATTACCCTCAAGGTAATGGTCAATTTGAGTCCACAAACAAGAATCTTTTTAAGGATCATCAAGAGGACTCTTGATGAAAATCAAAAGACTTGGCACACTAAGCTCAAATCATCTCTACGGGCTGATAGGATAACTCCCAAGAGATCCACATGTAACTCTCCATTCAGACTTGTTTATGGGAAAGAGGCAAGTCTTGCCTATATCACTTGAGTTTTCCAACATTTGAACTCATGAATCAATTGGAATTGTTGGAGTTTGAGCCCATGGAGGTTAGATATGTAGAATTGATGGAACTCCAAGAAATCAGAGAGCATGCAGCCCAAACAATGGAAAAGGACCAAACTTTGATCAAGAGAAGCTTTGATAGGAAAGCTCAGGCTAGAACTTTCAAAGTTGAAGCTTTAGTGTTGAAATGGGATGCAGACTGAGAAAACCCAGGAAGCCATTCAAAATTTTATGTCATTTTGAGTGGCCCACTGGACATGGGTCACAAAATGCAAAAAACAACAATGCCTTCAAATTGTCTACATTGGATGGTGAGGAACTGCAGATTATAGTTAATGGAATCCATCTAAAGCATTACTACTAGAAGGCAAACTTCTCACCTTGTACATATTAGCTTATATTTTTATTTCATTCCTCCAAGTCTTAATGCACATTTTTTTGTTGTAGCTTAGATTTACATTTCTCTAAGTGCTTTGGCACAAGTTTTGTTGCCCCAAGGATGCATATTTTGTAGATCATGTTCCAAATCAAAGTAATTTTCTACTCTCACAATCTTCATCATAGAGATTTCTTGTAAATTAACAAGCAGTTGATTTCATGAATCCATGCCTAAAGGATTGCTTCAAGCATCTAGTCACTTCATCTAGCAGGCAGATGACTACTCTGAGTCGCCAAAAATTGTTATCCAAAATAAGCCCATGCTTGTTTTGGTTAACTTGCCTTCATTCTTCCTTCTTTTTGCTGCAGGAAAATTTTTGCAACTTTAAAGAACTCAAAATTTCCTTGAGATGGATTCAACAGATATTATTTTTCTTCCCCTTTCTAGAAATGTAAAGAAGTCCTCCTAGCTCCTTGTAATGGTTTGAGTTATGGCTTGGCGGAGTTTACAATTAAAATTTTCCCTAGGCGGGTCCGCAGAGCTAAGGAGAAAAATTTTCCAGGGAGTCTTGGGCTGGCGGAGTGGAGTTGGAAAATTTTCCAAGGAAATTGGTGGGTTGGCAGAAGAAAACTTGACACTTATCCCTTTTGGCTAAAAGGCACAAAGTCAGAAGCCGGCCTGCGGGACCGCGAAGGGGAAGAAAATGAGTTGGCGGAGGCAAAGAGAAATTGTTGGCACTCAGCCCTTTTGGGAAAAAACTTAAGGGTTTGAATTCAGCCACACCCCCACATCAAATCTGATGATGACATGTGGCAACCAGTGCTAGGGTAGGAGGTCAGAGAAACAAAGGAAATTTCTCCCTTTTGCCGAAGAAGCTGAAGGAGTAAAACTAAACCAAATTCTTGCATCCATTAGAAAGGCATCACATGTCCAAGTCCACGTCAACAGTGCCCACGGATCAATCAGAGAGTGCAATGTGTCATCAGAGTGGTGGACTAGTTGGAGGTTTTTGGAAAAACAAATCAATTTCGCAAAAAGGGGAAAAAAGGAAAGGTTGAGCCCGCAGACTCGTTTTTCACCATTTTTGCCTTAATTTGGCCGCGGAATTTCAAAAGGTCATATCTTTTTATCCAGTGGTTGAAATTCATCAAATTTTGGTACCATTAGAAGCTATTGAAATTCTCTACAGTGATGGACCCCTCAATTTTGAATTTTTATGGAGTTTGGTGGGAGAAAAATGAAGAAATGTCCCTGGCACGGGAAAAAAATGCAAAACCGACCCCCAACCACCAAAATTGATGAAGTGTGGCACTCGTTTCTTCTCCAGCATGGCCAAATGCATTGAAAAATGGATTTTTGAGCATTCCCTTTCCATTTTAATGGATTTTTTCATTTGGTGGGTGGAAAAAATCAATTGCCTACGTTTTTTCACCTTTTCTTCATTCTGCTTCATTGTTAAAAGCTAGTTTTGGCTCATTTGTAAAGTGTTGGACATTTTTTTTGTTCTTAAAGACTCCCCTCTTCCCCGTGGCTCATGAATTCATGGAGTTTCAGACCTCCCATTGGATTTGCAATATGTTTTTTTCCTCCTTTCCATTGTAATGCATTATATCAAAAACTGGGAATGATAAAGCATGCTCTGTGAATGAATTTTCAATCCTTTCTTGCGTTTATTGTTTCCTTTTAATCCTTCATTACATTTTGGTAATTTGTGCATGTTCTAGTGTTGCATTCTTATGATTTGTGTCTATTTGAAAAAACATAGGTCCATCACTCCTTTGGTGTATCACCATTTTTTTACTTAGTTTTATTTCCTTTTGCATCTTTTAACTCTGTCTCCTTAGAATCTAGAGCTAGGATTTAGCATTGAACCTCTACAAAATTCATGCATACACCTAAACAGAGGGGTAAGAACCAAATTTATCTAGAGATTTTTCTCACCTTGCAAGGTCCCACACCTTGGAGAAAACTCAATGTTGTGTAATCACACTAAATGACCCAATTATGGACTGCATATCTAAAGGTCATTTAAGGGGTGCTGTAGATTTGCACTAATAATTTTGATAACCAATTATGACTGATAGATAGCCTACGAAGCCAATAAAAGTGGTATAGAGAGAACTAGGGAGGTTCTGAATGTTTGAAAGGAGGAATGTTTAGCTAATAAGAGAGATTTTAGCAAAATAAGTTTATTAAAGGAGGAATACGATCGAGAAGGTGTCATAAATGGGCATCTGAGAGTTGGAGCGAAGAAGGGTTGATTAATGAAGTGTCGTAAATTGGTTGAATGGGAGGAAATGTTAAGTGTAAGAATATTTTAGATGTCTACATTTTTCCCCTCTTTGAGGTGGCGTAAGTAACGTCACTTCAAAGAAAGTAGAAAAGCATAAACAAGTAGAACAATTTTTGAAGGGATAGAAGAAAAATGAGTAGAATGAAGGATTCCCCCTTGATTGTCGATGGGGTGATGAAAGAGGTCGATCAATAATAAAAAAGATGAAGGAAATAGATTAAAATATGAGGGGACAGAAAGGGAATATAGAAGAAAAGGAGTGTGAGGAAGAGGGAATGAGCTAACATCCATCCAGTTCCTTTTAAACAACTTTATTTGTCATCATATTGTTATAGATCTTCATCATCGGTCCTTATTATAAATAATGAACAAAAGTGTAGTATGACATGAAAAGCCATATACGAACAAATGTCCATTGCTAAAAACAATAACTCCATGCAACATACAAAATGCAATGCAATATGAGAAAGTGAAAGATGTCTAACTCCATGCAACATAAACAATGCAATGCAATACGAGAAAGTAAACAAGATAAACTAACAGATAAACATAATGTAATGTTTTTATTATCAATCTTCAATTATGACCTGTGTGAATTAACGAAAAGGGGTTGATGATGATACCCCAAGCAAGGATGCATGTGAGGGGAATAATGGAGGACACTTGGGTCTGATGAAAAAATAATGTGCACTACGTAACAGTACCATGAAACTCATTGTGCCTCCAGAGTACAGATAAAGTAAGTAGCCTAGCTTTTGTTAGATGAATGTAGATCAAGATGATCCGTGATTCACACACATGAACAAGTAAGAACCAAAGAGTGATGTTTTGTAGGATGATTTATATTGTTTAGAAGTTTTATGAAACATATTTGAATGTTTTTTGATGATTTTTCTAACATATTTGAATGTTTTTGATGATTTTTCTAACATATTTGAATGTTTTTATTGATTTTGAAAGTTTTCTGAAACTATATACAGGAAGACAAGGAAGAGTGGATACCCCTAGCGATAGATAGGATGTACAAGGGCATGAGGCCACGTGTGTATGAGAAAGGTGAAGATACAAAAATGCCCCAGTGATTAGGTTGGGAGTATTTAAAGGCAAACTCTTCACGTGTAGAAGTGGGACCCAAGGCCATTATGGATAGGTTCAACATGATGATGAATGTAAACCAATGAATTGTTGGGAAGAAGCAAGGATGCCCCCAACGTAAGTTGGCCTAAAAGCACATGATAGAAAGGAAGAAGAAAATTGTTTTTGTGAAAGGGAACAAAGGTGGTTCGAAAATAATGGAAAAATTAAATACCATACACATGGATGTTCTCAATGAAGTAGAAGAATGATGTGAATGATATGAATGTAGCTTAGAAGCATCATGATGAATAAGTGATTAGCCAAAGGCACAAATTGTGAGATGAGATAAGGACTAAAGTAAGAGTTTGAACAAGGTACAAAAAAGACACTTGGTAACATACTAATCCTTCCAACTCATAGAGATCCAGTGTGTGCATGTGGAATTTTATTACCTCTTGAAGGGAATATTTAATAGAAAAGCAAGTGAGGACACCCTAGCCAATGTGTAGGAATGATACAGTTCGATAGGTGATTTTGCGAAAGGGTGGTGGAAGGATAGCCGTACATTGCTCTGCTGCCAGCCAAACGTACATAGGCCCAAACGGAGATGTATTTATTTCTAATCGCAACATTTCTCTACTGCCAGTCAAGTGTCCATATACCTAGTACATATTATTGGAAAATACCCCAAGAGAGAGTAATATATCAATTTGCTTTTGCTTATTTAGCTTTTTTCTTTTCTTTGATTTTTGATTGAATTTTATTCTTTTTTCTTTCTGAAAACTTATTTCAGCTCTCTTGTTTGACAAGGGGTTAAGAACCACTGATGGCTTGATGAGAGCATGTGAAAGTTATTATGATGATGACATTGGCTAGAGTGAAAAAAGTATGTCTAAAATTTCTTTGCAACAAGTTTATTAGATTTTGAATGTAATAGGATCTCTAAGAGGTTAGTCGTTCTTTAATTTAGCAAGGTGATAAAAGACCAAGGTCAAATAGATACCATAGAAGATAAATGTCACAAAATGTGTGCGAATAGGCTAACCAAAATATCACTAAAGGGATGAAAATGGTAGGAAGACTTGCAGAGGAAGAGAAAGAAAGGGAAGAAAGAACATCCATGTGTACGCAATACCTGATTGTAATGTTTTATCTTTGTACCTTTGATTGTTGTTGTGTTGTCTCATATTTTTTTGTATTTTTGCATTTCTCTTTTGATTTTTATATTTTCAATGGTTTTTGGAAAGGTGAGACCAAATAAAGTCATTTTGCATTATAAGATCCAACAATAATGTTTGTGAATTCCTTGATAAGGGACGACTAGGAATGTTTTTTTATCAAGAGTCATGTTATCCCCGATCTCGATGATCGAGGTGAGCTCATACTCAAAAAATGACTATGATTTATTATGAAACATGGATTTCATATGTGGGAGATTTAATTCCTCATCTAGAGGTTTATGCACTTTGCACCATACTTGATGGTTACGTTGATGTGTGTTATTGAATTACGTTTGTTTTTTAACCTTGAGATCATTTGATTTGTTGGGAGCTATAGAGCTCTTTGCACTTTTGATCTGAGCTTGATTAAGAAACTGTTTGGGTTTCTTATAAGCTAATGTGTGACTTTTCTGATCTCGAGAAGGAGAAGAAAGTGAATGTGGACATTTAGAACTGATGTGAGAAATGATCGCAGGCTTACCACAACCATTGATAGAAGAAATATGTGATTGATGAAAAGGATACGGTCCAAGAATTGAAGAGGATGTGATACCAAGAGGAGAGCCACTAATAGAAGATGATGAAGGGCTACCAGGATATGGCCCTAAGATGGAAGAAAATTAGGCTATGAGGACATGGCCCAATAATAGAAGATGATGATGAAGGAATACTAGGGAATGGCCCAAGTATATATGAGGAGAGACTACCAAGATGGGTCCCATAGATAGAAGAGGATGAATGGCTACTAGGATGCGGCCCAAGAATAGAAGGTAATGGGCTACTAGGAGCTGAACCACAAGTAGAAAGTGGAGGGCTACTAGGATGTGGCGCCAGGATAGAAGAAGATGATGGGCTACTTAGCGGTGACCCAAGGAGATATTTTGATTGAGGAATGGTGATAGATAAGAAAATGAGTTGGTAAAGATAAGATAGGCCATGGTTTAATGCTAGACCGCGACATCTCATCATGCTCAGAAGAAGGTGAAGATAGAATGCCAGAAGAAGAGTCAATTCCCATGACCTTAGGCTCCTCTATGTTCTGATAAAAGGAATCAACTTATTTTCCCCAATACGCAAGCGTATCAATTTCTAGAAAGAATCCTTGTTTGCAACCCTCTAAAGGGAGATCATCATGTACTCTGATTATTTCTTTGTTATGAGAGAAATCAATCAGTAGAGGTTGTTGTTCTTCGACCATGAGAGGATGACTAGAAGAAATGGACCTGATAAGCGAGGAAGATTGATTGATAAAAGAATATGAAGATGTTTGATGATGTAGATGAGGGGGAGGCTTGACCTTATCACTCTCACAAAGAGTTTTGATAGTGCTTTGAAAAGGGTATCTTAGCACATGGCTTCTTTCTAAGGGTTTTGACGTGGTCGCAGACATTGATCTTTTAGAATATGGATGAGGAAATGGTACGATATGGTTAAAAGGGCTCAAGGGATGAAGAGGGATTGAAGTTGGCACTGATAGTAGAAGATGACTCAAGAGATGAAATAGGCTTGGAGGTAGGCGTCTCATGAATGGACGATTTCGATTTGGACCTAGTTTGTTTTTCTAGAAGACGATGTAATGTAGGTTGGAAAGTAGGATCGCATAGCCATCTGTTAAGTCTCAATGTCGGATTCGAATTGGATGATTTTCTAGAGGGAATTCGAGTCATGGAAATATTTGATAGAGGAAGGGGTCATCAAGGTGAATGATGAAGGAGGTCCTGCGAAGAAAGGGAGGACCGTGACTCAAGAATCCGAATTTGATGTTTGATCGATGGAACTTAGAGTTACATGAGTCTTCAAAGGAGGAAGACATCGTTGAGGTGAGTTGGAATAAAGTTCCTGTGAAGGAAGGGAGGACCGTGATTCAAGATGTGATCTATGGGTATCTGAAAAATAGTTAGGATCTCAAATATTTAGAAGAAGAGTGTGAATCTGAATGGTGGTTTGGATCTGAATCAGAAGAAGAGTGGGACGAACCTGAATAATAATTTGGATCAGAGGCATCCAAACCATACCACCGACTATGAGATGAAGGTGGGGAGATAGGGTACCCGATTGGGCTCTCTAGTATGAAGAACCAAATGAAGCTTAATTGTAAAGGGTATCTTGTGATTTGAATTCCTAAAACTAGGTTCCATATTTTTGTAAGTGTGAGAAACCACATCATAGTCAGCCATTGTTGGTGTCGTTTAAGCACAGATGTCTAGACCTAGATAGTGTGATGGAAATCCTTCAAAGGGAAGGAAGTGACATGTCGATTCGAGTAGCATAACAAAAATCAACTAGACATTTCATAAGTATGGAGATGCGTGCGTGATTTTCCGAAGAGGGCCTAAGGAAAAAATAGACATTGTGATGACGCAATACTGATGATATCAAAAGGATTTTCCTAGAAAACAAGTTTTCTAGGTGAATGATCACAAGGAACAATCATGCTAGTGTGAAACAGCAAAGCCAATCAATAAGGAAATACTCCCAATGTAAAATGTGTGTGCAAAACGATAGTTCGCTGCAAAACATGATCAACACAATGTCAATATTTATGTTTAGCTTGAAATTAACAAGGCGTAAATATTAACAAAGGGTAGATGCGACTCCCAATCAAAGGATACCACGAAAATTTCAACAATTAACAAGCCCTAAATGTTAAAGGGTGAGGTTTACAAATGTAAGCCACATAACCACACCAATTCGGACACGTCTATCAAGCTTCACAGAGAAGCGGGATATTAGTGTCAAAGTGGTATCAAAATGACACAAACAAAGTAAGTGACACTCTTCAAGATTTTGGATAATGTTTGAAGTCAAACTAAGTCAAAGTATACGTAGGATGTGCTAAAATGTGGGCAATGTAATGCCACAATGTGGATACTTAGATCACGTTTACGAAAAACATGAGATAAGTATATTAATTGTGTCAAGACAATGCGAACAAGGTAGCACGTCAAAGGGAGATCAAATGATGAATCAATCCTAACTATGATGATGATCTTGAAATCAAGATCAAGTGGCCATCAAAGATATGAGGACGCATCCACACACTTTAGACGTCTAACAACTCAGCCGCAAACATGGATGAGCGTAAATAGACCAAAAAGTGGTGAACACTATCTATGAAAACACTCCCAAAATATGCCTTCACTTGTCCCAAATGAGCAGCAATAATGAAAAGGTGTAGATCAAAAGATGGAAATAAACTAAGCGTTGACTTGGGCAGAGTTTCACCTTGTCCGAAGGAAAGAAAGAAACCAAGATAAGTAACACGTTGTAAACTAAACAATGATGAGATACACTCAGATCTAACTTAAATGGATTCGTTACCATGTTTGAAAAACAAGGGCTTTGAATCCAAACAATTTATCACTTCATGATGGCCAAGACGTGATAATGGACTAGTAAAGTGGGCTCCTTGACAGGTTACAATGACACCAACTTAATAAGATGCTCTCCAAATGGGCTACATGTCACCCCTCAAGGTAATTGCTTGGATAACAGCATCAGATCATTTATGTCCCAAGAGAAGATGCTCAATGACTCCTTCCTGGGAGTGAGTCTTTGCTTTAATTAGGGTCCCCTTCAAGATTGTTTCTAATCCCCTGTCCAAGTAAGATGTGTAGCAAGCTCACTGAGGCCAAATGTGGAACAAAGTTGCAAAAACAACTCATAATGAGAAAAGGTAGTCAAGTGGGTTAAAATGGCATAAGTCAGCTAGTTCCTGCTTCAACAGTATGATGACTATTCGACGTGAAATGGCCGAAAGGCCACCAGGCAAGTCTGCGCAGCATTTGGGATCTAGGTTTCGCTAAGCGTACGCGGAAATCAAACTTGGTGTGAAAATCTTGGATAACATTTGACTAACTGTTCAAACGAAGACTGTGGGACTTGTGAGCATGTGGGAATGTATGCGAACCAGACCGAAGGCGAATTGATTCCAAGGCAGTTTGGGTAAACTCTGGTTAGTTCGCATGGTAGCAGACTAAGATACAGGTCTTAGGTCCTGAGTCGAACTTGGACGAAAGGAGTCAAGGAGAGAAATAAACATCTGGACAGTTGGGATTTAAATAGGGCGCTACGATTTAAATGGTGATTCGACCAGAAATAGGATAATGCATTAGCATCTATCAATTTAATTAATGGAAACAAAGGGAGTGGGATGTGAAGAGGTTCAGCGGACGAAGTAGAATGTAAGAAAGAGGTCGACTTATATGTCAGGTCCGAAAATATTCCAAACATGACCTAACTTTTACAGTCTTCAAAACTCTGATAGTTTGACATGCAAAGATTATCAACAAAATGCCCTACAACAATGCACGACGTTCAATCTACGAAGAAACAACTGGATTTAAATTTTAACAAAGGTAGACATATGACATCCCAATAAAATAAACATATTCGGCTCCAGTCATTTCAATGCACCATTTCAAGGTCAAATGATGCTAAAAAATGCCAGGTTTACCCAAATGTAGCTGCCCGCAGCTCAGTAAGGCCACCCCACTTTTGACATTTCTCAATCGAAAGCTTCACAAATAAGATGGATACCGTTAGGCCAAATTGGTATCCGAACCGATGACACAACCAGTAAGCGAACTTCAAGATTTGATTAAAATTGATTGAGACAATGTTTGAAGTAAAACGTGGCAAGTTCAGAACAGCGTTTTATTTGGTAGCTGAGGAGTGCAATTAAAGGCATGTGCATCATTCTAATTCTCTACAATGCAGCACCACTTGATCAACATTTATGGGGAGCCTTTCATCAAGTAATGTATCTTAATTGCTCCATACTGCAAATTCCAATGCAAACTCTTATAGGTGGTTGAAGGACAGATTTCAAATGATTTCCATTTTTCAATTCTAACTTCTCCTTGATCATTTTTTCTATCAAGATTGGAGTGTTGGGCTCATTGTAAAGGGGGGAGAGTTTATGGGTAGCAAAGCATCTGCCAAAATTTCTTTGTGAAGCCAGTGTGTTGCAGGCAACTGTAGTGGTCTCCTTGCATGGTGATCCAGGCCCTAAATCTTGACAATAGAGTGAACTGTGCATATCATGAAGCAATGACATGCTAGTTTGTGGATGTATCTTCCCCTGCTGTGTTTCCTTGCATTCTTCTTGCCCCTTTAATCTTTCTATAAGAATATTGTGTCTATTTATTAGGTTCTTGCATAAAATTCATTGATCATTGTGTATGCTTGGAGCACCACTTGGTTGTAGAGCTTCACCTCATGCTAGATTATGGTGAACTATCAAAGACCTCTTCTAGTGTGCACTTTGCCTTTGTATTTCACACATTTGGAGATTAATCTCACACCCTCCTTCTTCTGGTGTATCACCACTTTAGTGTAGGATTTCAACTTAAGTGCATTCTCTCTCCCTGGTCCCTTGGAAATTTAGAAAAGAATAGTTAGCTTGAATCCTGCATTAGAGTTATCACTTTGTGATGGCCAGGTAGTTTAGGAGCAAGAACCAGCTAAATCTGGAGGTCTATCTCAAGTAGCAAAATATATTTCACTAACTTAGAGATAGTACTCAACTAGGTGTTATCCAATCACATCATGAGTTCAAGTATATCTCCAGGGGTGCTGTGATTCGGTGATAACAATAAGTTCTCTCAACTAGGTGTTACAAATTTGTCTTATAAGCGAGCTTGATTTACCCAGAAAGTTACAATAACTAAATTGGGAGTATCTTGGCTTTACTTTACCCCCATTCAAGCACAGTGGGTAACTAAATGCATTCATCGTGTACTCTCACTGGGGTCACCATATAGACAAATTTGTAACACTAACTCACAAAGAAAAACTAGTCAAGTGGGTAAGCAGAGTGCACTTCCTGTTCCATCCATGAGGTTACTCAACGGTGGATTAATTTAGAGTTCCTAGAACCACTCCCATTATTTTAGCTTAAGGTGTTATGCCAAAATGGATTATGTTCCAGTTGAGCGGATAGGGACGTACCCTTTTTCGAAACTTGTAATATAGTGTTTTGAATAGTGGTGTGTTTTTTTTATCTTTTTAACTTAAATGTGGTTTTAAGTGGCACACCGTTTGGTAACCTACAAGAAAACATGTGTATTAGAGGGTTTGTATTGTTTGGTTTTTGATGTATTTCTTTGACAAGTGATTTAGGTCCTGTAGACCAAGATTTTAGTAATTTTCCATTGCAAATGTCATACCAATAGGAGGGAATTTACACCTATTCTTTTGATTTCCTAAGATCATCCAAAAGGAACAAAGGAAAGAGCATACACAGTGTGAGGTAATTCCTACTCAAATTTTCACATAAATGGAAAAGTTCCTAAGTATCAATGCAGAACAAGGATTTCCTTTTAACCAAATTTGAAAGCTAAATAAACCATTTTGTAAGTATGAAGAAAGTGATGAAACAAGTGTTTCTAATCTCCCAAGATCACTTTATAAAGGCGCGAGGAGAAGAGCATACACACTTTACAAACCTTTCTCACAGCTAATGAAGATGCAAATGTTTTTAACTAGTTAGTCAAAAATAAATTGACCAAAGAGGAAACTTGTAAACCACTGATTATTGCTACAAAAATCTTGCAAAGTGTTAGAATGGATAAGAAAACATTGTAAAATTCTATAAATCTACTTTTAGTAGTTTTTTAGATAGTTCAACCATTTTGCATTTTTGGAGGTCTCCAGGGAACTTTGGGAGTTTTTGTGAGTAAGTAACTATACTAAAGGTATATTATTTTTGGAATTTCCCTCTCAAAGTATGATTCTGTTCAATATCTCTCCGATGCCTAACAAAAATATATTCGTTTCGAGCTATGGGAACAAAAGTTATGGCCTTCGAAAGATTGGTAATGATGTTGGATCCAGACTTCGACAGTGACATGCGCATCCTAGGAATGACGCATGTGTGCCCTGCACCAGGATTCATACATGTGCTTGTGCAACCAGACACAGATGGTTACGTGTCCTCTGTGTAAAAAAAATGTCACATTTTTGGGGGGGTACACACCCATGGTTTGGGCATGTGCGCCTAGTTTGATAGGTATGCTTGCGCGTGGTTTCGATGGGTGCTATGCACCTATCTCAGACGGATATGCCTTCAAACAAAATTTAGTAAAAAAATAGCACACCGTTTTTAACCAGTGCACCATGGTTTACACGCATATGTGACAGTGGCTTAAGGTGCCTGCACATGGTTTTGGGTGCATGCACATGGTTTTGGGTACCTATGCGCCCCTGTCAAAAAATGACAGTCAGTGGTACCTGCGCTGGCAAAAAGGTGTATGTGCGCCCTTCCTTGTAAAAGGTGTCTAAAAACATGGGATTTTTAAACAAACTCAAAAACATCAAAATTCATCAATTTGGTTCAATTTCGGTAGTACTTTACCTCCTTTGATCCTACAAAGAGCACAAAAGCAAGACAATCCTAGCTAAACTAGTTAAGAAACCTGATATTTAGCCATTAATATAAAAAGATTAGTGAAATAAAAAACGTGAACTAATCTACAAAAACTTTGAAAAAATAATCTAGAAAGCTTGAAACTAACCTAAAAAGATTAAAACTAAGAAAAGTTAGTAACTAAAAATAAAAGCTTCAAAATGAGGCCTCCATTAATGGAGGATGGGACTAAGTGTCCCACCGGGCATGCCAAATGTATGCATGAGAAGATTAGCTATGTTAATAAACAAGAAACTAACTAAGTAGTTCCATGATCTAACTAAACCTATCATAAACATCAAGATGAGTGCTAAACAAGATAATTTCTACAATAATGAATTAAACTAAAACACTATCATTTTATCTCTAACTACTTTATGATTACTTAAAACATAAATTGAACCTAGTTAAACCTATGAGCAATCAAATTAATTTTGTTGTTTGCTTCAATGGAGGTGAAGAGGTCTCTCTAAAATGGATATAAGGCCAAGTTAGATATCCTCCTACTAACCTACTATGAAGTTATGGATGCAAGATGGAGGAGCTTCAACAATGGAGGATAGCCAAGATCAAATGCCTATTAGCTTGGCTAATGCAAATGAGGTCTAATGCCAATATCTCCAAATGTGAGAGAGAAGGACTTGTGAGTGAAGTTGTAAGTTTTAATGGGTAGGCTTAGCCTTTTATTTATAGTTTTCCAAATGGACAAGTTTGAACTTTGGGTGTATGTGGGACTAAAGCTCAAAAAACACTTTTAGATTATATCAGGATAAACATGCTTTAAGCTTAGTTAAGCTAGGATTACGGTAGTTAAACTTGATTAGCAAGTGATTAGAGACTCATTGAGAGTTGGGATAGGTTTGGATAACCAATTGTGACTGATAGATAGCCTACGAAGCCAATAAAAGTGGTCTAGAGAGAACTAGGGAGGTTCTGAATGGTCAAAAGGAGGAATGTTTAGCTAATAAGAGAGATTTTAGCCAAATAAGCTGATTATAGGAGGAATATGACCGAAAAGGTGTTGGAAATGGGCATCCGAGAGTGGAGTGAAGAAGGGTTGATTAACGAAGTGTCGTCGATTGGTTGAATGGGAGGAAATGCTAAGTGTAAGCATATTTTAGGTGTTTACACATAGTGGAAGTGTCAAGACTATTGTTTGGGTCTAACATACCATGCGAGAAAAATTTGGGATGAGCTCATGAAAAAAGTTATAGGGGGGTGTTATTTTTCTATCCAAAGTTCCATTGACTGTGATTTTATCGATAAATAATTTCGCTAGAGCATCCATTTCAAACCTACAAACAAAATATATTGTAGATTATAGCACATTGGTTTTTGCATTCAATACTTTTATTGATATTTCCTTTTGTGTTTCCATGTCCTTGGATCTGTTTCATGCAAAAAGTGGCAGACTTTTGCACGTGGTCTAGAATTGTATGCTGGATTATTATTATTGTTGGTGGGATATTTGGATATTATATGCAAGCATTTCTGCTTATTCATGAGATGATACCAAGGAGTAGGCTTGCAAGATATTGTGACGCTTAGAGAATTCAATTTTGCATGCATTTAGGCTTCATCCCTAGTTTTCTGAGATGTTCTCTTTTAGTTATAACTTATTTATAAAGACAACATCCAACAAGTTAGTAAGCAGATAAGAATGTTGTGCGGTTAACAATATTTTCTGTTGTATTCCCCAAATTTAAGATTTACAAATGTATATGTACGAATTAGTAACAAATTTAAAATGTAGAGATAGAACATTTAAATGGAATGCTTCATATATATTCCTTCACTTACAAAATCAATCACACCCATTATCAACATCAACTACAAAATTAATAACTATTCCTCTAAATCAAATAACATATACCATTTGCCGTTCACATTGCATTGTACACATGCGATTGCTAGTTATATAATATTATTAGAAATATAGTTATGTAATAAAGAATGGATATATAATAATATTTATAGCTAAACTCATACTAACAAATAACCAACCTGTAATGAATAGGGAGGTATAGTAATACTATGGATAACCCATTATCGAATGTTATTAATAATGTCAGCAAAAGCAGAACTATACAAATATTTTATGATTTACGTAAAAAATTAGCTGACGTCAAGTAATGGCGATAAACTTATTGAAAATAGAACGAGACTGCGTTGAGCACTATAACATGTTAATTGACGACTCCTCTACGTCGTTTAAGAACACAGAGGCATCTAGAACCCTTCGTGAAGATGTATTTCACGAAATATAGGAATATTATCTCCATAATAGTTTGGAGTTTGCAATCGAAAAAATACCCCCCAATATATATATACGCGCGCGCGAATATTATTATTTTTTACGAATTCTAAATAAATTATTCATTTTCATTCATGAGTGATATTGTATATAATAATCTATTTAGAATTGTAAATGTTTAAGTAGTAGGGCCTACAACATTTAAACACTGGCTAGTTTTATTGTTTCTTAAACTGTAAATATAATATCGTGTTATAAGCTAATTAAAAACTAATTCAACGGTCAACTCAAATGTCTACTTCAGTTACGTCATTCGATTTGAATTAACTAAACCACAAAAGTTAAGGAAAGAATCATTCTCGGATTGGTTTTTTGTGAGCCAATGTTTTTTTTTTCTCAATACATTTATTCTTACGTAACAATAATTGAGGCAATCATTTTAGACACGTACCAACAACAACGCGAATCCAACAAATACCACCACATACACAACGAGACTACATTTTCATTTATTTGATGTTTTGTCACTTGTTTTGTTTGAATTTATTTTTTAAATACCCTCACAAATTGGAACTACTCTCCTCCATAAGACTATAAATTATTAAAAAGATGTACAAGTTTAAATAGATTACATTTTCATTTATTTGTTTATTTATGTATAATTAGTTTAAATTATGTGTTTGTCATGTTTTGTTGTATCATTTTCTTTTCTCTTGTTCTTTTATGTTGTTATATTTCAGTTTTTGGGGACATTATTTAGAGTGTATGTGATACTTTTGAGTGTGCCTAATGCGCTCACAAATTTTTTGGGCCTTTTTTTTAGTCTTAGTTAATTCAAGGTGCATCCATCCCTTTTATTTCGTCTTCCCCTCTTTTGACCATTTGATATTATTTTGTATATTAATATATTCTTAATTTGAATTCTATTTATCTATAGATACACAAGCATTATAACTCATTTGGCACTAAGAAATACACTAAATATTCATAGAGTATTAATGATTACCTAAACACAGTTTAAGAGATCAATAAATCACTAGAGCATAAATGTCATTATTTAATGCTAGTATTTACCATTAAGCTCTTTTGGTGCATGACATGGGGTTTTATATATCGTTGACATTAATTTTAATTATGTAGTTTAGTATTTTTGATATATTGTTTATTGTTTAGGGATTTGACAACTATACAAAATTTAAAGACCTAGTCAAAGAACAAACCCCAAAAACATTCATTCATTTCCTTATGTTTTAGATATCGATTCCAATCTTGGCAAGGAGAAGGAATTCTTTGTAGGTTAAAGGTATCATAAAGTAAAGATCAAAGTGAAGGAATTGAAGATGTTAACCAAGTGAATACTTTTTCCAAGTCAATTTCCAGTCTCAATATCACTTATTCAAAGAGCACATAATGTTTTATGCATGTATCAAGTGCGTGCTACGCTTTATACTCTACCTCCGATCACTTTAATATTTTTGGAAAAGATCACTATCACTTCTTGTCACAAATTTCTATATTCAAACATTTATGAATGCCACCATATCTATTGATATTCAAGGTATGCCACTAAACCCTATGTGAATGCCACACTTCTAGATTTAGAAAATATTGATTATGAATTATTATTATTAGTTCACACTTATTTGGTATTCTTTTTTTATCGGTAAAAGTACTTGTTTAATATTCTTAGTTGAAAGTAATAAGGTATTTTGTGTTATATTTAGGTGGAGTCCATTTATTCTCAATATATTTTATTGAATATAAATTGTCTGGCATGCCCCTCATACCGTCCATGGTTAAGCCTTTCCCATATTATGATTTTTGATATAGGTAAAAAGGGGGATTTAGAAAGGGCCCTAACCCTTAGAAATATGAGACAACATAGAAAAAAGTATTAACTACTCCAAAATAGTACTAAGAGCATAAAAAATATGGCATATAAATACCCCACCTACAAGAAGGCTAATAACCAACAATGAAAGTACAAAAACTAACAACTATTTTGTAACGATATCAAAATTAGGGAAAATAGTTTCCCATTCATACCTAAAGAAATTAAGGTGGTTTTTTAACATCTGCATATAAGAGCCCTAATTTTTTTTATTCTCCTCACCATTCTTCCTACTTTTCTATCCAAGGAGATCCTTTTCCAATAGCTATTTCCGATTTGTGATTATTTCCTTTCTCATGAAGATACTAGTGGCACTAATCATAATCATATTTTTCTCAACTATATCAAATTTTTAAGGACCTCTTTACAGCTTCTCTTATCATCCTCCATCCTCCTCATTTTCTCCTTTAGATGGCCAATCTTCATTCTTGGATCCTTATTGCAACCAGATTTCCCACAATACTCTTGATTTTTCTAGCCTCTATTGTGGTTAGAGACTTGCCCAGTCCTCTTCTTCATATTCTCATTTAACATCATTACGTACTTTAGGATATTGTGTCGTAATTTAAAATTTTCCTCTAAAGCTTCAATTCTCTTCTTGAGGGCTTCCACAAACTCGTCATTCTCCAGTTGTTTTCACTCCTTTCCTCTCTTGAAACCTTTGAGAGACTTGTTAGTTTTCATTTTACTTTCCCATTAAATGATTGCTTATAAAGGATCTAATGTAGTTCTCATCTTGAGAGTGGCCAAAATCGCCTTCCTCATGGACATTTCTACCACCATGTTTGTCTCTACCTATACCTTCAAGTACTTTACTAGAAGAAAGTTGACCTTCTGTGAGATTCCTCTCAGCAAGGATTTAAATGGCCATTTGAGGTGGGTTATTTTCCCTTCCCCTTCTCTTCACTAGAATTTCCCTTCTCCTTAACTTTAATTATTTCAACTAATGAAACTTTGTGAACCAACCCATATATCAACGAGTTGGATTTCTCCTATAGATAGAGAAGCATAATAAGGCCTTGGTTAAGAGCCCCATCGTATTACCCAATTGAAACTCCATCACACAACTAACAAGTATCTTATGCCTAAAATGATCTAATAATGTGAAATGGTATGAAAATAAACACTTAGATCTCCCTTCCAATGTAACATACCTAGTAGTTTGAATCAAGACTTCATTCCATAACTTAGGAAGCAACTCCCTGATATAACCTACTTATAATTTTTGAACCTCTTAGTTTTCCCTGAAGGAAATTTTTTATTTCATCATCCTTTTTATTTTCAAAATAAAAAAATCAATTTCAACACATATGTTGTCATGCTGGTGAATTTATCAATACCCTTTTTTGGCATTGCAAACTCTACACCCTCATGTGCACATCCCTCATTTTCTAGGAGATGGAAAATTCTATAGACAATGTAAAGGAAAACCCCTCAAACATCTCCATAAAACTAGCACGGCCACCTTTTTTGAGAATATTCTAGACTACAATGTATTTATTAACAAAATAATATGAAGATGATTATATGTGAACCAACTTCACTCCCCATATTCTTCCACTAAGGTAACAACACTTACTTCTCACTCAAAATTTCAAACATCCTATGCTTCAACCCCCATGCATAGGTAGAAGAAACTATACAACCTTTCATCTCCTTATACCCACTCAATACAAGATCAAACTCAACAAAAGGGATGCATTCAACCCTAACAACACTACTATAATCATGGAGAATCACCACACCGCACCTAAAATAATGTTCCTTTATGATCCAATTGTTGTTCCATTATTCCATAAATAAAGTTTCCAACATTTTTCCTGATCAATTTAGTAATCCTAGAAATATCCCTAACTAATGTGTTAATCACCTTAATCAAATTTCTAATCTCATTATGGCTCAAGAAATGATTTTTCATGCCCTAATGCCCAAAACAACACTAAAAGACCATATTTTAAGTATCAACATCAATAAGCTTAGTTACTATGCTAGGTAAGGCTGAGTATCCATCCACCTCTCATATACATGGGATGACACATTCCAATTGGAAAACCAATCAATGAATTTTCCCTTACCTATACACGTGACTCGCCCTCAATTGGTAAAATTATTTTAAAATATTAATAGAATATAGAATGATGTTACTAATGGACCAACTTTTTGAATTTATCTTATTTAGAGTTTTAATGATGTTTAGGGAACCCCCTTCCACCACTAAGATTTTAAAAGTCCATTTCAATTAAAAATTTAATTCCCTAAAATGTTGATTTTTCTTCTATAATATGGTTATTTTCAGCTCCAAAGAAACCCACCCAAGTTACAATAAAATAACCATTTTCATCTCTTGCAATGCCTCCTCCTCCTAAGTTACTAGGGATACCTTTTGAGGCACCATAAAAATTCAGTTTAATCTAACATGGATACGGTTGGAGTCATATAACCAATAATCTATCAACCTTATTATAGATCGTGTTCTTGTTAACAACCTTAAGAATACCCCAATTATCAGCAAATTTAGCCTCCCAATCCCTATTAATTTCTTTATCCTTATGCTTAATTGTGTAAATAAATTATGGTAATGTCCTCCACAACTGTACTAGTAACTCTCAAAAATTTCCTTTTCTTGGGGCACCTTGAAACATTTTTAGGTTTCTCTCCCACAATAAACACCAAAAAAAAGAGGAAGGGAAATATGTCATATGTTTTTAAGATTGTGGCTTGTAAATGGGGGGTCTCATTAAACCACTAAATCTAAAGTGGAGTTAGGAATAACCCAGATTATTTTAAACCTATTTAGAATTATAATTTGGACATGAGAAGCATGGGAGCACTCCATTAGGATGTAAATCATTTATTCAACCTCTTTATCACAAAGGATGCACCCATTAGGAATTAAAAAAGCTTGTTTAGAAAAATTATCTACAATAAGAATTTTGTTATTTTTTGGGATTAAATTTTTATCCCATATCTTCTTTTAGGGAAATCCATCCTATATTGTCATTGAATTCACATACACACCCATTCTAATAGTGTAGTTACCACACATAGTTAGAGACCACATGAATTCATCATCCCTATTCAGTTGAAAAATATGAGTAGTGGCAATAATATTATTCATATTTAATGTGAATAATATCATCTTAGTAATCAGAGTATATTTTAATAACATTCCACAATTTGTCAAAGTAAATATCCTCAACATAATTCTAATTTTTTTTTACCCATTTCTATCTTTATAGTAATGCTAATATCTTCCCATAGGTCTACTTTATCGATTGGTGACTTACGAAACCAAGTACTGACCCCAAAAAGGGCACCTTTTGTGATCCCACCTTCTATTTTCATTGTTTTCAAATAAATTTTCTAGCAACCATGTTATTCCAAATACTAGATCTTTTGAAAAGGCCTTCAACAAACAAAAAAAACAATCATTATAAGAATAACTCAAGCTTATATTTTATAATTACAATGTATTTGTTGTAATTTTTAAAAACATCCATCTGATCTTAGTAAGGAGGATTTCCGTATTGTTAAATTTTTGGATTCCCAAACTACCCATAATTTTATGAAGAAATATTTTGTCCAAGAAACTAGAGAAATTCAATTTTCTTCCTCAAATTCATACCAAATGAATCTTATATACATTATGTCAATCCTATATACTACTTTACATGGGATTTTAAAGATATAAATGAGGTAAATACGTAATATTTGAGCGGAGATAGTCATAGCTCCAATTTACCGTCTTGAGTGAGTAGAATTCCTTTCCACCCTACACAATTATGATTAAATCTATCAATAAAGATGTTCTAAGATTAAAAATGTAGGGATCCTTTGAAAAATGAAATTTCTAAATAAAGATAATAGATATCTTTCATCT
The DNA here is from genome assembly GCA_019776745.2 of Taxus chinensis. Lineage (NCBI taxonomy): Eukaryota > Viridiplantae > Streptophyta > Pinopsida > Cupressales > Taxaceae > Taxus > Taxus chinensis. Next base: position 826,843,250 of record CM034150.1, read on the forward strand.
GACACGCAAGAATTCCAACCATCTTAGCTTGCCTAGCCATAAGACTATTAATAAAGAATAACACGCTTTTTTCTAATTCAATTTTTTTAAATCTAAAACTTCCTTATAGTACTTTCAAATATTCTTATGTTCTTTATATTTGATCACAAATTCGTCTCCCAAAATTAGACTACCATAAAAAAGTGTTGATGAGACAAAGGCCTAACACTAGAAGTCAGTTTAAAACTCTTAATACTCCCATTCTTCAAAGCACTTAGAGAATCCTATCAATAACTTCATCCATAATGATGAATATGTAAGGGGAGATGGTATCACATTACTTAGGACCTATTCAAACTGATAAGAAACTAGTTGGGGAGCCATTAACCATAACTGTGAGCATGGGAGTGGAAACACACCTAAATCATATTTCTAATTTTTTTACTAAATCCAAACTTGAGTAGCAATTTATCAAGGAAGTGCACAGATACCCTATCATAACCCTTGTTCATATCTAACTTCATTATTATACCATGTTTTTAATCACATCCATTGAGTGTAAGACTGTATGCACTGTCATAATAGCGTCAGGAAATTTTCTACCTATGATGAACCTTCCTTGTTATAGATATATAATTTTTGGTAAGAGAAGCTACATTTGAAGAGAAAATATTTTCAAAAATATATTATGCACGATATCAAAGGATTATAAATATAAGACATTTGAATTCCTTATCCCCAATATTTTTGTGAATTAAAACTTAAAAAGTATTATTAAATCTCCATGTATTTTATTAGAACTGAAAAAATCCTTAGTAACTACCACCACTTTTTTAAATATTTCCCAATATTGCTAGAAAAAGGCACAATGGAACCCATCAACGCTAGGATATTATTTCTCTATCCATAGAGAAAAATCCATAGATATTACTTGGTAAATATGTGAAAATGAATTTTGAAATCATGACAAATTGGAAGGAAACATGTTTCAAATGGTTCATGAATTAATTGATAATGTTGTTAACTAGTAGAAACTGTTAGCTAAACAAAATATGGTGTCAGTCAGTACCATATGAAATCTTATGGAAATCATTTTATGATAATAATATTTAAAATGACTATCTTGACAAGAAATATCTCCTCGCAAAATATGGCATAAAGAAAAAAAAGGTGAAAATGCTGATTTTACTAGTTTTGAATGGGAAGAAATGATTTTTTTGAAAAAAATCGATTTTAGTAGTTAAAATGATCATTTTGACAAGAAATTTGTCCTCGCAAAATATGGCACAAACTAAAAAAATTTCTGGAATTTCTATTCTATAACGAAATATGCTATTAACCGATAGCATAATATATGATCCTAGCCAGTAGAAAAAATAAATAGCTACTGCACGATAGCATGATATATATTCTACCAATTGGTAGCATAGTATATGAATTGGTGGGTATCATATATTGTTCTACTGAATGGTAGCATAATATATGCTACAGGTTGGTAGCACAATATATGTTACCGAATGATAGTAAAAGAAGCTACTGAACGATAACATATATTAAACTACCAGTCAATACCGTATATTGTTCTACTGGTCGATAACATACATTGTGTTATTGGCTGGTTGCATTTATCATGTTACCACTCGGTAACATTTGTGCCATTTTGTAACGTATGCAATTACAATAAAATACAATAATAGTTAAAATACGTTCATGTTGGAGGGTTATAATATACATTCAATCTCGATCATCAATACCCATGGGAAAATGGGTACGGGTAAAGGAATTCTGATTAAAATGTGATTTGTACTTGATAGTTAGAATTTGGATACATAATTGCGGAATTGTAAATACATAGTTAGTATATATGAAGGAAAATGTGGAAAATTTAAATTTCACATTAAAGGTGATTTGGATTAAAATAGTCAGCTATTGGCATAAATGCTAGGCAAACTGTGTAGTGCCCACTTCCCTTTGACACCTTTTATTACTGATCATGATACTGTAGACTATATGACAGACATTTTAATAGTTTTGATTTAGTATGGTGTTAGATGTCAGATCCTGGATTATTGTTGAATCTAATTATATATAATGCATGGTGATTATTAGAGACACTCATATGTGGATGATGATATACTATTGACATGGATGTTTAATGGAAGTTATTCAGACTTGTGATTTTGGAAATTATGAGTAAACCTAGAAAAGGAAAATTATTTGATGATGATATAGTTGTCGATATAAATTTGTTGGTTCGAAAATCTATCGCTTGGGCAGATTTATGGATAAACGAGTCAACAGTGTGCAGGGCATAGCCCCTCTTTGAGTCAGTAAAGAGAAACTGGTTTATTGCTATTCTACCAGCGTGCAAGTCTCACAATAATCTGCCTTCAGGGGTTTAAGATCTCATCCCAGTAGATGTGTTTCCGGCTGAGAGGAAAAATGAAAGGAGGGGGGAAAACGAAGAAAGATCAGATCTGAAGGAAGAAAAGAAATGAATTCCAAAGCAGAAGGGTCAAAGGGTTTATGGTTTGGGTTGGTAGTAAACAGAGCCGAACCTACTTGCATAGACGGATAAAGCAATACTGATGAATAAATGACAACAAAGTAGAAGCAAATCCAACAAAACAGTCAAAAAAATCTAACATAAGAAAGATCTGATATTAAAATACATGTATTCAGCGCAAAGTCTAAATGTATTGTATTCAATGTTTGTTTCTGTTACAAAGAGTTCAACATCTTCTTCTTACTTCTATTTCTCATATGAAAAGTATTCACCCCCGAATACAACAAGTATTCGAGTATTTATAGAAGAAGGAGAAGAAGGAAGGCAAAAAGGAACCAACCACCTATTTACATAAAAACTACAAAATATCTCAAAGTCATGTTGACTTTTGAAAACTTGATGGATGATGTCATTATTTGTGCCAACATACTTTAGACATTTACAAAAAGAAATTCGAAGAAGAGAGAAATTATTCATCGTCGTCGTCCCGCAGCTGAAAGGGGATATCCTGCTTCTGCTGCTGCTCAGGTGACGAGATGTGGAATTGGGCACGGTATTCCATGAACTTACTGATCATGGGATCTAATTGATCCTGAGAAGGATCCTTGTGTCGCTCACTGATAGCCTCACAAGTCTCCCGCTCGTCTGTGAGCTTCTCTGGGAGTTTGGAATACTCATTCTCTGCTTCTATTAAGAACCTGATGAAGTCCCGACAGGCCAGTAGGTTATTGATGGATTCTACATCAAAAGTGACCTCTGGCCCTAGCCCTTATGAAATGATCTCCTTGAAGATCTGGATGGTTTCGTCAACCTTCCTTAAGGTGAAAGAAGGAGTAAGCAACCTTGGAGACATCATTAGAACGATTTGTTCCATCTGATGCATTGCATCTAGGGCTTCTTCCTTTACCTTATCAATATTTTCGAGGACGAATTCCAGTTGATCCATCCAGTAATCCAGAGTGGAAAGGATTTTATTGAGGGCCCTGGGGTGACCGAAAATGCCGAACTTGACCAAATCTTCGACTGAACAGTCGAACATTCTTTGAAAGGTCTCATGCTGCAGCCTAGCATGGTCCAGCTCTTCGCATATGGGTCCTGCTAACGCCTGGAGTTCTTTGTTCGCCTTGTTGATGTTCAGATACAAATTGGTGAACTTGGCGATCACTCATTCACTGTCCTTGAGGATCTTGCTCCTCCAGGCGGAAACTGCCATACCCTGCTCACCGATCTTTGCATATTCATTAATTTTATCCTGACTCAGAGGCTCAGGAGTTTCGGCGGTAGTTGTGGGAGGTGCACTGCCCATCTTCTATAAGGCATGGAGCAGATGTTTATTTTGCTCTTTCAGTAGCCTTTTCTCTTCTTTTGCTTCTTGAAGCTTCTTGCAGAGGGCGTCAACTGCAGATAGGGCCTCTCCCTAAAGGCTTTCAGAAGACGTCCCCATTGTGACTTGAGTCACTATGTAATCTGTCGAAGATAGATCCTTTTTATCCTTCAGAGGATTGGGGTATGCGATCTCCATTACCCTCTCTCCCGAAGCACTCTGAGAGAAGCGTGTGATAGGATTTTGCTTCTTGGCCCCCTTTGATGGGATAACGGAAAAGTCCATCAGTGCGATGGGAACTTTCCTTTTCTGTTGACTTAGGTGCTGGGAGATCTAGGCTGGACTTAGGGGAGAAGGACCAGAAATAGAGAAGGGGGCAGCTAAAGTAGTAGAAGGGAAAAACGTGGAGACACGTGGTGGCGGCATTGAGAAGGAGGCCGAAGAAGTGCTCATGGGAGGAAGAGATACTACAAGGGAGGAAGACATAGGAAGGGAAGGGAGCTCAGAGATGAGGGAAGAAATGGAGGGGGGCAGGTTTGCGAGAGAAGAGAAGATGAACGAAGAAGCAGGAGGAATAGTAGAAGAAGGGGGAGAGGACACAACCGAAGGAATGGTCACTTGGGTCGGTCGAGGAGGGGAAGGAAGAGAGGGAGAAGGGATAGAAGGGACCTCAATATTTGCAGTAGTGGCGACATCTTGAGTGGATGTCCCTATTGGAATATCTTCCGCTGTTTCTTTCTCTGGAGAAGCCAGAGTTATAACTTGTTCAGGTGTAGCGGAAGGAGGACTTTCAGGAGCTTCCTCTTGGGTGGAGTTGGATTCACCATCTTTGCCTTTTCCTTTGCCTTTTGGCTATTGTTTAGCCCGAGGAGGTGCATTGCCCAATGGAGAGGTTGTGAAATCAACTTCGAGGTAGATGAGCCCGTTCATTCAGCACCAATGCTCTATTCTGCGCAGAGTTTCCTTGACTCTCTCCTTGATTGTTTGAGGAGCTTTGGCCCTATCAATCACCGCGAAAGGCCAATCGTCCCCACCCGTGTCAAGATACACTTGATCCACTTCCTGCTCAGTAGTTTGGTAGCCTTTGGGGACGATGACCACCCCGTACTAGATGATTTCTGCTAAGGCCAAGCGGGAATGATCCTTCCTCCTGAGCTCAACCTCATGATATATGTCGATGTAGATATCTTCGATCTGAGGGATGTGGATCGGGTCGAGCTTGGCCCTAGGTAGAAAATTTCTTGGGTCGAAGGTGGGTCTTGCTGGGAAGTTATGTTTCAAATTCAGCAGCTCCAGTTTTGCAAACATGTCTTTCACCTTGTGGTGAATGAGACACGTATATCTACCCACTGTGAGGGGGAAAGGAGTTCCACCCTTCTTTCTCTTTAGACACTTTTTGGGGTAAGTAATAAGCTGCCTCAATAGCTCTAGCAGGATCAACTTGGGACCGGCATACCTTGGTAGTTTAGTTGGTTCTCCCAAGAAGTTAACTGCCCTCAGATAGGTAAATGTGGGGAATTGAGTGAACAGGGCCCCCCATTTCTCTGTAGCTTCTGCGAAGCTCTTGGTCGTACAAATGTGAGTCATATTTGGCCTTAATAGGTAGATGATGAAATAGAAGAATGCATCATTGATCTTTGTGAACTAGGGAATGCTATTTTCCAACTTCAGTTCTGGATAATATTCATAAATCTTAACTTGGGGCCAAACCCCACACCACATCAGAGCCGGATAGTCCCTTTCTGAAGATGCAGCATAGACCACGTAGGAGTTCATATAGAACCTCCCCATTGTGTTAAGTTGTTGGAGCTGCTCAGAGATTGTGCTGCTTATGATTTCTGCCTACTCAAAGCGCTGATCGGGCACATTTTTGTTCATTGTTTCTAGGTACCGCAGCATCCACTTGTGAAAATAATGGGTGTCAGGAAGCCCAAAGACTCTACTCAGGAACGTGATGGTGTCATTGAGTTCCTCTGAAAAAGTCACTACGATGAATGACTTGTGGCCACCGAGTCACCGCCTTTTTATTCTTCAGATAAACCTCGTTCATCAGCTGCATGCACTGATCTTCATTGTCGTCCCAGGCCTTGATGCAGTCTTCTTGGCTTATGGCTACAAAGTGCCAGTGGTGAGGGATGTTGAGCATTATTTCAAAATGGCGGGTAGTGAGGTTGATTATAACCTTTCCCTTCTCATTGTGGACACATCTTGTGTCTTTATTGTAGCATTGGGCTACCACCATCATAAATTCGTTGTTCACGGCGCTAACTGGGATCCCACCAACAAAGTGCAGCACACTGCCTATCAATTTGTGCATCCATGGACTTCTTGTGACCCTTTGGGTTCTGGCCCAAAAATCTTCCATGTCAATATGGCCCAGTTCCGAGTCTCTGATGTTTAGGTCACACTCTGCTTGGGATTCGGGCATCCTGACCCTCTGATACTTATACTTCATTTCTTCTTCTATGAGCTTGGCCTTGCCTTTAGATTTGGTAGGTCTCTTGCTTGATGTTGACATATGTAACTCTGAACTCACTTGCTGATCTGCAAGAAGGAGAAGTGAAACCCAATGCAAGAAGGTCATGTTAGCTGTTTGATCTTCCATTAAAGCGTTGACAAAAAGAAGAGTTAGCAATTTTAAGGCCTCAGGGCACAGGGTGCATGCATGCTGCAAGCTGTAGGGTTAAATAACAAGGCGCACGGGAAAGGGCTGTTGTAAGGGATAAATCAGTGCCAAAGGGTGCATGGCGCATGGATATTGTAGATTGCATTTTTTTTGTTGCAAGCACAAGTGCGCTTTGCACCATGTGTATATATTTTATAAAGGGCGCAGATATTTTTCATGTTACACGGGTATAGGATGTGCCAAAGGGTACAAGTATAATGCGTGTAACATCATTTTTTCATGTGCCACAGGAGAACTTGGCGTCGCACATGGAGGGTATGCATAACATGATGTTGTTGTAAGCATGGATGCGCCTGCACCATTTAAAGTTTTGCACTTGGCGCAGATTTTGTTGGTGTTGCATAGATGCAGGGTGCGCCAAGAAGGGCGCAGGGAAAGTGGTTGCAACAAACAAGGGAAGTGCACCTCAAGGGCACATCTATTCTTTGTGTAATAGTCATGGTATGTGCACCATTGGCACGACTGTGTATCGTGTTGCAGGGGTGACAGATGTGCCAAAGGAGAAAAATAACAGTGTCTCCCTTTCAAGCCATGATTCTTTCTCTGAGGGGTTTCATATGTGGTTAAGGTCCTTTTGCATGGTTCATTGGGTTATGAAAGAAGCTTGATCAAAGAGTTCTAACAAATTTTTAGGACAGAGTCCCCTTTACCAGTAGATCTGGAAAGAGGGGAAAAAATGCATGGGTGCAGGGAAAAACAACGAGGAGGGTGGGGAGTTCATGTTTTGACAACTTTATTAACTCAATCCAAACCAACAAGCAGCCAATAAACAAAACACCAAACACATAAGCAATGAGGACCTCTTACTAGGATATATAACGAAGAAATGTGCAAACGGGTCCACAAAGTGATTTGAAAATGACAGGGCAGATGCGCTGGCAGGTACAGGTGTAAGAGAAAAAAATCACGTGATTGTGTCGGATGACAATGACAATGTAGACATGCCTATATATAGGCGAAGTGGTAATAAATGGGCCACCAACTTTTCAAGTGGCGCATAAAAAGTATTGTCGACACTAGAAAGCGTGCGCCCTTGGCGCACCAAAACGCTTGCCAGCACAAATCTATGTGCGCCTTTGGTGCACCGAAAGTGGTGTTGACAGAGGAATATGTGTGCCCTAGGTGCATCAAAAAGTGGTGCAACAAATGTTTTGTTGACATGAAGGCGCATGTGCCTTGGTGCATGCAAGGAAGATTCAACATAGTGAGGCGCATATAAAGTATTGTCGACACTAGAAACCATACGCCAAAGGCTTATAAGGGGGTGCATGAAAGCTTAATGTTGCATAGTCATTATGTGTGCCCGATCAAAAAGACCAAAAAAAGGCTAAGTTCGGAAAACTATATTTCTAGGAGAGGGATTTTGCAACGTTCCGAATGCAAGGGGTCCCTGATGAGGGACCGGAACAAAAATTTTGGTAGGGTTATTTGTAAAATTTCCCTTGCCAATTTTACGGGATAATAGCTGGCTCTTTCTGGGGACTATCCTTGAGCGGACCTTAGGGGTAGAGAATCCCAGATCTCACGTGCCTATCCATTGGGTAACAAAATAAAAAACAAAGGCAACTGAAAAGTGAAACACACAACTAGCAAAAGAAAACACACGACGAAAACAAACACACAACTGAAGAAAACTGTACAAAGAATAGAGTGAGCTCTACTTCCTGAAGATTTTCAGATGTTGCCCCACTATAGGGAAGCGGGAGCTTAGTTCCATCCAAATATGAGAGATAGAAACTGTTCTCTCTCATTTAACTGTTTGATCTTGAAGGGCCCTCTCCATAGGGAATCAAACTTTCCGTGCATGCCCTTTGGCTCTCTTCGTTTGTCCCACAAAAGGACGAGGTCTCCCACCTAGAAATTTCTTAGCTTAGATTTTTTATCGAACAATCTTTTGACCTGATTCTGATGTTTGGTGATCTTGTCGACCACCCTTACTCTCTTATCTTCGAGCTCTACTAGATACATGATCCTCTTTTTAAGGAAACTTTGAAAAGTTTCATCTTCGATTGCCCATGCCATAAGCAGAGCACGGAGTTCAGTGGAAATGGGAAGCTCGGCATCGGTGCCATATAACACTTGAAAAGGTGACATACTGAGAGATCTCTTGGGAGTAATGCGATCTACCCACAAGGCATCGTATAATGACTTGTGCCAAATTTGTTGATTCTCATCTACCAGCTTTCATATGATGGTCACCAAGTTTTTTGTTACTGGATTCTGCTTGACCATTTCCCTGAGGGTAATAATCTGAAGCGTGAGCTAAAGTAATCCCATATTCATAGCAAAAACTAATAACTTCCCGTGAAGAGAAGTTAGAAGCATTATCAGCAACAATCTTGTTTGGAACGCCAAACCTGACAATGATATTTTCTTTGATGAAACTGCAAACAACTTCGGAAGTGGCATGTTTGACAGGTATGGCTTCCACCCACTTGGTGAAGTAATCTGTTGCTGTTAGGACATAATTATGTCTGACACTCGATTAGGGGATTGAGTGCGCTGATAAAATCAATTCCCCGCTGCTTGAATGGTTCGTTGATAACGACCGGCCTGAGGGGAAAAGCAGCCATCTTGGGCTTGCCGACGAACTGCTGGCAAGGTTCACACTTTGCTACCCAGCTAGCTGTATCTTGGAAAAGTGTCGGCCAATAGTACCTGGCCCAGGTGATCTTGTGTGCTATTACAAAAGAGGAGAAATGGCCCCCACAGACTGAATTATGAAAACTTTCAAGTAACTTTACTTGCTGTGGCTTGTCAACACATCGCAAGAAGATGCCGTCTATCCCGCATTTGTATAAACCGTCATCCCAGATGACATATTTGGCTGCTCTGAGCTTTATAGTGTGCTTCTCCTTTGCAGTTAGGTGAGCTGGCCATTCGCCATAGGTAAGAAAGAAAGCAATATCAGAATACCACTCATCGCTGGTTGCAACAAATAGGACTAGAGGCAGTGAATCGGGTTTATCTAGCCGGTTTTGTGCTTCATTGGTACAATCATTCTTTCCTCCAAAAATTTCTGACCCTTGGTTTTCAGCCATAAGTTGACACAAGCCTTTGACTCTTACCAACTTGGTTGGTTTTATATCTAGATCATACTCCTGGACCTTTGCAGTCCAATTTCTGCGTAAGCTTCCTAACTCCTGTTGAGTTAAAATTGATTTGATTGCTGTGTCAGGGACCAGGACCGCTGTATGAGAATTTAAAATGTAATACCTGAAGTTTTTGACTGCTTTGACAACGGCGAAGGCATGCTTTTCCAATCGAGACATTTTTAATTCATGAGGCTTGAGGGGAGAGCTCATGAACGCAATTGGGGATTCAACATCCTCAGAATTCTTTTACATCAAGATGGCAGATACAGTATGCTCAGACGCATAGCTATACATGATAAAATCCTTGGAGAAGTTGGGGCATACCAGGACTGGTGCAATGAGCGACGGAGGGTTTTATTTCCTCAAATGACCTCTTCCCTTCCTTGCTCCATCGGAAAGTTGGCGACCCTTTCATCATGTCTAATATATGACGAGTCTTTTCAGCAAAGTCAGGAACAAAATGCCTGAGAAAGTTCACCTCAAAGAAAGAGTGGACGCCGGTCTTGCTTGTAGGCAAAGTGAGGCTCTGAATAGCCTTAACTCTTTCGGTATCTATCTTCATTCCTTCTTTGCTAACAACATGCCCTAGCAACTTTCCTTCTGTGACTCCAAAAATAGAATTTTTTGGGTTCAGGGAAATCCCATGCTCTCGGCATCTGGCCAATACTTGCTCTAGATGATCACAATGATCACTTCGTTGTTTAGAGAACATAGTCAAGTCATCCAGATAAAAAAAAATGACTTTCCCCATCATACCTTTGAATGCCAGGTCCATGGCCCACTAAAAAGTGGTGCCAGCATTGGTCAGGCCAAAAGGCATCCTGCTGTAGGCAAACGTACCCCAGGGAGTAATGAATGCTGTTTTAAATTGATCTTCAGGAGAGACTTCAATCTGATTGTAGCCCAAAAAAACTATCAAGCCTGGACAACATTTCTGATCCAGTTACTGCTTGTAGAACTTGATCCATTATGGGAAGTGGGTAGTTGTCTTTTACGGAAGCTTGATTCAAGTTTCGAAAATCTATGCATATGCGTATTTCATCGTTTTTCTTATGCACTGGCACAATGTTTGCTACCCAAGTACTGTGATGGATAGGAAAAATGATTCTCGCATCCAGCATTTTCTGAATTTCAGCCTGGATAGTACTTGAGATCTTAGGGTTATAATGCCTCTGCTTCTGGTGAAAGGGTTTGATGTCTTCTTTCAATGGGATGTCATGCTGGATGTCCATTGGCTTAAAAGACTTCAGATCAGTGTAGGACCATGCCAATACATCCATGTATTTCTTCAGTAGTTTGACAAACTTCCGCTTCTCTTCAGGCGTGCAACATTTTCCAATGTTCACAACCTGCGGATGTTCTACCGAACCTAAATTAACCGGTTTAGTTTCTGGGGATGAGCTAGCATCATCTCGCCTTTTCTTTTTTACAAAACGGTCATGCCTATTGAACAACCGCTCCAAAGAAACCAAGCCCTTCGAAATTTTATTTCCTTTGAGCTGACAAATGCCGTCGTTCCCTTCGGATTCATTGTCTTGATCGGTGACTGATTCACGGCAAGTGGAAGTGGATCCTTCAAAGTGAAGCTCCTTAAAAATTTCTACCTTTTCCAGAAAGGAAATGAGTTGATTGTCATCATTGAATACTTGCCAATGCTAAGAATTGTCAGGCACACTTGGGCAGAAAACCACCTCAATGGTGTATTTATCTGTTTTCAAACCTAGGTGAGGGAGCATGAGGGACGCTGAAACGGCCAATGAATCAGCCATGTCATTCTGAGCTCTTGGAATGGATTCTATTGAAAAGGCGTCAAATTCCTCGATGCTGTTCCACACCACGTTGTGGTAATGCCTGAGCCTTTCATTCTTCACTTGATATATCCTTTTAACTTGATTTACAACTAGCTCTGCATCACCTTGTACTTTCAGATTTTTGATCCCTCTTTCCTTTGTGGCTTGCATGCCAAGTAGTAGAGATTCATATTCAGCAGTATTATTTGTGTTGAAAAACTGCAATTTGAAAGAGAGAGGAATAATCTCCTCGTTGGGAGATATTAGCATGGCTCCAGCGCCACATCCACTGGTTGCGCAACTGCCATCAAACTGCAAAGTCCAGATCTTATTAAGATCTTCTTCTTGGATGAGAACAACCATTTTTTCAGACTTGGTAGACAGGAAATAGTTCCCCATCCCTGATGATTCGAAAAGAATTTGAGCCTTAGGGTCTTCAGAGTTAGTAACCAAGTACTTCTTTTGTGATTCTGGCTCCAAAGTCTGCATTACACCTTTGATGGGGATTCTAGCTTTAGACCAGTCCATATGAATTTCTCCTCCAACCTCACTACAAAAAATCCTTCTGAGTAGAATTTCCATAGGCTGCTGGAATGTCGGCAACGAGGACGGTCACTTTTACTCTTTTCTCTGGGAATGCCGCAAATGCGAACTACGCTTCTTTGATTTGACCAATCATCAGAACCTGCTTGGTTTCCAAGGAATAACATCTGCCAAAAGGCTTGGTAATGGTGAGGCCTAGAGCATGGGGCAACTTTTACCGGCATGACGTTATCAGAAGCCCCAGAATCAATTATCCAATTACTTAACTTGTGGCCATTGATTAGGAGGGAGAGATAGAAAGGCTCTATCTTTCCTGATGCAGATGTTGAGGAAACATTTATGCGGGATGCAGGAGGAGTGGAAAGGATTCCTTTAAGGAAACCTAGGGAGCTATGACAGCTTGACTTTGAGTGTATTCGGTTAACCTCATCAGCTGGTTGGGGTTTGACTGAAGATACTCGGCTTCAGACATTTGGATCTTAGTCTTTTTAGCATGATCTATGATATCAAATGTGGCCAAAGGTTGTGCTGGCGAAGGAACGAGTCCCTCGATTCATGATGGTAGGGTAGGATTATTGGTCTTGATAGGAATATGAGAGGGCTGATTTGGGGGAGATACAGGGGCAAAAGCTCTCTTTGAAAAAGACTTATTGACAGGTTGAGTGGGTAGGGGATTACCTCTCTTTGCAATGGTTGGGTACGTAAATGATGTAGTCTTTTCTTTCTACACATTGGCAGCGACCTCAGCTTCTTTTCCTTGTGAGCGGGTAAAAACAACATATGATTGTCCACTTGCATATCCTTGTGTACTCTCTTCTTCGTCAGATTCCTCTTCATCAAATTCCATATACTTGATAGTAGAGTCGCCAGTCGGCTCACTAACATCTTGATCATCTTCGCCTTGAGATGAAGGGTCTTCGTAATTTTGTTCCTCTTCTTCTTCAATTTCAGCTAGAGCATTGACCGGAGGAGCCTCAAGTGCCAACCGTGGAGCGGTCGCGAGAAACCGCAACCTATGTGGGACACTGTTAGGAGTGAAGTTTCTTTGTGGAATATCCCAGTACGAGGAACTGGGGGAAGTTTGGGCTAACTACTTCTTCAATGCGATCAAGTCATTTGCCATCTTTTGAAATGCTGGGTTGGATGAAGTGGCGGGAGAAGGGCTCAAAGCTTTGGGCTTGGATGATTCCCTTTTTAATTCACCAGATATGAGCAAGTTGTCTTCAATCTGTATGGGAGCAGCTTGGGAAAGAGGCAAGGTAGTTATTTGTTCATGTAGAAGCAAAAAACTTATTTTTGAGCTCATTGCATTCACAAAGAAACACTTTTGATTTTCTAGTGTTGGCAACATGGCAGCAGGCACATGGCTGATTAATGCATTGAACCTGGCGATAAAATCATGCATGGTCTCATTGGCCTCCTTTTTTAGGTGAGTGATCTATGATAAAAACACAAATGCATCTTCCGAGGGCTTGTATCTATCTTTAAAAGCATCCCGCAAGGTGGACCAACTAGTAACAGATCCGACCGGTAAATGCTGAAACCATTCTGCTGCGGGCCCTTGGAGGGTCTCTAAAAAGAGGTGAACTGACACATCTTCATGAGTCACATCTAGGATACTGCATGACATAATGAATGAAGATATGTGTGAATCCATGCTTTGGTTTCCACTCTCGTCAAATTTGGGAAAATTCTTTCGGTTTCCATGTGGGAGCACGTGAACTGGATGTGGTAATGCGAGGGGGCCCATAGCATTTCCCCATGGCACTACCATTTGAAAGGCTGGAAAAAGAACACGGGCTGGAAGTGTGGTTCCGCTGAGCAGTAAGGCACTACAAAGGGATGTGGAGGCTCCTTGTGAAAACTGGTTCTTTTGTGGAGGTGAGGCACTTCTGGCTGACCGATCAGCTGAACTTAGTGATGAAAAGCACGCCGGTGTTATACTGAAGTTGTGCCTTTGAAGTAGATAAAAAGTAGGATCGACTTCTCCTCAAGCTCTCCTGCCACGGGTAAACAGTTCACCTGCCAGTGTACCTTCCCAATCTGCAATATTGTGGAGTAGATTAAAAAACTCTTTTTGGTTGTACTTTCTGATTTTCTGATTTTTCTGACAAAAATCAGCAGAATGTACTTTTCTGAATATTTAAATTTATCCTCTTCTAAAAACCGATTGCGGTTAATGACAAAGAAAAATGAGGATAAAATGATAGTGAAGCTTAGTAAGCTGATTTTCAGATCTAAATTTGACTTTTTCAAAGAGTTTAAAATTTTTGGTAAACAGTCAAAAACTTAGATCTATGGCAAAATACAGATTTTTATAAAAACTCAACGAACTAAAGGTCTCCAACTAGGCCCAATCTATGGATCTCAGAATAAAATTTTCAATTTGGGTCACTTTTGCAAAAATTTTGGATTTTGAACAAAAGTTAAAATTTGCAAATAGGTAGTGATTTTTCTGATTTTTACTGATTTTTTATCATACCATCATAGATCGGATAGATCTGTTCGATCCCCAGCGGAGTCGCTATTATCCAAAATTCACCCCCCAGAGTAAATTTTGATAACATGCATTGAATTCTCAAGCCCCAGGAAAATTGATTGATTCAGGGCAAAAAATCATGTTTCTAGGGTCCCCTCAGATTTTTTCTAACTCCCCTGGCCCAAGAAGAAAAGAGCAAGTTCTGAGAAAATGTGAAAAGTTGCAGAAAACAAGCTTGGGCTAGGAAAAATCATGAAAAATGGCTAAGTCCTAGTCCTCGCAATAGTCGGGACATGAGGGACATCTGGGCACGAATCGGCCGAAAGGCTGCCAGGCAGTCTGCAGAGCAAAGGAACATCTGGGCCGTCAGGATGCGCGGGACGCGGGACGCCGGTTCGGCCGAAGGAGAAGAAAATCGACTAACTGCTCTAGGACATTTGGGACAAGAAGATGCGAAGGACGCGAACCAGCCAGTTCAGAAAAAACAGGGAACTCTTGCACTGGGACATCCGGGCCGTAGGGATGCGGAAGACGCAGATAGCCGAGAAAGCCAAGAGCCAATCAGATCACGCCACGTGTCACTGGCAGAAAAGGGACACGGAAGCCCATTTCGGGTGGATCGGAAGTTTTTGTCCTAGACAGCACTAGGACATCCAGGAAAAATGGATGTGGTGGACGAGAAAGAGCCGGCAGACCCACAGACCAACCAAATCATGACACGTGTCACAAGGAGAAAAGTCCAAAATTCAAAGGGCGAGGTTTGAGGGGTCAGCCCGAGCCAATCAAAAGAGGACACGTGTCCTATGGAGCAAGGAATGCAGAGCTCGGGGAGGAGTTTGAGAATTTGGTGAGAAGTTCATCCAAAAGCTAAAGGTAAAGGTCTACCCCGCGCCCCTGATGACCAATCAATGCATGCCACGTGTCATCCAGGTGGCAGAGCGCGGGAAGAAATTTAAAAATCCGTTTCGCTTGTTTTGTGCCCTAAATATTCAGATCTCCATATCTTTTGATCCAGAGCTCAGATTTGCACGTTCTTTATATCAACGGAAAGCTTATGAAATTCTCTATCTGATTATGGGGTTAATATTGAATTTTGGTGTAGTATGGAGAGAGAAACTTGAGAAACAGATCTGACGCATGTTCATGGCCAGAAGTGACATTTCAGCGACCAAATTTAATGCAGAATGGGTCGCATTCTCCTGTAATTCAGTTAAAATGATAGGGTATGGGTTTGTAAGGTCCCCTATACTGTTTTAATGCACCTGCAGTCAAGAAGGAATGGGCTCTCACATTTTTTGTATGTTTCTGTCTCCTAGGCTTGACCCATGTAATGGAAAAGGCAGATTTGGCTCACAAAAAAGGGGGGGACATTTTTTGGGCATAGCAGACTTCTTCTTTCACCTCCAACAAGTGATTGATGCAAGGATCAGACCTCTCCAAATATTGTAATAGTTTTCTTTTACCTCTCTGAGGGTGTAATGCGTGTTTTTGACACTGAAATGATAATGCAAGCTCTGTGAATGGGTTTCAGTCCTCTGTTTGTATTATTTACTTCATTTCAGGTCCTAAATTATACCTTATCAGTCTGTGTATGTTTTATGTTGTGAAATTTGGTCTGTGTCTATTTGCATGATAAATATGTTTTGCCACTCCTTTTGGTGCATCACCATCTTTAGTTAGTTTCAATTTTTGCACTTCTCCCCCCTGTCTCCTTGCAAGTTAGAGTAGGATTAGGATCTAAACCTCTGTAGTTGTGCAAGCATTAGATCTAAATCAGAGGAGTTTGAGGAACCAGCCTCTAATCTGGAGATTCCTCTCTCAGTTTCACAAGTCCCATGCTTGGAGAGAGGTTTCCATGTTGTGCAATCACATTGGATGCTAGATTGATCAACCTAGAAACCTGATTTGCATCCAGGGGTGCTGTGAGCCTGCAACAACAGTTTTGGCACACCCTATGGGACTTAGAGGTCTCATTTTTATCTCAGCAGGGTTGATGTGCATCTGCTACATTTTTCTTGCTTAAAGAGAGCTATTATTTGCATATCTGGTGACTCCTAGGGGAAGAACCAGCTGGTTCCAAGAGCAGGCCTGAAAACTCATGAGAAGAATCACCACAAGGTCAAGAGTTGGAGAAGAAGAAGTGCTGTTTGAATACCTGCAATTATCTCCAAGAAGAAGGCAAAGAGGAAGAAGGATTCAAAGGTCTCCATCTCCACCAAACAGAACCCTCTCAACTCCTCCACCTGGTAGGCCTTTCATTCAGTCAACAAGGGTTTTAAGACCAATTAGAATGGCTCAGAACAATCCCTATGTCAACTTCATAGGAAGCAGCCCACTTGCTCTCAATGCACAACATCCAGTTCCTATTACATCCTTGAAGAACATTCCCTACTTCATTGGAGAAAATCAGACTACTCCAGGTGATCATGTTAAAGATATTGCTAACCTTTGTGCAATTCATGAAATTAATGAAATGCAAGTGGCTGTCAAGTTACTGGCATCTTCCTTCAAGGGTAAAGCATTGCAGTGGTTTAGGAGCCTTGCAGCTGGTTCTATCACAAACTGGAATCGGCTGTGTATAGCACTTCATGAGCAATTTGGAGAAAAGGGAGAAAACTTGTCTCTTTTGGAGCAGCTAACAACCATCAAGAGGGCTCCCAATGAGCAGCTAACTGATTTCAACTTCAGATTTCAAAAAACTTGGGAGAGGATTCCAGTGGCAGTTAGGCCAACAACAGAAGGTGCTTTTCTCTACTATCTCAAAGCTTTAAATTCTGATATTTCTATGTTGATTCAGTCCATGGGAGGCATAACTATCCCTATGGCTTATAGCATTGCCATTAGGGCTGAAAATTGTTTAAACCAAGCTAGCAAACTTGCCCCTAGACCTCCCATGCCATTGTTTCCAAGTTTAGAGAGCCCAAACACTAGTCAAGCACCTAATTTGGCTCCCTCTCCCACTCCTAGAAATCAGAGTTCAAATGAAGCTTCCACTTCATCTCCAAGTGCCCCAAATGAGCTTCAAGAGGTCATGAAGCAATGGCAAAACCTAGGCAATGAGCTAGTTACTCTCAAGAGGCAACAAGCCCAAGGTTTCAGACCTTTTTATCAACCCTAACCTCAGCCTAATAGACAACCATACCAACCACAAAGACCACCTAATCCAGCTGTAAATATGAATAAAAAAAGGCCTCCTGCCAATAGACCATTCCAGCCCTATAATCCAAATGCCATATCTGCCTCTAAGGCATTAGTGCTAACACATAACAACATTTCTCAGGAATATGATTGGTGCTTTCCATGCAACGAGCCTCATAACCAATCCATGTGTTTCAATGGTGCTCTCAATCAAGCACTAATGGTGAAAACTACTGGTGTGGAGGGCGAGGGCAGTCAAGGAAACAGTCAACAACAAGAAACATTCCAACAGTAATCAGCCCCAAATGACACCACATTGGTGAACTGGCAAGCAGAAGATTTTTGTGGCATGAATAAAGTAGTTTCTCAAGGTGTTGCAGCCAACACAAGGTCAAAGAGGAGAAATTTGGGTGAAGAACAACCATTAGCCCCAACCAATTCACAACCTTCCACGGCTCCACAAATGATTGGCAAGCAAAGTTCAGTTTCAAACGCACAAGGGCAGCCAAGAACAGCCCTTAGGCCAACTCAAATGCCAGCTGTTGCTGCCCACGTGCAAGGAGTAAATGTGCAAACCAAGGGATAGCAGAGAGATCCTTCATCACCATTCAGTATCATTGATCAGATGAAGAAGACAAACATCAACATATCAATGTGGGAATCCCTATCTATCCCAGGCCAAAGAGATCTACTGCAAGCTGCCATGAAGGATTGGCCAACTTCGAATCAACAGGTTCAGATTCAAGACAAAGTGCTTACAAATGCTGCCCAACCTGAAGGAAGTCATGGAGGGCAACAAGGTAAAATGTTGAAGCCCCCTCCTTTCTATGTTTCATTAATCATTGGAAATCAGTTAGTACATAATTGCATGATAGACTTCGGGGCAAGTAGCTTAGTAATGCCTAAACAGATAGCTGATCAGCTAGGGCTCCAGTATGAAATAACATCTAAAGGGGTAGTGCAGCTAGATGGGACAGCAATAGCAACAGTTGGAGTGATTAGAAATTTGAGTCTTACCTTGCACGCATGTCCAAATGTTGTTGTTTTACAAGATGTATCAATCATAGACCTTCCACCACTCTTTGCCCTTTGCTTGTCAAGGGACTTCACAGCCAAGATTGGGGGGTATTTATCTGCTGATTGGTCACACATGCTGCTCAGAACAAGATATGGAACTAAGGCCACAATCAGATCCGAACCTATTGCAAACTTCCATATTGAGCCTTACACTCCAAGTTAGATTAATGCCAATTGCTCAGCATTTGATCATGAAGATCACCCTAGCACTGATGAGGATGACACCAAGATTGGAAGTATCCCAGATCTAACTCTTGATGAATGGGCAAACAAGATACATGCTTTTGATCCCTATCAAGAAGTAGAAGAATCTGCGCTAGGAGTTTATTGTTTACATGAAGAGAATCAACCTCTCCCCAGCATCACCAAGACGGATCAAAAAGACAAGAATGAAGTATGGAAATTCTTCTTTGATGGGTCAAGGAGTAGACAAGGTGCAGGAGGAGGAGCTATGCTCATTTCACCACAAGGTATAAAGTATTACTTAGCCTTCCGTTTTTAGTTTTCTTGCTCAAACAACATAGCTGAGTATGAAGCCTTAATTCATGGATTGCACTGGGCAAAGAAGAAAGGCATCAGGAATTTACAAGTATTTGGTGATAGTGAGCTGATCGTAAACCAAGTCAAAGGAAAAAATGTTGCCAAAAATGATCTGTTGAAGAACTACAAAAATCAGGTATGGGATCTTATTGAAGATCTTGAAGCTTTTAACATCAATTCCATCCCAAGAAAAAAGAATGAAGCCGCTGACAGGCTAGCAGCAATTGGGGCTGCGTTTGATGTTGTAGAAAATATCGAAAGTGAAAAATCTCAGCCTCATATTAAAGTGGTTGTGAGACCAGCTGTTCTGGATAACAATACAAGTTGGCAAGTCTTCGAGAATGATCAACAAATTGTTAATTTCCTACAAGAAGAAGCTGAGTTCTCCACCAGGAATCAAGACAAGCTGCATCAGCAGTATGGTGACCAAGTGGTGCAGTTGAGAACTAAAAAATTACCAAAAGGCCTCATAACCTTGGAGTCAATCTTCAACCCGAATGATCAGTTTCGGAAGGAGAAAGTGAACATTCAAGTAAAGGGTGAAGATTCAGAGCCTATTTTAGTGGAAGAAGGAAAAATATTGCAGATTGGCAAAGTAAGTACCTCACAAGAGAAATATGATTTTGTTCAGCTTTGTCAAGAGTTCCCAGATGTCTTTGCTTGGACTTACAAAGATCTAAGAGGTTTCAACCCAAAGTTGGCACAACATACTATTGAGCTAGATCCGGAATCCAAGCCTGTTAGGCAAAAGCAAAGGCCAGTGAATCCCCATATTGAACCTCTCATGAGAAAAGAGTTAAGCAAGCTTATTGAGGCCAGTATCATCTTCCCCATCAAACACTCAAGTTGGGTCGCCAACTTAGTCCGAGTCAGAAAGAAGAATGGAGAGATCAGGTTGTGTGTTGACTTCAGAGATTTGAATAGAGCCTCTCACAAGGATCATTATCCACTCCCTTCCATGGAGCAAATATTGCAGGTTGTAGCTGGTTCAGAAAGGTTTTCACTACTTGATGGCTACTCAGGCTACAATCAGATTATGGTGAGGGAGGAAGATCAGTTCAAGACAGCCTTCACAACCAAATGGGGGACATATGCCTACAAGAAGATGCCATTTGGCCTATCAAATGCTGGAGCCACTTTCCAAAGGGCAATGGATATGGAATTCAAGGGGTTGATCGATAAAATAGTTTTGATATATCTTGATGACATCACTGTATTCTCCAAAAATGTAGTGGATCACCTTTTTCATCTGAGGCAAGTATTTCAGAGGTGTAGAAGATTTGGGGTATCATTGAATCCAAAAAAATGCATATTCCTGGCTCATGAGGGGAAACTTCTAGGCCATATTGTCTCGAAAGAGGGACTGGCAATTGATCCAGAGAGGGTTGAATCCATAAGAGCACTACCATTGCCAAGTCACAAGAAGGCTCTTCAAAGCTTCTTGGGAAGGATCAATTTTGTCCGCAGGTTTGTCCCAGATTTTGCAGCCCTTGTCAAGCCCATCACCAAAATGTTAAATAAGAGCATGGCTTTTAAGTGGACAGCAGAAGGCAAGGAGAGTTTTGAAGCAATCAAAGAAGCTATCTCTCAAGCACCAACTCTCATCAACCTAGACTTCTCCAAGGATTTCATCCTCTATGCATTTGGAGGTAATGACACTATTTCTGCCATTCTAGTATAGCAGAACAAAGATAATGATGAGCAGCCGGTTGCCTTCTTCAGCTAGAGCCTAGATGACTATGAGGTGAGGTACTCTTTTATTGAGAAGCATGTGCTTGCAGTAATCAGAAGCTTGAAGAAATTCAAGCATTTAATCTCAAACAACAAGGTCCAGCTGCTGGTCTCACATGCCGGAGTTAAGGAATTCCTCCTCAACAAGGATTTGAATGAGAAAAGGATAGGTTGGATCACCCGTGTCATGGAATATGACATTGAGATCAAGGTCACCAAGCTGGTAAGAGGGAAAGGACTGTGTGAGCAGCTGGTTTTGGGGAAGCAAAAAGAAGTATGCAACAAAGAAGAGGCTGTTTTGACAGTCCAGGACAGCCATGAGCCAAGTGGCAATCAAGAAGAAGACAATGCCTCCCCCACTCCTTGCTGGACCCAAGGTGTTATACACTTCCTAGGTACAAGCCTGTGCCCCCCCAGAGATGAACAAGACCCAAAGGAGACACTTCAGGTTGTAGGATGTTCCGTATGCCATTGTTGATGGAGTTTTGTTTAAGAAAGATGTGAATGGAGTACTGCTGAGATGCATTAGCACAAATCAGATTCAAAGAGTGTTGGAAGAGTTTCATGGTGGACCAGCTAGTGGCCATTTTGCACCAAGAGTGATAGCTCTAAAAATCATGAAGTCTGGTTATTATTGGCCTAAAATCTTCAGTGATTACTATGCATGGATCAAGAGGTGTAAGAATTGTGCATTCTTCATAGGAAAAGAGAGACTTGCTGCCCTCCCATTGCATCCAATCTCAGTTGACCAACCATTCATGCAATGGGGTTTGGACTTCATCGGAGTCATTAATCCCATTTCAAGCCAAGGGCACAAATGGATTTTGATAGCCACAGACTACTTCACCAAATGGACAGAAGTAGTAGCACTCAAAGAGGCAAATGAGTCTAGCATCTTAGACTTTTATGAGGGAATAACGACCAGATTCGGTGTACCTGCTACAATAATCTTTGATAATGCATTGGAATTCATTGGATCTAGGGTGACTGAGTGGGCTGTCAGGAATGATATTTACCTAAGCACTTCATCGAACTATTACCCTCAGGGTAATGGCCAGGCCGAGTCTACAAACAAGAACTTGTTGAGGATCATTAGGAGGACTCTTGATGAGAATCAGAGGTCTTGGCATACCAAATTGAAATCAGCCTTATGGGTTGATAGGATAACTCCCAAAAGATCCACAGGTAACTTTCCATTTAGGCTTGTCTATGGAAGAGAGGCAATCTTGCCCATGTCACTTGATTTGCCAACGTTGGAACTCATGAAGCAGCTGGAGTTGCTAGAGTTTGAGCCAATGGAGGTGAGGTATGCAGAGTTGATGGAGCTGCAAGAGATCAGAAACCAGGCATCCCAAGTAATGGAAAAGGATCAAGCTTTGATCAAGAAGACCTTTGATAGGAAGGCCAAAGATAGACCTTTTCAGGTTGGAAACATAGTGTTAAAATGGGATGTGTATAGAGAAAAACCGGGAAGGCATTCAAAATTTGATGCCATTTGGAGTGGCCCATACATGGTCACAAAGTGTAAGAACAACAATGCTTTCCAATTGGCCTCATTGGATGGTGAAGAACTGCAGATTCTAGTCAATGGAATCTATCTCAAGCGTTGCTTCTAGAGGGAAGTTCACTACCTCTGTAAATATTAGATTAGATTTTATTTCCTCCAAGTGCTTGTGCACATTGTTTTGCTGTAGGTTAGTTTTGTTTTCCCTAAGTGCTTTGGCACAGCTTGCTGTCCATGGAGATGTTTTGCAGTCTTTTACTTTCATCAGGTGATATTCCATCTCCCTCCTTACACATTCTTAGTCGGTTGGGATTCTAAACTGAATGTTTGATAACTCCATGCCCAATGGACTGCTTCTGGCTACTGGTCTTTTCACCTAGCAGGCAGGTACCCCCGCTGAGTCGCTAATTGTTATCCAAAATTCACCCCCCAGAGTAAATTTTGATAACATGCATTGAATTCTCAAGCCCCAGGAAAATTGACTGATTCAAGACAAAAAATCATGTTTCTAGGGTCCCCTCAGATTTTTTCTAACTCCCCTGGCCGAAGAAGAAAAGAGCAAGTTCTAAGAAAATGTGAAAAGTTGCAAAAAACAAGCTTAGGCCAGGAAAAATCATGAAAAATGGCTAAGTCCTAGTCCTCGCAACAGTCGGGACGTGAGGGAAATCTGGGCGTGAATCGGCCAAAAGGCCGCCAGGCAGTCTGTAGAGCAAAGGAACATCCAGGCTGTTGGGACGCGCGGGACGCGGGAAGCCGGTTCAGCCGAAGGAGAAGAAAATCGACTAACTGCTCTGGGACATTTGGGACAAGAAGATGCGAAGGACGTGAACCAGCCGGTTCAGCCGAAACGGGGAACTCTTAGACTGGGACATCCGGGCCATAGGGATGCGGAAGACGTAGATAGCCAAGAAAGCCGAGAGCCAATCAGATCATGCCATGTGTCACCGGTAGAAAAGGGACACGGAAGCCCATTTTAGGCGGATCAGAAGTTTTTGTCCTAGACAGCACTGGGACATCCGGGACAAGATGGACGTGGGTGGACGTGAAAGAGCCGGCAGACCCCGCAGACCAACCAAATCATGACACGTGTCACAAGGAGAAGAAGTCCAAAATTCAAAGGGCAAGGTTTGAGGGGTTAGCCCGAGCCAATCAAAAGAGGACACGTGTCCTATGTAGCAAGGAATGCGGAGCTCGGGGAGTAGTTAGAGAATTTGGCGAGAAGTTCACCCAAAAGCTAAAAATAAAGGTCTGCCCCTGCGCCCCTGATGACCAATCAATGCATGCCACGTGTCATTCAGGTGGCAGAGCGCGGGAAGAAATTTAAAAATCTGTTTCACCTGTTTTGTGCCTTAAATCTTTAGATCTCCATATCTTTTGATCCAGAGCTCAGATTTGCACGTTCTTTATATCAATGGAAAGCTTATGAAATTATATATGTGATTCTTGGGTTAATCTTGAATTTTGGTGCAATATAGAGAGATAAAATTGAGAAATGGCTCTGACGCGTGTTCATGGCCAGAAGTGACATTTCAGTGACCAGATTTAATGCAGAATGGGTCGCATTCTCCTGTAATTTGGTCAAAATGATAGGGTATGGGTTTTTAAGGTCCCCCATGCTGTTTTAATGCACCTGCAGTCAAGAAGGAATGGGCTCTCACATTTTTTGTACGTTTCTGTCTCCTAGGCTCAACCCATGTAATGTAAAAGGCAGATTTGGCTCACAAAAAAAGGGGGGACATTTTTTGGGCATAGTAGACTTCTTCTTTCACCTCCAGCAAGTGATTGATGCAAGGATCAGACCTCTCCAAATATTGTAATAGTTTTCTTTTACCTCTCTGAGGGTGTAATGCGTGTTTTTGACACTAAAATGATAATGCAAGCTCTATGAATGGGTTTCAGTCCTCTGTTTGTATTATTTGCTTCATTTCAGATCCTAAATTATACCTTATCAGTCTATGTATGTTTTATGTTGTGAACTTTGGTCTGTGTCTATTTGCATGAAAAATATGTTTCACCACTCCTTTTGGTGCATCACCATCTTTAGTTAGTTTCAATTTTTGCACTTCTCCCCCTGTCTCCTTGTAAGTTAGAGTAGCATTAGGATCTGAACCTCTGTAGTTGTGCAAGCATTAGATCTAAATCAGAGGAGTTTGAGGAACCAGCCTCTAATCTAGAGATTCCTCTCTCAGTTTCACAAGTCCCACACTTGGAGAGAGGTTTCCATGTTGTGTAATCACACTGGATGCTAGAGTGATCAACCTAGAAGCCTGATCTGCATCCAGGGGTGCTGTGAGCCTGGAACAACAGTCACCAAAAATAGTTGGTTCAAAAATTTGTCACTTGGGAAGATTTATGGATAAACGAGTCAACAGTGTGAAGGGCATAGCCCCTCTTTGAGTCAGTAAAGCGAAACTGGTTTATTGCTATTCTACCAGCAGGAATCTGTGCAAGTCTCACAATAATCTACCTTCGGGGGTTTGGGATCTCATCCCAGTAGATGTGTTTCTGGCTGAGAGGAAAAATGAAAGGAGGGGGGAAAATGAAGAAAGATCAGATCCGAAGGGAGGAAAGAAATGAATTCCAAAGTATAA
This sequence comes from Taxus chinensis, assembly GCA_019776745.2. Taxonomy (NCBI): domain Eukaryota; kingdom Viridiplantae; phylum Streptophyta; class Pinopsida; order Cupressales; family Taxaceae; genus Taxus; species Taxus chinensis. The sequence goes on from CM034150.1 coordinate 826,868,233, forward strand.
GGGTCAAAGGGTCTATGGTTTGGGTTGGTAGTAAACAGAGCCGAACCTACTTGCATAGATAGATAAAGTAATACTGATGAATAAATGACAACAAAGTAGAAGCAAATCCAACAGAACAATCACACAAATCTAACATAAGAAATATCTGATATTAAAACACATGTATTCAGCACTAATTCTAAATATATTGTATTCAATGTTTGTTTCTGTTACAAAGAGTTCAAAATCTTCTTCTTACTTATATTTCTCATTTGAAAAGTATTCACCCCCGAATACAACAAGTATTCGAGGTATTTATAGAAGAAGGAGAAAAAGGAAGGCAAAAAGGAACCAACCACCTATTTACATAAAAACTAAAAAATATCTCAAAGTCATGTTGACTTTTGACAACTTGATGGATGACATCATCCCATGGTGCAACATGGATGATGTCATTATTTATGCCAACATACTTTAGACATTTACAAAAAGAAAGTCGAAGAAGAGAGAGAAATTATTCATCGTCACTGTCCCGTGGCTGAAAGCGGATATCCTACTTTTGCTTCTGCTCAGGTGACGAGATGTGGAATTGGGCATGGTAGTCTATGAACTTACTGATCATGGGCTCTAATTGATCCTAAGAAGGATCCTTGTGTCGCTCACTGATAGCCCTCGCAAGTCTCCCGCTCGTCTGTGAGCTTCTCTGGGAGTTTGGAATACTCACTCTCTGCTTCTATTAAGAACCCGATGAAGTCCCGACATGCCAGTAGGTTATTGATGGATTCTGCATCAAAAGTGACCTCTAGCCCCAGCCCTTGTGAAACGATCTCCTTGAAGATCTGGATGGTTTCGTCAACCCTCCTTAAGGCGAAAAAAGGAGTAAGCAACCTGGAGACATCATTAGAATGATTTGTTCCATCTGATGCATTGCGTCCAGGGATTCTTCCTTTACCTTATCAATATTTTGGAGGATGAATTCCAGTTGATCCGTCCAGTAATCCATAGTGGAAAGGATTTTATTGAGAGCCCTGGGGTGACCGAAAATGCCGAACTTGACTAGATCTTTGACTGAACAGTCGAACATTCTTCGAAAGGTCTCATGTTGTAGCCTAGCATGGTCTAGCTCTTTGGATATGGGTCCTACTAGCACCTGGAGTTCTTTTTTCACCTTGTTGATGTTCAGATACAAATCGGTGAACTTGGCGATCACTCGTTCACTGTCCTTGAGGATCTGGCTCCTCCAGGTGGAAACTGCCATACCCTGCTCACCGATCTTTACATATTCATTAATTTTATCCTGACTCAGAGGCTCAGGAGTGCACTGCCCATCTTCTGTAAGGCATGGAGCAGATGTTTATTTTTCGGCCTCTCTCTAAAGGCCTTCAGAAGACATCCCCATTGTGACTTAAGTCACTGTGTAATCTGTCAAAGATAGATCCTTTTTATCCTTTAGAGGATTGGGGTATGCAATCTCCATTACCCTCTCTCCTGAAGCACTCTGAGAGAAGCGTGTGATAGGCTTTTGCTTCTTGGCCCCCTTTGATGGGATAACGGAAAAGTCCATCGGTGTGATGGGAACTTTCCTTTTCTGTTGACTTAGGTGTTGGGAGATCCAGGCTGGACTTAAGGGAGAAGGACCAGAAATAGAGAAGGGGGCAACTGCAGTAGTAGAAGGGAAAAAACGTGGAGGCACGTGGCAGTGGCATCGAGAAGGAGGCCAAAGAAGTGCTCACAGGAGGAAGAGATACTGCAGGGGAGGAAGACATAGGAAGGGAAGGGAGCTCAGAGATGAGGGAAGAAATGGAGGTGGACAGGTCTGCGAGAGAAGAGAAGATGGACGAAGAAGCAGGAGGAACAATAGAAGAAGGGGGAGAGGACATGACCAAAGGAATGGTCGCTTGGGTCACTCGAGGAGGGGAAGGAAGAGAGGGAGAAGGGATAGAAGGGACCTCAATATTTGCAGTAGTGGCGACATCCTGAGTGGATGTGCCTATCGGAACATATTCTGCTGTTTCTTTCTCTGGAGAAGCCAAAGTTATAACTTATTCGGGTGTAGCGGAAGGAGGACTTTTAGGAGCTTACTCTTGGGTGGAGCTAGATTCACCCTCTTTGCCTTTTCCTTTGCCTTTTGGCTGCTATTTAGCCCAAGGAGGTGTGTTTGCCCAACGGAGAGGTTGTGAAATCGACTCTGAGGTAGATGAGCCTGTTCTTTCGGCACCAATGCTCTGTTCTGCGCAAAGTTTCCTTGACTGTCTCCTTGATTTTTTGAGGAGATTTGGTCCTATCAATCACCGTAAAAGGCCAATCGTCCCCACCCATGTTAAGATACACTTGATCCACTTCCTACTTAGTAGTTTGGTAGCCTTTGGGGATGATGACTACCCTGTATTGGATGATTTCTGCTAAGGCTAAGCGGGAATGATCCTTGCTCCTGAGCTCAACCTCATGATATATGTCGATGCAGATATCTTTGATCTGAAGGATGTGGATCAGGTCGAGCTTGGCTCTAGGCAGACAATTTCTCGAGTTGAAGGTGGGTCTTGTTGGGAAGTTATGTTTCAGATTCAGCAGCTCCAGTTCTACAAACATGTCTTTCACCTTGTTGTGAGTGAGACACGTATACCTACCCACTGTGAGGGGGAAAGGAATTCCACCCTTCTTTCTCTTTAGACACTTTTCGTGGTAAGTAATAAGCTACCTCAACAGCTCTAGCAGGATCAACTTGGGACCGACATACCTTGGTAGTTTAGTTGGTTCTCCCAAGAAGGTAACTGCCCTCAGATAGGTAAATGTGGGGAATTGAGTGAACAGGGCCCCTCATTTCTCTGTAGCTGCTATGATGCTCTTGGTCGTATGACGGTGAGTCATATTTGGCCTCAACAGGCAGGTGATGAAATAGAAGAATGCATCATTGATCTTTGTGAACTAGGGAATGCTATTTTCCAGCTTCAGTTCTGGATAATATTCATAAATCTTAACTTGGGGCCAAACCCCACACCACATCAGAGCCAGATAGTCCCTTTCTGAAGCTATAACATGGACGACATAGGAGTTCATATAGAACCTCCCCATTGTGTTAAGTTGTTGGAGCTACTCAGAGATTGTGCTGCTTATGATTTCTGCCCACTCAAAGCGCTGATCGGGCACATTTTTGTTCATTGTTTCTAAGTACCGTAACATCCACTTGTGAAAATAATGGGCGTCAAGAAGCCCAAAGACTCTGCTCAGGAACGTTATGGTGTTGCTGAGTTCCTCTGAAAAGTCACTATGATGAATGAATTGTGACCACCGAGTCACCACCTTTTTATTCTTCAGATAAAATTCATTCATCAGCTGCATGCACTGATCTTCTTAATCATCCCAGGCCTTAATGTAGTCTTCCTGGCTTACGACCACAAAGTGCTGATGGTGAGGGATGCCGAGAATTATATCAAAATGGTGGGTAGTGAGGTTGATTATAACCTTGCCCTTCTCATTTTGGTCACATCTTGTGTCTTTATTGTAGCATTGAGCTACCACCATCATAAATTCGTTGTTCACGGCGCTAACTGGGATCCCACCAGCAAAGTGCAGTGCACTACCTATCAATTTGTCCATCCATGGACTTCTTGTGACCCTCTTGGTTTTGGCCCAGAAATCTTCCATGTCAATATGGCCCAGTTCTAAGTCTCTGATGTCTAGGTCACACTCTGCTTGGGATTCGGGCATCCTGACCCTCTGATACTTATACTTCATTTCTTCTTCTGTGAGCTTGGCCTTGCCTTTAGATTTGGTAGGTCTCTTGCTTGATGTTGACATATGTAACTCTGAACTCAGTTGCTGATCTGCAAGAAGGAGAAGTGAAACCCAACACAAGAAGGTCATGTTAGCTGTTCGATCTTCCATTAAAGCGTTGACAGAAAGAAGAGTTAGCAATTTTAAGTCCTCAGGGTGCAGGGCGCATGCATACTGCAAGCTGCAGGGTTAAATAACAAGGCACATGGGAAAGGGCTGTTGCAAGGGATAAATTAGTGCCAAAGGGCACATGGTGCATGGATACTGTAGATTGCATTTTTTTTTTTGCAAGCACAAGTGCGCCTGTGCCATGTGTATATATTTTATAATGGGCGTAGATATTTTTCATGTTACACGGGTACAGGATGCGCCAAAGGGCGCATGTATAATGCATGTAACATAATTTTTTCATGGGCCACAGGAGAACTTGGTGCGGCCCATGGAGGGTCTACATAACATGATGTTGTTGTAAGCATGGATGCGCCTGCACCATTTAAAGTTTTTCACTTGGCGCAGATTTTGTTGGTGTTGCATAGATGAAGGGTGCGCCAAGAAGGGTGCAGGGAAAGCGGTTGCAACAAACAAGAGAAGTGCACCTCAAGGGCACATCTATTCTTTGTGTAATAGTCATGGTATGTGCACCATTGGCACGATTGTAAATTGTGTTGCAGGGGTGACAGATGTGCCAAAGGAGAAAAATAACAGTGTCTCCCTTTCAAGCCATGATTCTTTCTCTGAGGGGTTTCATATGTGGTTAAGCTCCTTTTGCATGGTTCATTGGGTTATGAAAGAAGCTTGATCAAAGAGTTCCAACAAATTTTTAGGATAGAGTCCCATTTACCAGCAGATCTGGAAAGAGGGGAAAAAATGCATGGGTGCAGGGAAAAATAGCGAGGAGGGTGGGGGAGTTCATGTTTTGACAACTTTATTAACTCAATCCAAACTAGCAAGTAGCCAATAAACAAAACACCAAACACAGAAGCAATGAGGACCTCTTACCAGGATATATAACGAATAAATGTGCAAATGGGTCCACAAAGCGATTTGAAAATGACAGGGCAGGTGCAATGGTAGGTACAGGTGTAAGAGAAAAAAATCACGTGACTGTGTCGGATGACAATCACAGTGCAGACGCACCTATATATAGGTGAAGTGGTAATAAATGCGCCACCAAATTTTCAAGTAGCGCATAAAAAGCATTGTCGACACTAGAAAGCGTGCACCCTTGGTGCACCAAAACGCTTGCCAACACAAAGCTATGTGCGACTTTGGCGCACCGAAAGTGGTGTTGACAGAGGAATATGTGTGCCCTAGGCGCACCAAAAAGTGGCACAACAAAATTTTTGTTGACATGAAGGAGCATGCGCCTTGGTGCATGCAAGGAAGACTCAACATAGTGAGACACATATAAAGTATTATCGACCCTAGAAACCATGCGCCAAAGGCTTATAAGGGGGCACATGAAAGCTTAATGTTGCATAGTCATTATGTGCGCCTGACCAAAAAGACCAAAAAAAAGGCTAAGTTCGGAAACCTAGATTTCCCGGAGAGGGATTTTGCAATGTTCCGAATGCAAAGGGTCCCTGACGAGGGACCGGAACAAAAATTTTGGTAGGGTTATCCGTAAAATTTCCCTTGCCAATTTTACAGTATAACAAAATTGTAAATGATTTCATTGTTTGCCTTGGCGATTGTTGTGATTTATATGTGTAGATGATTTTGTGATTTTATTATATATTCATTTTAGACGTTCTAATATGGCCACAAGGCCAAAGGAGGTATTTGTGTTTTGCAGGTTTAAAATATCACAACAAACGTTAGGGGATTGGAGACTAACCAAAGTGGAATTCTAGGTGAATTCGACAAGGTCACCATTTCAACTTGTTTTGTGCGTGTGTTATATTTTTGTTAGAGATTCCCATGGGGGGATCATCTTTACATGTGACCATGGTTTTGTGTATTTTATTAATGTGGTAAATTTTTTATTTATTGTTGTATGTAATTTATTAGTAATGTATTCCTTCCTTTAATTAATTAAAGTTGTGGTAGATTAATGTGGAAATCTTATGATTAAAATTTAAATAAATCAAATGGGGATATGGGAAAATAATAATGGAAGTTGTTGGTTTATGTAAGAGTATGTTTAAGTCTATTTTGGAGTATGAAACACTCCACCTCCATAACAAATTCGAAATTGTCCTTGAAGGCTGTTTTTAGAGACTTGTGGGACAAGTAAAACTTGTCCCCTACCTCTAAATTTATGTTACCAACCAGACTTATGGTTAGAGAAGTGATTTATGACTTTTATATGAATTTTATGAGTCATTTTTCTTGTTTTTAAGTGCACTTTCTTACATTTCATTTAAATGTTGTCCCTTGAGATGTGGGCTCTTGTGAGTGTGCAAGTAACTTGTCATTTTTTTTCACCCACCCTCTTTACTATGTTTTGGCGAATGAATTTTGTCTTTTGTGTTTGAATTGGTGGATGTTTGGTGTGGCATCCTACATGGATCCATATCATCATCTTCTCTTCCTCTTCTATTTAATTCATACTCTCGTCTTGTTTTGGGTTGTTGAATATCTTTTCATTCATCCTTGGGGGTGCATTTTATCTATGATTAGAGCTCTTGTTGATTTGGAGAAGATTGGAGAGCATTTGATACTTTGGCACTGCTATTTTGGGACTGTATTATTGACATTCAAGCTTGTTGTGTGGAGGAAATCCTTCCATGGTGAGGTAGGTGTTTATTCCTTCTTTTATTGCTGTTATTTTCTTGTTGTGTTGTTGTATGGAGAATGTTTTATTACTTTTGTTGGCTTGTTGGGTAGATTGCTTTAGGGAAAGTGTAGGAGAATGCTATGGGGAATCCATGTGGGGGGGGCATAAGGGAATGCCAGTGGCATCAGTTTCATTGTGGAGTGAGTTTTGGGTTTGGGATCTACCATGGAAAAAAAAAATAGCTTACATTTCTTACCTTGTGGGGGGCATAAGGAAAGTTGTGGGGGGCATAAGGAGGGATTTTATGGGGGGCATAAGGAGGGATTTTATGGGGGGCATAAGGAAATGTGTGTGTGTGTGATGAATTAATTGGTGGGTTGTTTTTGGTGGATTCCCAATTCCCAATTAGGAGGCATAAGTAGCTTCCCCCATACTCCTTGCTCCTTTGGCTTGCAAGATCAAGCCTGAGTTCTGTTTTAAAATGTTTTTAAATGCAATTGTGAACTACTATTTGTTTTGTGTTGCATTGTATTTCAAAAAGAAATGTGTATGTGAAAGAATGCTGTGTTGTGGAAGCTAGTTGTTGCCATGTTTGAATTACACCTTTCATTTTACTTTGGTTAGGGCTCGGGGGCCAATGATGAAGGATTCTCCTTTCATTGGATGTCCTTAGTTGGGTGGAGAGCGTTGCCTTTCCCCCTTCCTTGTTGTGATCAAGATGAAAAGATGAAGAAACTAGCATGCTGCTATTTTTGAGTAAGAGGAATATACAGTTTGATAGTCCCATCTTGTGAGAAAGTTTATTGAAATCCTTCCCACTTTGAAGTGGATGATTTGTATAATTATTGTAATGAGAATTTACTTGTATTGATGAGGAAAGTTTGAAAGTGAAATGTGAAATGTAGAAAGTTATATTCCATCCTCTCTTTTGAAAAGGAATGTGAAGAATTGTTATATGTATTGTATATTGTATTTGAAGTTAAAAGAAAGAGATAAGTTGTAAAGTGTTATTGGAAATCAATAAAGGAATGCACTACTTTTCTCAAACTTGCATTGTTGCTTGGAATTGAATTGCTATTGTGAATTAAAATCTTTGTTTGAAAGAAGAATGAGTATGAAGGAAAAAGGTAGTACTTTGTTCTCTTTGAAATGAGTTGAAATTTGGAAATCAGACTTTGCTTATTGATTGTTAAATGTTGTGTGAATTTGATGTAATGTAATAGACTTGCATGGAATGAACTCCCACACTTAGAGAATGGAAAAATGTTTAAGAATCTTTAATGTTGATCTCAGTTTTAATTTCCAAACCTGACAATCAAATTTATCAAAGAAATGAGTAGTTCAAACTTGCACCAAGCAATAAGATATGAAACATTGAAATTTAGATGTAACAAGTCCTAAGGAACTCAAATTGACCTTAACACTTAAGAAAGGACCCTCATAACTTTATAAAAATCCAACATGAACTTGCACAGCTGTTTTGCTGTCAAAAGATGGAGAATTATCAATTGCAACTCAATCAACTAAATTGAACCTTGAAACCTCTCTTAAATCCATCCAAGAATAAGTCTACATGTCTGATTGACATGTTGAGAAAGTAAGAATTCAAAATTGAATGAAATTTTATAAGTTAGAGATTTCCATTCTGCTTTGCAAAACCCTACAGATTGGTTTCTCAAAATTGACCTCTCAAACTTTATCAAATTCCAAAATTTATGACTCATGTGTAGAGAGGGCTTCGAGAGATTTCCAGAAAGTCCAATTTTTTCCAAATATGAGCTTCGTTTCAAAAGGTATGTCCATTTGAAGTTTTACTTTAGTTTGGCATTGAAAAATAAAATAAATCTAACAGTTAACTTTAATTTTTGACTTTGGAAAAAATTCCACAAAAATTCCATGGCCCCGCCATCCTGCAACCAATCAAGACCTACCACATGGCACCTAGGAGGGGCAGACCAAATCTTAATCTTGTCCTTTTTGAAAATTTTACCTTGGGAAAATTTTCCCACTTTTCCCCGCATCCCTGCTAACCCGCGGCCAATCATGTGCCGACATGTGGTTAGGTGGAAGCGTGAGAAATTTTGGACTTAGCGCTTCTGTTCCATTTTCGGAAAAAATTCCCCTTTGTCCCCGCAATCCCGCTCCAGTGCTGTGCCTTGGAATTTTTCCCCTCTGCGGGTGCACGGACACACACATCGTTTAGTTCTCTTTTCCCCCTTTTGCAAAAATCACCAACCTCTCCCGCTGCTCCACGACCCTCCTTCTCTCTTCTCCCCATGGCCAACTGTGGAGCGCCATGTGTCTCAAAATGGACTCATGGGCATGGGAGCATTGTTTGGTTTATCCTCTTCTTTGGGTGAAATGCCTCTAAATTCCCCGCTGCTTTGCCAACCAGTCACCCCTTTCTCGCTTGCGCTAGGACTCGACACGTGTCCACCAGGGACTCGCGGAGGTGTAGAAGAAATTTTGCCTTTGTGCCCACACGATGGAAAAAAAAACCCCCCAAGCCACCCCGTGACCCGCCAACCCCGTTAAAGGTGCTTTCCTAACCTCTTGACACGTGTCCCCTTAGGGGAAAATTTGACCTAAAAACTGCACCCACTCATATCTTGAGTTCTGTAAGGAGTTAGGAGGACTTATTTATATCACCGGAAAGGTGAGAAAATATCCTATCTGTTGGAAATGGTTTAGTGAATTTTTTTAAGTTTTAAGTATGAGAAAAATGAATTTGAAACTCTGATCCTATTAGAGTGTTGGGTATGGGGGTAAATTACTCCCTGAACCTAACTAAAACTTCTAACCCTAAAATTTGAACCAAGTGACCTTGATAATTGTTAATAACTATAAATTATGTCCCAGTGAAATTGAATTGTTCTGGAACCTATCAGTGGCAACTGTTGCATGACAACCTGGTTGTAGACACTTCTATTCAAGTTCTAGGAGTGAGTAAGTGAGACCTTACTCTGTTGATTTTAAATATGTATTCCTTTCTCATTGCAATTAAAACCCTACTCTTTTCTTGATCTCCTGGAATTAAGTACCTTGGGTATTTAATTGCTTTGGGTCCCTTGACCCTAATATTTCTAATTAGCAAATATTTAGCTAAAATGTCAATGTAATCAGTAATTAAATTAATCCCTAGGGAGATTTGAGCTAGGTGTGGACTTATTGCTCTTGTTGCTTTATAATGTGAAATTAGTAATTATAATAATGGGAAAAGATATTAGTTGAATTTAATTGTCTTTGAGATTTTGGTTGTTAACTCATCAATTTTTTTATAAATTATTCCATAATTTTCTAACTAAACCTAGGTTGTTGATGGTTCTCAAGTGGGTTGTTCTAACCAGGTATCACACTTGGTATCAGAGCAGTGGTTCAAAATTTTGGACCATTGGGCACACTAGGAAACTTGAGACATGAACTGTAAACCTATCACACTTTTTAATCTAAGAAAACAAACTATTTTGAAAATTGAAGAAAAATATAAGCATGAAGAAATATTACATTACTCTGTTCATTCGAACTGCCATAATTAAAGTCATAAGTGGTTTGAGTTGTTATGCTTGCTTAGTGACATTTTGTCTAAACCTGGGGTAACTAAGAATGTCAGATTAAATTGATTTTGTGAACTTCTAGTATAATGGAAACTTGGATCCCCTTTGAAAATGTGTTGTTTTACAAGCCCTAAAACTTGATTTAATTGTATGATGCATTAAGCCTTTGTTGAGACCCTTCCTTTTTGGAGTTGTTGGAATGATGAGTTGTATTATGTGATTCTTGTGGTTTGGAAGTAGTGGTTGTGTTTTGGGTTGGGAAGAGTTAATTAGAATTTTTTTAGAGCTTCCTTCCTTGAGTGATTCAGAAAGAGGGTCTGGTTGTCAGATTTCCATGTTGTTACCCGTATGAGAGGGTGGACACTAAGTCTGGGTTTCGTCTAGGACCCCATCCTGTGTATGTGTTCTTGGAACTAGCCTCGAGGTAGAGTACCCCTATTGGCGGCCATGAAAGGCTGCAAAGTGAATGTGGTGTTAACTTTTGTGTTTTAAATTTGTAATCTTGTGTATTTTGTCAAGGACCAACATCTTATTTTATGATTGGATTAAAGAAGCTCTGAGGATCTTTTATTTAATTATAATTCTTACAAGAATTTTCAAACTTTGTAATGCAGCTACTTAGCAAATTGTATTGATTGCCGATATTCTTGGACTTTATTTTATTGATGACTTAGAGCTCATGATGTTGTTAGCTACTTGGCTAAACGTTACCTGGTTTCCTTCTTGCATGTTGTTGAGCTGGTTCTATGCTTCATGTATGGTAACAATTGTCATATCGGGGTACACCTTGGGTTTCTTGAAGGTCCTTTTAGGTGCTTAAATTCATTCCTTGGTTATGGATGCATGGAACCTTGAGTGTGTCTAAGATCTTAGAGCAACCCTTTTTGGTTCTTGACCTTGCTAGAAAGAAAGTTTGTTGTGTAGTATGGTCTAGAGGGTAGTCTGACAATGGTAGTGGTGATTCTATTTCAATTTGGTAAGATCTTGACCCCCATCAGAGTAGAAGTGTTTAATTATGGGCTTTTAGATTTTGTTAGGATTGGATTGCCTCTTTGGTTGACTGTAAATGTTACCAGAAAAGTGTTTGTTTTGATAGTGACTTTTTATCGATGACATGTTAAATTGTATCTTTGGTTCCTGGTTGCATTATAGAAAGTTTTGACTTGTAGAATGTATGCATCTTGGTAATTATGGATAGATTTAATCCTTTTAGGCAATGTGTTTATTTAAGTGTACTTGTGTTACTCTCTTTGACTTATAAATAAGTTTACCCTTACCTTAAATTTCCCTTTGCTGATGAATAACATTCTATGACCTATTAATCTTTGGGTTACTTGGAAACACTTATGGGATGCTTTGGGTCTTTTGGATGCTTTCTCTTAGAAATTTTAGTTTGGTATATCTTAATAGATAATATCGCGTAGTTCTTTATATTGTACCTTCCTCTTTAAAAAAAAACTATAACTCTTGGTTGTAAAGTCCATGATTTGGTTAATTATTTCGTTGCCCCATTGCATTTGATGCCTTTTAGTGTAGATGTGGTTCCTTGGAGTATAGTTGCATTGTCACCTAGTTGCTTAGGCTGGTGGTATCTTGTGGGGACATGAGTATTGATTGGAAATCCTTCTTTGGTTATTAGGGGAGTAAAATGTTACCATCCTAAACCAAAAAAAATTTGTTTTTAAACCTTAATAGATTCGTAAAAAGTAGAAGATTATACCTCTTTAATGAGCCTTTCTTGAAAATTTCTTATGAAACTTGTGGAGACCCACTAGAGAATGTTTAGTGATACTTGAAATTTATTTGGTGAATTTTTGAAATCTTGGTGTGATTCATGTTGGTTCATTGTTTCGTAGTTCTTATAGAAAAAATTAATAATGTGTTTTCTATGTTGAATGTCTCTTGTTCCTTTAGAATCAAAATTGTGGTGTGTTGATTTGTATCTCCTTCCCATAAAAAGTAATTTTGTGATGTGTTTGAACCATCATTCTCATTAAAAGTTGATTGATAAGATGACTCAACCAAAAAACCATAAAAACTCTAATTAAGGAGATGTGACCTTGGAACTTAACAAATAAATTAGAGCATAGAAAAAAGGGAAGTGATCCTTATTATACCCTTGGCAGATTAATAGAAGAAATAAAAACCCATGTAGAAGAATAGAAGGGAAATATTGTCTATCCACCTTCGTTGCAAGTAATACTAAATGCCCTCTACCTATACAAAATGGTGAGACATCATGCCCACCTTAGTGTTGCTCTTTATAATGTAAATTGATGATGTCATAATAGGAAGGAATTTTTGTAACTAAGGAAAGCATGAAAGGAATGTTATTATCAAGCAAAGCTATAAATTTTTATTTAATAAGTTGATTTATAAAATGGGTAAAATTTATGTGTATTGAGTGCAATTATATATTTGAACTTGTAGTTTTGTCACCTACCTAAAATTGTGAAACACCCGAGTGGATAGTAATGTGTTCTAGTTGCTTATTACTTCTTATCCATGGATGTATGTGCCTTTCTTGTGGGAGTTTTTTGGTCATCACACCCTTATCGTCCTGTAGCCCGATGGATGTGAGTTGTGGTCCTTTTGGATTGAGACTTATTTGTTGTTAAAGAAGCAACATCCGTGTGCATGATATCTTGTCCTTGGAAACCTAAGTTGTAATTTTAAGGAAAACATATGTTAAGGATATAAGATAATTTGGGAAGTCTTATTTTATTCATATTTTTCTTAGGTCACCTTGTTTTTGTAGCCCTTTTTCCAATTAGGATGAAAAAGTGCAAGATGATGTTATTCACCCTTGGATTTGATTGGACCCCATGTTACTTGCTCTTCTCCTTAGCAAGCTTGAATGGTCCTTGGTGTTCCTTGTGCTCTCTTTATGGCTATTCCAAGCTTGAGTAGGAAATAAGATAGATATTCCCCATTGTGCTTTAATGTATGGTGCTTGCAATCGATATGTTAGTTGCTAGGGGACATACATACATACATACATACATACATACATACATACATACATACATACATACATACATACATACATACATACATACATACATACATACATACATACATACATACATACATACATACATACATACATATATATATATATATATATATATATATATATATATATATATATATATATATATATATATATATATATATAGTTCTTTTGCTATATAGTTGAATTATTTAGATTTGGTTGGTATAGTGTGTTCAATTCTTAAAACAAAGTGTAGAAAATCAGACTATAGGAAAACCTTGTGGTCTTGACTTCGCTGACATTACCATAAAAACTTAATTGTGCCCTCTCTAGTTATAGAAATGATTTCCTTGATTATTTTCCTTGATGGTAAATGTTTGTTGATTTAGGTGTCCTTGTTGATCCACCTCATCCTTTGTGATCCTCAAATTGTGGAACTTGAGTAGATGTTTTCCTCGTGTAATCTTGGCCATCGTTGATTTTGCTAGCCTTGTCTAAAAAACAAACTATGAAAGCATAGATTAACCCTAGTGGAAACCTCAATTTTTATTAATGTGGTATGTGTATCAGTGGGAAACTGTGTGGTCATCTCAAGTTTATGAAAATTTTCCCTATAATTCCCTTACTTGGTGGTTACTCTTGATGATATTTTGGAACTCTTCTTGTTATATTGTTATGTGTTGTATCTTGTTTGATAGCGTAAAGCTACTCCTTAGATTCTTTTGTTCGTAGCCTTGCATGTAAAAAGTTTAGAACTCATCCCTTGCAATATCCCTTCTTCTTTTGAATTTATATTGGACCACAATCCCATAATGGGAGTGATCCTTTTTATGTTACATTTATTCCTATCTCTCTCTTCTTTTTGAATTCCAGGAGGAAGTTGAGTCTAAGGGGAGGGGGATGTAGTGCCCACTTCCCTTTGGCACCTTTTTATTACGGATCATGATACTGTAGACTATATGACATACATTTTAATAGTTTTGATTTAGTATGGTGTTAGATGTCAGATCCTAGATTATTGTTGAATTTGATTATATATAATGCATGATGATTATTAGAGACACTCATATGTGGATGATGTTATACTATTGACATGAATGTTTAATGAAAGTTATTCAGACATGTGATTTTAGAAATTATGAGTAAACCTAGAAAAACAAAATTATTTGATGATGATATAGTTGTTGATATTAATTGTAAATGATTTCGTTGATTGCCTTGGTGATTGTTGTGATTTATATGTATAGATAATTTTGTGATTTTATTATATATTCATTTTGGACGTTCTAATATGGCCACAAGGCCAAAGGAGGTATTTGTGTTTTGCAGGTTTAAAATATCACAACAAACATCAAGGGATTGGAGACTAACCAAAGTGGAATTCTAGGTGAATTCGACAAGGTCACCATTTCAACTTGTTTTGTGCGTGTGTTGTAATTTTTGTTAGAGATTCCCATGGGGGGATCATCTTTACATGTGACCATGGTTTTGTGTATTTTATTAATGTGGTAAAATTTTTATTTATTGTTGTATGTAATTTATTAGTAATGTATTCCTTCCTTTAATTAATTAAAGTTGTGGTAGATTAATGTGGAAATCTTATGATTAAAATTTAAATAAATCAAATGGGGATATGGGAAAATAATAATGGAAGTTGTTGGTTTGTGTAAGAGTATTTTTAAGGCTGTTTTGGAGTATGAAACACTCCACCTCCATAAAAAATTTGAAATTGTCCTTGGGGGCTGTTTTTAGAGACTTGTGGGACAAGAAAATAATAATGGAAGTTGTTGGTTTGTGTAAGAGTATGTTTAAGTCTATTTTGGAGTATGAAACACTCCACCTCCATAAAAAATTTGAAATTGTCCTTGGGGGCTGTTTTAAGAGAATTGTGGGACAAGTAAAACTTGTCCCTTGCCTCTAAATTTATGTTACCAACCAGAATTATGGTTAGAGAAGTGATTTATTACTTTTATATGAATTTTATGAGTCATCTTTCTTGTTTTTAAGTGCACTTTATTACATTTCATTTAAATGTTGTCCCTTGAGATGTGGGTTCTTTTGAGTGTGCAAGTAACTTCTCATTTTTTTCACCCACCTCTTTATTGTGTTTTGGAGAATGAATTTTGTCTTTTGTGTTTGAATTGGTAGATGTTTGATGTGGCATCCTACATGGATCCATATCATCCTCTTCTCTCCCTCTTCTATTTAATTCATACTCTCTTCTTGTTTTGAGTTGTTGAATCTCTTTGCATTCATCCTTGGGGGTGCATTTTCTCTTTAGAGCTCTTGTTGATTTGGAGGATATTGGAGAGCATTTGATACTTTGGCACTGCTATTTTGGGACTGTATTTTTGAAATTCAAGCTTGCTATGTGGATCAAATCCTTCCATGGAGAGGTAGGAGTTTATTCCTTCTTTTATTGCTATTATTTTCTTGTTTTGTTGTTGTATGGAGAATGTTTTATTGCTTTTATTAGCTTGTTGGGTAGACTGCCTTAGGGAAGGTGTAGGAGAAGGCTATGGGGAATCCATGTCGGGGGGCATAAGGGAATGCTAGTGGCATCAGTTTCATTGTGGAGTGAGTTTTGGGTTTGGGATCCACGATGGAAAAGAAATAGCTTGCATTTCTTACATTGTGGGGGGCATAAGAAAAGTTATGGGGGGCATAAGGAGGGATTTTATGGGGGGCATAAGGAAATGTGTGTGTGATGAATTAATTGGCGGGTTATTTTTGGTGGATTCCCAATTCCTAATTGGGAGGCATTAGTAGCTTCCCCCATAGTCCTTGCTCCTTTGGCTTGTAAGATCAAGCTTGAGTTCTATTTTGAAATGTTTTTAAATGCAATTGTGAACTACTATTTGTTTTGTGTTGCATTGTATTTCAAAAAGAAATGTGTATGTGAAAGAATGTTGTGTTGTGGAAGCTAGTTGTTTCCATGGTTGAATTACACCTTTCATTGTACTTTGGTTAGGGCTCGGGGGCCAATGATGAAGGAAGGATTCTCCTTTCATTGGATGTCTTGGTTGGGTGGAGAGCGTTGCCTTTCCCCCTTCCTTGTTGTGATCAAGATGAAAAGATGAAGAAACTAGCATACTGCTATTTTTGTGTAAGAGGAATATACAGTTTGATAGTTCCATCTTGTGAGCAAGTTTATTGAAATCCTTCCCACTTTAAAGTGGATGATTTGTATAATTATTGTAATGAAAATTTACTTGTATTGATGAGGAAAGTTTGAAAGTGAAATGTGAAATGTAGAAAGTTATATTCCATCCTCTCTTTTGAAAAGGAATGTGAAGAATTGTTATATGTATTGTATATTGTATTTGAAGTTAAAAGAAAGAGATAAGTTGTAAAGTGTTATTGGAAATCAATAAAGGAATGCACTACTTTTCTCAAACTTGCATTGTTGCTTGGAATTGAATTGCTATTGTGAATTAAAATATCTTTTTGAAATAAGAATGAGTATGAAGGAAAAAGGCAGTGATTTGTTCTCTTTGAAATGAGTTGAAATTCAGAAATCAAACTTTTCTTATTGACTGTTAAATATTGTGTGAATTTGATGGAATGTAATAGAATTGCATGGAATGAACTCCCACTCTTGGAGAATGGAAAAATGTTTAAGAACCTTTAATTTTGATCTTAGTTTTAATTTCCAAACTTGACAATCAAAGTTATCAAAGAAACGAGTAGTTCAAACTTGCACCAAGCAATAAGATATGAAACATTCAAATTTAGATGTAACATGTCCTAAGGAACTCAAATTGACCTTAACACTTAAGAAAGGACTCTCATAACTTCATAAAAATCCAACTTGAACTTGCACAACTATTTTATTGTCAAAAGATGGGAAATTATCAATTGCAACTCAATTAGCTAAATTGAACCTTGAAATCTCTCTTAAATCCATCCAAGAATAAGTCTCCATGTCTGATTGACATGTTGAGAAAGTAAGAATTCAAAATTGAATGAAATTTTATAAGTTAGAGATTTCCATCAGATTAGTTTCTCTAAATTTACCTCTCAAACTTCATCAAATTCCAAAATTTATTAATCCTATGTAAAGAGGGCTTTGAGATATTTCTAGAAAGTCCAAGTTTTCCCAAATCTGAGCTTCCTATCAAAAGTTATGGCCATTTGAAGTTTTACTTCAGTTTGGCATTCAAAAATAAAATAAATCTAACAGTTAACTTTAATTTTTGACTTTGGAAAAATTTCCACAAAAATTTTGCAGCCCCACCATCTCGCAACCAATTGGGACTTGCCACATGACACCTCAGAGGGGCGGACCAAATCTTAATCTTGTTATTTTTGAAAGATTTACCTTGGGAAAATTTTCCCACTTTTCCCCGCATCCCCACTAACCCGTGGTCAATCACGTGCCAACACGTGGCTAGGTGGAAGCATGGGAGATTTTGGACTTAGCACCTCTGTTCCCTTTTTGACAAAAAATCCCCTTTGTCCCCATGGCCCTGCTCCAGCGTTGTGCCTTGGAATTTTTCCCTCCGCGGGCGCGTGGACCCATGCATCATTTAGTTCTCTTTTCCCCCTTTGGCAAAAATTGCCAACCTCTCCCGCCACTTTGCGCCCCTCCTTCTCTCTTCTCCCCATTTCCAACTGTGGAATGCCACATGTCCCCAAGTAGACCCACGGGTGTGGGAGCGCTGTTTGGTTTTTCCTCTTCATTGGATGAAATGCCTCTAAATTCCCCGCCACTTTGCCAACCACTCACCCCTTTCCCGCTTGCGCCAAGAATCGACACGTGTTGACCAGGGACCCACAGAGGCGCAAAAGAAATTTTACCTTTGTGCCTGCGTGATGGAAAAAAGAAAATTCCTTAAGCCACCCCGCGACCCTCCAACCCGTTGAAGTTGTTTTCCCCACCTCTTGACACGTGTCCCCCTAGGTGAAAATTTGACCTTAAAACTCCACCCGCTCATATCTTGAGTTCTGTAAGGAGTTAGGAGGACTTCTTTATATCACCGGAAAGGTGATAAAATTTCCTATCCATTGGGAATGGTTTAGGGAAATTTTGGAATCATTAAGTATGATAAAAATCACGTTAAAACTCTAATCCTGTTAGAGTGTTGGGTATGGGGGCAAATTACTCCCTGAACCTAACTGAAACTTCTAACCCTAAAATTTGAACCATGTGACCTTGATAATTGTTAATAACTGGAAATTATGTCGCAGTGAAATTGAATTGTTCTGGAACCTATCAATGGTAACTGTTGCATGACAATCTGGTTATAGACACTCCTATTCAAGTTCTGGGAGTGGGTAAGAGAGACCTTACTCTGTTGATTTTAAATATATATTCCTTTCTCATTGCAATTAAACCCTACTCTTGTCTTGATCTTGTGGAATTAAATACCTTGGGTATTTAATTGCTTTGGGTCCCTTGACCCTAATATTTCTAATTAGGAAATATTTAGCTAAAATGTCAATGTAATCAGTAATTAAATTAATCCCTAGGGAGATTTGAGCTAGGTGTGGACTTATTGCTCTTGTTGCTTTATAATGTGAAATTAGTAATTATTATAATGGGAAAAGATATCAGTTGAATTTAACTGTCTTTGAGGCTTTGGTCGTTAACTCCTAATAAAAAATAATTATTCCATAATTTTATAAATAAACCTAGGTTGTTGATGGTTCTCAAGTGGGTTGTTCTAACCGGGCATCACAAACTGAACCCTAAAAGTAAGGTGTACCTAGAAAATTTAGGCAACTCGGTCCTAATCCTAATGCCTAAAAATCGCCAAATTCAAATTCAAAAACTGGATTACTCAAAAAATACCAAATATTCACCTCTAAAATTTACTTTTCCTCTAATGAAGGTAGCAAATAAAGGATTCATTGTCCATTTATAATGATAAAATTATGTAGTTACATAGATTATTGATTATTTTTATAAATATATAATTAGTTAAAGTTTAGTTGTAATATTACCTCGCTTAATTCCACCTACAACTTTGATAGTGTGTTTAAATAGAGTTAATTATTATGTTAATCATTTTTTAATTTTTTTAAAACATAATTTCCAATTAGATGTTAATCATGCAGCAAGGAAAAGTACAAATAACCATGAATTCCAGATTTTGTATATTTTTACGTTGTTATCAAAGCTCAATACAAGAAGTAATGCATTTAATAGCTCATAAAATACATATTTTATGCCTAGTTATGTTTTCATATGTTTTGAAACATTTTCCATGAATTAATATTTCCATTCTTGATTTCATTAATAAAACAATCAATTTTTTTCAAATAACTAAAAACTAAAAAATATTAAAACACTATAATCCTCTACATATAATAGAAATTGTTAGGTAAAACTTAGATTCTATACGTAATTTATGCATTTACCTTAGTTAATTTTACCTTTATCAAATAGATATTTTACTGAGGTAAATTATTTTATATTATGGTTATTGTAGACACCAAAATTAGGTCACACTCCCCTTGGTCCCCTTTTGAATAACCAACTTAAACACATTCACCTAACCATGACCCTTATACCCCACATTAACATTAATTTAATTATTTACAATTAAATTAATACTCATTCTCACTTCATTCATTATTTAATTACCTCAATTAAAACCAATTTCCACCTCACCTAGACACCTCACCATAGACCTATTCATAACATGTTTTCATAACTAACTAAGACTTAGCCCTAATTACCTTAATGAACTAAGACTTAGTATAACCCTAAAATCACATGCCTATTCTTCCTCTAACTACATTCCCACATACCTAAGCGTAACGTTCCATTTAGACCCAGAAAAAATGAGAAAAATCTAGAAGAGGATACCCAAGATCTACTAGTTTAGGCAACCTAGGATATCCTTCCTTAACTGACGGCCGGTCAACCCAAAACTGATGTTGGTAACCCCAAACCATCATCGGTTACCATATAACCATTATGGTAACCTTGTTTGAGAGGTTAGACACATTATCAAGTTTTGGAGCAAAGGAGATCTACATGCAAGCAAGAACCAAAGCTCTTTCACACATCCAGGCAGCCATAACCAGCATAGCCATTGATCAGAAGGTTTTTGCATTCATAGGAGGAATCCGAGAAGCACTACCACGACGCTGATTGCCATTTCACCGATCAACCATCATCACCACCCACCCATTGAACCTGCATAATAGTAAGTGTGCCTCTAACCTATACCACTTCATTTCTATTAAGTTTATAAGAGTTCTTCACCTTTTTTTAATCAACCATCTTCTATATTTTCACCCTACCACTATTTCCTTCTTATAAACTCAACCATTCCCATTACTCCTAACCATTTTAATCACCTCTGTCTACCCTCGAGTACCTCTGAATATTCCCAACATCTCCCCAGACCTAAACCAATTCCTCACCATCTTTGATCTAGCCTCAGACAAATCCCCAAAACTATGAACTATTGAGTTATTACTATCCCGCAGTAACCGTCGTCGGTTCTTACTAAACTGTCGTCGGTCATACTAGACCGACGTTGGTATCTGTATTTTGCAGTCCTCCTAATACTAGATCCAAATAACCCTTTTTAGGTGATTTAAGTGACCCAGAATAAGACCCTGACCTATTCTAACACCTTAGTTATTTACCTTATTTCCAGATTTGATCATAGCCTAGCCTGTTATGTTAGATTTTCTTATTGTATTTGGATGAGATACCTAAATCATATAAATTATAGTAGGATTTTGTTTTCTTATGTTATTTATTTCATTAAAATATATTAAATAGTGGGTTGAATTCCATCGAGGAAGTATCACACTTCTTGGATCTAGCACATGCTAGGCAGCCCATTGACATATATTATTTAATCCTCTATTTGTTGTCTTGTTTTGTATTTTAGGTAGTTCCTCCTAGCCAAAAGGAAGATCTCACATTAAGCATCAAATCTAGAAGTCAGAACACGCGCAACGAATTTCAAATCGATTGTCACAACATGTTTTCCTCCTTAGCCCACACCCTTATCTGTTTCATCAAAAACTTAAAGAAAATGGTGAAACATTTTGGCATGCTTGGTGGGACCCATCTGGGGTTCCTTACATTTTGTTCATTCCTAGGTGAAAGTTGTTTGTTTGTTTCCCTTCTGAAAATATTACACATTAATTTTCCTCTCTCGAATATTCCTCTCTTTCTATTGTCTAAAAGCAATCATGTTTTTGGTGCTAGAAAAAGAATACTTCTTTTATTTCATTAGTATTAGATTAGTGAAAGATCATTTCTTCCTATTCATTACTTGTTACATCGAATAACACACTTCGATTTGGGCTTAAAACACTTGCATAACATTACGATTAATTTCATCTTTGCTCACATTAAAAATGAGGGCAACCTATATGCTGGAAGTCATGCCCAACTGATGGTTGACATAACTGAATCATAGAAAAGCACATTATTTCTTCTCTCTCTTTGCCAAACTACCCAAATTGGAATATATACATCTTCTTAAACAACATCCCACCCAAAAGAATCTATCAATAATCAAATGATCAAAGGATTGATAGTGGAAACCTAGCTGGTTATCTCTGTCTAGTACCCCATCAGAGGACAGCCCGTCCCCACCATAACATAACTTGAAACCCCACCTTTAGAATTTCCTTCTTTGTAAAAAACCTTCCCAACCAAAAAATCTACTATAAATTCACGAGTCAGTCTTTTAAATAGAATAAGATAAACACACTAAAATCACTTGTTGGATTACATATTTTTCTTAGATTTGTTCTTAAATTGCATTTTGAGGTGTGAGGATATGATTCTTCATTTTTATTTTTTCCTTTTACACTCCACCATCACAGCTGGAATATTATGAATTTCTCAGAGTGTGTCAGGATCTCATCTTATCATCCCCAGACTTCTGGGTTGATTAATAATCTAATCTAAATTCACAAAATTTCATTTTTTTCCTCATTCTTCAGATTTCACAATAACCAACATCAGTCCAGCGACCTTTGTCAGTTTACATCAGACCATCATCGATTTACCTAACCGGCATCACTTCCTTTTTCTTTTGGTTACTTTAAACAAAAGACAATTATCTCATCTTATCTTCTGTTTAGAGTCTCTGTGTATCATTGTATTCTCTATACTCTAGTAAAAGTCATCAACTACACCTTTACTGTTTGATAGTCATTAGTTTCTGCCTCATTTGCTAAAACTGTTATTTTCTCACAGTAACTGGTATTGGTTCTTGTAACTGACATCGGTCACCCTTTAACTGTCATCAGTTAGTTTGACCGACGTCGGTCACTTTGTTTTGATTTTAATCAAAACATTTACCAACTTTCCCTCCCAAAATTTAGTTTTTTCCCATATCTATTGTTCCTTGTGTCATTTAGAGAGTAAATTTCACATGATATATGATGATTCACATGGTGTTGACTCGCAACCAAACTAATGCCATCATATTTCATGTTAGCCATCAGCCACTCCCACCTAGTCTGTCACTACCATTCATTCTATAACATATGGATCTGACTCATCTTATCCCCATCGCTACCAACAATGAAGATTTTGTGAGACTCCTTGACCAAAATCTCACTGCCCTCCAGTACTACCTTGCTCATTATTCCACCTGGGATTCCTCAAGATAGTTAATATATGACATGCCCATATCTATCCCCCTGCTCTAGCCTCCAATTCCATGTCAGCTAACACTAACTCGAAGCTACTATCATCTACTTTATCTCATGTGGTGTTTCAGCTAAATCCCGCTGCCTTTATAACTACAACATCTGCATCATTGATTGTGCCTGCAACATCGATTGTCCCTCTGAGATCCTCTATGAGTATAGCTCCATCTATACCCGCCACTTCACATATACCCATTGCATCACAACCACCTCTGGTGTCAGAAACTTACACCCCTTTCCAAAACATCATCCTTTATATCCCACAATCCTTACCCCAAATCGCCACTACAGTTGTTAGGACTACCCCACCCGCATACACATACTACCAAAAACCCCGACCTCATCTACTTCTTATGCTGGCTATGTACCACCCACATCTATTCCTCCTATGTAGTTATCATACTCAATGCCACGATACACTAGCATACCACCTACCTCGTATATTCAATATCAACCCCCTCTTTCTACAGGCGCAGCCATTCATCCCAACCTAATAACTACCTCATTAAAATGATGCAGGATAAGATGCAAACCTTAGAAGCATCTATTTCTGGTTCTTGTAATTATTTAACATATGATGAAATCTATAATGAGCCTATCCATCCATCTATTCCCATTCATCCTTACCCAGTGCATTGGGAAATTCCTAAATTCAATTACTTTAATAGTAAAGAAGACTCGAAGCAACACTTGTGGTCGTTCAAACATGGGTGTTATCTAATCAGCCGTGATGACACTTTACTCCTACGAATTTTACCAATGTCCCTGATAGGACCAACATTAGATTAGTACAGTGGACTACCTCAACATTCTATTTATTCCCTTAATTAAGTAGCCTAAGCTTTCCTAGATAATTTTTCAATCAATACTACAAAGAAAGTCACCATGACCGATCTCTATTCAACCCGGTAGTATGAAGACGAATCTATCACAGATTTTGTTGCCCACTGGAGGAGTCTTATTAACCAATTGATGTTCCAATTACCTCAGAATGAACTTATTGATTTGCTTACTAGAGCTTGTGCTAGACACATCTCACCAACTCTGCAAGTCCAAACCTTCCAAACCTTTGATGAAGCATTCACCATGGCCCAAAAACTATAAATTCATGCCATTGAAGAAAAGAAAATCCAATTACAGAACAAGAACACCCCATTCAAATCAAATGATTCTTATTCATCTTCAAAACCCCAAAATAAATATTCAAATCCCAAAGGATCTGCCAACGCACTAGTCCTCAAGGAGGGTCCACCTCATCCTTCTAATCATGCCTAACCTTCTTCCAATATTTTTCCTGTCCAGACCTTTTAGCTTTGGCTGGAGCAGTGGAAGTACACTTCGATAGAATATCCCTATTCTTTTTTCTTGGAAAAACTTCTTAAAGTCGGATCCATTACACTTCCTCCCATAAAACCTCATACAAGTTTCAATCCCCTCGTCCTATGCCTGCATGGTATAAAGAACATGACTACTGTGATTATCATCACGTTAAAGGACATAGTGATGGTAACTTTCAAAAACATTGTTCAAGAGATGATAGACAATGGAGACCTTGTCATAGACAACCCAAACGTGCTAGTAAATCAGAATTTGCACATCTTCAAAAAGCCATTCCCTAACCATAAACCATCGTCTAATAAAAATGGAGAACCTTCATCCAATGATAACAATGTCCATGAGGTTCACGTAGTTTTTGATATCATGCCAACTGTTCCTCAAAACCTACCTACTTCATCTATTGAGGAAATCATGGCACGAGCTCCTCCACCCCTAGAGGAGCATACCTGTTCTACTCCTCCACCCACAGAGGTGTCCCCCTCATCTTCGTTTACTCTCAGGGAGGAACTCACACTTTTTACCAATGTCAAGTCATCATTTTCTTCCCAACCTTCTGAACCATCAACAATTGTTATCCTCCCATCCATAAGAGAATCATCATCACCTTCTCCTCCACCAAGGGAGAAGTCTACCTCACTCGACCTATTATCTCTCCTACCCATGGGAGATTCTTTAGACATGTCACTACCTATTGAGGATAGTTCTCCCCTAGCATCCCTAGACCCTATTAACATGATCTTGGCTCTCTTACCTATAGAATATGAAGCCAACCAATTCCCTATCTCACAGACATATTTTATAGGGATTTCCACCCAACCCATTCCATCCTCTTCTTCAGTAGTCTTGTTTTCATGGTTGGTTGATAGTTTGGATTACATTGATCATTCCATGCTTTGGGGACACCTTTAGCTCCCTGTTTTGACCCAAATGCAAATGTTTCTTGAAGATACATTGGCAATCTACCCAAAGGTATTTTCGGCAACCAAAACTACATTAACCATGCCAATTGAAATGAATTCCTCTTCATCATCCCTACCTCCATAAAAACTTATACCAATCACTAAAACTATTCCTAAACCTAAAAACCTACCCACACTTATGCCCCTACCCGTATCTAGACCCATCACTACTTTGGGTGTTATGCTGACATCAAGCCTTACTCACCCACCTATCAGAGTGGTCTTAGCCACTTCTTTCAAATTTGACATCAGCATTATCCTCCCACCTAAAAATAAAACCTAACCCTCTAAGCCATGTACATTGGTCTTGCCTACTACACCCTTGTCACCTTCCCCCCTTCCGTCCATCCTAGGGCCTCATCCATCAACCTTGAGCAAAAAATCTCATACCTAAGGCCAGTTAAAAGCTAAAAAACCTACTACTACATCACAACCCTTTGTTACACCTCATTTGCCCAAAAACCAAACTTCCTCACCCTCACTCGTGTACTTCTTGCCACCTATACCTCTACCAATACCATAACCCCAACCCAACCTTGCCTATACAACTCAAACCAATTCCACCTACCCCACCTTTACCAACCACCTCTACCATAACTCAGTTTCCCCCGTGGGTAACCTTTCCTCTTCCACCATCTGTTTTTCCTTCTACATCCCATACTCCTATGTCACCTTTACCCAAGAAGGTGCAACTCAAAGCTAAGGATCCACTACCCTCCAATAAGGTAGTCAAACCAACCAAACCTTCCATCACCTACTCTTCTACACCTCCTTTACCCAATAAAATACTAGCAAGACCTAAACCCACTCCACATACCAACCCGGTAGACCAACCCATTCCCCCTCCTATAAATACTCTTCCCTCACAACCATCCATACCTATACCCAAACCTAAACTCACTTCCCATTGTGATCCGTTAGTGGGGTCCTACGCCAACATTTTAACCAATCTCTTAGAGACTTCTATCATCACATTACCACTGCTTTGAACTTATGATCCTCTCAAACCCAAAAGAAAAGGGTTTGATGAAACTAATATTTGTGGCTATCATCGTGTGCCAGGACATGATGTCAAAAATCGTAAATCTCTAAAGACCGTTCTTCTCCAACTTTGTCCTCTTAAACAAAATTTTGAAAATGGTGAATTTTTTTATGAGGACCATGCTCCACCTTCACCTGTCACCACACATCATTTTCCTTTAACAATTCAACAACCAATATCTCCACCACCAAAATTTGAGATCAACATGATCCGTATTAGAGAGTTGGCCAAACCACCACCCAAATGTCAGTATGCCCTAATCATTTCATAAGGCTCTTATCCACCACTAGGATTTTTCCCCTCATGCCGTTATACCTTTCATGACACACCCTCTCCATCCACCTCCCCTCAGATTAACATGGTTCACATTGCTACCCACTCTCAAAAAGACAAAGGAAAAGAAAAATCAACTAGCCCATCAACTAACCCTGTACCCAATATACCATCTGCACCTGCTCTAAAAATCACCATCCACAGACCTACACACCCTATCTCTGATGGGGTCACCCATCGCACAATGATAAAAAAATTACAGCAGTATCCTCTAAAAATGTCTTTGTATGATCTCGTCTAGACTTTTGAATCCCACAGACAAGCCCTTATCGAGGTTTTACAATCCATTGAAGTTATACCCAATGACCCCACACTAGTGGCCTTTATTATTACCCCTCACCATGTGTCCTCACTAAAAAAATAAGCTCCTCCTTCTAACCCATGACCACTCCTCATGTCATCACCCTCAACTTCTCTGATGAGGAGATTGTACCTCTTGAGTTAGATGACCCTGATCTCACCCTATTCATTTATGTTTATATCGATAACATACACATACGACGTGTCATGATTGATGGTGGTACTAGCATTAACATCATCTCCTCCCACACATATTCCTTCTAACTATATGCATAATAAACTAGTTATGTTGTGCTCCTTTAATGACACCATCACTATTATCCTTCATGTTCGTGTAGGACCTCACACTACCCTAGAAATATTCTACGTCTTAGAGGGGGAATTTCTGTATAACCTATTACTCATCAGACCCTGGATTCACGTCATGGGTTGTGTCCCTTTAACTTTACACCATTGTGTAAAATTTGAGCACGAGGGACATAAATACACCATCCCTGCCAACCCATCTCCATTCAAGACCTGTAACATGCTGTACTAGACCAACAATGTGCTTGTACCAGTCAAGGCATTTTCCACTATCCCCCTTTCACCTTAACCACAAGCCCATCCACTAATGCTACCACCACCTCTCCTATATCTAACCAAGCTATTCCTACTGCCACCGTAACCTCTACAACTGACTCATCTACTTCCCAATTATCTAGCGAGTTGTGTATCCCCGCTACTCAGATATCAACTACTGATCCCTTAGAAGGTGTTTTTCACTACCTCACTTTGGGGGAGTACCACTTATACAATATTGACACATTCATCACTCCTCTAGAGTATGGGAACCTGCACCAGCATCCTAGTTATGACTACCACATAGGTGATGTTTTTCCTTATGGTCCTCCCCACCTTCACACTAATCTAACATATGGGAGACTTGATATTGCCACTTATTCACCCAAACCTCCATCCTTGACATGACTGTTTTCATCTAACCTACAATCCCTTAGTAATCGATGATTTTCCCACACTTTCCTCCACCATTGTGCATGGAAAGGTTTTGGCTTCAGTTTTTACGAACTAGGCTTCCATACAGTCATTTTATATACCACCCATAAACACAATGACTGTAGTGGCATTGGATTTTCCACACTACCTCCCAAGAAGGTATGCGTCAAACTCGTTAAGGAAGACAAACCTTCTCAACCTCATTCGCCCACATCACCATCTTCACCCATGGAGTCCATAGATCCCAAATCTATTCCTTCTAAAAGTTTTTGATAAACAAACTTTCCCTAGGACCTATGAACTATCAACGTGATGGTGAGAATCCTTCTTCTCTCCCCTTCCTATATCCTATCATGATTGATGATGATACCCATTCTATTAATTTCATTCAATGTCAGAACGATGAATCCATCCTCACCTACCATGGTGCAGAAGACTCTTATATTCACCAGTTGTTACCCTCTGAGATGCAAACCATGTTGAATTAATTGACTATTAAAATCAACATTAATACTCAGGATGACATGCACATCCTAAAGATAGGCCAGTCTTTAAATGTTGCTGAACATGAAGCTTTTACTTCTTTCCTTTGGGACCATAGCAATGCTTTTTCCTGGTCCTATGCCAATATGCCTAGTATTGACCCAAAAATCATGGTCCATAATATCTTAACCATTCCTAATGCTAAACCCATTAAACAAAAGCTGTGGAAAATGCATCCTTATATTGCTTTTTTGGTCAAAGAAGAACTTTAGTACCTTCTCTCAGTTTCTTTCATCCTACCCATTGATTATCCCTAATGGATTTCTAACACATTCCTATCACAAAGGTGACAGGGGGAATCCACATTTATATGGACTTCCATGACCTCAACCTATCTTGTCCAAAATAAAACTTTCCTCTACCAGTTATTGACCAACTAGTTGATCTCCCGCTAGCCATGAAATGCTATCACTCATGGACGGTTTCTCAGTTATAATGAAATATTACTTACTTTAGAAGACCAACACAAAACTACCTTCATCACTCCTTGGGAGACCTTCTGCTATCGAGTCATGCCTTTTGGCTTTAAAAATGCTGGTGATACATATCAACGAGCCATGACTTACATCTTCCATGACATCATGCATCACATATTAAAAGATTACGTAGATGATATTCTTGCAAAATCCAAACATCGAGCCAAACACTTGACCATCCTTAAGGCCATCTTTGACCACCTCATCAAGTATTGTGTTTGTCTTCAACCAAAGAAGTGCATCTTTGTGGTAATTTCAGGAAAAATCCTTGGTTTCATCATTTCTTTGCATGGTATAGAAGTCAATACTGCTAAAGTAAAGGCTATTCTAGAAATTCCTCCACCTACTAATCTTTGTCAACTTCAAATCCTACAAGTTAAGTTGCAATCCATTTTTCATTTTGTATCGCAACTTCCTGACTACTGTTAACCATTTCATCATCTTCTCAAGAAGGAAATTTCATTCAAATGGCATGATGAATGCCATAAAGCCTTTAACGCCTTAAAACAATGCTTCTTCAACCACCAGTGCTCATTCCTCCTAAGGATGACCAACCCTTTTACCTATACACTTCTGCCACTGACCATTCTTTAGGTGCCATGATTGCTCATCGTGACGAGCAACACAGAGAGCAAGTAGTTTATTACATAATCCATACCCTTTTGGACTATGAAACCAGATACACACATGCCAAAAAACTCTACTTAGCCTTAGTTATCATCGCCACCAAACTCCTCCATTACCTACTCAACCACAAAACCTTCATTGTTACCAATACTGACCCCCTACACTATATGTATGCCAAACCATATCAACATCAATGTGCCATACATTGGCTTATGCTTCTTTCTGACCTCAACCTCACATTCATTCATCAAAAGTCCATCAAGGGCCAAGCTATCGTTGACCAACTAGAAGACACACCTCTTTCCGGGAATCAACCCTCTAACTTCAATTTCCTAGAAGAATCCATAGCTACCTCTCCTTAGACGAACCCACTTACCAAATGACACTCTTCTTCGATGGATCTAAGTTTTAGTGTGGAGGTGGGTCTGGTGTTATCCTCATTCCTCTTGATGGTGAACCTATGCCTTTGTCTTTCAAAATCAAGTTTGATTGAACAAATAATATTGCTGAATATGAAGCACTCGTATTGGGTCTCCAGGCTACTTATGCCTTAGATGTTAAGTTAATCAATATCTTTGGTGATTCCTAGCTGGTCATAAACCAAGTCAATGGTATACCCCAGTGTTGTAATGAGATAATTCAAAAGTATAAACATCATGTAGACATGATTTTGACCATCTTTGACTGTTACAAACTTCAAACCACCCCATGTTCTACCAACAAATTTGTGGATACCATTTCCTACTTGGCTTCTCAAATACCCACTTCACGTGTCAATTCTAAAATCTTTTTCACAATACAAAGGTTACAATCATCCTCTTACTTACCTCATTAGGTCTAATCCATCAGAACCATTATACCTGACCCACGTGACCTGTGGTATAAGCAATTTGTAGACTATCTTTCCCTTTCCATTTTACCCACTGATCTCACTCGTAATGGACAACATGCCTTTCTTAAATGTGTCTCTCATCATGTCATCATGGGTTCTCTCCTTTATAAGTGCGGCTTCAACGGTATTCTCTTACGATGTCTTACAAGTTTTGAAATTCGCTAGACTATCAAGGAAGTTCACGATGGAATTTGTGGAGGTCACTTTAGTGGTTTAGTTGTCACAAAACACATTATTTTCCTTGGCTATTATTGGCCAACCCTAAACCATGACTATTGTGACTATGTCAAATGTTATATAAAATGCCAGAAACATGCTAATATTTATCACACCTAGTCATACCTTACAGGTCACACAAGACCTTTGACATTTTTCTCAATGGGGTTTAGATCTTGTCGGTGAGATCAATCCCCATTATTCACAACACCATTAATGGATGATAACCACTACTGAATATTATACTAAATGGGTAGAAACCATTCCCCTCATTTCTACAAAAGTCAAGAAAATATGTGAATTCATCAACCATCACATCATTTGTCACTTTGGTGTTCCTCACCTTCTGATCATTGATAACATAAAGTAATTCAAAAATAAAACCCCACATAAAATGTGTGATGCTTTTGGCTTCCAACTCAGTTTCTCATCACCTTATTACTCGCAAACCATTGGCCAAGGAGAATCAACCAATAAAACCTTGAGCAAAATTCATATGAAAGTAGTTGATACTGGAAAGGATTGGCATTCACACATTCCTTTCTCCTTGTGGGCTTATCGCACTAGTATTCACACTTCAACTATTGCCACACCTTTTTCTCTAGTCTAGGGTACTGAAGGTGTCTTGCCTCTTGAATTATAGATTCCATCTCTCCTCATCTCACTATAAGACATGCTCAATGATGATTACTTTCGCTAGGATTGTTTGACACAACTTGAGTTATTAGATGAATTCCGTCTCAATTCTCTTGACCATCTCCAAATCTACCAAAAATGTATCAAAAGTGCTTACAAAAAATGTTTCCATGAACAAAACTTTCAGGTCAGAGACCTTTTCCTCAAGGAAAATCAATATGTAACCAAAAAAGAGAAAAGTAAATGGGGTAAATTTGTTCCTAATTGTCTTGAAACCTATATCGTTACCCATGCCTATGGATCAGGTGCTTATTGTTTATCTTCACTCGAAGGTAAACCCGAACATGAGCCTCTCAACACCTTGCATCTTTGACCATTTTATTGTTGACATCAATTCCTATATCACTTTCTATTAGTTGATTGCTCATCCCGTAAGCATTTTTCACCTTCCATATTACCCATTTTTGAGGATCCATGACTAAACAAGAATCATGTGATTACCCATCACCTTTTAACCTTATCTTCAATATGAGTACCAAGGCTCAACTCATGGAAGGATTCTCATGGATACTTTTCATATTTTTAAAGATGGAATCCCATGGTTGTTCATCACTTGAAACCACTCCTTTCATAGTTAACCCCTATGTACTATGGTTTTGTCTTCTAAACAAGAACCTAATCTTCCTCTATAGTCTTGTCCATGACTTAAATGTCTAAACAAAAAAATGAGAATCGACTCCTTGAGTCAAACTTCCATCAAAAGATGACTCCCTCAAAAAGGGACATCTCTTCTTTCTATTTTCGCTGTTGTAAATAGAATGCTCCCTTGAAGGACAACTATATAAAGTTATTGTAAAAATCCAATAAAAATATCCAGAAGCTTTCCGCAGCGATCAACTTCATGAATACCTCAAGGAGATAATATACTCATCCCATATAGACTTCCCACATCGATCAGTTTATTAAACACAAACAAATGAAGAAAATGATGAATTTTTTGTCATGGACTTGCCTATTTTTTGATCCTGGGTTTCTCACTAAGTAAACATGTAATTGTACACTAAATTACACTAAACCACCCATTTTGCACCTCATTACCTTTTCACCCTAATTTTCTATCTGATCAAGGGACTTTCTGCAACTGCGACATTTCGTGATCATGTGACTTTCTTCACCTTTAGAATAGTCCATTATGCAATGCCTTTAGGGTCTTATGTTCATAAGCCCATCTTGTGTATGGTAGAATCATTAGGGTTATTATCAATTAAGCGGCTCTTTTACCACCTCTTATCATTCACCTTCCTCATTACTTATTTATTATCCTATACAAGACTAGATCCTCAACACCTAAAATTTAAAAGAATCAACCATGCCTATGACCTAGACTCAACCATGCTCCTAACCTAAATTCAACCATGCATATGACCTAACTCAACCATTCCTATGACCTAAATTCAGCTATGCCTATGAACTAACTCAATCATGCCTAAAATTCATGAACCCATCCCCCTAACTCATCATATTCTTCCCTAGCTTATGGGGGAACTACATCGGTCTGAGGCCCCTTTTCATTGGGGATATATAGGAAACACTTCGAGGGAAGGGGACCCTTGAAGGTTAGCTTGACCACTCTTCACCCTAACCTATTTCCCCCTTCATTTTCCTATTCATATCCTACCTTAGTTCATTTCCATTTTCTATCAACAATTGGAAATGACACCAAATAATAAACAATTAATAAAAAAATTTACCACATGATCACATCGATCATTTACCATTTTCACATTTCCATTATAACAAATATTTGGAAACTTAACCATAACATGCATATACAACATCATTTATTTCCCACAACCTATAACTTGATGTCATCATGCCTATAACTTGACTCCATCATGCATATAACCTGACTCCATCATACCTATAACCTGACTCAATCATGACTAATTCACCTCATTTCCATCACGTGTACACAAATAATAATGGAAATTAAAACAAGTACACCATCCATACCATAAGTTTCATCATCTATATAAATAAGAAATTCTGTGTATCCATACATATGCACACAAATACAAATAAATACAAATATCTCAAATCACTTAGATACAACCTCACTATCTTCGGCATGCAGGCCAGTATAAAAATCAAAATCACAAAACTCACATGTACAACCTCAATATATTCAAAACGTAGGCCAATAAATATATCAAAAATAATCTCCAGTGATTAATCGTCACCCCACCTGATATCCTCTGGGCCAATCTTACTTGTGTCCTCCTCTCTACCTATCTACCAAACCGGTAGCATCTCACCACCCTGCATGGGCCTTGGTTTGACCTCTGTGGATACCTCACTAGGAGCTGCCCTTAGTGAACCAGTGTCCTCACCCTAATCCTGTCTCGAGGCTCATTGACCCCCTGTAATCTCCAAACTATGAGTGTGAGACCTGGTGCTCTATACTCTACATAGCTAGGAACATCTATCCCTGCGGTCATCAAGTGATCCTAATAGTACCTTGACTCACCTAGGGCATCCATGAAATTTACCATCGGTACTTTATGTAGTGGTGCCATCGATCTCTAACACTGTACATGTACCATAAGACCATGTCCCACCCTTGCCTATAAAATATGACCCTGTCCCTGATCCTATATGGGTACCTATGCCTGTACCTTGGCCTAAAGGGCCACAATATGTGCTTGTGTAGTGGCCAGCTGGCCATGTAAAACTATAATCTGTGTCAGTAGGGTGACCACCTATAACCCATATCCATCTCCACCCTGTTTGGGTGCCTGTCCCTATGTAACCTGGGCCTGAAGGGATACTACCCGTGCCTGTAGATTAGCAACCTATGCTTCTGACCCTGTCAACTGCCTTTGCAGTATCCCCAACTATGTCACCAGGGTGGTCACCTGCCCTTGTGGGGCATCCATCTGAACTATGATAGTGGCTAAGTCAGGCTTCCCTGACCTCAGTGGTATTTCCCGTAGCTGTGCTTCCCACCACTGTCTATATCTATCTGTCACTCCAACGTCATCAATTCACAGGTCCAATTCCTGCTCCTGCCACCTTATCAGCACTGTCAACTATGGTAGAGTTATAGGCCTCTCCACGTCATCCCTCCTATAATGTGGGAAGTGTAGACACCTAAAATATGCTTACACTTAGCATTTCATCCAATCCAATCAATTAACAACACTTAAGCTTGGCCATGTAAGGGAAGATCTAAAGCTTGGCCATGTAGACAACTTGGAGAGATCTCTTTGCTATTTTTGGGAGTAAACAACACACAATTTGTTTGCTTAGAATCTAACTAGGATCATTTTTAATAAGATTTCATGGAGTAGAGGGTAGTCTACATGCCAGGGTTTGAATTTTTTTGTCAAATTTATAATGTTTGCATGTTAGTTTCTCTTTTTTATCTATAATCCCATGGTGCATGGATGAGTTAGCAAAGATTTGAGGTTCTTTAGCCTCATTCCACAGATTTTGCAACTTTCCATTGCACACTTTTGGCATGCCTGGTGGGACACTTTGTCCATCCTCCATTAATGGAGTCATTTTGAAGCTTTTATTTTAGTTTCAATGTTTCTCAATTAGTTTCAAGCTTTCTATATTAGTTTTTCAATTTTTTTTAGATTAGTTTCAAGTTTTTAATTTCACTAACCTTTTTTGTATTAATGGATAAATATCAAGTTTTTTAGCTAGTTTAGCTAGGATTGTCTTATTTTTGTGCTCTTTGCAGGATCAAAGGAGGTGAAGTGCGGCCAAAATTGAACCAAATCAATAAAATTTTGATATTTTTGAGATTATTTTTGAAAAATCCTCTGTTTTTTTAGCCACCTATAGGAAAGGGAGCACACATACCATTCTATGCGTGAAGGTACAACTCTGTCTATCATTTTTTGATAGAGGCGTGTAGGTACACTGACCATGGCACATGTACACTAATAGTGGCGCAGGTACACTAATAGTGGTACATGTACACTAACAGTGGCATAGGTACACTAATCAATGGCACAAGTACACTAACAGTGGCACATGTACACTAACAATGGTGTAGACATCATTAGCAATCTTTCGGAGGCCATAACTTTTTCTCCCGAACTTGAAACGACTCCATTTTTGTTGAGTTCGAAAGGTATTGAATAGAACTACACAATGGAATCATAAAATTATGATTTTGACTTAAAGAAAATTTATGGTTTACATTATTAGGTAAATAATCATTTTCTAATGTATCTTAAAGTCTAAAAAATTGTTTTCTTGACTATTCTAAAACTTTGTTAGGTTTTGTGACACTAATTAGTTTTTTGTAGGGTTATTTTGGTCTTTTTTTTACTAACTTAGTTAAGTGTTTCATTTCTTAATTGATAGAGGTATTTTTGAAGTGTGTATGCTCTTCCCTCACACCTTTTAGGTGATCTTGGGAACCAAAAACACTTAAAAACCCCTCTTATTACTTTAAAAAACACTTAATTTACGCTTCCTAATGGATGAACATTTCAAAATTGGATAAAATGAAATCTAACTTTTACAAAAACACTTAATGTATTTTCCATAAAATTGTTTTAGCTGAGTTTTCGCGTTGTGTATGCTCTTCCTTCGCACCTTTTTGGTGATCTTAGGAATAAAAAACAACACACAAACTCTCTTTTGATTTCATGATCTTTTGTGGAAAATTACTAATCTTGGTATGTAGGACCAAAATCGTATGTCAAAGAAAGGAGGAACTAAGACAAAACAAAACCTTCTAATACGTGTTTTCATACAAGTTGCCAAATGGTGTGCTACTTAAAACCACATTTAAGATAAGCAAGATAAAAAAAACACCACTTTCATCACATTGTATTGTAGGTTTTGGAAAAGGGTACGCCCCTATCTACTTAACTAGAACATAACCCCTTTGGCATAACACCGTAATCTACAACAATGGGGGTGGTACTAGGAACCCTAAATTAGTCCACCACTGTGTAACCTCGTGGATGAAATAGGAAGCACCTCGCTTACCCACTTGACTAGTTTTCCTTGTGAGTTAGCATTACAAAGTTGTTCATATCATGAACCTGACAAGAGTACACGATGGATGTAATTAGTGCCCACTGTACTTAAAGGGGGTAAAGCTGAGATACTCCCAAATTAGTCAGTGTGAATTTTTGGGTAGATTGTGCCCACTCTAAGATGGCTTTGCAACACCTAGTTGAGAGATCTTATCAAGGAGGAAATTTTGTCTTGAGGCCTAATTTACTAGTCCTTTGTCATGTCTTAGCCATCACAAAGTCATAACTTGTTTGGATTCAAAACCTTGTTTTTCGAACAAGGTAAAGAATCCACTTAAGTTGGATCTAAGTTCCTTTCATCACATAAATTAGATGACATTTTACTTAGCTTAGCTTCTTTCTCACCTTCAGATGAGGTGAAGCTCTACCCAAGTAATGATTAGTTCATTTCCATCTTTTGATCTACACCTTTACGTTCTTCTTTCCCATTTGGGGCAATAGAAGGCATCTTTCAGGAGTGGTGTCATAGATAGTGTTCACCACTTTTTTGTCCATTTATACTCATCCATGTTTGCGGCTGAGTTGTTAAATGTCTAAAGTGCATGGATGTGTCCATATATCTTTAATGGCCGCTTGATCTTGATTTCAAGATCATCATCATAGTTCATATTGATTCATCATTTGATCTCCCTTTGATGTGTTACCTTGTTTGCATTGTCTCAACAAAATTTAGATACTTATGTCATGTTTTTCATAAACATGATCTAAGTACCCATATTGTGGTGTTATGTTGTGCACATTTTAGCACATCTTTAGTATACTTTGACTTATTTTTACTTCAAACATTGTCCAAAATCATGAAGAGTGTCACTTACTTTGTTTGTGTCATTTCGATACCACTTTGACACTAATATCTCACTTCTCTGTGAAGCTTGATAGACGTGTCTAATTAGTGTGGTTACATGGCTTACATTTGTGATCCTCGGCCTTTAACATTTAGGCCTTGTTGTTTGTTTAACTTGACATGGTATCCTTTGATTGGGAGTCACATCTACCCTTTGTTAATATTTATGCCTTGTTCATTTTGAGCTTGATGTAAATATTGAAATTATGTTGATCATTTTTGCATCGAACCATCACTTTGCACACGCATTTGCATAGGGTGTATTTCCTTGTTGATTGGATTTGTGTTTCATAATTCCATGATTATTCATTTAGAAAACTTATTTTCTTGGACAATCCCTTTTTATCTCATCGATATTGTGTCATCACGATGTCTATTTTCCTTAGACCTTCAAAAAATCATGCACGCATCTCAATACTTACAAAATGTCTAGCTAGTTGTCCTTATGCTACCAAAATTGACATGTCACTTCCTTCCCTTTGAAGGAGTTCCATCACACTATCTAAATCTAGAAATTTGTGCTTAAAATAATTCCAAAAATGACTCACTATCGTGCAGTTCCCCATACTTACAAAAATATGGAACCTAGGTTTAGAAATTCAAATCAAAAGATTCCCATTACAACTAAACCTTGTTTAGTTCTTCATGCTAGAGAGCCCATATGGGAAACCCATTCCCCACCTTCATCTCATATTTAGTGGTATGGTTTAGACACTTCTGATCCAAATTATTATTCGGGTTCCCCCCACTCTTCTTCTAATTCTAATTCAAAAATTTCCTCTTCTTCTAAGGATTCCAATCCAAATATTTCCTATGACTTGTTGGGCCCCTAATTTTAGCTTCCAAATCTTAAGGGCACGTAGGCACGCATGGCAGGAGAAAGTGCGCAAGTACAGGTGTGCAAGGCAGAGTTTA
The DNA here is from genome assembly GCA_019776745.2 of Taxus chinensis. Classification (NCBI taxonomy): domain Eukaryota; kingdom Viridiplantae; phylum Streptophyta; class Pinopsida; order Cupressales; family Taxaceae; genus Taxus; species Taxus chinensis. The sequence continues at coordinate 826,906,073 of CM034150.1, forward strand.
AAAGGCTTCTTGAAGAACCTAGGATGCGTACACCGTGCGAAGAACAATCCAGGTCTTAGCCATTTTTGGCCTTTAGGATAGAACACATGAAGAACATGTTCCGTTTGGATAAGGTTCTAGCCTGGTGAAAGGGTGTCCTAGAAGGAATATACCTTGCGATAGAAAGATCCAAAAAGTTAATCATGACACGGAGAGGCATGCGCCTAGGGCGACCCACACCTTGACACTTGGGGCTAGATCTGAGGCTGCAGAGCATTTTGTTAGAGATCAGAGGCCTAGTTATACATGCACCCTTGGTAAAGAAAGGGAGACATTAATAAGGTAGCGGAGCTATGTAGAATTACTGCAGGAACTATGGGATGAAAGTGGGTACAAAATTCAAGTAAGGATACATGTATGAATCCACATTTGGTGTATGACTACGGTCTACCTTCTGTAATCTTTTTTAAGTAACACTATGAATGAATGTGATAAGGTTACTATGTCAAATTTGTTAAGAATATTTCCTTGTATTACCTGCATACTTCTATTGTATTGTTGTTCGTATATAATCATGAATCTTACTTGAATGGTTAAGTATAGTAGTAGATTTACAACTCTTAGTTCTGTTATTTCTATTGCGCGTTTTGGTTCTACTATTACTAAAGGGGTATAAAAGCTGTCCTGAGCTCTATAGCTCTTCATGTCTGTTAATTCACTAAGTCAGAGTCATGAGCTATGCCTTCCCTAGACTCACATAAAAGAGAGACTCAGTGCCCTCTCGCATGCCTCGGGTGAGTGCCCAATGCCTGCTAGGTGATAGGCCGGTGCACTTGAGGTTCCCTTGCTCTTGAGTGGGTGCAAAAGTGACTACATGTTGGTTTCGTTTCCGGGACCTCTTTTCAAAGTTGTAGTGGAACATGACATATATCATGATCTCTATAAAAAGTGATGACATAACGCTTAACCCTTTAAGGTGTTGAGGATTGGTTTAAAAAAATGGAGGATGAATTCAATCAGAGATTTAGTACCAGATCTAGGTTTGATACGTGAAGATGGGTGGAAGACACTCTTTACCATGAGTCATACGAAACCTTCTTCTATTGTTTCTCAGTAGATTTATTTGAATGGCTCTTGGCTTATACATATAGATAAGGGTGGCATTATAGATCATACCCTTAGACCCAAGAAACATATCAGAACATACAAGATGCTGATATAAAGTGGACCCGTGCTATATACCATTGGTAGAAGGGAATACTGACTAGCTACACTATGGAATACGCCATTTCCACATATTCCTGTCCAGAAGTTGCTGAGTTTGAGTTCTTGCAAGAGCCCAGGGGATCATTTTTGCATGCTATTCCCCTTGTAATCAAAATATTGATGGTAACCTTGGGCTTAGAGGCATTCCCTATGGCCAGCTAAACCACCCTGAGCACTAGGCGAGGAAGCCAGGTTAGGGAAGGATAGCTAATCTGATGACTGAATAGGAAAGGGAGGAGAGACGGCTCAAGTATAACGAATCACGTGAAATGGATATTGATAGGAAGCATGGGATTATAAGTGGGTTATAGAGCTAGACATGGTGGAAAGGAGTTGAGGTTCATGAGAAGGATGTGGAACCATGAACAGTCTATGGTACCCCCATCATTGGTAAGCACAGAAGAGACAACCTTGCGACTTCTGATGAGATTTCATCATGTAGAGAGAGAAGAGTCGTTGGTGCACATCTGACCCCACCTAGGGATCGGACCTTAGCGTTTGGTTTTTTTGAATGAGGGAAGAGTACAGTTGATCCATTTGATATCAGCAGAAGTAACCTATTGGTCCCTAGAACATAGTATTTCTTATTTGGGACTTCTATGGCTGTCACACACTATTCCGTTATCTGGTGGAATGTTTAGACAAGGCACATATATGGCTGGTTTTGGAAGCACGTTGGCAAGTGGTGGAGGAACTACTGACTGGGAGTGGTACTAGTTCACAAAATATCGAGCGTGTAATTTCAGTGGGATGACGGGAGCGCTCGGCATGATAAGCACAGGCCCTGTACCCAACACAGGAGGATCTGGAGGTGGAAGTAGTGGACCCGGTGGCTCAAGATCTAGTGGATCTAGTAGAGGAGGAAACACTAGATGAAACCAATGGGACTGGATCAGGAGGGCAAGGGCCTTAACCACCTCCTCAAGTCTTTTTCAAGATGTCTCTACACTTGTCAGATTACAATGGAATACAAGATGCCGCAGAGCATGTGCATAAGTGTGAGCTGCTATGGCATGCAAAGGGAATCACAACCCAAGATCAAAAAGCTAGTCAATTTGTGATGACCTTGCAAGGATGCACACATAGTTGGTATAGAAGAGTATGACCCTCATCAGACTGTTGTGAATTATACCACGTCTAAGAAATGCATTCTTGGTGGAATTCCACATACTTGAATTTGAATAGAAGAGCATTAGCTCTCTCAAATAAATCCAGCAGGGAATGGCAGAGAGTGTTTGGGAATATGATGCATGCTTTAAAACTCTTTTGTCTAAGATATCTTATGATATCCACCCTTTACAACATGCTTAGTGGTTTTTTGGAGGATTGATCACCCCCTTTAGGAGGGCCTTATCTCATAAAACATTCACGGACCCGTGCATGAAGCATTGGATGTTACTTTATGTGCTGAAAGCAGTTGGTAGTGTTGACATTCAGTGTTAGCCCATTTCTAGAGCCTTAGATTGATGCCATGGCTAAGAAATTAGAGAAATTGTCTACCAACACAGTTCTAGAGATTTACAGAGGAATGTGGTGCAGGGATTATAACGTGGAAAGACACAAAAAGGATAATGGTGGGTTATGTAATCGAAAGGCAGTACGCGCTGTGGTAGTAAACTATGAGATCATTTCATGAGGACCATGATGCAAGTAGGTGCCTCCTATTATAGTGCATGTAATCCATAAGAACGTATCTTGTTATTACAAAATATGTACCTTAACCACTCATGATACCAAGGATTATAGATTGATTGACCAGATTCATTAGGCAATTGATCTTGGTGTGTGTTAGACTGACATTGCTAGTAGTTCCAAATGAGATGAACATCAGATATGAGTTGCGTAGAGATGGAGATGCCCGTGGAAGATGGCTTTTGTGGAGGATTTCGTGCTCATGGTAACTGCATGGAGGAAGAAGTGAGTTCTTGCGTGGGACTTGTTTTAATTATGGAGCCATAGACCCTTATAAGCACAAATGTATAGATCTTCTACAATTCTCCTGGTGTGGAAAGAAACATAAGTATGAAGAATGCCCAGAGTTGTACAAACATATGAGTCAGTAGTACCAGAAGGATAAGGGCGCTGTCATGGTGAGTATTAAGAAGGATGACGCGCAGTGGCTTTTATAAGTAATACATGAATCAGAACTAGAGCCTATTATGGTAACAACGAGGGTGGAATCTGCGTGCGCGTAAAAGAAGCACCTAGGTAGAGACCTCTTTTTTCGAGATAAGAAGTAGTACATGGAAAGTATCCAAACCTAGCTCACTAGAAATAATTCTACCAAGGAAACCATGGATGTAATTCAAAATTTACAAGGGGAGATCCAATGCTTAAAAGAGAAAACTAGAAAAGATGAGCAAAGGAGGCCAGTGGAAGCACCAAGGGATGACTTGGATGAGGTTAAGGAGGTGTGTAAACTACTGAAGAAGGAGAATATTATTCCCTTGCTAGGGTCATGGTTGAGAGAAAAGGTACCACACACCGGGGAAGAACACGAAAAGGTAGATCTTGCATGCAAACCTTCCACCTCATAGCCTTGATTATGATAAAGAGATTACCCTGAACACAATAATGGATGGATGGTTGCTTAGAAACATCCTCATTGACATAGGTGCAAAGAGGTTAATGTTCTTACGCTGAGATGCCTAACATCCAATGGGAAGGCCTGTATTGTAGCTATCTTCAAATGTGTTGTATATGGAAAATAAGTCAAAGCCAATGCCCATAGGTGTCTTGAACGATGCAACCATTACTATTTAGGGGACTAGGTTCACTGGGAATTTTGAAGTCTTAGCACTTGCCAAGGTAGATAATTTTTGAGCTCTACTTGGGCACCCGTGGTGTTATAAGAATAATTCATGATCTCTGGTTTAACAAGTGGGTACATAAGCTTTGAGAACAAGAAAGAGTGGGTAGTTATACCGCTGGTTGATGGGAATTCCACCCCCTATACTAAACCCCTTGGGGAGGAAGTCCTAGATAGAATATATGTGTGATCCATAAGAGATCCAGAGATGATCCACCCCATAGAAGGAGTCATCCATTTTGATGATGCACAATCTGTCAGTGATACTACTAGTATAGCATGCGATAATTGGGTATGTGGGACTTATAAATTGATTGGGCGACATCTAAAAGGATTAGTAACCAAGGTAGACAATTGTGCATGTACAGTTTGGCACCTGGGAGGGAAGACAATAACAAAGTAATCTGGGGATGCATACCCTAAGGTCTTTTTGAGAGAGATGGAAGCTCGACTGGAGGGAGGATGAGCAGTGAATTATGATAGGTTATGTTTTGATCGGCACAATAACAAGGTGGTGGGCCACACATACTGAAAAATTATTGGAATGACATGAATTTTGAATTGCACTCACTATTTGATTCTTAAAAAAAAATGTACCCACCACTATTAAGGATTACAATGGAAATAGACCTGCCTCTTCCCACATCTAGGCATTTGAGAGGGTCTAGGGAGAAGGCGCGGAAGCCTTACCACCCTCTCTTTGGGTGCATAAGCTATATTCAACATTAGAAGGTTGGGTACATGTGCATGGTATATCAATTCTGAAACACATGTCACCAAACGGGAAGTTGGCAGGAATTAACGACTAACTTGGTCCACACATTCAAGTATCAAAGTACCAAGCAACCAGTTAATGAGGCGTTACAGACTATCAAGTGCCTCACTCTTATGGGATTGTGCCATGGCAGAAGATAGGTTAGTAAACTTACTTAGTGGACCTAGTTTATAAGTGTGGTTTGAAGAAGAAGAACCAAAAGACATACAATTCAAGCGCACATGTGTTGAAAGGGAGAAAGGAAAGATGGTATACCTTGTTGATGGAGAAGAGATAGAGAACCTAAATGTCAACCATTCGGTTGGGGCGCGTGAAGTAGTTGACAATGTAGATGCATGTGTGCATGCACGTATCATGAACCACTCAAAACCAAGAAAGTTAACATTGGCTCGAAAGAGGAACCCAAGGAGGCTATCATTGGGGACTATTGGTCAGATAGGGAAGTATCAAAGATCATTTATCTCTTACATGAATTTGAGGATTTATTCCCATGCAGGTACCATGAGTTCAAGGGCATCCACCATTAATTGGGGGAAATGAGGATAAGGTTGAGAGATGGTGTACACCCAGTCAGGAAGAGGCCTTATAGGATGAATCCCAACATGCACGTAAGGGTTAAAGAAGAACTAGACAAGATGATAACATCCGGTATCATTGAAACTGTGGAGGAATCAAAGTGGATAAGTCCAATGGTGATTAGCATAAAGAAGTATGAGTGAGAATTAGGATATGTGTGTATTAATAGGGAATTAAATGTTGTTTGTATCATAGATCGTTTTCCCACCCCCTTTACTAAAGAGATTTTGGAAGGAGTTGTTGGGCACGAGGTCTATTCCTTTACAGATGGATTCTCAGGATATCACCAAGTAAGGATTGCCAAGGAAGACCAAGATAAGATGACTTTCACCACCGAGTGGGGAAGTTTTGCATATACGGTTATGCCCTTTGGGCTGAAGAATGCACCCACTGTATTTTCACGCATAGTGGTACAAGCATTTAAGGACTTCATCCACAAGTTTCTTCAGGTATATTTGGATGATTGGACAGTATATGGGTTGGTCAGGGACCATTGTGATAACTTAAGGTTGATGTTTGAAAGATGTCAGCAGTTGAGGATCTCCCTCAACATTAAGAAATGTATCTTTATAACTCATTTTTCAACATTGTTGGGGCATATCATATGTAAAGAGGGCTTACTGGTAGATCCCGCAAAGGTTTTTTGTTATTATGGGATTAGGGGAGCCTACTAGCCAAAGTGTCATGCATGTAGATTTCTTGGACACACTTGGGTACTAACAAAAATTTCATTAAGGGATATGCTAAGATTTTCATGTCTTTGGAAATATTTCTCAGACACAAGAGTGTCCTTTCAGTGGGGAGAGGCACAGTAGAGGGCATTTGACGCTCTAAAAGAAAGGCTTATCACCACATCTATTCTACAATTCCCATCATGGGATAAACCTTTCCATGTCCACATGGATCCCTCTGGTACAACAATATGAGCCATTCTTTCTCAACCAAGGAGAGGGGATTGTTGATCATCCTTTGTGTTTTACAAGTAGGAAGTTAACACCAACACAACAGAATTATACAATGACCACGTGCGAGGCATTGTCAATGATCTACACGACTCCACAAATTTAGGAAATATTTGTTGGTAACTCTTTTCATATTATACACTAACCATATGGCCTTGAAGTATCTGGTAAACAAAGTAGTGTTGCAAGGGTGAATATTTTGTTGGGTTCTTCTATTTCAGGAATTTGAATTCCAAGTGGTGGTAAAACCGGGAAAGAACAATTGTGGGTCTAGATCATTTATCAAGGATTGATTTAGGAAAGGATGCGCAGAGTATCGAGGAAACCATGCCAGATGTAAAACTGTTCAGATTACGGTGCAAGCGCATCAGAACTAGAAGACATTGCTATCTTTCTCAAGGAAGGTGTGGCGCCCGAAGGGATAAATGCTCTGAAAAGGAAAAGGTTATCCATATGTGCAACGCCATTCATGTTGATTAATGGGGATTTGTATAAAATGGGCCATGATGAGGTTTTACACCAGTGTGTACTAGAACATCAATGCATAGCTATAATAGATGAAGCCCATGGTGGTATTGTTGGAGGAAATTATGTAGGGAATGCAACTGCGCGCAAGATCCTAGTCACTAGACTATGGTGGGAAACGATTCACCATGATTGTATTGAGTTTTACAAGGCCTGTGACCACTTCCAATGCACCTTGGAAAACCTTGGAAAAAGGGACGAGATGCCCTTGTGCTCCAATCACCAGCGTGAAACCTTTTGAAAAATGGGTAATAGATTTCATCGGACCAATCTCACCAGCTGCGCGAAGGACTAATTCACAGTATATTATTACCTGTACTGATTATCTGACAAGGTGGGCAAAGGCCTCGCTCACTAAGGATTGCACCGTAGCCACAACTGCTAGATTTTTATGGGAAAACATTATCAGCAGGTATGGTTTCCCATTAAGTTTAACAAGTGATAGGGGTACTCACTTCTTAAATGAAACAATCAGGATCCTCTTAGTAGAATTCATGGTAGCCCATCACAAGACTACCCCATATCACCCTCAGGAAAATGGGAATGTAGAGGTATTCAACAAAATCCTTAGTCACACATTGACTAAGATATGTGATGTGGGTAGGAAGGATTGGGATGACAAGGTGTCAGCAGTCCTTTGGGCATATAGAACAATGTATACAAGGTTGAACAAGGCCACACCATTTCAATTGGTGTTTAGTGTGGAGGCTATTTTGCTGCTGAATTTATGCTACCATCGCTGCGTATAGTGTGCAAGGAAGGTTGGACAATGAACAAGTGTTGGGAGAGAGAATTGATGAGTTAATAAAGTTGGATGAAAGGTGCTCACTAGCAAGATGGATCCAAACAACTGAAAAAGATAAACACAAGGCATGGTATGACCGCCACATTAAAAACAAACAGTTTGAGGTTGGCCAGATGGTATTGTTATATGATTCTAAATTTCTATGCCATCCTGGAAAGTTGAAGGTGCATTGGTTGGGTCCTTATGTAATTTCATACATCCTTGATTCAGGCGCGTACCAGCTACAAGCACTGGATGGAAAAAAATTACCTGGACACTTCAATGGGAGTAGGCTGAAGCCCTACTATAAATAATTCTTCTTGGTGTTTGTAAATAAGGTAGCTATGCCAGTTAGTGTAGAGTTCCTTTTATGCTTTTCCTTTCACGTTGTTGTCTTGTTTTACGCCTTGGGTGCTGGTAACCTTATTACTTTTTAAACTTATGATTGCGCAGAGGACTGCAGATAGATTTAGTGTGGGGTGAGGTGATGAACAAAGGCATGAAGTTATTCTATAAGAAGATTGAGTTGGTAGACCATTCGAATTGGCCTTGTTGAAAAGATGCATTAGGAAGGTAGATGGATGACAAAATAGGTTCCATTGGAAATCCACGTACAAAGAAGAGAAAGTGCAAAAACAAAAGGTAGGTGAAAGCAAGAATCATGAGGATGGAAGAGGTGCCTTTAGCACTGGTAGCACACGTGCAAAATTCTTCTATCAAGATGTATTGTCTGCACACCAAAAGGTTAAAAAATGTTTCGTGTAAGAATTAGGTGTAGGTGAAAAATGTTTCGCGCAAGGATTGGGTGTGCAAGGAAAAGTGCTGAAGTCAGGTTTGTTTAAAAACACCGCATTAAATATTGTCATACAGTGGTAGGTAGCCTAGCCTTTAATACGTAAAAGTGGGAAAAAATATAAATACAAGGATGGTAAGTTCATTATTTTACTTTGCAAAAACAAGGAGAACAATTTTCTTTCAAGAGCTAGGGTTCAAGAGCTAACTCGTGCAAAGGAGAATATCATAAACTCACCCGTAATCAGTCTGGTTGATCTACAAACCATAGAAAAAGTGATTTACAGGTGTGAGGAAAGTTGTGAAAGAATGCCATGATTGAAAGAGGGAAATCAGAAATTAGGGTTTGTACCCTAGGGCATGGGGCGTGCGAAGAAAACTCTCAGACAACTCAAAGGCAACCAAGGAATGAAAGCAAAGGGTAAAATGACAGCACAAAACTAGTTGATAAGCTTGCGGTGCAATATAAGAAGGGAAAGAGGAAGGGAAAAGGAAAGAAGAAAGAAGATGAAATCCCCTTAGATACCAATGAGGAATGGTAATCAGAGATGTAATACCTGGATGGGGTTTTTCTAGGACAAGAGTGGGAGTCCCACATCAGACAGATGACCATAATCAATTACAATCATCGGTTGAGTATAATTGTGAAGGAAATGGCACTAGAGATGGTACACCCCACAAAAAAATGAACACCTGATGGGATTTCGATTTACAACGATGTAGTCAAGGTGAAAATGGAGAAGGTAGGGCTTCTCCAGCTTTACGAGTTTCCCTACTTCAAAAAACCTAAGCACTTGTACCAATGGCTAATAACATGTGTGCATGAATATTTCATCTACTTTGCAGCATGCAAGATGTGCATAACCCCAAAACTAATCTCACAATTCACAGGCCTAAGCTGTAAAGGGGACACGATCCTAGAAAACCTCCAGGATGAGTAGGCAATAAAGGAAACCATCACATCCCAGGATTATAAGAAGGGATCGGGGTACTATGATGTCACGGAAAGCAGTGATCCGGTGATGAAAATGGCCGTGCACCTCATTTCCAAGATAAATGGACAAGAGAGGTGGACCTAGGTGAGCAAGCCCTAGTTGAATGTTTGTAGAAAGGTCATGGAAGGCACCATGTACAATATCTCCCAGTACATAGCAGATGAGATTATAAGTAGCACAGAGGATGAAAGAAAGATATTGTTTGGGAACATTCTACTAACCATTGTGTTCTCAAAAATTGGGGTGAAAGATGCATCTAATAAGTTCGTATGGGAGTACCCCGATGAAGACCCTTTTCCCACGGATAGGTTCTAGAAATATACTTGTGAGTCAATGATGGGGGTGCATAAGGCATGCCTAGATAAATGGTATACACGCCTTAGGAACGCATTCAGGGAAGAATGGTAGATCCCATAGCAACTCCCCATGATGACATAAGGAGAAGCAGAGTTTGCGGTGTACCAACACTTCTACATTGGTAGGTTTATCTTGGTGGATGGAAGTTGGAGTCCCTAGTGCAAACTCCCCTTCTCATTTACCACCTAATTCTTCTAGGAAGGGGTAAATAGATATAAGGAGTTGAATAAGTTAATACTTGACCTGTCCACCCTTGACAATGAACACAGAGAGATGAGGAAGAAGCTAGTCTATCCAGGAAAGCACGCGTACATTGAAAGGTACGTGTCGCAGGACGTGCACATCGTAAGGCTGATGACCTTACCAATTGTTGAGAGCACTGCTACCAGAATTTACCTATGCATAAGGCCAAAGTTTGAGAAGGGCACATACGTAGAAAATGAAATATCCATCCCAGATGACCCCATGGGAAGGAAGAAGCCAATGTTAAAGCGTAAGGAGAAAGAAGAAGAAGAGGAAGAACAAGGGGCAGTGGGGAGGTAGGATTTAGGTACTACGGGGTTAAGTACCTATATCTAGAAGAAGAGAAGAATGGTGGTCAAGGAAAAGACCCCAGATCCTGTAAAGCCACCATCCCCTGAAGAACCTTCAGATGAAGAAAAGATAGCATCCCCGACTCCAGAATTTTCAGCCAGAGAAGAAGAACAAGGAACAGAGGAACAAGGGTTTGAAGATATGAATGACTTGAATGCCTATGTAGGTGAAAGGGATGATGATGAAGGGGAGGAGCTGGAGGTGGATCAAGAGCCAATTAATATCCATGAATCAGAAGGAGAGGAGGCTAAGAATGCAAATGATGCTTTCATTTTTGTAAGAAGGAAAGATGCCCGAAGGGAGGAAGGCACGCGCGGTGAAGAGGGGAGTGAAGGGGCTAGTACCAAGGAACCATATGTGCCCAAGCTCACTCAGGAGGAGGTGGATGAGAAGGAAACAAGAGAGGAAAAGAAGATAATTGATGCCTTGGTCAATGAAGAGTTAGGGTGCAGTGCAGACCTTGTGCTCGGTGAGTTCAAGAAGGAACAGAGGGAGTAGAGTGAAAGTAGCACAAAAGGACCAACTCTCTCGATAACTATTCCCAAAGGTGTGTGCATGGGAAGTAAACATTTAGAAATGGGAAGGACAACGATGAGTTACATTGATGACTCCAAAAAAGTTTTGCATGCATGTTTCTAAAGTATCATGCCCACCAAGGATCTCACCGCTAAGGAGTTCTTTGGCCCTAAGGGAGGATACCCGTGAACAAGGAAAATGCTATCTTGGGCATTCGACTCCCACCTCGATGAGCCTGAATTCAAAATTAACTAGGGAGTGGTATTGAGGATGTCCAAAGGAAAGGGGGACAACCCCATTGTAAACAAACATCAACTATCAGACGAGTAAGTGTGTAATGCACTAAACAAATTCTCAGTGGAAATAAAGGCTAGAATATTCGATAGAAATGATAGGGTTAGAGCCTTGGAGGACTAGTTGGAGAAAATAATGGAAGAAGTGGTGAAGCTGACGAAGGATCTAAGCCTAGAGAAATTAATCAGCGTGCAACTACAGAGGGAGATTCAATAGGAAAAGACCACGGTGCACGAAGTTTCCAAGAAGGTGGAGCTCATCTCCCAATCGATTATCATGAAGCACCCAGACCTTAACCCTCCTGTACAAAAGTATAGATTCTCCCTGGAGTGCCTAGAGGACTTGACTCAGATCCTCACCATGGAGAGGCAGCCCTTGGCTTTAGATTCAGTAGAAGAGGTAACAGTGCACTTGGAGAAAGAAGACAAGTTAAAGTTCATTGCACTCGTGGCCAAATAAAACAAGTTGCTCGCCGACATAAGAACAGCTGCATAAACTACAGGGGTCGCTTACGGCCACTATGCAGATCAAGACAAAGTGACAAGCATACTGCTTGCCAGTGACAAGGCTGAGTTGAAGGAATTCAGAGAAAAGAATAAGGGTAATAGAGCTGAGTGGAAAAGGATCATGGCTAAGGTAGAGAAGAAATCCAAAACCATTGAGAACTAGTGAGTCTCAATCAAAACCCGGCTAAAATATCTCTACAAGGTCATTACAAGGAAGATGGATGCCTCGGAGGACCACACTAAAGAACTGGAGACTGTGGTAGAAACCATTGCCACACAAGTAGAGGGGATAACTTATAAGGAGGTGAGCACCTTGGTTGGAAACATTTGCACTAAAGCACAGAAGGAAGTCAGTGCTTGGAGTACACTGAAGGCTGACCTCCAGCAAAAATTTCCCCTCCTTCTTTAGGAAATTTTCCCCTATTCTTTCTCTTCACCCTTATTTATTCTTTCCCCCCCATTCTTTTCCAAGGAAAGGCCTTGCATTCTTTTGTACTACATTCTTTGAGAAGGTTACCAAGGGCGGAGAACACGTGAAGTCTAGGGTAATGTTGGGCCCCTAATTTTAGCTTCCAAATCTTAAGGGTGCATAGGTGTGCACGGCAGGAGAAAGCACACAAGTATAGGCATACAAGGCAGAGTTCAAAAGGCTTCTTGAAGAACCTAGGATGCGTGCACTATACAAAGAACAATCCAAGACTTAGCCATTTTTGGCCTTTGGGAAATAACACATGAAGAATGTGTTCCATTCGGATAAGGTTCCAGCCTTGCAATAGAAAGATCCAAAAAGTTAATCATGACACGGAGAGGCATGCGCCCAGGGTGACCCACACCTTGAAACTTGGGGCTAGATCTGAGGTTGTAGAGGAGTTTGTTAGAGATCAAATGCCTATTTATACATGTGCCCTTGACAAAGAAATGGAGACAGAAATAAGGTAGTGGAGCTCTGCAAAATTACTGCAGGAAATATGGGATGAAAGTGGGTATAGAATTCAAGGATGAAATGGGGAAATGGGGAGTGAAATTTTTGTCTTACGAGGATACATGTATGAATCCACATTTGGCGCATGAATACGGTCTGCCTTCTGTAATCTTTTTTAAGTAACACTATGAATGAATGTGATAAGGTTACCATACCAAATGTGTTAAGAATCTTTCCTTGTATTACCTGCATACTTCTATTTTACTATTGTTAAATTATAATCATGAATCTTACTTGAATGGTTAAGTATAGTAGTAGACTTACAACTCTTAGTTCTATTATTTCTGTTGTGCATTTTGGTTCTACTATGACTAAAGGGGTATAGAAGCCGTCCTGAGCTCTATAGCTCTTCATGTCTATTAATTCACTAAGTCAGAGTCATGAGTTATTCCTTCCCTAGACTCACATAAAAGAGAGACTTGGTGCCCTCTCATGCACCTTGGGTGAGTGCCCAATGTCCACTAGGTGATAGGCCGATGCGCATGAGGTTCCCCTGTTCTTAAGTGGGTGTAAAAGTGACTGCATGACTCTTCTGATGATTCAAATCCAAACTACTATTCAGATCTAAAATACTATTCAGATTCATCTAATTTGAATCCTAAGTCATCTAATGCGACTCCTATGTCATGGTCTACCCTATCTTCACAAGAACCTCTTCATCATACATTTAATATGACTCCTACGTCACAATCCTCCGTTTCTTCGCAGGACCCCTTTTATCAGTCGCCTCTATGACATCCTCTTCCTTTGAAGATACATGCGACTCCAAATCCCTCCAATCAAACATATAATACAATTTTTGAATCATAGTCCTCTCTTTCTTTGTAAGACCCTTGTTATTATTCATCTAATGTGATTCTTGAATCACTGTCCTCCCCTTCTTCACAGGACCTTCTTCATCAATCACCCCCAATAAGTATTCCTTCTTTGAAGATTCGTGTAACTCAAAGTCCTTCGAGTTAAACATCTTAATTGACCCATGCGTCATAATCTACAGACTTTGGACTTAATCCTACTAGTTTACAGATGATATATCATCATATAGGTAGGTCTACACCACCATCTTATACTCCTGAGACATCTAGATACATATCTTCTTCGTCCCCCATATCATCTTCTTCTATCAATCATCATCAAACATCTTCTAAGTCTTCCACACTAAGTGAACCTCTTTATTCCAATCAACCCTTGGTGGTCGATCAACAACTCATCCCGATTGATCTCTTTCAGTATGAAGAAACAATCAAGGCATTTATAGGGGCATATGAAGATATTCCTTTAGCAGATTACGAGAAAGGATTCTCTTTAGAATTTGATGCGTCTGCGTGTTGTGAGGAAAATGTTGATTCTTTTTTATCAAGAAACAGAGGAAGAGCCCTAAATCATGTAACTTGATCCTCCTCTTATTCTTCCATCTTCACATTCTTCATTATGTGATGAAACTCCTTGGTCTTGGATTGATCCATGGTCTATCTTCTCATCACCCAATAACTCTTTGTCTATCATAATTCCTCAATCACAATCTCTTATAGGGTTAATGCCAAGTAGCCCTTCATCTTCATCTAGGTGTGGGTCACCTTCTAGTAGCCCTCCCTCTACTATTTGTGGGACATTTTCTAGTAGTCCACTATCTTATATTCTTGGGGCATGCCTAACTATCCCTTTGTCTTCTAGGTATAGATCACCCTCGGGTATTCCATCATCTTCTATTCTTGGGCCACATCCTAGTAGCCCATCATCTTACATCTATAGGTCAAATCCTAGTATCCCTTATTCTTCTATTCTTAAGCCACATCCTAGTATCCCTTAATCTTCTATCTATGGGTCACGTCCTAGTAGCCCTTCTTCTTCTATTCTTGGGACACATCCTAGTAGCCCTTCATCTTCTATCCATGGCTTACCTCCTAGTAGCCCATCTTCTTCAATTCTTAGACCATATCCTTTTCATCCATCACATATTTATTCTATCAATGGTTGTGGCAAGCCCATGTTCAATTTTCAAATCAGTTCTAAATGTCCACATTCACTTTCTTCTCCTTATTGAGATTAGACAAGTCACGCGTCAGCTTATAAGAAACCCAAATAGTTTCTTAATCAAGCTCAGATCAAAACTACAAAGAGCTCTATAGCTCCCAACAAGTCAAATGATATTAAGGTTAAAAATCAAACGCAATTCAAGAATGCACATCAATGTAACCATCAAGTATGGCGCAAAGTGTGTAAACCTCTAGATGGGGAGTTAAATCTCCCACATATGCAATCCATGTTTCAGAACAAATCACACTCAATTATATAGTGTGAACTCACCTCAATCATTGAGATCGGGGATAATATCACTCTCAATAAAAAAATGCACCTAGTCTCTATTATCAAGGAAGTCACAAACATTGTTGTTGGATCTTACCACACAGAGTGAATTTATTAGTCCCAACCTCTTAAAACTGTCAAAAATCTAAAAATAAAAAACAATTCAAAAATACAAAAAACATTAAGAAAACACAAGAAAAATCAAAGGTAACAAGATCAAACATTGCAATTAGGTATTACGTACAAATGGATGTTATTTCTTCCCTTTCTTTCTCTTCCTCTGCAAGTCTTCCTACCATTTTCATCCCTTTGGTGATATTTTGATTATCCTATTCACACGCATTTTGTGACAGTTATCTTTGTGGTATCCGTTTGACCCTGGTCTTTTATCATCTTGGTAAATCAAAGAATGACTGACCTCTTAGAGATCCTATCACATTCAGCATCTAATAAAATTGTTGCCAAGAACTTTCGGAAATATTTGTTGACACTAGATAATGTCATCATCACAATCACCTCTACCTCCTTCCATCAAGTCATTAGTGGTTCTTAACCCCTTGTCAAACAAGAGACCTGAAATAAGTTTTCAGAAAGCAAAAGAATCAAAATCAATCAAAAATAAAAAGATGGAAGCTAAAAGCAATAAACAAATTGATAAATTACTCTCTCTTGGGGTATTTCTAATAAAATATATCGGGGCTATGGGTGCCTGATTGGTAGTAGATAAATGTTGCAATTAGAAGAAAATATATCTCCGTCAGGGCTATGGACGCCTGGCTGGAAGCGGAGCAATGTACGACTATCCTTTCACCATCAATTCACAAAATCACCTATCAAAATAAATCATTCCTACACATTGGCTACGGTATCTTCACTTTTTGTCTATTAAATCTTCCCTTCAAGAGGTAGTAAATTCCACGTGCACACACTGGATCTCTATGAGTAAACAAGATTAGTATGTTATCAAGTGTCTTTTTTGGACCTTGTTTAGACTCTTACTATAGTCCATATCTCGTCTCACGATTTGTGCCTTTGGCTAATCACTTCTTCATCAAAAGTCTTCTAAGCTATATTCATATCATTCAAATTGTTATTCTAATTCATTCAGAACATCCATGTGTATAAGACTACTTTTTTTCCATGTTTTTAGACACCTTTGTCCCCTTTCACAAAAACAACCTTCTCCTTTATATCATGTGCTTTTAGGACAACTTATGTTGGGGACATCCTTGCTTCTTTTCATCACTTCATTGGTTTACGTTCACCATCATGTTGAACCTATCAATAATGGCCTTGGGTCCTGCTTTTACCTGTAAATATTTTTCCTTTGAATACTCCCACCTAATCGCTAGGGCATTTTTGCATCTTCACCTTTCTTGCACGCATGTGGCCTTATGCCCTTGTACATCCCATCTATCACTAGGGGTATCCATGCTTCCTCATCTTCCTGTACATAGTTTCAAACAAATTTCAAAAGCAACAAAAACATTCAAATATGTTAGAAAAATCAAAACATTCAAATATGTTGAAGAAAACTTATAAAAATTGAAAATCATCATACAAAACATCTCTCTTTGGTTCCCACCTTTTCATGTGCATGACTTGCGGATAATCTTGATCTACCTTAATCAAAAAAATTTAGGTTGCTTACTTCGTTTATACTCTGGGGCACAACGAGTTGCCTGGTACTGTTTTATAGTGCACATTACTTTTTCATCAGACCGAAGTGTCCTCCATTTTCCCTTTGCATGTATCCTTGCTTGGGGCATCGTCATTAACCCTTGTCGTTAATTCAAATAGGTTGGAATTGAAACTTGATAACAAAATCATTACATTATGTTTCTCTGTTAGGTTAACTTGTTTACTTTCTCGTATTGCATTGCATTTTGTATGTTATATGGAGTTAAGCATATTTTACTTTCTCATATTTTATTGCATTTCATCTATGGCATGGAGTTGGTGTTTTTAGCAATGGACATTTGTTCTTATATGGATTTTCATGTCATACTACACTTTTGTTTATTATTTTTAATAAGGACCGATGATGAACATCTCTAGCAATATGATGAAAGATAAAGTTGTTTAAAAGGCATTGGGTGGATGTTAGCTCATTCACCCTTTCTCATACTCCTTTTCTTCTATATCCCCTTTCTTTTCTTCTTCTTCACATTATCATTTCTTCTATTATCTTTCTGTCATCTTTTTGATTGTCGATCGAGTTCTTCTATCACCCCATCAATAATCAAGGGGGTATCCTTCATTATTCTCATTTTCTTCTATCACTTCAAGATTTTCTACTTGTTTATGGTTGTCTACTTTCTTTGAAGTGACGTCACTTATGTCACCCCAAAGAGGGGAAAATGTAGACACCTAAAATATGCTTACACTTAGCATGTCATCCTATCCAATTAATTAACGACACTTTGTTAAATCCCCATACTTTGCTCCATTCTCAAATGTGCATTCACGACACTCTTTCTATCGTATTCCTCCTATAATCAGCATATTTGGCTAATATCTCTCTTATTAGCTAAAAATTCCTCCTTTTGACCATTCAGAACCTCCCTAATTCTCTCTAGACCACTTCTATTGGCTTCATAGGCTATCTATCAGTCACAATTGGTTATCCATACCCCTCCCAACTCTCAATGATTCTCTAATCACTTGCTAATCAAGTTTAACTAGCCTAATCCTAGCTTAACTAAGCCTAAAGCATGTTTATCCTAATCTAATATAAAAGTGATTTTTGAGCTTTAGTCCCACATGCACCCAAATTCCAAATTCTCCCAAGTGGAAAAATATAAATACAAGTCTAAGCCTACCCATTCAAACTACAAATTTACAAACAACTTTATACACCTTGTTTACATAACAAAATCTCTCTCACATTTTGAGATATTGGCATTAAACCTCATTTGCATTAGCCAAGCTAATAGGCATTTTATCTTGTCTATCCTCCATTGTTGAAGCTTCTCCATCTTCCATCCATTCCAAATATAGTTAGTAAGGGAAGATCTAAAGCTTGGCCATGTAGACAACTTGGAGAGATCTATTCACTATGTTTGGGAGTAAACAACACACAATTTGATTGCTTAGAATCTAACTAGGTTCATTTTTATTAAGATTTCATGGATTAGAGAGTAGTATACATACTAGGGTTTGAATGTTTTTGTCAAAGCTATAATGCTTGCATGTTAGTTTCTCTTGTTTAGCTCTAATCTCATGGTGCATGGATGAGTTAGCAAAGATTTGAGGTTCTTTAGCCTCATTCCATAATTTTTTTAACTTTCCATTGCACATGTGAAGGATGGAGGCACATCTTGTGGTAACCTAAACTACTGTCTAACCCTATCTATAGGTATCATCTTGTGCTCCATGTCACGATGTCCCTCTATCCATCTGAACAACTATAGCTCATCCAACTCCACGACCATCTACCTATATGATAGGAAGCCCACATATGACCTCCAAATAATGTCAACCCAAGATAATCCCTCCAACGCCCACTTGTAATATGCTACATCGTGTGTAGCCATTGTGTCCCGGAACTCACCAACAACATGTATGCATCGCCTATAGCCTACTCAAACCAAGCACACCTCAAATGCATCCAGACAGGGCATACTAGCTAGATGCACACACATGATTTTATTGCATGCCCAACAGTGTAGTAGAAACATGCAACATAGGATAAACCTCTGTATCCTCCCATAGGCCCATAACTATCTATATAGTTGTACCAAGAATGTTGGTGCCCATACAAACTGGGTCCTATCCTCCATCACGTCATGAAGAACCCCCATAAATTCCCATGGGAATCTCCCACCCTCCACATCTAGCAATGCAAAACAACAAACTACCTCCATAATCAAAACCACTAACCTCATCTCCTCAAGATGGGCCTTGTACATGTCTTCATAACTCAAGAGGGCACTATGGAACTGTAACTCTGCTAGCCCCTCACCGAAACTATCAACATCAAATCCTTAGATGCCTTTGAGGTAATAGAATACACCTACATCCCTACTATCAGTAGCTAAAATATCATATAGACATCCTCCAAGGTGACTGTGATCTCACCTAGTGAAATGTGTTGGTCATTGAATCCCATCTATCAATGAGGGTGACCATCAATATTGGATCCCAAACTACGTGCCGGTAGCGTTTGACCCCAATCAGGCTGACATCTGAAATATGACACCAATCCTCGACTGTCTCACTCCCTTTTACCAATACTAATAGGGGCAGTACCATATCATGCATCCAAAACTGGTCTCTCGACTACATCCAACAAACCATAACATCATTAAACCTCAACCATACCCAACTTCACCCTCGAAACCCCACCTATTCTAATTATTCTTCCTATCTCATGACCTCTCTCCCTCACCCCATCCTGCGAGTCATCCCTATTTATACCTATTACCCTAGCTCTTTTCCTTTGATAATATCTTCCTATCTCATGACCTATCTCAACCCCATCCCCTCTCATTTTCTGGCCCATTTTCTTCTAAATGCCGACCACCATCAGTTCTTATTAACTGAAAATGGTCAATAAAAACTGGCATCAGTCACCTCATCCATGACCAATGCTAGCTAAATCCAACCAACGTATGCCAACCTTTGACTGACATTGGTCACTATCATGGTGATAAAATCTATGAAACCCCACCCTTTTTCTCTAAAAATTCAACATTCTACCCTACCTACCTACCCTTCCCTACCCAAATCTTATCTCAATCCATCATCACCCCTCTTTACCCTACATAAGCCTTCCTCCATTCATATTTCATCCCTATACTTTCTAAATTCAAATTTAATTCCCCCCAAACCCATTTTTACCCAAACCTGATTTCTACAAAGAAATGTACCTAACCAACATAGAATGAGATTGAATCCTACCTCGTTACGATATTGTCTTTGTGGGGGAACATCAGACCATTGCACTAGTGGTCCATGTAACCCCTCTCCTACATCTACCATCACCAAATACCCTCTTCACCTCCAACCAAAAAAATCACTCACATCGATCTCATGGACCCACCTATCGAATGACCAATCACCTGCTTCGAGGCTAGCCAACTCAACTCTCCATCTCGCTCCGTCGCTTTCCACTTTCCACCACTCCTTTTTTGTTTTCTACTATTATCAAATGACAAATGATTATGCAAAAATTAGAATTTTCCTTTTTAATCCCAATCCAATCTGATTGACGTCGATCATATTGGTGCCCTAGCTAACCGTTGTCAGTCAACATGTAACCGACATCGATCATACTTCAAACTAGTTTCCCTTACCCCGCTCCCTTTTCACATGTCACCACTCATTCTCACCCACTTTTTTATCATTCTAGCCACCCATTGAAACATACCTACAAACCCAACCTACCCCTACATTTATTTTTCTATGTCTTAGGAGTTCTTATTTTGTCTATACCTTGGCCTTACCTGTGCCATGACCTATTTGCATGAACTTCACCTACTTGGTGTGACCATTGATCTTATGTACTCACTATACCTTGCGATGTTGTTACCTATGTTTTTTTAGCCTAACAACCGTACCTTTCCTATTTTCGTGCCATTTATTCTTACCAAACCTTTGGTGTACCAGAGCATACCTAAATGTTCCTGCACTTGACCTACATTGTGTTTCTCAACCATATCCTATACCTTGGCTACCTGAATCACTTCACCCTTGTTTGGATAAACCTATCGACCATAGACAATGTAGAGTTTACAAGCTCTTCAACCTAGTACCGTGTTGTAATCTATACGTGTGCGTGATTTTGATTGCTATTACCCATGACCCAATTTTGACCATGATCTACTACCCATTACCTAAGTTAACCGTCACCTTTTCCCTCAATACTCAAACATTTCCCCACCTATCTTTCCCACCTACACCTTTATCAAACCACTCATTGATTCCGTCTTATAACTCATCGTTGCCCAGTTTGAGGGGGATCACCTTCACCCAAACATGGGGCATTCACTTCCTATTTTTTTCAGCATCGCTTACCAATACAAGCTACGCAACGAAAAGGGGAAAAATGTAGACACAAAAAATGGGTCACACTCCCCTTGGCCCCTTTTCGAATAACCAACTTAAACACATTCACCTAACCATGACCCTTATACCCCACATTAACATTAATTTAATTATTTATAATTAAATTAATACTCATCCTCACTTCATTCATTATTTAATTACCTCAATTAAAACCAATTTCCACCTCACCTAGACACCTCACCATAGACCTATTCATAACATGTTTTCATAACTAACTAAGAATTATCCCTACTTACCTTAATGAACTAAGACTTAGTATAACCCTAAAAGCACATGCCTATTCTTCCTCTAAGCAAATTCCTGCGTACCTAAGCATAACATTCCATTTAGACCTGAAAAAATGAGCAAAATCTAGAAGAGGATACCCAAGATCTGTTAGTTTAGGAAACCTAGGATATCTTGCCTTAACCAACGCTGGTCAACCTAAAATAGACATTGGTAACCCTAAACCATCGTCAGTGACCATATAACCATTCTGGAAACCTTGTTTGAGAGGTTAGACACATTCTCAAGTTTTGGAGCAAAGGAGATATGCATGCAAGCAAGAACTAGATCTCTTTCACACATCCAAGTAGCCATAACCACCACAACCATTGATCAGAAGGTTTTTGAATTCACAGGAGCACTTTGGGAAGCATTTTCATGATGTTGATTGCCATTTCACTGATTAACCATCACCACCACCCAACCATTGAACCTGCACAACAATAAGTGTGTCTCTAACCTACACCACTTCATTTCTATTCAGTTTATAAGATTTATTCACCTTTGTTTATTAACCATCAATATATTTTCACCCTAACACTATTGCATTCTTGTGAACCTGACCATTCCCATCACTCATAACCCTTTTAATCACCTCTTTCTACCCTTGAGTACCTCTGAATATTCCTAACATCTCCCTAGACCTAAACCAACTCCTCACCATCTCTGATCCAACCTCAGAAAAATCCCTAAAACTATGAACTATTGAGTTATTACCAGTCCACAGTAACCATAATTGGTTTTTACTAAACCATCGTCGATCATACCAGAATGATGTCAGTCTCTATATTTGGCAGTCCTACTTATACCAAATCCTAATAACCCTTTTCAAGTGATTCAAGTAACCCATAATCTGACCCTGACCTATTCTAACACCTTAGTTATTTACCTTATTTCAAGATCTGATCATAGCCTAACCTGTTATGTTAGATTTGATTATTGTATTTATATGAGATACCTAAATCATATCAACTACAATAGGATTCTATTAACTTACGTTATTTCTTTCATTAAATTGTATTAAATAGTGGGTTGAATACCACCGAGGAAGTATCACACTTCCTAGATCTAGAAAATGCCAGGCATCCCACTAACATATATTATTTAATCCTCTTTTTGTGGTCTTGTTATGTATTTTAGGTAATTCCTTCTAGCTAAAAGGAATCTCACACATTCAGCACTAGATCAGGAAGTCAGCAATGCGTGCAATGACCTTCAAACTGACCATCACAATAGGTATTCTTCCTTGGCCTACACCCTTATCTGTTTCGTAAAAAACTTAAAGAAAACGGTGAAAAACTTATAATTTTATAATCATTATGTTTGTTATATTATTTGGTTTATTGTTTAAACCATATACTTGTTTTTATTTAATCATGTATGTGATTTGGTTTCAATTATGCAACCTCATGGTTGTCCACATTCAAATATTCAATACTTATAAGTATTGCATCTATCATATGCATTGTATTCTGATTGATTCCTAGATTAATAAAATACTACATGATACCTCCCTATTTCTTTGGAATTTGGTATCAAAGTAGGATTTGAGGAGCCTATACAAGTGAAAAGTAGTTGTAAGAGATTGCAGAAGTGTGAAAAGTCTTGGAAAAGAAATCTACCTACTAGGAGAGCATGTTCTTCCTCTAGTAGATTCCCAATCCCACCACTGCATACCCACAACCTCAAAATCAATTTCCAAGAGAGGTAATTGTAAAAAAATAGCTCAAGGAAAGGATGATCCACCCAAGTGTTTCCTCCTACACAAGGTATGCTTGCTAGAGAATTTGATTCAAATCAGAAATCAAAGAAATGACTTATTCTTCCCAATAGGTTTTTTAACTCTAAAATTAGAGGAATACTTTTTCTGTAGTCAAATTTGGAGATACCTCTAAATTTAGCGATATGTGAAGATTACACAAGGAGAATCAAGCTAGAAGGGAGTTGCATTGAGTTTTTTGGTGAGCTCTTGATCAAATTGTGGATTAAGTTGGGAGATCTTTGTTGGCTAGTTAATCATTGGGCATGTTGTACTATATTGGAGAGCTAGGTGTATTGAACGATGATTGATCTCACATGAAATATTAACAAAAAACTATCACATAAAGTATATCAGTTGAGATCAAAAAATGATCTCCCGACCCATCGAGTCATTATGCTTATTCAGATTCCATATCCCTTGTGTCACTATGTTGGAAAACATCTTCAAGAGACAAGGTGACCTGTGACTTGATGAAAACTCTACATATTTAAATAATAAATAATTGCAAACACATAACAAAATGGAGGAGGTGGGGTAATAGACCTAATTAGTTAGCTCAGCCCAAATGACTTAGTTTAACTCACCATGTAACAAGTGGTGAATGCAAAGAGGAGTAAATAAGAAACCCTAATGAATTTGGAGGATCAAAGTGACAAATTGACCACCTAACTCGCAACCAAGTCATTGAGCTAGTTGAGTTAGGTGGGTTGAGAGGCCAACTAAGCATTTTTTTACTCTAGTGGAAATTTTAATTAATCTTCCAAATCTAGTAGCTAAACAGTCACTAAACCCTCTTAGTCAATGCTAACCCCCCCACCAAATTTAGCAATGAAAACCCTATTGGAGGTGTAAAAAAAATATCTCATGGACCCTAAAAATTGATTATATGTCAATTTTGTAAAAGGAGTGGTGCCTGAAAGGGATTTTTTAGATCTTTTTGTGATTTTTTGGATTTTGAGCCATTTTAAGCTCCAGAGGCCACAAAGGACTCGTAAAATAAAATAATTTACCCATTATTCAAATTTTCCACATAGTCAGTTGTAATATCATAATTTTAATGTATTTTTGCATTTTTGTGCTAACACACAATCTAGTTGGGAATAGTCTAACCTTCCACTACAGAAAAAAATGATCTGAAATTATTATTTTCTAACTCTCGGATGATCCTTGGTGATAATTACACCACAGGGAAGACCAAAATTTTAACACAACTTGAGTTTGAAGAAATTTGGCCCATTGTAAATGGTTCAGTAACCAATTCAATAATTATGTAGCCCAACAACGACAATTTTATAAGTCCAATCGGAAGGACAAGTTGATAATAATGTTTACATTTTCTAATGATGTACAACCCCACATTTGGGATGTAAAAATAGCTAAAGAAATGTGGGACAAGTTGAGCATAATAAATGAGACCCGAAATAAGAACACAATATTGAATTTGTGAAGTCATTTACTTACAATGAAATTCAATATGAATGAGAAAGTGAAGGATTTCTTACAGAGAGTTACAAAATTGAGGGCTTCACTTCTAGTCCTAAGAGAGGAGGTTTCTGATGATGCTTCTGTGCCCATTATTTTGCGATAAATTCTTCCCTCTTATCAATTTTTTGTGAAAACACTTAACTTAGATCAGACCATCCATTTTGAGAATTTGGTGTATTTTATACAGTAAGAAGAGGCACTTTAAAAAATATATATGAAGAAGAAGAGTAGGCACTATCTTCTCATTATAAAGGGAAGGAAAAAACACAATATTCCCAAAATTTCAAAAAATAGCATCAACAAGGGGATTAGCAAAAGAAGAAATGTCTTATCTTCAAACAAGGAAATTATTTTAAATATTGTTGGTACAACACATATAAGAAAGGATCATTGAGTTGTTAATGACATCAAAGTAATAAATCACTATAGGGAAAATCAAACTATAAGCAAGGGAAGAATAAGGGGAAATCATAAAATAAAGCCCATCAATAAGGAAATATAGCTGAGCAAGAAGAACATTCAAATGACGAGGACTTCTTATACACTACCCATTCTATTGAACCATCCATGTCATCTAGTGATACATGGGATATTGATTCAGGAGCCACTCGACACAAGACCAAGCATAGAGACTAGTTCACCACCATTAGGGACACACCTTTGAAAAATCATGTTTCATTAGGTGATGAATCTTGTTACATGGTAAAAGGTATCGGGAAAATTTCTCTACCTCTTAGTTCATGACATTGTATAATATATTATGTATTATATGTCCCTGGATTAATGAAGAACTTACTATCAGTTAATCAATTTCTAGATCATAATATGAAGATTCATTTTGATAGTCATTATGGTAAGAAAGTGTGTTTGATTTTAGATAAATCATTAGGCTCAGAATTTTTTGAAAAATCCCAAAATTTGGGATGGATGTTACAACTTGATTTTTTCACAAGGATGATAAGACACTAGTGGTTGATAATACTTCCTTCACAAAATTATGGCATCAGAGACTTGGTCATATCAATATTGGATATCTTGATACAATTTTTCGGTACAATATGGTGAGAGGTTTTCCATCTCTCAAGAAGGATACATACAAGTGTTCTAAATTAATCATAGGAAAACAATACAAAGCTTCATTCTAGAAGATTACTTATCAAGCTCTAGGTAAGATTTGTTTGGTTCATAGTGATCTTTACGGTCCAATACAACCTAGTCATTCTAGATTTTAGTATTTCATGCTTTGTGTTGATGACTATTATATAAAAAATGTGTATTTTTTGTCTTCATAAATAAGTGAAGATTTTTATAACTTCAAGAAGTTCAAAGTGGCTGTTGAGAATGAGACTGGATGACATATCAGATATCTTCTATCAGATCAAGTGAGAATTCACCAATATTGAGTTCAAAAGATACCTAGAAGCTTATGGGATTTGTTG
This sequence comes from Taxus chinensis, assembly GCA_019776745.2. Classification (NCBI taxonomy): domain Eukaryota; kingdom Viridiplantae; phylum Streptophyta; class Pinopsida; order Cupressales; family Taxaceae; genus Taxus; species Taxus chinensis. Next base: position 826,932,111 of record CM034150.1, read on the forward strand.
AAAAATGCCTCCTCCACACAAAACACATTATAATGGTATTTTTGAGAGAAGGAACCGTATTATCATAAAAATGGTGTGTTACATAATCGATGATTCTGGACTAGAGAAGACATTCTGGGCCAAAGTGAATAAGACAATAATATATTTGTTGAACAAATTTCCCACATATTCTCTAAATGGAGTAACACCACATGAGGCATGGTCGAATTAGAATCCATCCATTACACATCTCATATTATTTGAGGGAAAATACACCATGCACATACCCAAGCATAAAATAAATAATTGGAAATGAAATCAAATAAGCTCATATTCATTAGATATAATGAAGAGGCTCTTGGGTATAAATTAATATATCTGAAGACCAGGAAATTCTACACTAGTAGAGATGTTGAGTTATTGGAGAAGAAGGAATATGATACTCCTACAAAATCACATGATATAGATAGAACACATTTTGTGAAAATAGAAGCATATGTTCCCACTAATGATAAAAATAATGATGGAGATGATGGCAATGATAAAAAATACCATGACCGATGGGAATAATACAATGTATGCTCAAGTAGTATAAAACATGTTTTGAGATGCAAATTTGGATGCTTCTCTGAATACATCGATGACTAGACCATGGACTTGTAGTAAATATCGAGAAAAGGATTTTTTTTAATGAGTAGAGTTGTAGAATATATTGATCCTTCTACTATCTAAGAATCCCTACAGTAAAAATATTGGAAAGATGTCATGGATGGTGAGTATCATCCAGTTATGAAAAAAAACACCTAAGAGCTTGTTGATCTTCCACTAGGGAAGAAGCCCATTGGTTGTAGATGGATATCAAAGAAAAAGTATAAAGTATACATGGGACTATTGAAAATTACAAAAAAATACTAGTACTAAAGGGGCATGCACATAAGGAAGGCATAAAATATGATGATACATTTACTCCCATAGCTAAGATCAAAATGATCATGATGATATTTTCTGTAGCTACTTATTTTGGTTGGAAATTCCATTGGATGGATGTGAAAAGTTACTTTCTAAATGGATGTCTATATGAGGAATTAGACATGACTAAACTTGAGGGTTTTATTGTACCTGGATAAGAAAAAAAGGTATGTAGACTCATAAAATATTTGTATGGCCTTAAACAAACACCATGGGATTAGTACATCAAGATTGATGAGCATGTCATTTAGCATTGATTTGTGAGAAATCCATATGATCCCAATCTATACCTCAAGAGGAAAGGATGAAATATTGTGATATTTTTTGTATATGTCAACAATCTAGTCATCACTAAAAGCATAGTGAAGATGAGTGATGCTATAAAGAAAAATCTTAATCGATCATTCAACATGACATATCTTGGGCTCATGCACTACTGTATTAGATTGGAAGTATGGTATAAGTAAAATGATATATTTGTTTCTCAGTTAAAAATAAGAAGACATCGCTCAAGAAATTTAGGATGATTGATTGCACACTGAGACATTTAGGATGATTGATTGCACACCGATTACTACACTCATGAAGATGATACTTTAACTATCTCATACAGATCCATCTCCTATGGTAAATGTAACTCTCAATTGACATCTGATTGGGAGTATCATTTACCTAACATATAATAGACTAGATATCAACTTTACAGTTAGCTAAATTTCTTGGTTCATGTAGGAACCCAAAGTTTTTCATTGTAAAGTAGCAAGGTGGATCTTGAGATATGTCAATGGTACTATGGATCTTGGTCTAGAGTTGATAATTTCTTCTTGACTGAATATTCAGATTTAGATCATGTAGGTAATATTGATGATGGGAAATTCACTTCTGGATCTTTATTATTTTAGGGATTTGGACCAATATCATGGGGGAGTAAGAAATAAAACTTCATTTCTCTCTCTTCTATAGAGGCCAAATATCATACTACAAGTAGAGTTGTTTGCAAAGTAATATGTCTATGTCACATACTTAAGGGTCTTAGAGTACCACAAGAAAATCCACTACCTTGTATGTTGATAATGAGGGTTTTCACAAACTTGTTTTGCAATCCAGTGTTTCATGAGAGAACCAATAATATTGAGGTACAATTTTATTTCATGTGCGATCATGTTTTGATACACAATGTAAAACTTCAGTTTTTCCCAACAAGTGAACAACGAGAATATATTTTCATGAATTCCATTTTACATGAAAAATTTGAGTTGTTCATAGAGTTCCTCTCCTCATCCCTTGAGGAAAATAAAATTTAAGGAGGGTAATGTTAGATAAAACTTAGTTTACTATAGGTAATTTATGCATTTACCTTAGTTACTGTTAAAATTTGAGGATTTTAATAAATACGGATTTAATCAACTTACATATTACATAATGTTATAATAAATATTTAAATAAATATTACATCATAATAGAAGTAAAATAAATAAATACTTATAGGAAATAAATAACACAGGTGACACAATACTTATGGTGGAAAACCCCAATAGGGTAAAACCACTTTGAAAATAACCTTTTACTTTAGAGAAATTATTTTATATCCAGTAAGATCACCTCCTCCTTTGAAACCCTATTTACCAAGGGTAAAACCAAATCACTTGATTTTCACACCTTTGATATATTTCACGAATATATCAAATGAGGACCTAAAGTCCTTTTTATATAAGGTGATCGAGTATGTCTCCCGACCCACCTTTTCAACCTAAAATGGTTAACACATACACCTAGGTTTATAATATTTAATATTATAAATATAATCATTTCATGATATAAAATATTTAATCTAAAGTATATACCTAGGTTAGCATATTTAATAATATAAATATAAATATTTCATATTTATTAAATATTAACCTATATATTAGTGATGGACCCATATACATTAAGGGTTGGCTAGACCACTTAATCATTATGTTCCAACACCCCCCCTTAATGTTAAGTGGGATAACATAACATATACTAATAGATTATCTGCCTGTGGTACACTAAAAGATTTACAATCCTTAAACCGTAAAGGTTTTCGTCTAGCATATCGGTTGCAAGAATTATAAAACATTCATCATACTCAAATTACCTTTTGGTACAAAAGGATTTGGAATCCCAAAGATCATCCCATGATCAGTGGCTAAGTATGATTTGTGAGTTTTACATGTTCTCAAAGGTTCTCATAAATTTTTATTGAATCCAAGCATATAGGAGCCTTTTACAACCAAGGACCTCCTTAAAAAATGCTTGTACTGAATGTTTACCAGTAAACTCAATAACACTAAATATTTTACTGAAGACCGTCTTTAAGATCTTTCTACACTTCTTTCTAAAAAAGAAGCTGAGGAGGTATACATGCCCAAAGGTCTTTTTACACTTGCCAGAAGGTATTTTTTTACACTTTCCTGAATATATTTTACATATTTTTGAAGGTATTTTTACAAAAACCAAGTTCCATTAGGAGGTGACATTTTCATGCACACTCCCCCTCAATGGAAACTCCAATAATCCAATATTTTCATGAAAGTGACAAACTTTGCAGCACTCAGGGACTTTGTGAAGATGTCAGCAACCTACTCTTCAGTCAACATAAAATTTAGATTTATCTCATCAGTTTGCATCTTATCACGGGTGAAGCGTATATGTATCTCAATGTTCTTCATCCTCTAATGTTGAACTGTATTCTTAATCAAGATTAATACAACTCTGACCACCACATAGAAGATAAATACTTCCTTTAGCTTACATGTGTATCTCTACCAACAACCATTGTAGCCACATGGCTTCTTTACTTTTTCCATTGCACTTCTCTACCTCAGTAGAAGAAATGGAGACTATTGATTGTATTTGTTGTTCCAAGTAATGGTTCCTACACCAAAAAACATGAACACATATCAAGTATATTTTATAATACAACATCAGTATGGTTAGAATCACAAATTCATATAAGATAGCATTTTCATTCTTATTATAATGTAACCCATAATAGATTATTCCTTTAAAATATCTAAAAAATATTTTTGAAAGATTCCAATGATCTCTAAAAAAGGTTCCTACATAAACCTTGAAGTAATTTCTAATGTATAAGAAATATCTGATCTATTTATAGTTAGATAAATCAAACTATCAACTAAAAACGTATATAAAATATGATCAACCTTTTTCATATGAAGATTTAGGATCAATATTTATTCCAACTTCCATTGAAATAACAAATCATTTACAATCAATCATAAGAAACTTTTTCAATACAATGGTTGCATATTGTGTTTTGAAAAATAACAATAGAATGAAAACAGTCATAAAAATAACATGATGTGAGAGACATACCTCATTCATTTCAAAGTACTGCTTCAATTTCTCTTTAATCCTATGCATTAAATTAGAATTCTCACCAGACATAGCAAATCATCAACATATATACATATAATGATAATATGTGAGCCTTATTGCTTAATGAATATATCATTGTTAGAAGAACAAAAAACCCTAACAATTTAAAGAAGGAAACAATTTTCACATACCAAGATCTAAGAGCTTGTTTTAAACCATACAAGGATATCTCAACTTATAAACAAAGTTTTCTTTACCAGTTTCTTCAAATCCTTTTGGTTGAAACATGTAAAGTTCTTATTTTAAATCATAATTCAAAAAAATATTTTTCTTATCCATTTTTTGGATTTCCCACCCAAATTGAGTGAAAATTACAAATAAGGCCCTAACAGTACTCATTTTAACTACAGGAAATGTCTCAACATAATCAATATTAGGTTTCTGAGTGAAACCTCTAGCAATAAGTCTACCTTTATGTTTGTTAATACTACCATCAACATTATATTTTACTTTGTATATCCACCTAGACCCTATAATACTTCACGGATCAGGTTCATAAAAGGTAATTAATGCATGGTAAATATGATGGCTTTGGGTCATTTTCCTAAGGTTAATAGGATTTGAACTTTCTAACATAGATTGAGCCAAATTTAATTTCTTATCTAGGAAGATAAGAGTTTCATAAACATCTATAACATCAAAACATCATCATGACCATTTACTAAATCAGAATCAAAACCATTATTTAGAAGCATTTAATGAAGTAACTTCAAGAGGAGAAGATACCACATGTAAACCTTTCACTAGATTATATCTATACAATTCATATAAGCTTCGATAATTAACATGTCCTAACCTTTCATGCCATAGTTTTGAATCATTCAAACTCTGAGATATAAAACAAGATACAAAAGAGAAATCATCAAAAATATGTAGACCATTTCTTTGAAATCCTTAAGCTATTATACTCTCATTACTATCCTTGATATACCAAGTATCCTTCATGTATGGATTCTAGTTGTGTCCATACCTCTTTCATTTGTTCGATATTACCAATGTGTAGAAGGCACTCGTCGTTCACATTGTGCAAAATCATAGAAATAGTCTCTTACATTTGCTGCAAGAATGCATTCATGTTATCTATAGTTTCTTGATGACCGGTGGGAGTAACCTCAGATCCAGAAACAATAGTCCAAAGTTTCCTTGCCATAAATTATGTTTTGACCCAAATGTTGTAGTTGGTTTCATTCAGGATCTGGGTTTTGTCAAGACAAAAATAGTTGGACGCCATTGTTTTCCTAAACTTATAAAACACACCCCATTATAATTTACAATGTACCACAGAGTTAGATACATATTTATCGATAATAAAAACATCTCTTTTAATATAATCAGATCTGAATTTTATAGATCTAAAGAAACTATTTGATCATAACAAATTCTGTCATTACAATGCATACTAATTAACCTCCCATGATCAAAATAATAACCCACAATATAAAGGGCTCTGTATTATACCCCATATTTATATAAAAAATATTTTCAACCATATAGAAGTGAAGAAGAGACCCCTAAGAATGCATAACAACTTCAAATTTCTGAAAAAAACTAATGTTGACAAAAATCCGTCCAGCTTAAATTTGACATCTAAATGGCCATCGTAATGGCTTATTTTTTGATCTGACATGATGTTCATTTGATCGTTAATTTTAACACATTGAAAGTTTCCTGGAACCTATGAGCTTAAATTTGACGTCTAAATGACCTTCATATTGTCTTATGTTTGGTCTACCATGACGGTCATTTGACCATCAAATTTAATGAAGATAAAACTTGTTGTGTATTTCTAGAGTGTGAAATTCTAGAATTTCTTCTTCTATATAATATTAGAGAGGTTATATTTTAACACAATATAATAACCTATTTGATCCTATTATGTATATAAAAAACCTTTATCGATATGGTCTAGGTTTTAGCTCATTTAAAACCATGCCGGTGTTGATCGATGTCTTGACTAGTGATGAGGATACTGACTTAGACGTTGAGACATGTTGCACACATATCATCTTCTATGACCTATTTGACATAAATATATTCACCGAAAACCATTCCATCTGTACCATTGAATTTAACCTCTTACATCCTAGTATCATAAATTAGGACCAATAAATCACATATCCATATATCTATTCCAAAATGACAAGGCCATTGAAGAGTTTCTTAGGACTTGGGACCATATACCATTTTCCAATCATAGAAAGGGATTCAATACTGAACTAGATGCAACAACATATTTTGGTGAAGAACTTGAGTACCCTAGTCCACCAAACCAAGAAAATGAAAATAAAAAATGTGAAACACTATCTCCTATAGTGAAAACCTCATTGAGGATCTATTCAAAAAAATAAAAATGAAAAAATGACGAAAAGAAAAAGGACACATCTCCTAGTGAAAACCTTTCTAAGGCACTAGAGAGAGGGGAATCTATTTCACATCAAAAAAATGGTCATGAAATCAGAGGTGGAGTTTTTCATATAATAATAATAACAATCTTGTATTATCTGTGTGTATTATTGTGGTGTGGTGCAGTTATGGAAGGTATAAAAGAAGCTAAGTATTTTATATATAATCTTTCCATTTGTATAGGAAACTTCTTCCTATTATTTAGGAGAGTTACAAAAAATATAACTATAGACGTAAAGTTTTTGAAGCCAATTGTACATATCAAAACTATATTATATTAATATAATTATGAGTTATTTATCAATAAATCATAATATATTAAGTCTCCCATAGTATTTGACTATTACATAATGTTCATAAAATGAATAATATTCCTAATGTTCACCCCCCTTAGTGCGAACATTATTAATTACAAACATTCGCCCCCTTAATGTGAATAGGGGGACAAAATACAACATCGTATTGGGAACAAAATCACATGCCTACACATACTTTTAGATATGCATAATTTTTTCTAGATCTTGCTATATGGATCTTGGTGCACATGACCATCCAATTCACCACAATGAATCCATCACCAGATGATCACACTTCCACCAACTGATTAATGAAGAATTCTGATAGTCAGATAATCCTAGTAGTTAGACTCCAGAGGATCACTGTAGTTATCTATGCTCATATATAAAATTTCTCAGTATCCACAATACACATTATCCTCATTTAAAACTTTGGCATGGGATGGATGAATACCTTGATTTATTTCTCCACACACCACTCAAAGAAAACACCTAAAATTAAAAGGTTCTAATAGTGATGTACATAGCCCCATCACTAGGAGTTGATGAGAGGTCATTGAATGACCTCTGACCTTCATTTCCTTTGACCTCCAGTGTGAGTTATTTAATACAAAAAGTATTCATCACTAGGGCAATGAATATCCTCATCCATGGAGTAATCTTCCCAATCATTGTCTTCTTTAACAAGACAATCCTTTTGATCAATATTGTCATTAAGGAGATCTTATGCACTCTTCTTATAATTCAAAATTACATGTCCTACTTCTTTACAATAATAACATTCAACATTTCCTTTTGTAGGAATGTGTTTTGAATTATACATACCTCTTTTGAAGATGTAATTTATTTGTTTTGTACATATAACACTTCATCTTTTGGTTTTGAATATTTATTTTGAATAAGAAGAGTATAAATGACTCCTTCTAAACCAATTTTTACCTTGCTCAATGTGAAAACCATATTAGACAATTTTTAGGCATATTATTCAAAAGTATTGTTTTTTATCATTATCTTTTACCTTTTTCATTAATACATGTGAGATGATTGAGTAGGTAGTGAAACTTGCTTATATGATATGTAATCTTTGCATCTTATTCCATATTAAATCCATAAAATCTTTGTTTCAGGTTTGTCTTGAAACTATCTACTTTAGATCCAAATAATTTATTTAAAGAGTCCCAAATCTCTTTTCTTGACTTTGATAAGTCCAAATGACGAAGTTATACTTTTGACAGACTGATGCAAATAGTGCTCAAAGCTTTTTGATCCTTGATAGTAAACTTTGTGAGATTAATTGCATCTAATTGTGTTGTCGTATTTGGTTTGAGGAAATATCACAAATACTTCTCTATTAGGTGTAACTACATCTGGATTTTCCATGTGTGGAAATATCACCCTTCAAATTTATTGATGATAGTTAGTTCATCTAAGACTTTGAGATTTGCATGGATTGTTGTTTAACAATAAATTTATGTAATGATGAGAAAATAATTCACAAAAAGTTTATATGACCACCATGTGAATTTTCATGCTAGCCTAAACATGAATATATAACACTACTACACAATTTTTAATGAGATAGTCAATTCAATGTGAAAAAGAAAACATCCAACTGGGGACTAACTAGTATAGATCAAAACAACTGTAGGTCGATGAAATACTTATAGAATACATCACCACTTTACAAGCTCATCCTTCATGTTTCCACTCTGAATTAGGTGTAAAACCTTAGGAACGTATGTGGATTACATTCAAAGCATATTGATTACTAGTGCCCATCAACGCAACATGGAAATTTCACTCAAAAACTTTCCTACTCTTCAACATGAACTCACATCCTCCTTGCAATGTGGTTTTATCAGAAAAAGTCTTGGTTTCAGTCATACACATTCACTTCATTCAAAACAATATCAAGGAAACAAAATAACATTTCATGTAGAGTTTTATAAATTAGGTGCTAAAAATAAAAATATTATCATTCTTTAAATGTTGGTTCAAAAATAAATATTGTTTTGCAAACAAAGGAAAATGCCTTGTCTATAAAATCTTCTCATAAATCCATTATGAATGGAATCTGCTTATCTCTAATACAAAATGAAATCATAGGTGGAGTTTTTCATTTTTAACAAAAATAATAAATTTTTATTTTTTTATATAATCTCTCCGTATATATAGGAAAATCCTTTTCTATTCTTTAGGAGAGTTACACATAATATAACTATATACGTGAAGTTGTTAAAACAACTTCACGTACATATCAAAACTATATTATATTAATATAAATATGATTTGTTTCTCAACAAATCATAATATACTAATTATCCCATAGTATTTGACTATTACATATGTTCATACTACTAATAATATTCCTAACACTACATCATCCTAGAGCATCTTTTCTTGAAAAGGACACATAAAAAATGCTAGTAGAAGAGACCATTGCTATAAATATTGGCAAAAATGAACAACCTAAACTCTAATAACTTGGTGCTAGTCTAACAGAAGTATAAATATAAGTATTTAAAAAAATTACTGTTGAGTTACAAGATATCTTTGCATGGACATAAAAGGATATGCGATGTAGTCAAAAGGTCAATCAATCTCAATTCAAAATGTTGAAATGATATAAAATTCATCAATGCCACTTGAAGCATGTGGAACTAGTTCCTTCTCAAGTTCTTAGCTTCCTATATTTATGCAAATTCTCAAATTTTATCCTTATTTCTCAAATATAACTATTCCATCAGGTTCTCCACCCATTTCTTACACTAATACAATCATTAAAATAGGTCTGCCAACTTAAAAAGTAAAGACTTACCTTTTAGTAACCCTGTCCTAAAAGGCCTCTTAAGGAATAACTGTCACTGTGTCTAAGGGAGTGGTGACTTATTAAATCTTCAAATCCATTAGATATACTTTTCCCCTATTACTAATAGTTTTGTTCACAGTGTTATAATGAAAAAATTTCTTTCAACCATCTTTAAATTTCCATCATCTATGTTTCCAATAGTCAAAACTGTACTTTACCTTCTAGTAACTTAACCTAATAAAAAATGCATACTACTTGAAGCTTATCAAGGATCACCACTGTGAAAATTCCCTTTTTAGTACGTTCAAGATACTATCCCTCATAAATTTTAATTCCTTCTCTATAGAGGTCTAGAAATGAAAATTTTATCAACCCCTGGCCTTATAAAATCTTCTTGCATAGGTCTAAGACTGAGTTTCACTTGTCCTCTACAGGACTGTCAAAGATATTTATAACTATACAAATGATGAACTCAAAATTATCTCACATATTCAAGGTAAACATGTTCAATATGATAAATACAAAATTTTAAAGGTTTCCCACATTTACTCTTCAAGAAATGGCTATTTCCCTTTTTAAACCCTAGTTTATACTGTGCATCAGTCATTTGAATACTATTGTCAAAAGAATTTAAGTTTTTAGGGATGGTCCTAATAAAATTATTCTTTTGGAATCCTTAGGTATCTATGAAGGTATTTTATATAAGTTTTAGCCTCCAATACTAAGGGTAGGCCTTCATTCACTCTCTTTGCTAACAAACATTGAGAGGGTTTCCCACAATACTGAGTGAAAAAAAAATTACTATAGAATACACTAGTGAAATTTTCAAGGTTTATCTTTTGTCCTAATGTTTTGGTTGAACCTTTTTCAAATCTCATGTCCTTAGAAGCTTCAAAATCTCTAAAGTGAGACATTTATAAATGAATTTTCTCACAAAAATTTTTGATCTTAGGTATCTACAATCTTGTAATGAAACCATATCACTTTCCTTCCCTTTCAATATTTCTTGAAGTCTAAGTCAAGCAATTAGGAATTCCAATATACTGATGTAATATATATTTTAGTGAATTTCACACAAATTTATGATTATTTACAATGAGTCTTCCTTATTCTTGTACCTTGATATTGTCTTAAATGATCTACTATAGGCAGATAAAAAATACCACATCAAACAACAATCCAACCAATAAACCATGCATAGATTATCATGAAAAAAATTTCCACCATCCAAACCAACCCTCATGATCAAGAATATCCTTCACTATGACACATACATTTCACAACTTCAAAAGGATTAACTCAGAATTTGAATTTTCACAGTTAATTTCCTCACCTTATTTCTTCTTTCAAGGTCTTCTGAGAGCCATCACCTTCTTGATGCATTTTCTTAAAGCCTCACTGCTTCTTTGTGAATTAAAAGCACATTCTAAATATTCAATACCAAATATCATTCACAATCACATAGTTTCCATTCAAAATTCCTCCTTGTCAAACCCTTCATCTCAAACTAGAGATAGAGACACTATTACTAAGCCAACACATAATGAATGTTAGATCACATCATAGAGAAAAATATACTTATCATATGAAAGCATAAGATTTAGGTAAATAAAAATGCTCGTGCACAATTTATTATAATCAACATAAGCCCTAAAACTCACAACTCTAATATTCAATAGACTTCAATACAAAATTTGGAGCTCCAATTTCCTTCTACTTTGGACCATTCAAATGATGGGTCTATTTAGTTACAAAAAGTGGGTTGAATAATCTTTCAAAATGCTTCCCTAACATAATCTTGGCTTCTAGATCCTTCAACATTACATGTTTAGCATTTAGTACCAACTTCATGACCCACTTGGACCTCAAAACTTAAGTTTATAGATCGAGATTCAATATTATGACTTGAAATTAAACTCAATAGGCCTTCCACCACTCTAATTAATTTTTATGTGCTCCAAGGACTCACTAGAACACTAATTACAAGCTAAAATAGTCATTAAAGTTCAAATTGACAATAGGAGAGAAAGTTCCTAATTCAAACTTATGAAGGAATTTAGACTAAACCACAATCCTAGATGATTTAAAATAACCCCTAAGACTTATAAAAACATTAGTGAATCCAAATTTTTCTATGATGACCATATATTCAGACTAGGGAGTGATGCTCCTGCATCAACATGCCAGGGTTGTATCCCTCCCTTGTGGTACACCACCTTGTGGTTCATCCAGATGTAAAACCAATAAAACAATAACTAAGAAAAATGCACCCTAAAGTTGCATTACTGGTCAAAACCAAACTTTAGAAACTCTAAGAAGAAAATTTTACCAAACCAATTAATTATTTTGAATGGATATCAAATATTTTACTAGTTTCTACAATGACCTCGGGAATCAGAATTTGTATAGATGTTCATGATATAAACAAGGCATGTACAAAATAAAACTTTCCATTAACAAATATTGATATGATTATTGACTCTACGAAAGGCCCTGAAATGCTCTCCTTAATAGAGGGATTTTATGGCTATAAATGAATACAAATTTCAAAAGATGATAAACACAATAGAATTTTTACCACACCATGGGGCATGTTTTGTTATAAGGTCATGCCTTTTGGACTTAAAAACATAGGTTCCCCCTATTAGAGAGTAATGGTAGTTATTCTCCATGACATGCTACATGAAATTATGGAAGATTATGTAGATGGTATCCTTGCAAAATAAAAAATAATATTTGATCATCCAAAAGTGTTAAGGAACATATTTGAAAGGTTCCGTGAATATAAGGTCCGAATCAATCCAAAGAAATGTGTGTTTAGTGTTACTTCGAGAAAACTCCTGAGGTTCATTATATCATGGAAAGGTATCAAAGTTGACCCAAAAAGGTAAAAAATATCATGGAAATTCCTCCTTCAGATAATATCATATAGTTAATAATTCTTCAAGGAAACATCCAATCCATCAGATGTTTCATCTCATAACTAGCAGATAAGTGCCACCACTTCAATTAGTTGTTGAAAAAGGATTTACACTTAAAATGGAATCAAGAATTTAAATACTCTTTATCCAAATTGAAATAATATGTATAAATTAATCCCGTACTCATGTAACCTATTCTATAAAACCAATGATTATTTATAAATATTCCACATAATATGCAATATGAGTATTATTAGTAAAACATAATGTTAAGGGCCAATAACAAGTTATCTACTATATTAGTAGAACCCCGATTGAACATGAACTAAAATACTATCAAGTTGAGAAGATATGATTAGAAGTGGGTTTCACATTTCACAAGCTATGTAATTATTTTCTAAAACATATAACCAATATTATCACAAAAGTAGATCCACTCAAGTATCTACTATCCAGACCTATCCTAAAAGGAAGAAAGTCTAGTTGGGTTGTTTTACTAAGTGAATTTGATATAGAGTTTGTCAATCAAATATCTATCAAGGGGACAATCCCTTGAAAATAAACTTTCCTCATCACCTCTAGTAGGATTAGAACCTCTTCACTTTGGATTTATAGATGAGGAACTCTTATATATTGATGCAGTCCCCTCTTAGACTCTATTTTTTATGGATCTTATAGTATCCACATGTCAGGAGCTGGTATTCTACTATTTATGTTGGATGAAAATGTCATTCAAAAATATTCCCACTTAGGATTCCCCTACACCAAAAATATTGTTGACTACAAAGCCCTTATAGCTATATTAAAATTTTCTATTTCATGACATCTTAAGGAGTCGAAAATTTATGGAGATTCCCTATTGATCATAAAACAAGTTAGCGAAGAATATCAAGTCAAGGATGACAAGTTATTACCCTATAATCTCATTGTTGATAGTCTTCAAGTTTATGTTTACCTTATCACTTTTAAAAAAATTCCTCGCACACAAAACAATTTAGCGGATGTAATGGAGACTATCATATCCCTTCTTGAGTTCAATCCCTATCAAACACATAATGATTTTGTCATAAAACACCTTCTAGTTAAAACCTATGATTTGTTTGAGTCAACCATGATTTGTGAAATAATTTATCTTGAAAAACCTTGATATCATTATATCTACACTTTCATCCATGGTCAAAATTTCCATGATACGATGAATTCCCAACAAAAATGATCCCTATCACAACCTACTTCTCACTACACCATCCTAGATGACACATTATATAAAAGAGGATATTATGGAACACTAATAATATTTCTCAATGAATATCAAGCACACCAAACTCTAGTTGAGGTACATGCTAGTATTTGTGGTGCACACACAAGTGGCATGGTTTTAAAAAAAATAAAATTGTGCATGGGTTATTATTGGTCTAATATGGAGTTTGATGCATTTTTTTAATAAGTGTTTGGCATGCCAACAACAAAACAATCTCATTCACGGACCTTCAAAAAATCTTCAACTGATCACAACACCTTGGCCTTTCTCCCAATGGGGGCTCAAACTTACAGGTAAAATCAATCCCACATCCTTTGATGACCATACATTTATCATCACGATAACCAAATATTTTACCAAATGGGTAGAATCCATGCCTCTCACTTATGTCAAGTAATAATATTTCCATGTTAATATTTAGCCATCTCATATGTCATTTTGGCATCCCTTCCTCCATTGTTACTGACAATGGTGCATCATTTAAAAATAAAATCATTAAAGAGCTAGCCAAACGATTTCATATACACCTCCATATTATCCACGTTATAATGGTCAAGATGAAGCATCCAATAAGATGCTCAAATTCATCTTGGAAAACATTTTTGATAAATATGGTCATAATCAGCATACACAAGTCTATCCTTCCATATGGGTCTATCACACATCTTACCATACTTTAACATGAGCCAGTCCACTTTCACTCATATATGGATGTGAAGATGTATTATCCATAGAGGTCAAAATCCCATCACTATGTATATCCCTCAAATATTTGATCAATGAAGACAAATATAGACAAGATCATTTTGCAGAACTTAAAATCTTGTATGAAAAGAGTTTTAATGCCTTATATCATTTAAAATTGAATTAGAATCAACTTCTCCATAGCTACAACAAAAGGATAAAACCCAAAACAATTGAGACCAAAAACCTTGTACTAAAATAAAATCATAAAACATAACCGTGGAGTGGGAAAAGAAAGGAAAATTTAAACCTAATGTGTTGGGTTCTTATTTTATCACTACAAAATTTGGATCTCGAGCATACAAGCTATCCACTGAAGATGGCCAAGAGATTAAAGAGCCCACGAATGTGGTTCATCTAAAAATATTCTATTCTTGAATCATCCATGCATATCCCCTATGTTGGGGGAATTTTCGCACATCCACTTATATATCTTATTCATCATATTCCTCTTACCATATCATCTGAAATAACTTTCTATCACTTGTCCCTTGTATTTAAGGCATTTTCCATCTACTATACTCTCCATATATACTTATATCCATCCCTTAATATTAATAATATTTTACATTCTAACATATGTGTGGGTCCTTGATCACCTAATATAATCTCACTGGCTATTACTGTTAGATCAAACATCTACCTACATTTACTAAAAATCCAAATTAAAAAAAAAAAACACACTGCAATAAATTTCAAAAAATTACAAAAACACTTAAATATTTTTCCAAAACTACCAAAAAAGATAAAACCTATAAAAAATATACAAAAAATCACAAAATCATCCAAAAAACATAAATATTTGCAACAACCAGAAATCCCAAAAATATCAACACATTGACTCCTATCATGGTGTCTGTTCCAAATATCAATTAATCAATTCAAATATCCTAATCCAAATCCCTTTCATATATCCTTTCTTGGGGAAATATCAGATCTCGTTTTCTCCCTCACATGTATCTTTGTTTGAAGGAAATGACATGATAAATCTCAAATCATATTACCCTTTGCATGCATCCTTTCTTGGGGAAAAAAATCAATCAATTATCATTGTAGAAAAAATTAGGGACAAATGTTACGTGTCTTTATATAAATTTTTGTTTCATTGTTACTTTTACTGAGTAGTTTGATGAACTATAAGTTTATTGTTTATTATCTTGACTCATTTATAACCATAATCCATACATTTCTTTATATACTAGGTTTGTTTTACTTTTTAGTTGTGTGTGTGTCTGTTTGTGTGTTTATTTACAATAATAATGGGTTGATCATCATGGTTATTTAATAATCATGATGTCAACTCTATTGTACAAAAATAAAGAAGGCTACTCTAAATTACCAACTCTAAAAGGAAAATCAAGCTACAAGAAAGGTTAGTCCCAACAACAATGCAGTCACATCTAAAATAAAACCTTCTATTTCACCCTTCCTCAAACCCTCATTCACGTCCCTGAACCCTAATTTTGGCCTTTAACCATCCATTTCTTATCCCATTTCTCATGTGGAAATATTTTATTCCTCATATCAAGTGGCTTTCCATCACTTTATTGTGTCACCCATCCACTTGAGGGGGAACTCCCTTGGCACAATCTTGATCCATTAGGGCATCCAAATGCTTTATTGGGGAAAATAAAGCAATATAAAAACACTTCTTCATCACTCATTCAACTGATCTACACAAGTCAACTATCTTTAAAATCCTATTACTTCATAATTACATGTTAAAGAGGGGAAAATGTAGAAACTCTAAAAATACTCATTACACATTACAATGTCCAACAATAATATTAAATACATTCTTCACCCATATCTCACTTCTAGAATTATTTTAATTAATTCTATTACACTCACTATGAACTATAAACCCCTTTGGATAATTTAATTATCTATTTAAATAAATACAAATTAGTTATCTACTCATCTCCACTTCACTAGCCAACTAACTCAAGTTGACTAGTCACCCCACTCAAGTTATATAATCCTAAAAATATAGGAGAAAGTATGCATGTACAACCAATTTTAGAATAATTCAATAGCCAATCAATATGAAATAAAGCCTCTTAATTTCTCTTTCAAAGAGACAACTACACATAATAAATCAACCATTATAAAAAAGAAAATTGAAATTAATAGCCTAAAACTCATTCAATTCCACATTCCTTAATCTATGGATTCTTCTGCATCTATAAATAAGAATCCACATTCCTCTCAAATCATCAGTTGAATCTTAAGGAATTTACAATATTACTTGTCTAAATTACCATTGAAAATCACTATTACATACTGTTATGTTGTCCAATTCATCACCATTCAAATTAGTCAATCAATCAATACTTGTATCTTGGACTCACTTCTGTTCAGAATATACTGGGGTAGCCATAAATGAAAATATATCATTCTCTCATCCAAATCCCAAAAGAGTGTCACTAGACCCCATTCTTGAACTTGTCCAATCTAAGGTTGCAAGGAGATTGTTTGAGAAAGGTTTACACTTCATTTTGTTGTTTGTTTCTTTCTCTTGTTAGCATATTCCCTTGTATTTAATAGGTGTGTGATTTCAGACCCTTATAAAATCTGGTTGTGTAACTTCTTGTGTTCTTCACCTACCTAGAAATGGTGCTCATTGTATGTTTCTATTTGTCCTGCTGTCGATCAAGGATTTCGCGCTTATTACCTGTCCAAGTTAATGCACCAAACTAAACACAAAAACCATGAAAAACTCCAATGAAATCGATACCTGATGGACAAGATCCGAAGATGTAGATGGATAAGGAGGTCGATGTAGATAAGACGGGTGCACACGAGCAATTCACACAATAGATCCGAGTAACCTGCAAGAAACCAATGCTTGACAGAAAAAGATGGCGTTAAAAGATATTTAGGTGGACTGCCTGAGAAACGGGTCCGGGAAGCGATAAGCTTCCTCAGCGGATGTCAGTCCACGTTTTCAATTAAGTAGAGAAGCATACATGATAGAAGATGTACATATAAGACTAGATTTTCTAATTATAGTAATGAAACCGAATTTAAACAACAGACAGAAAGCTACAGAAAATAGGAAACTATGAAATAAAGCTGGATTTGTGTTACCTGTGTCCTTTTACCTGTTTGCAGGATGATCGGCGTCGATTATGTAAAATCGGCGTCGACTGAAAAAGATCGGCGTCGACTGGAAGCAGATCAGTTGATTAGGGACAGTGCAAGAAGATTCGGAAATTGGAAAGAGATGGACAGATAGTCGACGTCTGTTGGATGTGTGAAAGTCGGTAAGATACTGGAACAGAGTCACCAGAGGATCGATGGATACGTGCGATGTTGATATGATAGGAGAAGAGTAATGGTACTCCTCTCAGGAATTGATTCGGACAGGACCTGCCCTCATTTGATACACTTGATGCCAAAATATCTCTCTTTCTTACAACCTGTGTCTCTTCACGATCTGTCTCTTTGTCTCTCTCTGTTCGTGCGCGTCCTTTTTCGTCGTGTGTGTTTTTCGGTCCTTAGAACTGAGTTCTGGACCTACTTTTATAATCGACGTCGCTCCTAAAAATCGGTGCCGACTGTATAGGTCGGCACCGATCGCGGGACAGACTCTCGAGATGGCCAAAATGAACGATTTCTAGAAAGATGAGAACTACCCCAAATACGAGAAATATCCCGCTTGGGGAAAAGGAAAAATAGGGGGATACATAGATAGAATAAATTTGGGGTAGATAAGTGATTAGGATACATGGGAAGAGGTGTAATTAAATATTTAATATTTAATTACTCACTGGTAAGATACAATGGGGTGAATTAAACTTAGGATAGATGTTTAAATCACAAATCAGATAATATCCCCAAGGGGATAATGGTGACGTAAACGTGCCCCAGGTTACCTAAGCAGGTAAACGAATGTGGGGGACACTAAATTGAGTAACCAATTTTAAGTGTCTACATTTTTCCCCTTTTTGTCAAGTAACTTGCAATAAGCAAGGTTATGAGACAAAAACAAAGAGATGGAAGAAGGGAAGAATGAGTGATGATGTGATCCCCCCTCAAACTAGGGATGGGATGGGTGATAGAATAGACGATCCCAAGTTTGAAAGAGGTAGATGAAAATGTAGGATACCCCAGTCGGATGTCTGAAGTAGATCTGATCATTGATGACGCATAAAAAATAAATAAAAAGGCAACAACCTAAGGAACTCACATTGGTAGGAAAAACTAGACGGTCTCGTCATGAGACGACGTTAGTGCCTACAGACCCGCTTAACTCTAAGTTGCCAAAAGTACGAGCATCCCACGCAAAGGGAACAAACCCGAAATAGACAGTGATATCGAAAAGATGTGCCGAAAGGCAATATTCAGCACACAATAATGATCAGATAGACAAATAAGCCAAGCATCAACACTATGGCAAAGAGACATGGAAAATCGACGGCGATCACAGTAATCAGCGATGACCAAGATAAACGGCGTCGATCAAAAAAATCGGTGCCGACCAAACGTAGCACATATAAATATGCGAACGGAAAACGTGAACGATTTATTTTCATCGTGACGATTGATTTAGATTTGAGCATCATGGAAGCCTCTAGGAGCGGTCAGAAGCGCAGGAGGATAGGACCTGGGGTAAGTGGTTCTTCTTGAACCCGTTGAACTTAGTTTTTTTTTTTTTGTTTGATTTTTTTTGTTTGTGGGGGCAATGGTCTAATTTTTGCCCGTACAGTCAGTCGGCGTCGATTGATATTAATCGGCATCGATTGATATTAATCAGCGTCGACTAGAAATAAACGACACCGATTTTATCAATCGACGCCGATTAGAATAGATTAGATTTTTGTTGTTGTTTTGGATGTGATTTGGGTAAATATGAGACTAATATTGCTCTTGATGTCGTGGGTGCAGGCACGAGAGGCTCTACACATGAGGGATGCTATTCCTGAGTTACTGGAGACTATTCTCCCGGATGTGACAGATGCAGATTGGCGGCATCTAGAGTTAGCCGGGCTCGGGGGCTTTAGATACTACAGACGAGTGCCGCGGGATGTGGAGCTGATGCGGGCACTAGTGCGACGGTGGGACAGCCACACGGGCACTTTTTGGTTTAGGACGGGTGAGATGACCATCACCCATGAGGACATATACAGGATTCTGAGACTGCCGATCACTGGGGACCCGATCGAGATTACACCGCGAGAGCAGCAGCAGAGGGCCCTAGTTCGATTATACGGAGACAGGGCAGATGACTCAGAGATAGTGTCCGGGGCAGTGAGGATAACCTCACAGTATAGACAGGATAGTCCCCGGAGCAGACGGATAGTGCTGATTCAGATGGCTATATCCTATTTTGTTGTTCCAGATTCAGGAGGTGGGAGATTCCCACTATTGTTATTAAACTGTGTTTGCGACATTCTGCATTTCAGGCAGGTGTTTGCTTTTGCTGACGCCCTGATAGCTCAGATATACCATGAGCTATGGATGTACACCACAGGCCGGAGGACAGGTATAGATGTTAGTTTTGTGCTCCATTGCTGGGCCTATGAGCATATAGCAGTGATCAGGCCATCCGGGCTTCCTTGGATGCCAGCAGTAGTGGGAGGTGTTGATTATGGATTCCGGCGATGGCAGGCTGACATGGCCGTTGGGGATACAGGGAGATCGGCTGATTGGTACAGCGAGCGTTTCAGGACGCTGACACCAGATCAGGTCATTTGGAGGCCATATCGGGCATTGCCGACATGGGCTGGTCAGGATGCCCACTTGGTGGCAATGAGACGGAGCAGGGTGGTTAGGGGCCCCAGGCCAGATAAGTGGGAGCGAGTCCCGTTTGTGAGAGTATTGAGACAGTTTGGCCTAGTGCAGATAGTGCCGACCACCTACACGCCTTATAGGGGGGATAGCAGGGAGACCGATCTGCCGATTTTGATCCTGGCAGATCCATTGAGAGAGGCCCCACCCTCTACAGACAACGATGATGACACAGGGGTAGATGAGGGTTATGTAGCATGGTATGATACAGAGCTTCCACGACATCTCCCGGCATCTATAGATGCCGATGAGGACGACATAGCTGCGATGCTGGATAGACTGGAGGGAGAGCATGCCACCCTGATACAGACACATCAGGTAGCTCTTGAGGAGATCAGGGCTCTGACAGAGGAGAGGGATGCCCTAATTTTGGAGAGAGACAGCGCTCGCCAGGAGTGAGATACAGCGATCCAACAGATGGATCGCTATTATCGACATAGGGAGGCCCTCAGGGCCAAATATGGGGAGACAGGCACCATGTCGGAGTCCAGCATACAGGGTACGACCCTAGGAGGAGCACCACCAGCAGCGCCAGCAGCCCCAGCAGCACCAGTAGCACCATTACGAGCATCGGGTACCATGAGCCTGAGCACATATCAGTCTCTCCTTGCTGAGGTGAGATACTATGAGGATGCCTTAGCGCAGCATGCCCCAAATGTGCCTCGGTACGGTGCGAGGAGGAGAGGAGCGACGACTACAGCGAGCGGGGCCTCAGGCGGAGGGAGCACTGGGAGAGACCGAGGTGGGCTGAGACCTCCAGTAGCAGGTGCATCCAGCTCGATAGGTGGCGGTCAGGAGAGACAGCCTGGTCCAGAGGAGGGTGGTGGAGATAGCGTCCTCCACGCATCAGACTTTACGATATAGAGATTGATATATTTTGTATCTGTATAGTGATGTAGCCTCGATTGGAAGGCATTGTATAGATGGCTTGATTGAAAGCCACCCATTTTTGTTGTACAGACACACATGTATATATAGATTCATCATTTTATTTGTCATATATATGTTCTCATGCTTTTGATTTTGATATACATGTATAGATGTAGCGTAATTGTGATGGATATAGATATAGACTGATAGATGATGAATAGATGTGATTGGATAGATATAGACTGATAGAGGATAGAAATAGATGTGATTTGATGGATATAGATATGTGGATATAATTTTGATGAAAATAGAGATAGACAGATGCAATGTAACTTGGATGTACAAGTTTTTCGATACTTTGATGGATAGATAGATAGATGTGATTGATGTACTCGGAATGGTTGAGATGTTAATTTAATTTTGATGAAAATAGATAGCCAGAGCCACATGTGTTGATAATAGATGTTTTGATAGATAAGATGAAATTAGATAGAAGATAAATTTTGATTGAATTAACATGTGAAATGTCAATTTGACTAGATGAAAAACAAAGAATAATGGGGAATACTCTTTCCGAGAGCCAAGGAGGTAATGAAAATGACCTTGACTAGGAATAAAGAAAATATACTTGGATAAGAAAGAAAATGATAAGTTGGACTCCCAACCGACCATAGATAGAATCTGGATAGGAAATCACAATATCATGTATGTAAGGCCCTACATGAGGTTAAAATAAACCTGACACTAACTAGCCGCAAAATAGATCTAAGGGGGGAAACGAAAGGAGCAGTAAGTGAGTATCTTGTCAAAATTTACAAGGGACAGAATACATGTCCATAGTGGGAAAATAGGATTCTCCATATGATCGACAAAAGGTCTTAAATCTCAGCTTCATGATTTTGACAGAAAAGCAAACTGATCAATGTGGGGAGTTTGCTTGATATGGAAAGACTGATCGATGCGGGAAGTCTTTCAGTGATGCTAAAAAGTGTATAAACTGACTGAAAGGCTGATTAATTGCAAGAAGCCTTGAATATATCTTTGAGAAACAGCCGTCCTTCAAGGGAGCAGTCTGTATTTTGAATTTCAATGATAGCCATCCTTCGAGGGTATGGTCTATATTTTTTTTCTTTTTGATAATGTAGGGATAGCTGTCCTTCGAGGGATCAGTCTATCTTTTTGGATAGCATCTTTTTTTTTTTTTTTTGAAAATCTTTTTGGAAGAAGCTGAGTTTAGACCTAGATAGATCAGATGGAGGGGAAGAGAACATAAAATAACATGCACTCAAGCCCCGAGTAGATCCGATTAAGATAAGCACTTGGGATAGATGAAGTGGTGATTAAGGTATTCCTACCATGAGGAGGAACATATCCAAAAGAAAAATGCAATGAGTAGAGCCACGATACTCATATTTTAAGGTAAAAGAGGCAGTAGGTGGAGAACCACATAGTTTCGAATCACCATGAAAGTATATGACTGGTTGTTTAGATGGATGAAAGATCTGTGTTGCGACTAGACTTGTGTAAGATATATTTTAACAATAGAAGGGATGTAGATGCAAGGCATTAAGAGGTTCCGCTTCAGGTATACCATCCATGGAAGATAGACAATAAGCCCCAGACCCATATTTATGAGTGATAATGTATGGGCCCATCCAGTTGGGAGCAAACTTACCACGTTGACTTCTTTCGAGTGTAGTAACATTTTGATTTTCTTTAAGAACAAGATCCCCAATTTTGAATTCACGGTGCTGTAAGTGCTTGTTATAAGCACGTTTGACATGCTCGAGATAGACTTGATGATGTTGAAGAGCGTTGAGATGCCGCTCATCTAATAATTCAAGTAGTGCTAGACGAGTTTGACGATAGTCTTCATCGGAGATAAATTCTCTGAGAGAAACACGGAGAGACGGGATTTGGACTTCCAGAGGAAGAACAGCTTCAGACCCATAGACGAGAGAGAAGGGAGTAGCACCAGTAGGAGTACGGATGCTAGTCCGATAAGCCCAGAGAGAAAAATGGATATGTAAATGCCAATCCCTACCAGCTCGACTAGTTACCTTTGCGAGGATATTACGCAAAGTTTTATTGGAAGCTTCGGCTTGACCATTAGCTTGAGGATAGTATGGAGAAGAAAAACTGAGTTTGATATTGAAAGCGTTGTAGAGGTTCTGCAAATCAACATTCTTGAAAGACTTGCCATTATCTGTGATGAGTTTGTGTGGAACGCCAAAACGACAAATGATGTGTTGATAGACGAAATCAACTATGGGCTTAGCCTTTGTTGAAGAAAGAGGGATAGCCTCCACCCACTTAGTAAAGTACTCAGTGGCAGTAATGATAGAATGACGGCGTTGTGAAGAACGGGGATTGATGAGACCAATAAGATCAAGACCCCATTGCGAAAAATGCCACAAACCCACCGTAGGTTGCAAATCTTGACTAGGGATGTGTGTGAGATTGGAATGTTGTTGACACTTGACGCATTTCTTAGTGTATTCACAAAAATCTTGATTAAGAGAAGGCCAATAATATCCCAAACGTAAGATGCGTTTAGCCATAGCCAAGCCACTAAAATGTCCACCATAGATACCATCATGGATCTCCTGGATGGCTTTATATGATTCATGGGTTTTGAGGCACCGAAGTAAAATACCATCAAAGCCGCGCTTGTAAAGAATCCCACCTAGAATAGTATAGCGATTAGCGCGTTGGATAAAATATCTTCTACCATTGGAAGTCAGATCTTGGGGAAGCACCGAATGAGATAGATAATCAACAATTTGTTGATACCACTCATCCTGAGTATGGGTTGTGACAGCATGGATTGAAGTTAGTTGCCTAAGATGAGATGGTTGATCTAATCGTTGTACAGCCACATAAAGTCACGAGTCTTCAGTAAAAGGTGGGATAAGTGAGGCTAACGAAGCCATTGTGTCTGCGAATTAATTTACAGTGTGAGGAATATCTTGGATAGTGAATTTATCGAAAGATTGGAGTTGAGCAAGAACGATATCACGATATTTTTGAAGGATATCATTCTTGCATTGATAGACACCTGTGACTTGATTAACGATGAGTTCAGAATCACCAAAGATGTCAATATGACGAGCGCCAAGATTAATGGCATTTTGAAGACCCAAGACAAGAGCTTCGTATTCAGCCATATTATTGGTGCACTCAAAGTTCAATTTGTGTGCGACTGGGATAGGCGTACCCCAAGGAGGAATCATCACGAAACCCGCACCTCCCCCTTGCTGACATTTGGATCCATCAAAGAAGAGATTTACTTTAAATGGAGATAGACCAAAATCAATTTGTTGGATATATTCATCGGGGAATTGAGCAAGGGGGTCTTGAGTGTCCGGAAGAGGAGCATCAGCTAATTGATTTGCAATAACCTGACCCTTGATAGAATTTTGCGGGATAAACTCGAGGTCAAATTCTGTCATAAGCATGAGCCAATGAGTGATACGATCATTGTGATAAGGCTTTGCATGAATTGTCTTGAGTGGATTGACACTTGTGACAATATAAGTTTTGTGATTAAGGAGGTAATGACGAAGCTTAGAAGTTGTGAAGAAGAGAGCACAACATATCTTTTCAGCTTCAGAGTAACGTGTTTCATACTCATGGAGGGTGCGACTGATGTAATAGACAGCTTGTTCTTTACCACAAGTGTCCTGATGCGAAATCATGGCTCCCAGAGCATGGTTAGTCACAGAGATATAAAGATAGAAAGGCTCCCCCTCGCGTGGAGGTGTAAGCACAGGTGGAGAAAGAAGATAAGCTTTGAGATCATCAAAGGCCTTTTGGAAATGTTCATCCCATTCAAAATGAACATTCTTACGGAGGAGATGATGAAAAAGCTGACAACGGTCCGACAATTTTGAGATAAAACGACGCACTGATTGAAGACGTCCTTGGAGACTGTGGAGTTGCTTTAAGTTAGAAGGGGGAGGCATCTCAAGGATAGCTTTTATTTTTGCGGGGTCTACTTGAATACCCCTAATGGAAATGATAAAACCTAAAAGTTTACCAGTGAGAACGCCAAACACGCACTTAGATGGATTTAGACGAAGACAAAAGCGGATAAGCCTCTCAAAGAGAGGTGCAAGGATGAAAAGATGATCCTGACAACGTTTGGACTTACCGAGGAGATCGTCAACGTAATCTTCCACAGTTTTGTGTAAGAGATCATGGAAGATGTAGGTCATCGCTCGCTGATAGGTTGCCCCTGCGTTCTTAAGACCAAAAGGCATGACGCGATAGCAAAAGGTCCCCCAAGGAGTTATGAAAGAAGTCTTATGTTGGTCTTCTAGTGCGATGAGAATTTGATTATATCCAGAGAAACCATCCATAAGAGAAAGCATCTCATGACCCGTAGTTAAATCCACTAGTTGGTCGATATTAGGTAGAGGAAAATCATCTTTTGGACAAGTAAGATTAAGATCCCGGAAGTCGGTACAAATTCAAATTTTCCCAGTAGCTTTAGTTACTGGTACTACATTGGAAACCCATTGTGGATAATCAATGGGTTGGATAAAGTTAGCCGAGAGCAAGCGCTGTAACTCTTCTTTAACAAGAAGGGCTACTCTAGGGTGCATTTTACGTAATTTTTGTTTAACTGGCTTGATGTTAGGAAGAGTAACGATATTGTGGACCACAATATCGGGATCGAGTCCAGGAATATCCTCATATGACCAAGCAAAGGCTTGACGATGGTAGGAAAGAAAAGTGGTAAAATCTCCTAACTCCTGTGGATTAAGGGATTGGCCGACCTTAATGATGCGAGGGTCTTCAGAAGTTCCTATATTAAGGTCGACAGTGGCTTCGTTGAGAAGCGTAGACATGTCAGAAGGAATAGTCTTGGGAAGATATGAATCCTCTGCCCCCATATAGGTGAGGACAAAATCATCATCCGCACAGTGGATAGTGTTAATAGTAGGAGAGTCGTCTCCAACTATTTTAGGGAAGATTAACGGTATGGAAGTGGACTGGTTGTTAGTCGCATAGGCTAGCGGCCCTAAGGAAATGGTATTGATAAAAAAAAAAAGTTAGGTGGGATGGAAATGTCGTCGTCCACATCGAGTGATGCTTCTAACTTAGCGGGAGAAGATGGTTCCTCAATAGGAAGAGGCTCATCGAGAATAGTGACGGTGGATTTTGAAAGAGGTTTAAATCCTAAACCAAATTTTTGATGTGGCATGAGAGTAGGAATGGATGTGAGGTCATGCACACCTTGTTCATATTTTCCTAGGCCAAAACCCTTCCACACGCATCGATATAAATAAGTTTTTGCAAACGTGGGATTCTGTAGATAATCGAACCCTGTTAAGTAAGGTTTGGTCCTAGGAGGAGAATTCGGGTGATAGTGAGGTGTATCAAGACCACCGTAGATGAAATTAGTCTGTTGATTGGGCAGACCAATGGTGACGATGCGACCGAGACCTGGTTGATATTCAGGTTGTTTGTCCGGTCTACCATACTCACTAGGATTGAGATGGGCTTCGAAAGAAAAGAGAGGAAGCTCTCCCAGTGAGAAACGCTGCAATGTCTCTTCTAGATTTTGTAAATCCAGTAGTTTGGTTACATGTATGGAAGAAGATGAGGCCCCGTTAGGAGAAGAAGTATTTTCCTTTAGAGGGGCAGACCTTGTGGTCATGTCACATTGTGCGGAAGGAAAAGGATCTCCTGGATGAGTATATATTTTGCCCTCATATTGATATTTTAAGCATCGATGGAGGATGGATGGGACACAATGCATTGCATGAATCCAGGAGCGTCTGAGGATCATATTATAGTGGAATTTTCCTTCGACAATGTAGAAGAGTTCATGAAGCAGCTTCTTACCTACTCGAATGGGTAAGACCACAGTTCCTAAAGTAACTGCTAACTGATCGTTAAATGATCGAAGGGTGAAAGGCGGGGGTGACACTATGTTCTTTGGTAATTTAAGTTGCTCAAATGTGTGCGAGGAGATGACGTTGAGTGCAGCTCCATCATAATGCGTTTTAATGTGGTGTTGTCGATTTGGACTGTGATAAAGAGGGGAGCCTCCAAATCCTCTGAAGAAAGAGGAGGAACTTCTGAATCTTCAAAAGAAATGGCGGTTGATGGTCTATTCAATCCAACAACCAACTCGAAGGGCTAGGGATCATCTGAATTTACTATAATGCGATGCAGATTATCAATCAGAGCCTGGCGATGTTGTGGAGAGGATTGGATGAGGTTAAAAAGAGACATTTTGACCGGAGCCTGAGTGAGTTGTTTCATAACACTCTCCTCAACTGACACAGGAATTTGAGCTCAAGGTGCAACATGATTAGAGACCCGAGGTCGTGGGGCCAATGAGGAAGGAGGAACTCCTTCAAGGGCTACAGAAATGATAACCCGTGGTCGAGATGCTGTAGAGGAAGATGGATTATCATAGTGTTGGGTTCTAGTGGCAATATGGATTGTATCAATTTGAGAAGGTGGAAGGTCAATTGGAGTGGAATCACTAGAGGTTTAAGTGGATCGTTGGGGCTCAGATGGGGCTAAGATGACAGGAGATACTTGTTCCTCCTCCTCTAGCAAAAGATCACTTTATTCCAAAAGGTTGTTGACAACAGCTTGAAGAGCTTTACATCCCTCAGTATCATGACCCGGGGTACGGTGGTAAGCGCAAATTAGATCAGAGTTAAACCAGGTAGGTTTAACTCCTTTAGGGTTATAGGGTTGAATCGGAGGAAGGGATATGGATGAAGATTGAAAAGTTGGTGAAGGATTTCAGTGTATAACCCGTTAGATGAAGATGAGGATAGAGGTGATGAAGGTGCCTCTTTTGCCTTAACAGACTGCCGAGGCAAAAGAACCTACATGTTAGGTTTGACAGTCTTTTTAGGGATCATCTTATTCTTTTGGACACTTGGGGGAGCAGTCTTGGGCACTTGAGATGGAAGTAAGTGAGACATGATTGATTTTGGTGGAGGAGGAGCCCCTAAAATAGATTTTGAAGATGATGGAGATGTGACAAGTGTTGTGGTCTTCAAAGATAAAGGAGGTTACTTGGTCAAATTTACTGATGATTTAGATAATGTCGATTTAGATGAGGAAGAAGCTCCCAAAGTAGGTGTAATCTGAGGGACATAGGGCGCCCTGGATTTTGGTAATGAAGATGATGATCCTGATAGAAGAGTGGCGTCTTGTTAGTAGGTAAATCTGCTTTTCGGGGTGTTGGTGAAGAATGTGTTGTAGAAGAAGATGATGGTTTTGATAAGTGTGTAGAAGAAGACACCTTCTCAGCAGATAAATCCAATATTTTATGGGGCGTAGAGAGAGATTTTTGTGGGAAAGCACCAAGGGTCTTGATGGTTCGGAATATGGGCTTTCCTTTTTCAGGGATGGTGACAAATTCAATGGCATAAGGTGATTGTAACCTTTTCGGAGGAAGCAAGTGGGGAGGTACTGATGGTGCAATGTTAGATTTTGGTTGTCTCGGTTTAAGTTCAGGAACCGAGTGTATAGGTGTTGGTGCTACTTCTTTTGATTTTTCTTTAATGGGTGAAGCAGCACTAGTGGTGGAAGAAGTGAGTGATGAAGAAGCAGTTCCTTGTGAAGGGACTACTTCTGGTGCAGTAATTATGGGTGGAACTACTGTTGGAAAAGAGACAAGAAGAGTCAAAATCGAAGATGCTTCCGTCGGAGTTGGCACAATTATAGGTACGTTCACCAGGGGCATAGTTGCAGTGAGAATGGGAGCAACAGAAGTAGATGTATCTGTAGTGGAAACTCGAAGGGATGTAATTGCCTCGAGCATTGAAAGAATGTTCGATGATGAGACAGATGAGGATGACACTATCTTGGGTATGGACGGAAGGTTAGACAAAGGAGTGGAGAGAGATGAACCCGTATCTATCAATGTAGGAATATTCAAAGACGGGCTATCGGAAGATGGTGGAATTTCAGTGATTGGCGAAGTGGAAGGAGGTTCTGATTCGGTTGATGTATTCACAGATGACTTGGTTTTAGAAGAAGATTCTTCAGTAGAGATGAAGTTGATAGTATGAGTGTTTGGTTTTTGAGATTCTGAAGCATTATGGTTCAGGGAATGATTAGGAAAAGGTTGTTTAAAAACATCCATTGCCTGATTTGGGGGAGCATTTGGGTTATCCAGAATGAGCTCGCCTTTATCAATGAATTTCTGGACAAGATTTTTGAAAGTCTAACATCGTTCGATGTCATGACCTTTGGTTCTATAATATTGACAGAAATCATTTTCTTTATACCAGAATGGACATTCTTGGCTTTCATCAATATTCCTAATAGGGGGAAGTTCGATCATGTGAACTTCCAACATTTTCTCTAAGATAGAGGCATATGATTCCCCCAATGGAGCGAAGGATCGAGATGATGAAGTCCCTTTTCGAGAAGATGAGGAATCTCTTCGTGGTGTTTGATTAGAAGTAGTATCGGCTCGTGATGTTTTTAATACGATGGCATTGGTGGATCCCTAATTCTTGTCTTTAGAAGGGGAAGAATTTGGTTTGGTAAACCGAGAAAAATTGGGTTTAGATTTAGAGAGAAGTTTTAGCTTCCCTTGTTCAATGGCACGAGATTCAAGTTTGCGTGCCATTGTAAAGGCTTCTTCAAAGGTATGAAAAGTTTGGATCCTTAAAGTGGAAGAAATGTGATTAGCACAAGATCGAGTAAACAACTCGATTTGTTGGGATTGAGGAAGGGAGAAAGACAATTGGTTGATTATCCCTCTCCAACGAGCGACAAAGTCTGCAATAGACTCATCATCGAATTGACGAATGTTATAAAGATCTGTAATCGAGATCTTATGCGCGATATTTATTGAAAAGTTTTCAACAAACATCTCGGCCAATTGAGAGAAAGAAAACAAGGAATGTTGAGGAATGTTATTGTACCAGTCTAAAGCAGGACTTGCTAGAGACATAGGAAAGGTACGGAGCATAAGCTCCTGATCCTGGACTATGAGGTAGCAAGCATGTTTGAATGCTCGCAAATGTTGTTGAGGGTCCTCTCGACTATGAAACTTTGAAAATTTAGGAAGTTCCCATTGGGGAGGATAAGGCTTAAAAGCCACTGAGGGGTGAATGGGTTCATTACACACTTCTTCAAAGGAATATAAAGGACGAGCCCCTTTGGTGGAGGCTTCCAAGTCTGTGATTTTCTTGAAAAGAATTTGAACCACGTCAGATTGAGGAGGAGGCACACTGGCATGTCCTACATAAGAGGCAAATGGTGGATGTTGTTGAGGTGTCAACGAGGGATTCATCTGTTGATTGGTAGGATGATAAGAGGAGTAACCAGGGGTTCTGGGTGACACCTGGTGGGGTATTTGCTGTGAAGTAGCTTGTGTATAGGCAGGCTGTGAGATAATAAGTGGTTGAGAAAATGAAGGTTGGATGACGGGTGGAGCCTATGATTGGTGGACTCCTATGCTTGTTGACTGAATCGGGATAGATTGAGGAACATGAGTGCCAATTTGATTGGACATATTGGGGAACAAGACCTGAAAGGGGCCTTCTACTACTGAATTAGGCATTAAGGGTGCTGATGCTAAAGGATGGGTGAAGGTCACTGTTGCTGGAACATTGGAAGAAAGACCCACTGGAGGACGAGGAGCAGGAGCCAAGTGACTATTCGGAGGGGGTTGGCTCATAAAGGGGTATTGACCTTGGGATACAATGGAGGGCATAGATGAATTAACAGCAATATGCGGGTGCGCAGACGCATTCATTATAGCCAGGGCAGAGGACCTCTCAGAAGTAGGTTGTGGAATATTTGAGGTTACTGCGGTGTTAGGAATAGGTAAGACTATTTGAGAACTAGTAGATATGGTTGGTGGAAGAGAAAAAGGAGGCACAGGGGCACCGCCCTTCTCCGTGACTGGAGGCAAGAGAGATGATGCAAACTGTTCTACAAAGGCCTGGGATGGTTCACGAGAATAATCGTACACTTGCTGGATTGGTGGTCCTTGATCAGATATTTGAATAGACTTGTGTACTAGGTAGTCCATGAGGGCTATCGGATTGTGATCGAGGAACGCCTGAAATTCAGGATCCCCGCGAGGAACATACTCTGAGTCAGAAGTAGATGATATTTCTGAAGGACTAGGGGAAGCTGGACGTGATGGGGTTGCTTTGGCTTAAAAGAAAGGATTATACGACCAGGATGGGGAACCAACTAGCAGCGGTCCCGAGGAAGATTTGGGGGGTGCCGAAACATCCACACTAGTGGTAATCTCGGAAGAAGAAGGAGCCAGTTGAGCCATTCTTCTAGATTGTAACCGAGTGATGACCATCATAAACACGCAGAAAAGAAAATTGACCTAACTAATGCACAGACAATTCAAGCAGCGCAGATGATTATCTCCTTTAAGTTTTGATGCTTTTAAGAAAGAAAATGTTAGGGAAGGATTTTTTAGAACATGAACTACTCAGATAGCCAAACTAAGGATGGTTTGGGGAATGTTTGGTGAGGAGTCCCGAAGGAACGTTAGTAAAAGACCGGTACATGGCTTGATATAGGGGCCTACCCCCGCACTTCACACACTGCTGCGATAAGGGAGTCGGGTGCTTTGCCAATATATACCAGGATCTTCCGTGAATTTATAGCGTGGCCTGAGTACCGCGTAGGCTCTTCCTCTTGGATATCACTTCCAAGTAGGTGAGGTCAGGGAAGGAGTTTTTTTTAAATGCTTTATACCTAGTGATTTTGGCTTTGTGTGCAAGGGTGAAAAATAAAAATCAAATAGTGTCACTATCGATTTTGATTAATTTTCCAACCTAATTAAAACTAGATGAGAAACATACAACAGCAATGACAAAGAAAAATTTCTTTTTAAGCACTTTAAAAATGAAGTGTTTGATTTCGATGAAGACAAGTCAAACAAATTCTTTCCCAAATGTGATTAAATTCTTTTTAAGCACCAAAAATTGAAATGTTCGAATGTGATAGACAATCAAACAAAGAAATCCTAAAAAAGGGGAAAACACCGTAAAAGAGAAATACCTGTAGATTTAGCTCTCCAAGGTGTGTGGACTTCAAAAAGCGCGTTGTTGAGCTCTTCCCCTTGAACAATCCCATGATCAAGCAAAGTGCTCCACAAGAAGAGGTTAAGCAAACAGAAAACAAGATCCAGAAAGATATATCCAGATAATGATGAAACGAAAAATTTCCATTCTAAGGAAATAGAAAAATTTCAAGATAACGATCTCGCATAAAAAGCAAGAAAAGAAATGCTCAAGCAGAACTGATAGAAATCAGTAAAGAAAAAGAATCACAGCTCAAAACTAGAAAAGAGATGAACTTACCAATAAGGGACTTTGGTTCGAGTCCCACCGAGCCTGCCAGAATGTAGATCAAGGATTTTGCGCTTGTTACCTGTCCAAGTTAATGCACTAAACTAAACACAAAAACCCTGAAAAACTCCAATGAAATCGATACCTGATGAACAAGATCCGAAGATGTAGATGGATAAGGAGGTCGATGTAGATAAGATGGGCGCACACGAGCAATTCGCACAATAGATCCGAGTAAATTGCAAGACACCAATGCTTGACATAAAAAGATGGCGTTAAAAGATATTTAGGTGGACTACCCGAGAAACGGTTCTGGGAAGCGATAAGCTTCCTCAGCGGATGTCAGTCCACGTTTTCAATTAAGTAGAGAAGCATACATGATAGAAGATGTACATATAAGACTAGATTTTCTGATTATAGTAATGAAACTGAATTTAAACAACAGACAGAAAGCTACAGAAAAACAGGAAACTATGAAATAAAGCTGGATTTGTGTTACCTGTGTCCTTTTACCTATTTGCAGGATGATCGGCGTCGATTATGTAAAATCGGCGTTGACTGATGTGATCGGCATCGACTGAAAAAGATCGGTGTCGACTAGAAGTAGATCAGTTGATCAGGGATAGTGCAAGAAGATTCGGAAATTGGAAAGAGATGGACAGATAGTCGACGTCTGTTGGATGTGTGAAAGTCAGTAAGATACTGGAACAGAGTCACCAGAGGATCGATGGATACGTGTGATGTTGATATGATAGGATAAGAGTAATGGTACTCCTCTTAGGGATTGATTTGGACAGGACCTGCCCTCATTCGATACACTTGATGCCAAAAGATCTCTCTTTCTTACAACCTGTGTCTCTTTTACGATCTGTCTCTTTGTCTCTCTCTGTTCATGCGCGTCCTTTTTCGTCGTGTGTGTTTTTCGGTCCTTAGAACTGAGTTCTGGACCTACTTTTATAATCAGCGCCGCTCCTAAAAATCGGCGCCGACCGTATAGGTCGGCGCCGATCGCGGAACAGACTCCCGAGATGGCCAAAATGAACGATTTCTAGAAAGATGAGAATTACCCCAAATACGGGAAATATCCCGCTTGGGGAAAAGGAAAATAGGGGGATACATAGATAGAATAAATTTAGGGTAGATAAGTGATTAGGATACATGGGAAGAGGTGTAATTAAATATTTAATATTTAATTACTCACTGGTAAGATACAATGGGGTGAATTAAACTTAGGATAGATGTTTAAATCACAAATCGGATAATATCCCCAAGGGGATAGTGGTGACGTAAACATGCCCCAGGTTACCTAAGCAGGTAAACGAATGTGGGGGACACTAAATTGAGTAACCAATTTTAAGTGTCTACACCTGCATAGTTTTAGGATGACCCGTGATAATATAAAAAAATAATTAAAACCCTAACAACATGCATAACCCATATGTTGGGATTCCAATTTACCAATCTAACTTGGGAATTTTGATTTCACATCCTAAGTACTCCAATTTAATAAATCGGTTTCACATGTCTAATTTTAAGCCTTCTCCTACTCCTTTCCTTTCTGGGGTTAATTTGGTTTCTAATTTCTCTACTCCTATGATTGATGGTACCCTTTATCGCCAGTTGGTGGGGAGATTTATTTTCATGAATCACATTCATCCAGATATTATTATGTTGTTGGGATTGTGTCTATATTTATGAAAGAGTCTCATGAGTTGCCTTGGAAAGAAGTGAAGTGTATCCTTCGCTATGTTTTTGGAAATCACATTGATGACATTCATTATTTAGGAGGGACATAGATTGAATTGGTTGGATATATAGACTCTGATTGGTTCGGTGAGCTAGACCATCATAAATATACCTCAGGTTATAGTTTCTCTCTTGGTTCAAGTCCTATTAGTTGGTCTAGTAGGAAGTAGAATACAATTACCATATCATCTATAGAGGAAGAGTACAAAGGAGAAGTCAACGTTGTCACAGATGTTGTTGGTTATAGGGAATTTCAACTGAGTTTGATATTCACTTTCAGTGGCCTAATGTCATATATTATAACAATATGAGCACCATCTTGATTTGATGAAATCTAGTTAAACATCAAAGGATGAAGCACATTGATATATACATGAATTTCATTTAGGATTTGATACATGAAGACATCATTGACTTACAATATTGTTAAAATTCTGATCAGGTTACAGATATTTTCACCAATCCCTTCACTTAGGTGAAGTTTCTTCACTTGAGGTATCTTCTTAGGGTGAAGTATTTTGCAGCTTCCCATATTTTTTTGGGATTTCTAGTTCTCTTCTCCTATTAATATTTTCCATAAATATGTTGTTTGTACTTGGATACCTTATCATGCCTTTAGTTGTCAGGCCCTATTTGACTCACCTTTCTAATTTTTCTAGTGGAGTTATCTTTATTTTTAGACTTACCATGACATCTACCTCAAATTTAATGAAGGGGGTTATTGGTGTGTGTAACTTTACTTTTCATCACTTGGTGTCTTGTCCACCTCACATGGTGATTCATGTCACCTATGTGAGATCATAGGTCATAGGAGGTATATGACACATGGAAGATTCCGTCATAGAATTTTTCATTGTCATATGTGTCAGTGGTGTTATAGGAGTTACAATCCCATTTGGAATTATAACTCCTCTTTCCCTCATGGAGGGAATGATTGTCTAAGAATGAGAGTTACAAAAAAATCACATATGTAGCCCTCTTTTGATCTATGAGAATGAGAAGACCTATTCTTTTTGCACGATTTTCCTCTTATTCAATATTTTCTTGCTAATAACTTGGATATTTCACATCACCATTATAGCAAAACCTTTTTGATTTGTACAGGGTTCCGTATTAATCCTTGAAAAAAAATCTCACACCCTTAATAGAGAATTATAAAAAATAAGGAGAAAAATATGTGTGTGCATTAGAGGTTGGACCACCTTTCGTAGTCAAAATCCCAATTCTTGAACCAATCTAAGTGTTTCACTACGTATCCTTCTTGTGAAAATAAATCCTCATGTAGTTATCTCAAGTTATTTTGCAAGTATTTATAGCTAACCAACCCCTAGGGGTTCCTTTGTGTCTCTTGACACTAAGATATCAAGATAATTGTGTAGTATAAAATGTAACCAATACAGTAATAGTGTGATGTAGTGTACCTCAACTAGATGACCTAACCCTTTGTTGATCGAAATCCTTTTTCAATGTTTGGGATGAATTGTATAATGTTAAGATATAGCTCTATGATCTTTTCAAGCATGTAGATGGATAAAATTAGAATTTTTGACTTGGTTGAGTTCTCAAGAATTGTAGTAGGGACTTCAATATATGATGTGTAACTAATTTGAGAAGATTTAAGAACCTTTTAAGAAATTTTGGAATGATCTTTGCAATAGGAGCTTGTAGGATTGACAAGTTAGTTATAAGGTGATAATGAGTTATTTATATAGTTATTTGTAGGAAAGATATTTTAATAAGGTTGACTCTATGAAAGGAAATGACCCAAAGAATGATTTACAAATGAAATCAAATTTGGTGATTAAGAAGGTTTGGGACCATACAAGTCGGCCAAGACCAGACCCCATATCCGAACCCTTTCGTATGGTTTTGGAAAAGAAAGAGAAACATCAAAACTGAAAAATTGTGTCCTGAATATCAAATTTTTATGTTGATTTAATGAAATAATATTCTTAGAATTGATGGTAAAGCATAGTGTAAACTGTTGGTTCCCAATCTAGCATCCATGTTAAGGAAAGCAGTGAGGAAGAGATGAAGGAGAAAAGAAATACCTCTACGTGTGTCATTTTGTAGTCAGATACTAGTATATCTATTTCTCTTGGCCATGGATTATGGGAATGATAGGGAGGCATGTGACTAAGGATGTGGCTATTATCTTGATGATTTATGGATTTTCTTGAACCAAGGTGAGATAAATTGAGGGGTGGATTGAAAGAGAGAGGGGTATGTTATGTTTCAAACCATCATACTTGTTGGGACCTCAATTAGAGATCAAGTGTAAACACTAAATATAATGCTCATTCAAAAGAATGGTCACAAAAACATTACATAAACTTGATACATCAGATACAAGCCACTGAAAATAGATAAAATGTGATCTCATTCATCATTTCTAAATAAATTGTTCACAACTTGGGTTATAATGATGTTGAGATGCTAAATTTTATGTATAATGGTAAATCAAACTTGAAGTACACATGATATGTGTAGTTTTCATGCAAAAACATGTATAATGGAAAAATACAATGTGAATTGCAAGGGGTAGGACATGATGGTATTACTTAGTTAAATGAAACGAAGTAGGTGGGGGTGGATTTGATGAGAAGGGGTACAATTTTTTTTTTGTCTTATCCTGCTGCTTCCAAAATCCAAAAGAAGAACAAAGATCAAAACAACACTATCCTTAAAGGGGACACTTTCATTTAATTGGCACCAAATTTATGCAAGCATTACCATATAATCTCATAAATTTTAATACAAACACTCATGTATGAAACTTCAAGATTTCAGTCAAATCATTTCCATAACACCGAAGATACACTCTAAGGATTTAAACATTCAAATATTAAGATAATATTACAAAAAGGAATTTTATAACCAAACATGCATTACAATGTAATACTACAAAAAAATTCTCATTAATGAGTCATATGCAATAATTAAAATGGAATTCTTTGTATTTCATTGATTTAACAGATAACATATTATAGTAACGATCATATTTCTTAACCTTGCTCTAATTTATAGTCTAAAATTCTTGAATAAAGCATGTAAAATAGTCCTCTATATATTTAATTAGATAGGGGATACATATACATGATGCTCTCAATGTCTACTAATGACTATAATTTGTAATCACCTTAGCAACAATTCAAGACTAGAGTCTCCCCCAAAGTTAGAACAAAAATCAACAACCAACCCAAATTTTTAATTGAAGATATGCCTACATTATTATAAAACATTTCCCAAAATGGAAATATACGTAGATACCCCTAAGAAACCATTTTAATCTGTCCAAAATGAGGGAGCAAGGCTCTCAATCCACAAAAAATGAGAAGGAAATCCACTCTAACTTAAAAGATTTGATCTTGATATGTAAGAGATGGAACAACGTTGGATCATGATGGAGATCATTGAAAAGTGAATAATATTCTATTTAGAAAACTCTTCTTTGTCTCTTTCTTCTCTTTCACCAGCATGCATTCATTTCCATGGAGATTTGTGACGAGCCCTCAATTATCCTATGTAAACTCTTATTTTATCATGTCATCATTTTTGCACTAAGTATGATACTGTCATTTTGTAATTAATACTTTACTATATTTTGAAAGGAAATATTGTACATAACCTTGTAAATTTCATCTCGTGTTATTTTTCTCAAATATGGATTAAATGAGTATTTATGTATATTAACAATGAATTTGAAGAGCATAACTTAAGCCATCACAAGATCTGACTAATAGGATAGTGCAAGATTCATTTATGCCCTAACACATGACTCAATTGGGAGTGTAGGAATCACCCATGCATTAGTCCAAGAATCACTGAGGATTGTAGGACTCACCCCAA
The DNA here is from genome assembly GCA_019776745.2 of Taxus chinensis. Classification (NCBI taxonomy): domain Eukaryota; kingdom Viridiplantae; phylum Streptophyta; class Pinopsida; order Cupressales; family Taxaceae; genus Taxus; species Taxus chinensis. The sequence continues at coordinate 826,970,492 of CM034150.1, forward strand.
AGCAATAATGAAAAATCACTTAGAATGAAAAGCTCATGCAAAAGAGGCTAATGACTCAGATGGAAAAATGACGAGGTTGATGTAACAGACACACTAGTGAACACGATGGGAGGATCATGAAACATTGAATACCTTCTCAACCATCATTTAAATTATGAGAACCATGCAATATCGACTTAACACCTATTGATTGAAGATGTGGAACAAAAAAAAAAGAACAAATAATAGACTTATAGTCATCATGCTTATAGGGATCTTATGTAGTATATTTGATATCTTCTGGCGTTGATTGACTATCTCAACTAAGAGTCAATTATAGACATCATCTGTATTTAACAAGATGAATTTGATCCAAATATAACATGCACTAATCCTTCCACAATTTTAACTCCTAAAATAGTTAGTTGTTGTTATAGATATCTTTTAGTTAAGTAGTTGTAATTAAATGCAAATAAATACTCCTCCTTTAGAGTGACTAGTACTGCTCTGGATATAAAAAGAGAACATGTAGTAGGATTAAAGATTTCATTAATTATTGTAAATTAAATTCTTTCATTCAATAAAGTGTTGATTCAAGGAAAAAATTGACTTGTGTGATTTACAAATTTCAACTGGATCAGTGGGAAGGGGGAAAGGGTGACTCCTTTCCAATGTGAAGGGAGAATTATTGTTCATTTTATCTCTATTATTTAACATCTATTTAATTTAACAAAATTTCATTGTTTAGTACTTTTAATTACGAGTTCAGTAATACTTTGTTTATCAATCTATTTCATTTCTTCATGGCATTTAGCATAGCATTTGGTCAATTTTGTTAGTAAATAAGTATTGATCACAGTTTCAACCATTTCCTTTGCTGCAAATAACCATGGATACCACCCTGGACTGAAAATCATAAGATAACTAAAGTACAAGTGCCAATGATGTTTTTTAAGTTTGTTACTTGCTGACATCATTTTATTTTTATTCTCTTTACTTAGAAGAATGAGGAATAGAAAATAATAAAGAATGAAGATGAAAAATAAATAATGAATGAATTTACCAAAAAGGGTCGAGGTCAATGCATTCACCATTTTCCCTCTTTTCTGGTTTATCTCTATAAGCATCAAGACATTCAAACATCCCCAAAAGGGGGTTCTTCATATGGCCTTACATGGTATAGAAATATTATCTCTTGTTTGGATAAGACATTATCCATTTCAATAGAAATAAATTTCTTCTTCTTTATTCTCTTGGCCAACTTGTTGATGTTACCATCCACATGAACAAATATTTGAATAAAATAATAATCAACTTTTTTGGGAGCTTCTAACTTCCCTATAACACGATGTTTTAGAATTTCAATCAATTTTTCTGTATCTACAGTCCCTAGAGTATATGCAACTTCGAGGGGAAGCATATTTTTAGTATTAGATTCAATGTCATCAATGTATTTAATAACCTTCTCACTCATATTTTGAAGATTTCTTATACAATATCCTACAGTTTCAATCCAAAAATTTATATCCCCCTCACATTCATATTGTTTTCCTTTGTATTCAAAAGGTAATATCCTTTTCTTTTCTAATTCATCATTCATGACAGTAACAACTTCAATATTTGGAAACATGTCATCCCAATACTCCACTTCATCTTGATACTTTTCAATTAGTTCTTTACCTACCTCTATTTGTTTTGATACCTTATTATAACATTCAATCACTTCCTTGATGACTTGATTTCCCCTACTCACCATTTCCTCTTCCCATTTTTTAGTGGCTTCCCCTTTAATAATCAAATCCTCAAAATTTTTAATTACTTTAGGGGTGATGGAAGTGGCGATTTCTTAACTTTCCTTGGGAGTTTATAGCCATTTCTACTCATAGGTTGATAATATGTCAATCTTCTCCTTAAGTTATTTTTTGGTTTCTTTGTCTTTTTCCATCTTCTTAAAAATCCATCTCATTCCCACAGTGAATTCATGCTTCAGACCCTTTGTGATCAAATTACCTAATGGGACTTAAGTGATATAGTAGTTTGATAGGGTAGCTTTATCCCTTTAGATATCACCTAATGGAGTGGAAATATCCAAAAATATTTTTCCTTTTGGTCCCACCATTTCTCTTGAGATAACTCTAGCTTTCTTTGGTGTTGTATAAGGTCTTAAGGAGATGATATCCTCAACATCTGCTTCAACTAATTGCATTATCAAATTTATTTTTCTTGGGAGTGTTTCTTCCCAACCATTTCTTAATCCAAGTGTTTCCTTTCCCTTGTGTTTTTTTATTGGGAGGCACTTGGGATAATCACAAGTTATTTTGACTTGGAGATTAGAAATATGTAATCATAAACCTTTAGTTGTGGTGTTTCCACATTTTATGCCATTTAAAATTAGTTTTTCCTCCTCTCTAGCACCTTGATCCTTCAATTCCTCTTATATCTCTATTGAAGAGTGTGAGGAACTCGCATATGTAATTTTTTACCACTTTAAATTTAGTCTCTTATTCCTTAAATGGAGAATATTCTTTAAATGGTTTAACTTGTAATTATGTTTGGTCCTAAGCCTTGGTTTCTACAACTACCTTTGTAACTTCATTAATTAAAATTACCTTTTCCACCATCTCTAAATCTGATTGAAAAGGATCCAGAGATTTTGGGCCTTCAACCTCTATCACTGAGACCTCTTCAACATCTAGTTGCTCAGTTTGTGTTTTCATTACTGTTTCTTCCATGGTGGATTTTTCATGAGATGTTAGAGATTCTTCTTCCACTACATTTGGTGTAACCCGAGTAGGTGCAACTTGTACATCCTCAGAGTGAAGATATGATCAAACATCTAGTCCCAAACCATACAACTGATAAGTAAATACTTGTTCATGAGATAAATATTGTACTTCATTTTCCATAACTCAAGCTAATGTAACTTATTTTTCATGATTTGTCATTGTAATAGGGGATTCTTGAGACAATGGCTATGAGGTAGTATTGACTACCTTATGAGAATTTGAAACTTTAAAAAGAACCTCAAGGGCTTGGGGAAGATACTGGTATGTATGTACTTGTAGTTGTAGTTGATGCAAGTGTTTCCACCTTCTCTCTTTTTATTCTAGAATAGTTCTTAGTTATTGGTTCATCCTCCACTTCTTCAAGGATGGGTTCCAATATTGGAATCACCCTTGATTACATTGGTGAAACACTCCCCTTCATTCTTTTCCCCTTGCTAGATAATCCATTTAGAGCAGAGGATGATGTACCTACCTGGGTCTTGTCATGAGAAACAATTACTTTGGGCCCTAAGGTAGGATGGGGTACAACCTAGAGTGGAGTGGTGTGAGTGATTGGGCCATCCTTCATTTCCTTTTTTAGTATCTCCTCATCCTTTTGTGTTAATTTAGATACATGAGTACCACTATTTCTTGTAACTACACTCAATTATTCTAATATTTCAGAGGTTTGTCCCTTGTGTAACATTCCCCTTTTAAGACTTTAAAACAAGGGAATGATTTTTTTGAACAATGTTCTTTGTTATAAATAATCTCAATACAGAACACACATTACATGCCATTCAATCTCATAACAGATAACCATATGAACTTGTAATTAATCGGTGAACTACCGATCTCTCATTTCATGACTTGGAGTTTCATCGATCTCTCATTTCATGACTCAGTTTCTTACTGATCTCTCATGTTAACTTAATATATCATATACTAAGTATACGTGGTTCTCTTACCCTTTTCTAGGTATTGAATTTTTATATTTAAGAGGACTATCTAAATATTTGTTACCAATATTCATTTGAAATCTTACATCTTAAACTAGGTGATATAGGACAACACAACCAACAACTTGTGATACTTTGGCCAAATATTTTCACATGCTATGCATGTTCATATTCCTAGATGACATACTCGTCAAATGGAATACATGTTTCACCCCACTTCATTTGTTATCTAGAATGGTCTTTGCTGACTCCTGTCAGTCCACTTGGTCCAAGGTTTAACCCTAACCCAGGTTAGCTACATAGATTGGTATAGGGAACCACTCGCGGTGACTAAGGGTACATAGACATCCTTAATCAACCCAAGTCAATTGCATGTGTCTGGTTACCCTAAGTCGTCATGAGTTACCCCCTATAAAAAACATGCTCTTACACAAACCTAGAGTATAACCAAGGTCAACTCTGAGTTTATGTAAATCTAGATGATCCAATTCGAAATTTTTTTTTGTTTCACATTTAGGAATATCATAATCAAAACTAGATCTTTCTTCTATTTTACCTTCTCTAGCTTCTTTTCCCAACTATCTTCTCCTATCTTGGTATAATTCTTATACCATCTCTTTCATTTGAAGGAATGATTGAGGAAATTTTTGTTCTTGTTCCTTGATCATCCTTGGACTTCAAGATCATCTTGTACCAATTTTGGTATCAAATTTTTGTAGTTCTCCTTCACCCTTTCTAGAATGGGACCTTGTTAACATTCAACACAATCTGTAATCCAAACAGTGTTAATTTGATCATAGACTAGCTATGATACTAAATGATCCAAAATCATAAGCAAATTTGCAACATTCATCCAAAAAAATTCTTTAAGCGATGATTTTTTGGATTAAAATTGACATTATGACTTTCTTGTATTTTTAATTAAAATTAAAAAAATACGAGCACTATGTAAATCAGAGAATTAACTAGGAATGTTTGACATGAATTGTGACATCGTACGTGATAATGGAGTTCAGAACTTGTGGACTACATCTTCGGTCCAATTAAAGGGACTGATCTATTAAAATCATTCAAAAATAACACTTACAAAAGTATTATATGATTTTAACCTTCTCACTATGTTTCTCCTACAAAAATTTCCCCAGTCTCCTTTAGAAGTTTTCCAAAATTCTCCTCCTATCTCTCACAATAATCCTTTTAAAATACACAGTTTGCTGCCAATTATCCTTCACATAACACTATGTCCCTTTTTTACTGTTTGATCACCTTGACCTAATGGCTAGGCCCCTAAAATTTGGCTCCAAAAATCAAGGTTCGATCCCTCCATATGGACATTTGATTCACTATATAAGGGGACTTAATCCCACATTCGGAACATTAGGCATGAGGCCATGGTTTGTATTGGATTAGGTGGCCATTTTAGGTTGCGTATGGAGCCATTTTTTTGGCCATAGTTGTATAACACGGTTGGAATGTGCTAAGCTTGAGATGAGGTAGGTTTTGTGCTTAGTGGGTAGACTATGTGGAGGATTAGTGTTGGGTTGGAGAGATAAGTGGATGCGTTATACATTGAGTTTGAAGGAGTTAGGTGGTTAGTAAGGAGATAATATCCCACGTAGAAGATAATTGTGAGCTATATAATCTAGGTGATAAGGAGGTGAGGTCAGTGGGAAGTTGACTCAGTCAACTGACTCATCTCGGGTTTGCTAAGTTAGGATGTCCACTGAGCCACCAATGCATAATATTTACAATGCAATACAAATAGTCCCACATATATCCTATAATTACAATTAAGATCATATATATAGAAGCTTTGCAATTGTAATATGAATATTGGAGGCCAAGGCACTCCTCCACAATTGAGTGTGTCGAACCTAGTTGAGGACACCTAGCCAACAAATAGTGTGGCCCACCTATCTGCAAGCCGAGTGTCAAAGACCGACATTATAAACCAAAATTATTACTTCATACCCATTTTTTCCATGTGTCACAATTTCATTGGTCCACTTGGCATATATGCATGCGTGTCACCTGTGCGTAGTCATGATTTTTACTAGTTGGCCCAAAACATTCAATAGGTCGTAACTTCTACATACATGCTCCATTTTCTATAAACAAGATATGCACCAAAAATATCTAATTTTTTTCTACGTAATGCAACTTCCCAAAACTTATTTTGAGAATATTATAGATCAATGTTTCTCAGTGAGGATCCTCTAGATCACCAATTTTGGGTACTAAGTTAAAAGGAGAAATGGGGGTTGTGAGATTTAATGACACTTTCATCAATTTCATTCATAATTTTATGCATGTCAGTTGTATACAACCTTTGGAGGAACTCATTCAATTCTGAATTACCCATGTTTATGTCATTTATACTTTCTAGGTTAGAGATGAGGTGGGATGAGGCCTAGGCTCTAGTCAACTGGATCTTCATTTTATTAATGCAAGTGGTTCGAAATTATTTATTTGAAAAGTGGGTTGATATAGACTAAGGGCACTTAATAATCTCCCTCATAACCCCGCACAAATCTCATAACTCAATACAAAAAAGATATAACACATTTAATAACTTACCCACATAATGAGGAAGCTATAATCTCTTTGTTTTGAACTATTAAGAGACTTAAATCAGTTTTCACGCCTTAAAAACACTTTCACATATATTAGCCATAGGAATTAGGGATTTTCTTTGTTCTAAGGCTCTAGAGATCTCAGAAATATTCAAATTCAAAGCTAAAATGTGGGACTTAGCCTAATTTTTGACCATATAGTTCTTCACACACATTCATTAATAATAGAAATCTTCCCATATTTTTCATATTTACATCCATTGATCTTATGGTTCAAGTTTAAATATGATCCTTACATGTAGATGAATTTTCCATGTCTAATTCACTTGAGTGACATGTCATTTGATTATTGGTCTAATGCCTAAAACTGTATTACATTGAAACCAACTACTTTTATTTTCATGTTTCTTAAAATAATGACACGTTTCCATCCTTCTGGGATGGTGGGGGTATGGAGCAATTAGTAGACTTGAAATAATTACAAAGTTACTAAATGTAAGGCTATAAAGTTTCCCCTACCATATGATACCTCTGCATTGTGCCACATTTTCTCATGGTTGGCCCTTTGGGGGTAGACATGAACATTCCAACATTATAGGAACTACAAGGATACCTAATATAAATTTACAAAGCATGTCTCTCCTTGATGTGCCATTATATGTCACCACATGTCTTCTATCAGGTTGTGGAGATGGAAATGCAATTTGTAATATTGTAGAAACTATAAGACGACCAACTACTAAATTGTGAGAATGTACCCTAGCCGACTACTACCAAAATGTACCACATGTACCTTGTCTTCATGATTTAGAGATAAGGATGAAAAGTTTATCCTTGCAAGCATTGCAAAGTTACAAACACAAGAATTCACAATCACTTCATGCCTTGCATCTTTAAGATTATATGAATATTCTCCTTTTTAGGACTCAAGGATATCATTGCATGTTACACATTTGCAACAAGTAATAATTTGTATTAAAGTCATCAAATGGAGGAATATTCCCTTTTTTGGGATCTTAAGTATCATTACAGTTTACAACTTTGTAATATTTACAAAACTACTCATTAGAATCATATGTCCCCAAATTCATCAAATATTATTATATTTCATTGCTTAGACTTATCGCTACATATTGCAACATTAAAAAAAAATGAAAGGTTACTTGCAAGTTTTGTATACCCCCAAATGATCTAAATATTCATTTGATCCCATAAAGAATACAAACCTTGAAGTGGATTTTCTATCATCAATATTGCCTGCATGATCTGAATCCAAATATCTTAACAAGAAGAGGTTGTCATTATTCGTATATTCTAGACCAAGATCCACTAATCCTTTGAGATATCTCTAGATGCACCTTGTTACCTTCCAATGACAATCTTTGGGTTCCTGTATGAACTTGAATAGATAGCTCACTACAAAGCTGATATCTGGTCTATTGTAGGTTAGGTAAATGAGAGTCCCAATCAAATTCTGATAGAGAATGACATTTACCTTAGGAGATGGATCTGAATGACATAACTGTAATCTATTATCCATAGGTGTAATAATTGGTGTGCAATCTATCATCTAAAATTTCTCGAGCATTGATTTGGTATATTTCATCTGAGAAACAAATATGTGATTCTCTTTCTGCCATACTTCCAACCCAAGATAATAGTCATTAGCCCAAGATTTTTCATGTCAAACGATTGATTAAGATCTGTCTTCATTGCATCGATCATCCTCACTAAACTGTCAGTGATGACTAGATCGTCGACATAGACAACAAAAAATCACACTCTCCCCCCTTGATTTTTGAGGTAAAGATTAGGATCGTATGGATTTCTAAAAAATCCATGTTATACGAGATTCTCATCAATTTTGATGTACCATGCTCGGGGTTCCTGTTTGAGGCCATATAGAGATTTCCTAAGTTTGGATACCTTTGCTTCTTGACCAGGTACAACATAACCCTTACCTTGAGTCATATAGACTTCTTCTTGTAAATCTCCATTTAGGAAGGTGCGTTTTACCTCCATCTGATGGAATTTCCAGCCAAACTATGTAGCGAGAGAAAAGAACAACTTGATTGTTTTGATCTTAGTTGTTGGAACAAATGTCTCCTCGTAATCAATGCCTTCTTTTTATGCATACCCCTTTGCTAATAGTCTCACTTTGTAATTTTCCACTATCCCATATACTTTGTACTTCCTTTTGAATATCCATCTGCATCTAATGGGTTTCTTCCATGGTGGAATATTGACAAGCTGCCAAGGGTTTTTCATTATTGACTGATATTCAGAGTCCATGGCATCTTTCCAAGATTTTGACTGTAGGGATTCCTGGACTAGAGAGGGCTCATCAAACTCAATAACTCTACTCATCAAAGAAATGGTAACTTCTTCTCTTGCTTTACTATGAGTCCGTGGTCTAGGGGTGGATGTATCTAGTAGAGCATCCATTCTTGCATCTCATAATGTGCTAGTATACCACTTGGGAATACGATGAGCTATTCCCATGGGTTCTAGTTCTATCTAATCATCACCATCATCAAAATCATCCCCATCATCACTGGGTACATCAACTTCAATTTTTACAACCAGTGAAGAATCTACATCAGGTGAGTCTAGAGGAGGAGCCTCAACTTATTTATTCTCAAAGAACTCAACATATCTACTGGTGTAGACTTTCTTGGTCTTCAAATCCATCAATCTATGCCCAAGAGTATTTTCACTGTACCCAATGAAGATGAGTTTTTGGTGATTTCATGTCCAATTTATTTCTATTTTTCTTGGGTATGTGCATACTTACTTTGTACCTAAATACTCTAAGATGTGCAACAGATGGTTTCCGCTTTGACCATGCTTCATGCGGTGTTGCTCCGTCAAGAGAAATTATGGGCACTCTATTCAAAAAATACATTTTTATCTTTATTGCTTCTGCCCAGAATGTCTTTGCATGTCTAGAATCATTGATCATGCATCGCACCATTTCCATGATGATACGGTTTCTTCTCTCAACAACACCATTTTTTGTGGTGTGTGCGGAGGAGGCATTTGTCGACGAATCCCATGAGCTTGTAGGTAGTCTTTGAAATCATCACTGATGAATTCCCCCTTTCGATCTAAGGAGAGAGTTATGATGTAATGACTAGTTTTGTTCTCAAAAAATACTTTGAATTTCTTGAAGGTTTCAAAATCTTCACTTTACTTGTAAAGACAAAAAATCCACATTTTTATTTAATACTCATCAATACAAAGCATGAAATAATGGAATCCAAAATTAATGAGTTGCATTGGACTGCAAATATTGGTATGAACTAGGTCAAGCTTACCATGAGCTCAAAAATTACTCTTCTGAAATGAAGATTTGTATTTTTTTCTTGCTAGGCAGCGAGGACACTTGTTTGAATCCTTATGAAGAGATGGTAACCCATGTACCATATTTCACTGGTGAAGTGTCTTGAGATACTTGAAACTAACATGACCAAGTATCTAATGCCATAACTATGAAGAGGTAGAGTTCTTAGCCACAAGTTCTTGATCATCTCTATGGAAAAAATCAAGCTGGAACATGCATCCCACATTGGAGGATTTTGCAACTATTTTTGAGCCTCGTGATTTGTCTCAAATCAAACACATTTTCTTGCCAGAATGACTATCAAAGTCAATTTTTAAGTTGTGATGTAGGATTTGACTGACTGACAACATATTTTTATTCAACCCAAGGACATATAAGACATTTGATAGTCTACAGGTACGTGAACCAAGGGGTAGAGAAATGTTCCCAATACCCTGAACTGTATATGAAGAATCATCACCCAACAAAACATGGTTTTTCAAAGGCATGTTACTCATTGAAGTAAACCAATCTCTATGGTTGGTCATGTGTCAAGTGGCTCCCGAATCAACATACCAGACATCACTAGATGATGTGGAAGGTTCACTTGATCGAGAAGTGTAAAAGTAGTCTTCATTATTTAATTGTTCTTATTGCTCAATAATATTTCCTTACTGATGGGGTCTTCTTTTCCAACTCCCCTTTTTATGCCCTTGATTGTGGTTTTAATGTCCCTTGTGATATTGTTGATGTGGAGGTCCATAGTTTCTTGATGAACCTTTCTTGTAAGTATTATACCAACAATCTTTCAATTCATGTCCTCTTTTACAAATTGGACATTTCTTCTTTTGTTGATCATCCCTTTGATGGTGATACTGATTTTGGAAATTTTGATAGGAATTAGGTTTTCCTTTAACTTTTCCTTTCTATTTTTGATTTTAATAAATTTCCCTCTCCTCTTCATCATCCTTATTATGCATAGCTTCCTCTTGTTACAGTAGTTTTACTAGTTTGTCAAAACTAACTGTCATATTTAACAAGTTTAGTGTTGTTACAAAAATGTGGTAAGAAGAAGGGAGAGCTCTCAAGACAATGGGAATGAGAGATTCATCTATGACCACTTCTCCCAGGGCTAGAGGTGAAGCCCTCAACTCTATAACTCTTCTCAAGAAAGCTTTAATTTTTTCACTATGCTTAAACTTCAGTGTGTGTAACTGAATCTACAAATTCATTATAACATTCTTATTTTTGGCCTTGTATACTATGCTCAACTTATCCCATGCTTCTTTCACTATTTTAGAATCTCAAATGTGGGGTTGCACATCGTCAGACACTCCAAAAAAGATGACGATTTTGGCCTTCTGATCTACTTTATCAATTTTTTGTTATTGTGTTGTATCAGTAGTTGATCTAGTCAGAGTACCATTCACAACAATCCATATCTCTTCAAACTCAAGCTATGTCTTCATTTTTGTCTTCTGGACAACATAATTGTTTCCTCTGATTAGTTTTGAATCTGGAAGAAAAAACTTGGGGGAATTGATACCCATTTTACAAAAGTCACTAACATGGTTAGGCTCTTATCACTCCAGGTATAAGGTATCCCAATCTATATACCATCAGTATGATATACCAAACACTTTTATATACATGCCCTTCCGATATACCCAATGGTACGTGGAATGAGCTTACCCTTTCTATATACCTGGTGGTATGTGAAAGAGGCATTAACATACATGAATGAATTCAATACGTGTTACAAGAAAATTACTGAAAGGGGTCTGTGTGAATATTGACACCGACTCAAATAAATATCCTCATACTTTCATGTAACTTTGCTATATACTCAGATAATTTCTCAATCTAGATTTATGGCATGCAATCGTTCATAGATGATTGGGATGGCTTATAGTGTGTGGAATTTGACCTTATTACTCCCCATCGATATAAAGGGTCGATGCTTAGATGATGATGTTGCAGCTATATTAGGCATTAAGTGCAATAGTAGTCATGATGGCTTTACCTGTAAGCACTTCCTAGAGGCACTGTATATATTCTGAATGTTGCGAATGAGATCTAGGATCTCGTGAGTGTTTTAGAACCAAATTTTATTATTTTTGAGTACAATATTGTGCCAATTTCTGAGCAGTTACAATGTTTGTGGTTGATTATCGCAACCTGTAAATTAGTAAAATATACTGAAGTATACAAAATACATTCAAAAATTTGGAAAAATTGAATTATAGGAAAAATATTTTTGTTTTGTGTGCCCTGGTGGCTTCCGGAGCCCAAAATGACCCACTACACCAAAAATTGCAAAATAATAGCTGAAAATGCAATTTTTTGGTATACCTCCTTTAGCAAAAGTTTCTCGAAATGAAAAAATAAGAGTTATAGGAGATTTTTTTTTGCCCTATAGTAGGGTTTTTCTCACTAAAACATTTAAAGACCTTTTTTAGTTATAACTAATGCTTTTTGTGACCTCTAAATTTTGTGGGGGTGCCAAATTTTCCTCTAAACTTCAATATTGAAAAAACTTTGTTTTGAGGTGGGGGTCAAACCCCTCACCTTCTATACCCAAAGCTGACCCTCTAACCATCCTAGCTCTATGAGTGCTTGGGTATTGAAATAAAGTAATTGAAATTTAAATAAACTCAAAAATTGCTAAACTTTTAAAAATGTGACCTGTCAATCGACTTGGTTGGGAGACTCCACTTGGAGCTTTCGTGGCACTGGGTGGATTAGGGTTTATGTGGATAAATCAGAATTTCTTCTTTGTATGAGGTGCTCATTTTGGTATTGAAAAATATTTTTCTTTGATTATCTCCTCTTTTATTCTTCACCATTTTGCTTGAGCTTCATTTTTTCTATGATCTATTTCATCTTTCTATGCGGGGTGAGGCATTTGGAGAGTGTGATTCTTATAGATTCACTAGTAAATAGATAATTGGTTCACTAATTTTGTACTGTGTAGGTATGCAGGGGATACGTTGGAGGAGGACTCAGACTAATCTTGGCTCAAGCAATAGTACAGGAGGGGTTTGGCCTTTGAATGATAACATGACTGTATAGGAGTCTCTAACTCACTGTTTTACCCAGATCTCCTTCACAGGTGAAAGTGAAGGAAGTGTTATCATAGGCTCCAACTCGGCCAATTTGTATGGATCAAAACATCTAAAGAACTTTTTTTAGAGTTAAATTAATACACCAAAGCTTGACTCGGGTCGGTTAGAGAGGGCTTGACTTTCTGTGTGATGTAACATGCTTGAATGCACAAAGAACTCATCATTTAGCTTGGTTTGAGCTTGGTCAGAGAGATCGGTGTATAGCCAAATGCACATACTTCCCTAAATATAGTAGACTGCTATTTTAGTATAGACCAAAGGCTCCTCAAATATTAGAGGTAAAACCCCTGTTTGGGGAGAAATAATTTATTTTTTAAATTCCTGCAGCAATTTTTTCCTGGTGTAGGGTGCACCAGTGCAAAAAACAAATTTTCATTTCAAACACCTGGAATGAAAATGAGGTTATGGGAATGCACGGATGGGTCTGAGAAGTTGTAGGAGGCTGCACAGGCTCTCCATTGCTACAAACGCTTCTCCAATCTCCTCTATCTCTTCTTCTCTCTCTTTCCACACCTTCTCTACTCACATGTTTAGATTAACTAGCTCTGGTACCAAATGTAATTTCACAAACACGGACAAAATCCTGTATAAATTTATTAATGTGAAATCAGTTAACCATTACAATGGAGTTTTGTAATTCTTATAGGAATTGTATAGCAAGGTACAAACAAACGGGATGTTACAACAGTGTAACAATAAATAATCCCATGCACATATAAATTTCAAATATATGGTTTTGAACAATATAGCCATATAAAAAATATAATAAAGATAAAATACATGCACATGAATACTATTCCCAATTACAAATCATAAATGATTAATAACAACTTAACATTAATTAATAATTAACTAAGCTAAATGCATAATTAACCAAGGTAAACTAAATTTTACCTAACAGGGGCCTTATTATGAAGCATGAATCATGCAAGTAAGGTGGTAATAACCTCACCCATGCCCCTCTAACCTACAAACCACCCAATCAATCAAGAAAAATATGAAATATTAAGTTATTAGTAAAACAAACATAAGTGACCCAAACCGCGACATGGTTTAATCAATATTGATTCTCAGGTGAACACTAAACATATCTAAAAGGACATAAAATAAACAAAATGGGCTAGACATACAAACTTCTAAGGGAAAACAAAATGTGCTATGTTTTTTAACAAGATCAAATCAGACACCAACATAAGGATAAAAATTTATATAATGGCTAGATACATGAGGAGATTGGATTTTAAGTGTGAGCATTTTTATTAGCAAGGATATAAGGTCAAACTTGACATTGCACAAGGATAAGTTACCAAATTTTAGTGTTTACATTTCCTCTTTTGAGTGTATAATTTAATATTACATGCTTAAAGGAAAAACATTCCTGAGTGTGCACACAAACTTTTCCTTCGCTTAAAGGGAATTTGTGATGTGTTGGTATTTGCATGCTCCATGATGAATCCTAATGGTTTTGTAGAGGGAGGAACTACCATTTTTTTTGTGCCTTGGAGATTTGGAATTTTATTTGGATATATGAGATGATTTAGGGTGAGTATTCCCCAATGTTGCACCATAGGATATAGTGTAGAGGAGGAAGAATTATACTACAAAGAACCCATCTGATTTGATGTCTTCCTCATTTAAGGATTTGATGAGAGAGAATAAATTATTAGTCTACGAAGCTTGAAAGTTTACGTAAGAATTTCCTTATTTAGGAATCTTATGAGAGAATAGGAAAGATCAATCCATGAAGCTCAAAGTATTACTTTAATGTTACCCACTAAACCCATATGCCACACCACTATAGATGGAGCTAGTTACAATTTACTCCAACTTGAAAAAATAGACCTTAAAAGGAATAGACATTGTCATGACCCTATAAAGTGCTATTGTGTTTGAATTGATTATTTAGATTTTTAAAAGTTTTAAGGGGAAAAGGAGAACCATCCCCAAAACCCATTTTATAATTACATCCAAAATATTATTGTGAAGAAGGAATGAGGTACTCATGCCACCTGTAACCGACACTATGTCAACCCATCAGTAAGTGGAATGTATTGGTTGTCGAATCCCATCTATCGATGAGGGAAACCATCAAACTCACCTCCTAGACTATGTGTTGGTAGCATCTGACCCCAATGAGGCCCACATCTGTAACATGGATCCACTCCTTTCGTATCATCTCCCCTTGTATCTCCATGAGAAAGGGAGGTACTCTATCCCTCATTCGTAGTTGGTCCCTGGCCTGCATACAACCAATCATATTAATCAAACTTGATCACACCTGTATGTAACCTTGCTACCCCCTACTACACCACTTACCCTAACTAAATCACCCTTTCACCTATTTCTATGCCCTAAATCAACACCACCTATCTACCCACACCACGGACCCTCACCTATTTTCATTTTACCTATCTACCCATGCCTCATACCCTCACCTATTTTCATTTTTCCCCTCTCACCGATCTTCCTTGTTCACCCACCTACCCATACTCATAAATATTCCCCCCACCCAACTCTCCCTACCCCTACCTATCAGTTTATAACCTATCTATTTTAGCTCTTCATGGACCTACTTCTCTAGCTTGCTGACCAGCATCGATCATCCTCGAACAACCATGGTCCAATGATAACCAAAATTGGTCGTCACATCTGTGACTAATACAAGTCCTTACCCACTGATGCTAGCTAAGATCCAACTAATGTCACTCACTGTCACAGTGAAAAACCCATGAATCCCTGCCCCTTTTCCCCCACACTTCTCCTTTCTACCCACTTCCTCCACCAATACCTACCCAATTCCTATTCCCACTCCTCATTTCCCTAAATCTACCCTCCCTTGTTCCTATTTTCTCATTAAACCCCCACAATCAAATTTTAATAGTTTCCCCCCAAAACAAACCCTAGTTTCCCTCCTACCCAATTCCTACCCTCCACCTACTCACAAAAAACAACAATAGGAATGAGATCTTACCTCATCATACTACCATCTACGTGGTGGCACCTTGGGCCACTGGGCAGGTCCAATCGATCCCTCTCCTTCCTCTGCCATCACCGATCATCCGCTGGCTCATTAAAATCCAATCACTCACCCAATCCAATCACTACACTTGTAGACCCACCTATCGACCAACAATCACTTGCTCTGCATCTTGCCAACTCAACTCTCCATTTCATTTGGTCACTTTCCACCTCTTTATCTCTCTCTTGTCATTTTCCCCAATTCGGTAAATGAAAATGATTTCAAACGTGGCACTTTTTGTTTACAGCCTACTTGACTTCACCAGTAATGGTTTTATCTTAATTGACATTGGTCATGTGCCCTAGCCTACCGTGGTCGGTTATGGTGACTGACATTAATTACCTATGATCATCGTCGGTTATCCTGCTTAGTCTTATTACTACCTGTTGATGCAAAATCACAGCAACCCTGGACGCACATCAGGCTTCTAGGTTGATGTTCAGGCATCCAGTGTGATTGCACAACATGGAAACCTCTCTCCAAGCGTGGGACTTGTAAAACCGAGAGAGGAATCTCCAGAGAAGGCTGGTTCCTACTCCTAAACTACCTGCCACAAGCTATTCCAGTGCAGGCAAGCTAATCTAATCCTAATCTAACCATGCCAAGGAGACAGAGAGAGAGAGAGAAAGGAAAAAACACAAAAGCCTACATTAAAACGGTGATACACCAGAGAAGGAGGATGTTGAACATCTATCAAAACTGCCATGGGACAAAGAGAGGTGAGCCATTGGGAAGGATGGGCAGAAGCATCAAAAACCCAAGGATAGATTTCACACAGAAAATGTCCCAAAACTCCATGAACATAGCTCCGAACCTGCAATGAACATTCAAACATGCACAGACACCTGCAATGAAGAGAGGTAAGAAGAAGACAAGAAAAAACGAGAGAGGATGGACAGATGCATCACAAAACACGTTTTGTTGCTCCAGAAGTTTGCACAGAACATCATTCCATTAGTAAAAGGCAAAAACGCCATTACAGAGCAAGGGAGGAGGTTCTAACTCCATTTTCAACCCTAGAGAAGAAAAGAAGGGAGAGCAGAGCAGAAAGAATGAACAACCCCCTTCAAATGAGCCAAATCTAGCTTTTTTACATTGCATGGGTCGAGCCCAGGGGACAGAAATGTGAAAAAACGTGCAAGCCCCTCCCTCATTTACTGTAGATGCATTAAATCAGCATGGGGATCTTTGTCAACCCATACCCTGTCACTTTGAGTGATTTTGAGGAGAATGCGACCCATTTGCATTAACTGGGCTGCTAAAATGTCACTTTTAGGCCGTGCAGAAGAAGAATGCGACCCATTAGCATTAAAACAGGTTGTTGAAAGGTCGCTTCTGGCCATTATCACACGTCAGCACCGTATCTCCATTTTCTTTCTTCATACCACACCAAAACTCGAGATTGATCCTAGAATCATGTAGAGCATCTCACAAGCTTTCCGTTGATATATAGAACGTGGAAATACGAGCTCTAGATCAAAAGATATGGCGATCTGAAGATTACAGGCAAAATGGATTTGAAAAGCTTTTCCCGCGCTTTGCCACCTGGATGACACATGTCATGTGTTGATTGGATGAAAAAGGTCTTCAACCTGTCACGTTCGGGATCCTCCTCTCCACTTGCATCGGGTTTGGGAGGTGGCTCAACATATGTTTTCGCCCCATGCTTTTTCGACTTGTTTCCCCGACTATGAAACCCGATTTCCTTGTTGCGTCAGGCTTTCCAACCCCTCCGACACATTTCTTAGATGTCAGGTTTTGCGAGTCTTCCGACATGTTTCTTTGACCTGTTTTCCCGACTATGAAACCCACTTTCCTTGTTTTCCCCGCCACCTGGGACACGTGGCATGCATTGATTGGTCGATAGGGGCGTGGGGTCTTCCTCTACTTTTAACTTTGGGCCCAAGACTTCTTCAAAATTTCTAAGTCCTCCCCGAATTCCGCACTTCCCTGCTCCATTGGACACGTGCCCAACTCCTATTGGCTCGGGCCAGTGCTTCAAACCTTGCCCCCTTTGACTTTTGGATTTTTCCTCTGAGACACGTGGCAATTTCTATATGGTTCTCGGGCCTGCCGGGTCTTCCACGTATTTCGCGTCCATTCGTCTCGGACATCCCATTTCGATTTTGGACCCTTTGGGACAATTTCGGCCGATTCCGCCAGTTCGGGTATTTCTGGCCTGCTTGTCCCACTCGTCCCAAACTGCCCCTCACAGCAGTTAGTCGATTTTCTCTCTCGGTCGAACCGGCATTTCGCGCCCGCCGCATACTTTCATCCCACTTGTCCCAAATGCTTAGTGGGCCGACTGGACTCATTTTGGCCGGTTCGGGTGGTTCGCGTACCTTTGTCCCATTCATCCCACCTTGTGCTGGACTAGGACTTAGCTGATTTTCACAATTTTTCCTGGCCCAAACTACTTGCTTTCTGCAACCTTCTCCGCACTTTCTCAAAGCTTTCTCCTTCCTTCTTCGGCTTGGGGAGTTAGAAAATTACCTGAAGGGACCCTGCAAACCTGATTTTTGCTCTGAATCAATCAATTTTCTTGGGATTTGGATATTCTGATGCATGTTATCAAAAATTACCCTGGGGGGGTGAATTTTGGATAACAGTTTTGGCGACTCAGCGGGGTCATCTGCGTGCTAGATGAAAATGCCAGTAGCCTGAAGCAATCCATTGGGCATGGAGTCATAAGTAATAGCCTGAAAACTGATCTGAACTTTGAAAATCTCCCCTCTGAGCCACTTGGAAACCCACTGGGCATGGAGTTGTTCTCACCAAAAACCATTGAAACGAACTGTGCAAGAGCAAAACTAGTAACACCAAAAACTATGTACAGAACTGAAAATCATACATGTCCCAAAAGGAACATGCAGAGTGTGCATGAGCACTTCTTCTACTGAAAGCAAATCTACCTGATCTACTCTAGCTGGAAGCAAAGGCAAGCTAAACAAACCCTGCAACAGGTTGTGAGAAATAGCTTCCTTTCTTCAAAATTGGCAGCCATGCAATTGATTTGGCACTGATCATGGCTGTTTGGATGGATGGAAAATCAACAAGAAGCTTGTCTTCTATCCAAATCATCAAGGTATCAACTGAAAAATCCAATACCTCTTTTAGTTGCTCTGCATTTGGATTGGAGAGGTATGGCAGCTGATCCTTGGTACTTTGTAGCTCACCCTCATGCTCAGAAGCGAGCATGACTAGTTTTGGCTTCTCCCTTGGCTCCAATGAAGCCAAGTATCTGATTGGGCACGGCATGATCCTTTGAGTATGCCCATAGCTCTGATTTTCAACTCCAAGAATGGAGTTCTCTTGTAGACCTCCTTGAATGGATGGCGTGGAAGAAATGGTGGAATTCTTCTGTCCTTTCTCTTCCTCCAATGAAGAACAGGGAAGATTAGAATCTTCCAATTTTGATTCCAAAGGGCTGCTATAAGATGCAGGCTGCTGTAAATGAAAGTTCTCCTTCATGGCAGCAGGCTCTTTTGTTTGGAATGTGGATGATGAAAAAGAGAATGGTGAAAACTCAACCAGCTCTTCTCCATCAAAACAGTCCTCCAAATCTGACAGGTAAACTGCCTCATTGCTGTCCTGCTGCTCGTGTTCAAATTCCTCCATGGTGTCCTCTTGATCTGTAACTTGACCACCATGGTTTCCTTTACTCTCCAATATCGAGTTTGAGAGATCAAACTCCTTTTCAGTACTAGAACTTGAGAGAGATGAAGTGGAAAGAAGAACTGAAGGTTCTCCTGTAGCCTACTTTTTGCTCAGAGCTCTTGGATCTACAACTTTCTCCTCCACATCTAGATTGTGCTCCTTTTCTTTTGGATTTGGAGCAGCTTCGCCTTCCTCTACTACTTGAAGAGAATCTTGCTCTTGATAAAAATCTCCCTCTAGCATGAAGTTTGTCAAGTCAAACTCTTCATTCTGCTGCTCTAGAGGACCAGTTGGGACTGCAAGATCTTCTTCTTCTGCTGCAACAGAATCAGTCCTCACCACCATTTGTTCAACCTTAGCCTCTTCTGTAAGCTTAACCATCAAGGGGGTCTTTGTTATCCCAAATCTAAGAGCCCAACTCTTCAGACTTTGAATTTCTTCATCTTTGTTTGGCCTCTCTTTTTGTTGTTGTTTTCCTTGACTGGCATTCTGATTTTCATCCTCCCAACATGGATTTGGGAATGCAATAGGAGGGATAGGTTGAAACTCAACTGATTTGACAATTTTGTGTGGTGGTGGAGGCGGTGAAACCTCTTGTTTCTTTGGAGGAGGGGGTATTTCTGTTAGCTCTTGTGGAGGGGATGACTGTTTGGAAGGGAAGAGGAAAGAAGAATCGAGATGAGATGGAAGACTGAGAGGTGGAGACATGGATTCAACATTTGGGACAGCAGTTGGAGAGTTTAAAATTTGCAAATCCAAATGAGATGATGCTGCTTGAGTAATGGGAAGAGAGGAACCAGATGATGGTGTAGAACTTACCCATTGACAAGGTTGTTCAACAAGTCTGTAGGCCTCTATCTCTGCTGTCCATTGTGCAAGTTGGGGCAGCATCTTTATCATGAAGTCCAGCTTCTCCTGAGGGCTGAAGTGTCTTGGAAAAGGGCCTCCCCATGGACAAGGAGTCCTGTAACTGATTCCGAAAGCTCTCATTTGAGCTGTTGCTCTGGACTACACCATCTCCACCTCCATCTTTTGGATTTTCTCCAACAGACCAGCATCTTGGATCTGATTGTCTTCATTGTATGCATACTCTTGCTCTTGGAAAGCTCCATAGCCAAACTAAATTTGGCACTGCTGTTCATATGGGTATGCATACTGATCTTGAATCTGCTCAAAATGCTGATTTGGAGGATTTGTAAAACGTGTTGGAGGTGGAATATATTATTGTTGTTGATGTGAAATCCATGATGGAAATGAAGTCATGATTGCACAACCTCATGGAATGGGAAAGAATGAAAGAGATGGAAAGAAGGATGAATGGAAAATGAATGAAAATGAATGGAAAGGAAGGTCTGCAACTTCAGAGATGGGTTGTTGACCAGATGGAGTCGCCAGATGTCTTTGCAAGTCCCTCTAAAGGCTGAAATCTTCACAGGAACACATCAACCTGCAAAAGATGAAGTGAAAGACCTCTAAGGTCCCACCGGGCGTGCCAAAACTGTTGATGCAAAATCACAGCACCCCTGGATGCACATCAGGCTTCTAGGTTGATGTTCAGGCATCCAGTGTGATTGCACAACATGGAAACCTCTCTCCAAGCGTGGGACTTGTAAAACCGAGAGAGGAATCTCCAGAGAAGGCTGGTTCCTGCTCCTAAACTACCTGCCACAAGCTATTCCAGTGTAGGAAAGCTAATCTAATCCTAATCTAACCATGCCAAGGAGACAGAGAGAGAGAGAGAAAGGAAAAAAAAGCAAAAGCCTACATTAAAACGGTGATACACCAGAGAAGGAGGATGTTGAACATCTATCAAAACTGCCATGGGACAAAGAGAGGTGATCCATTGGGAAGGATGGACAGAAGCATCACAAACCCAAGGATAGATTTCACACAGAAAATGTCCCAAAACTCCATGAACACAGCTCCGAACCTGCAATGAACATTCAAACATGCACAGACACCTGTAATGAAGAGAGGCAAGAAGAAGACAAGCAAAAATGAGAGAGGATGGACAGATGCATCACAGAACACGTTTTGTTGCTCCAGAAGTTTGCACAGAACATCATTCCATTAGTAAAAGGCAAAAACACCATTACAGAGAAAGAGAGGAGGTTCTAACTCCATTTTCAACCCTAGAGAAGAAAAGAAGGGAGAGCAGAGTAGAAAGAATGAACAACCCCCTTCAAATGAGCCAAATCTGGCTTTTTTACATTGCATGGGTCGAGCCTAGGGGACAGAAACGTGAAAAAACGTGCAAGCCCCTCCCTCATTTACTGTAGATGCATTAAATCAACATGGGGATCTTTGTCAACCCATACCCTGTCACTTTGAGCAATTTTGAGGAGAATGCAACCCATTTGCATTAACTGGGCTGCTAAAATGTCACTTCTGGCCGTGCAGAAGAAGAATGTGACCCATTAGCATTAAAACAGGTTGTTGAAAGGTCGCTTCTGGCCATTATCACATGTCAGCACCGTATCTCCATTTTATTTCTTTAGACCACACCAAAACTCGAGATTGATCCTAGAATCATGTAGAGCATCTCACAAGCTTTCCGTTGATATATAGAACGTGGAAATACGAGCTCTGGATCAAAAGATATGGCGATCTGAAGATTACAGGAAAAATGGATTTGAAAAGCTTTTCCCGCGCTTCGCCACCTGGATGACACGTGTCATGTGTTGATTGGATGAAAAAGGTCTTCAGCCTGTTGGGTTCGGGATCCTCCTCTCCACTTGCATCAGGTTTGGGAGGTGGCTCAACATATGTTTTCGTCCCATGCTTTTCCGACTTGTTTCCCCGACTATGAAACCCGATTTCCTTGTTGCGTCGGGCTTTCCAACCCCTCCGACACATTTCTTAGATGTCGGGTTTTACGAGTCTTCCGACATGTTTCTTTGACCTGTTTTCCTGACTATAAAACCCACTTTCCTTGTTTTCCCTGCCACCTGGGACACGTGGCATGCATTGATTGGTCGATAGGGGCGCGGGGTCTTCCTCTACTTTTAACTTTGGGCCCAAGACTTCTTCAAAATTTCTAAGTCCTCCCCGAATTCCGCACTTCCCTGCTCCATTGGACACGTGCCCAATTCCTATTGGCTCGGGCCAGTGCTTCAAACCTTGCCCCCTTTGACTTTTGGATTTTTCCTCTGAGACACGTGGTAATTTCTATATGGTTCTCGGGCCTTCCGGGTCTTCCGTGTACTTCGCGTCCATTCGTCCCGGACGTCCCATTTCGATTTTGGACCCTTTGGGACAATTTCGGCCGATTCGGCTGGTTCGGGTATTTCTGGCCCGCTTGTCCCACTCGTCCCGAACTGCCCCTCACAGTAGTTAGTCGATTTTCTCTCTCGGTCGAACCAGCATTTCGCGCTCACCGCGTACTTTCGTCCCACTTGTCCCAAATGCTTAGTGGGCTGACTGGACTCATTTCGGCCGGTTCGGGTGGTTCGCGTACCTTTGTCCCATTCATCCCACCTTGTGCTGGACTAGGACTTAGCCAATTTTCACAATTTTTCCTGGCCCAAACTACTTTCTTTCTGCAACCTTCTCCGCACTTTCTCAAAGCTTGCTCCTTCCTTCTTCGGCTTGGGGAGTTAGAAAATTACCTGAAGGGACCCTGCAAACCTGATTTTTGCTCTGAATCAATCAATTTTCTTGGGATTTGGATATTTTGATGCATGTTATCAAAAATTACCCTGGGGGGGGTGAATTTTGGATAACACTACCCATTACCCCTAATTTGCTGGCCTGAATCCTTTCTACCTCACCCACACCTGACTTGGACACTTCACTTTACCCCCCTTGACCTCATCAGCTACCACCTAACCCGTTCATCATTTGGGGACTCTTTATTTTACATGTACCTCGGCCCTACCCATGCTATGACCTGGATACTTGGACTTGGAACATTACTAGTGACCTGTGACCTCATGTTCTCATTATACCCTGCGACATTGTTACCTGTGTTGTTTGACCTAATAAACTTACCTTGGCTCTTTCCATGACCATTTATCCTGACCCAACCTTTGGTGTACCAGAACATACCTAAACGTTACTACTATGTGTTTGCTAACCATATCCTATACCTTGGATAACAGAATCACCTCAACCTTATATGGATAAACCTATCGACCTTAGACAATGTAGAGTTTCAATGCTCTTTAACCTGGTAACATGTTGCAGTTTATACGTGTGTGTGCATTTGAATGTTACTACCTTTAACCTTGACCCATTACCTGGATTACCTGATTGGACTTTTTACCCCTTTACCCCTGTTACCCACCTTCCTTTTCATTAAATTCTCCTTTTATCAAACCACTCACCGATTCTACCTTTTTTCTCATATGTTCCTAGTTTGAGGGGGATCACCTTCACCCACACATGGGGCAACCACACCTTATTTTTGTCAGCATCACTTACCAATAAAAACTATGCAACAAAAAGGGGAAAATGTAGACACCAAAATTGGGTCACACTCCCCTTGGTCCCATGTCAAATAATCACCTTGAACACACCCACTTAACCTTGGCCCCTTTCATCCCACTCTAATATTAATTTAATTAAATTAATTCATGATCTCATAATATTTATTATTTAAATATTCTAATTGAGATAATTCTCACACCACCACCTCACCTATCTGCCTCACCCCAAATATATTCTTATTATGTTACCATAATTAACTAAGACCTGCTTAAACACTAAAAATCAAAGCCTACATTCCCTCTAACCACATTCCCACCTGTTAGAAAGGAAGCTTTTATTCTAATCCACAAAATGAAATGAACAGGATCCAAGAAATCAAGACGATTTTCCCATTTTAGTAAACCTAGAAAATCCCACCCTAACTAACACTGGTCACCCTAAACCACCACTGGTTAACCCAAAACCATCATCGGTTACCATTTATTCCCCAAAATAGCCTTATTTCGAGGTTGTCACATTTAGAGAAAAAAGATATGAGACTAGAGCTGCATGCAAGTAGAACTAGCACTCACACACGTATATGAACATCCATAGCCAACATTAGAAGTGATCACAAAGTCATTTGTATTCACGAGAGCATCTTGGGAAGCACCATCACCACACCAAATTCCATTCACTTGATCAACTACCATTTCCATCCAGCCATCAAGCTCATATTACAGTAAGTATTTTGTTAACCAACATTCATCTACTATCATTTCAGTAAGCTATGTTACCTCTATTATCAGTTTCTACTTGCACTCCCATTTTCCCACCATTTACCTGCATGTAATTTTGATCATTCCTTCATCTACACCATAAAATTACCCATACCCAACTGTTAAACACCTCTGAGTACACCTAAGATGTCCATAGACCTTTCCATTGCCCTCTCCATTTCCATTTAGAATCAGATCTATCCTCACACCAAGATTTTAATAAGTTTCCTCTACCCCGACCATACCAATGCTGGTTACCCATAACCATTGCTGGTTTCACTTAAATCGACATCGGTCATACTAGACCAATGCCAGTCTCTGTGTTTACCCTTAGACCAAGAATAGAGCCTAAATTTCCCATTACCAATACTCTGACAGAGACCTTTCCCTTCAGATTCAATCATAGCTTAACCCGTTGTGAATGGATTTTCTTATTATAGTCGAATGAGATACCTAAATTATTTTAACTACAATAGGATTTAATTTATTATTAACATTGAATTATTTTAAACAATGGATTGACAACCTTCTAGGGAGTATCACACTTCTCAGAACTAGCATACACTAGGCAGTCCATTATCATATGCTATTTAATCTCTTTTGGTGGTCTTGTTGTTCATTTCAGGTAGTTCTTCCTAGCCAAAAGGAAGCTCTCATGATCAACTGTGGATAAAGAAGTCATATGCGTGCAACAACCTCAACTAACTTTAATAGGTATTCCTCCTAGCCCTTTTACCCTTATCTATTTCATCACATTCTGAGAAACACTCTAAGAATCAGGTGAAACAATGCCTTGATATGAAGGAACATTTTTTATCTATTCTCATGATGGCATATATTGTATCTAATGATTATGTACTGAGACACATTGTAAATGGACATTGACATTTTTTACATATTTACATGTATATGATGTTGGAATTTATTATGATGTATGATTATATCACATGTGTTTGATTTATGAGATAACATTATATGATATCAAATTACTTTTGATGAGATACTTATGGTTATCTGTGTTTTTAATTTATGATATTGGTGAGGGAGGATAGAAGGTGGTCCCTATTTCCCCATTGGTGATATGATAGGAGGATAGTATATTAGCATACATGTTGGATGTTTATTTTCATGATGATGTAGCTTAGTCATTATTGATTATATATGAAATTTGTAATTGTAGATGTGATGATATAGATTATGATGTGATAACAAACAATGTACAAGTAATAAAAAAGCACAACAAAATTTAACCAATCTAACAAATACACACTAAAAAACAACAACACAATTATGTATAGATATATACAACCATGTAAAACATACTGAATATAAACAAGAAAGAATTAATCTAATCAAGGAAAGATAAGACCAATCTAATAAGTATGTTAAGCAACACAATATACAAAATGTACCAAAAAAAAGAAAAACTATACAATAATGTACAAACAAGCAAGAAAACAAAACAAGAAACACACAAACAAAAAAGGAAAACACTACTATGTTTTGTGGGATAGATTTCAATATGTTTTATGTTATTTTTGGGAGTTTTTGGAAACAATATTCTATTGTTTTTGGGTTTTTCTACAAAATTTTTTCCTAATGTATTGGGATTTTCTAACATATTTGAATGCTTTTGAATTTTCTTGTAAGTTTTCCAAAGCTATGTACAGGAAAACAAAGAAATGTTTTTTTCCCCTAGCATTAGATAGGAATGTACAAGTGCAGAATGTCATGTGTATGTACTAGAAAGTGGGGATGTGAAGATGTGAAGATGCCCCCAGCGTTAGGTGGGAATTTACAAAGATATACTCTTCATAAATATATAAGAGGAGGATCAGTCAGATCAAGGATATAGAGGATAGGCTTATGAGAAACAACTTCTTAAGTGCATGAATGATCTCAAACTAAATGCTGAGCTATTTCTTACTCCTTAAGATTCCTAACTAATAAATGAACATATTTAGATCACTTTAAGAATAAAAATGGGGTTGTTTCCTCAAGATTTGAAGATGAGATCTCACCAATAAATGGCTACAAGGGAATTTTTGGATCTTCCCATGCTCTTCAATTTGAGATAATGGATGCAAAATGGAGAAGCTATTTCCAACAATGGAGAATGGCTCTAGATCAAAATGCCTATAGTTTTGAATACTTCAAATGAGGTAAGAAGAAAGGTAAGGAGGAGAGTTCCTTATATAACCATCTTGTTAGAGAGAGATTTGTAACTTGGTGCATGTGGGATAAGGGTAAATCAAGATTAGGAATGGATAAGGTTGTTTTAGAAAACATAACCTTGATTTAGAAGAGTTTAATTTATCATTAATGACTCATGGGAGTTGAGGGGTGTTTTAATTACTCGAGGGTGATTAATTAATAGGTAGATGTAATCTTATAGAATCCGATTAGAGGTAAATTAGTGTGACTTGTGGGATGTTAGAGAAATTTAATCCAATAATTTGTGATTGATTGATTTAGAGTAGTGAGCGTAATTAATTAATAATAATTAATTAACCCAAGTAGAAGAGGATATTAATTAACGAAAGGTTGTTAATCAACATCTTGACTGATATGAAGTCTAATTAATTAATGAGAATAGAGGGAAATGGTGTTTTATTGATGATGTTTCGTCAATTGATCAAGAGAGAGTGTAGATTGTGGATAATTAGTGAGAAATCACTCATTATGACGAGAATGATAGAAGAAACGATAATTAGTGCAATTTTAGTAATAAAACTATGTAAGTAGATTTTAGGTGTCTACAGATAACATAGGAAAGAAATAAAATTTGAAAATAAGAATTAATCTGACCTAATTTATGGTAGATTAAGATTCAATTCAAGTTCACCAGAGTGTGTGATGATAAAAAATAAGTTCCCAATTGGGTTCTCAAATATAGGGATAAAATTTAAGTTCATACACATGATGTAGATATAAAAGGTTCTCAAGAAGTGCTAGTGTTATAATTCTAAAGGATAATGACCCTAACCCTAAGATAGTTATAGGTATCTAAGGCCTATACCTAAGGTAAAGATATGTATCCCACTATGATTCATAATAAGGATGATTAAATGGATGGATAAATAAAATGGGTGCAATATAATAAGACCAATCAACAGATGAAAAATAAAAAATACATCTACCCTAATTTATAACAATGAATGACCAACCAACAATATACAATACAAGATAAAGGACTAAGAAGGGTTAGAAATACTTACCAGTAGTGTGACCACTAATGCATGATCATCGACAGTGACAATAACACCAAGAGAGAATCATTATGGTTGAAGAAGGTGAAATCTAAATAAGAACAAATCTAGTCCTAACTCACTATGGAGACCCAAATGAAAAAGGGTAAGCTCTAAATCATCAATTCTAACAAAAACGTGTGAAATAGTGTGACAATATGTGAGTGATAATAAATATTACCTTTTTGATTAATATATTTATGGTAATCTAAATTAATTATGTGGTGGGGTATATATACCCAATGTTATTTCCTATGGGAAATGACACTAGCTATGGAAAAACCAAAGTACGAAGAGCCCTAACAACATGGGGTGTAAAATCATGAGGGATGGAAATTGGAAGATATATGGGGGTAATGAAAAAGGTCCAGGGTGACCAAAAGTAGGTATAATAGTGTGAAATGAGCATAAATAACTTAACATAATGGGATAAGTAGACGTAAGAGGTGTAATGTGTGAAAAAGGGAAGAAACAAGGAAAGGGTAAGGGAAATATGAAATAATAGTGAAATATTTGAAACCATGTCTAATCACACCCCAATACCATCAAGCCCCTTAAGGACACCTCTCAAGAGTAAAATGTTAGAATCATAGAGATTGAAAGGAGGTGAATCAAGCTTACAAACTTTTACTTTATTTACTGTATCATACATTCATCATTCAAATCAACCATTCAATCATACATAACCAAGAGTGCACTTATAAAGTGTGTTACAACCATTCAAAAGTGAAAAAAATGAGAGAACACATAAACACTAGATAAAATGTGGGAACCCCTTAACGGGAAGAAAACCCATAGAACATCTTCCTATATTACTCAAAACAAACGAATTGTATGAATATTACCATCACACAAGATTTCTTTAGTGAAGTTCCCACTTCACAAGTAGTGCTTACCACTATTTATTATAACACTCACTATATAAGGAGGCTATACATCCCCCCCCCCCCCCCCCCCCCCCCCCCCCCTAATATGATCAATCACCGACTCAACCATATGAAGATGAAAATTACTTAGTATTGTTTCTCACATAACTAATTGTGATCACAAATTCAGCTCTATAGACATCAAATCCTCTCAAACAATCCTCTCTTCTTCTTCCCTCAAATCATGTCCTTCATTTATTGAATAGGTCATATGACCTTGCAAATATTCTTCTCCACTCTTCATTATTTTTCTCATCTCTTCCCTTTAACCCTCTAACCTCTTCTCTCACCTTCTCTAGCGCACTCAAATGTCCATCCTTACTACACCTCCAAATGATAAAAATACATTGCACTTTTATACATGACACACCCCATAAATGACCACAGGTTGTCTAAGACCATTAAGTTCAGTCATGTCAATAAAAAAATATATTTGAAAATATTATAAATGATAACAAGAGACCATATAGGTCGGAATGGGTCACACCATCTAGAACTAGCTCAAGACATCTCAAATAGGCCTAATACAAGGTCTTCACTCCAACAAATAGAATCTGATCTTCAAAGGCACATAAAAGTTACACCATGACTCCAATAGCTCCACACAAGTCAGGGAAAACCTATAGACACAATAAAAAAATATCATTCAACTTTGAAACCTATAGCAACATAATGAAGCACACCTAGAAGAAAGCATCACACACTAGGTCTAAAAACCTATAAAACTAGTCTCCAAGAAAAATTAGAATCACACCATAAATCAAGCTGTCAATACTCCTTTAGCACATGTACTAAAATAAAATTGCCTCAAATCACTCTCCAGGTTCATGAGACACCATAAAACAAGGAAAACCACTCAAAGACATCCATATCTCCTACCTCACTAAAGCATGTTGATCATACCCATAAATAGGTCACCAAAAGAAAGAAACTTGGCACACTAAATCACCTCACTAAGGAAAAAGCCACACATCAATGTAAATCTCATGATGTATAATATCTAAAATAACTCACTTCATCTTCCAAATAAGAGAATAAGGCCTACAAACAACTCTATTAGTGACAAAATTTGTTGATATGGAAAATTAGGTATCTCCGCTTACATTCATGGGGCTACACCCATCTACATTGAATGGTGAAGCTCCCATTATTGAATAATAACTAATCTAGTCTTACCTGAATAGTGTGGGTTGGCCAAAAAATTTAGGGATCACACACGAAGACTCTATTGAACCTATGGAAAAGTTCTTGTATGAGGTACAATGGAGAAAATTAGAGCTATGAGGGGTGAAGGAGAGAAATTAGGAAAGAAATTTTATTGTTGTGAGTAGGAAAATTTCATATTTCACACCCAATAACCAAAGTAGTTCAATCATTCAATATAGAGGAAAGAAAAAATGAAGTTATCTATTAGGACACAAAAACCTAGACACCAAGTTCTTAGATTCATTTATCAAAGATATAAATCTCTTCCTGAATAATTGTTCTTGCAAAGTGCATAAGAGATAAATATAAGAAAAAGAGATGGAAGAAATATAGCTTTTATTTCATGTACATTGATGACACAAATTCCAAAAATAACAATCCACAATTATTACAACATATATTCTATCACAATCTAGAATTTTCCAGATCTTTTGGAATGGAAAATACATCCTAATTTATAACAATGTGAAAAAAACCTATCATTTCCCCCCACACGACTCTTCATGTTCCTATTCCACTTGTGACCTTTCATTTTCCACTAAAAAAGACAAATCAATTATTTCTCTTACAATTTTGAGAAAATACTTTTAGGATTTCAAAATATGTCACTTTAAGTGAATAATAAAAATACAATGATTATTCTCAATGAAGAATTTTAAGAGGGAGAGAATAAATAGGGATAATTAGAGAGTGAGGGAGAAGTTAACATTTCTAATGAAGAAATTGTTTATTCATGTTTCACACTCTTATTCCTTGAATTATTTATTGAAATGAGTTATCATAGCCGTCAAATTATCCACCTTTGGAATGCACACATAGCCCAACACCTTGATCCATGTTCCTAGAACATAACTGACATTTTTACACTAACTAAGCCATACTTTGTGATATATTGCAATTGCAGCAATACAACTTTTGATACCGACCAGGGACTCTAAATTGTCTTCATTGAAGGAAAGAGAGTCACATTCCTTTTTCTTGACCATCTCCTAGAATGAAATGACGATCTCTTCTTATGATTATTCCTCAATGAGTAGAGGGAAATCGAGTCTATGAATTGTATACATTGTTCAAGATCTCGAAATAATGTTTCCCGTATAAGGAAAAATGAAAGATTACATTCTTGAGCATTGCATATCTCGCATCCATGATGTGGATCCAAACTTGATACAAGTTCTCAACAGTGGATGCAAATACATTCCTGCTCATGAGGGTGTGAGAATCAAAGGAAATCATCTCAAACATTGGTGGGAACATCTCATCTAAGTGAATGAATTATTTTGCAAACTCCTCCTTTGCTTTTTTCACCTCACACAATGTTACGAGAAAATATTTGATGAGAGAGATGACTTCTAGAAATAATTCCTTTCCTTTCTCGATGATTTTCTCAACCCATATCTTCTTAACCTTCCCCTACTACATGTATCCTTATTCTTTCTTAAACATTTTAGGATCAACACTATTGATTGGGGGAATTTCTTCAGTCGGAAGTGAAGATGATGATTCTGGTCCTAAGAAAGGTTGAATATAGGCACTGAGAAATTTTACTTGTTTCTCCAATTATAAAATTATTTTCTTGTATTCTTCATTCTGAGCGAGGATACGGGAAGAGGATTCCTTTAACAGGTGGGAATCAACCTCGTGTGAGGCTTGACGCAATGAGATGTGGGTAAACTCATAATCTAATGGATTTATTTCCTCATAGGATTTTTAACCTTAGTTTTGGCAACTTCAACATATTGATTACCTAAGGTCCCACAAAAGAAGCGGGATGTTATTTGAGATTTCTATATTTATTTGGGCTTCCATATCTCTGAGATTTCTTCAAGATGTAGAAAGATAACTTATTGTGTTGTCCTTAGCTCATTACTGATTGTTTCTATAATCCATGGGAATGGCTCATCAGGTGTTGACATGGTGTTTTTCACTTGATCATTCTCGAGGTTGTGGAATTAATTCTCTATTTCTACGAGGAAGATCTGACCTTTGGGGAGAAATAGTCAAACACTTGAATGTTCTGAAATGAACCACTCTATCTTGATGTACCTTACTTTTATTTATAAACTCAACCCAATTTATTCACTTAGCCCACTAAGTTCAACTAGTTTGGCTCACTTTGAACAATTCACTGAGCTTACTCAACTTTTTCACCAGGGGAGAGCGGATGCATTCAACATGATTGAATATTTACAATGATGATATTTAGAGATCTTGAACCTTTTTGAGTATCTTCTTAGACTGCATGATGCCTCTTTTTTCCACTGTTGCACGTTGTGATGGTTCTTCTTCACTCACGTACACCACTGTGACCAAATTGATTCCTTGGGATCCCTATGAAGGATGAATGGCTTTATTTTAGCTATGAAACTATCATACAACCCCGTGAATATGTTTTAAAGTAGATAGATGAGTGTAAATTAATACTTCCTATATTTATAAAATTACCCTTTTGTCCCTTCCTCATTTGATTTCCTTCTTTGTTGTCCTGGTTATTCCACGTGAATGCTACCTTGAATTTTTTTTCCCTATGTGGGAAATTTATATTTATATTGAGTGCTTGTATAAATAATCAATCCTTCCATACCTCATATTGTGATGAAACAACCTCCAATGGAATAGGTTTCTTCTCTTAATCTCACTAACAAATTTTCAGCTCATTTCGATCATTAGAATGGTGGGAAATAAAATAATAAACAATAGGGCACGAAGTCAGGGTTTCTTCACCATAAAAAATAAAGGCCATAATTCAATATGTAATTTATTTCTCCTTGAAGGAAAATAGGAATTATGAAGAATGCAAAAATGCCACCTTGATCCGTGCACTGGTTTGTGAGATACGAGAATTTCACCTTCGCAGGTTACAAAGTCATTCTAGAACAAAATACATCTAGATCCCTTTAAAAAATTGAAAAATTCATGAAAATATATTTTCTGAGATAATGGAAATATGGAGTGTAAAAATGAAGAGAAATAATGTAGATAAAATATTCTGGAATTTTTTTTCTAGACTTCCAGGTAGATTTGGAGAAAAATCAGGGGAAGATGAAAAAATGGATAACTTTTGGTTTTTATGCCTTTGGGTGGGAGTGAGAATTTTTTATTTTCCCCTTGTTCCCTTGGAAAGGGATGAAGCAGACATAAAATTTCACTCTAGCCCTAGGAGGACAAGTGGTAAGCATGCACGGGAATAGGCGAGAGAGGAAAGGGCTTATTTTCAGCACCCAGGAGTCAAAATTGGTCATGCGAGGAATCATATGGGAGGAAGGTGGGATGGATCATTTTTCAATCCCCCTTATCCCTTGAAAAATGAGGAAGGGGACTAAAAATTTCACCTCAACCCCAGGAGGACAATTGGTAGACATGCATGTAATGGAGTAGGGGCTAGAAAACTGCCAAAAGGTGATTACCAAAGCCTCCTAAGGTCATGTGGTGGGTCCAGGAGGTATAAAGTGGGGTGATCATTTATATATCCCATTTTCAGCTTATAAAGGGATAAATGGGACATAAAATTTCACCTCTGCCTCATGTTGCCACGTGGCACTGATAATTTTGACTAAGGATGAAGCTTGTACCTTAGGAAGGAGCTTTAAAATGACGTTGTGAGAGCTCCTAGATGAATTTTTGGGAACTTATTTATATGAATTTGACTAAAAAATGCATTTTTAGAAGAATTGGATGGGTCTCAAGGTATTATTTAGATTTCAAATTCCTCAAAAATTTACTTTTTTTATCATGATTGCCAGTTGTGCCTTCCAAGAATGAGTTCTAGAGAAAATGGATGGGTCTTGATAAAAATGTAAAATTATCACCATGTTTATCATTTAATAATATTTTCATTGATATATGTTTTGGAATCAAACTCATTTCAGAGCTCCTAGAATCATCTTTTGAAGCTTAGGTTCTTTTCACAATGCAAGCTCCTTTGGCTTCAAAAATCCGCTTTCAATGAACTTACTCTTGAATCTTTGAATCTTTCATAAATTACTTGCATAGTTATATTGGATAATTAATATAACTCCATGATGAATTTAGGACTTAAAATACACTATGAATAATATGCACCCACCTTAAAAGGATAAAAATAGCCATTCCTAAGCCTGTTGAAATATATACCTTGAAAGAAATTATCTCAGAAGAATATTATGAACTTGCTTCCATCTTTCCAATA
Organism: Taxus chinensis; assembly: GCA_019776745.2. Classification (NCBI taxonomy): domain Eukaryota; kingdom Viridiplantae; phylum Streptophyta; class Pinopsida; order Cupressales; family Taxaceae; genus Taxus; species Taxus chinensis. Next base: position 827,004,625 of record CM034150.1, read on the forward strand.
CATGGGAAAGGTCATCAAAACACATGAAATAAATAAAAAAATTGTGATAATCCTAACACAAGGGGTGAACTGATTTGGAAGAGTGCATGGGAAGGTTTACAATCCAAAATTTTGACACTGGGGTTTGTTGTCATGCTTAAAAATATGAAATTTTCATGTTGCACATTTCTATGAAAGCAACTGGCTCTATGATAAGAACTTTGCATACAATAAATATATAAATTGTAGAAGATAACAAAAAACTAGAGATATGGAGGCCAAGATGCCCAAATATTCAATATGTTCATAATAATTCCCTTAAGGTTGGGTAACACCATACAATGCTCCTTAAGGAAGGAGTAACTCCAAAATCTCCCAAGATGGGAATCTGCTTTGAGGTGGAAACCTCTAATATACCTCTACTAAGTAGAAGACTCAAATCATACATCCATGATCTCCTCATAATGATACTTGTATCCTTTAAATAGGATGGGTAACACCTAATCCCAATGAAGGCCGACTCATTACCCAATATAACTGATTCCTATGTGAGCCCATATAACTAACTAAGGGGATGTGTGACACATGTTGGCATCTCCATCAACCCATATAAATTATAATATTATATCCTATGTGAACCCATATATATAACTAAGGGGATGTGTTCCACATGTCGACATATCCATCAACCCATATACATTATAATATCATATCCCAAGGTATATAGCATTGCCTCCCTCTTTGACATGTTTCATCCCTAAAACATAAGAAGAAGCCATATAATGAGTGCGATTTAAATTATTGCACACTTTGCACCATGCTCGATTATCCAACCACCCATATGAGATCCTAGTGGGCAATTCTACTCCAAACCTGATTGCATATTCCATTGGACTCATATTATTCCATCCTTTTCCATATGTGATACTCCTCGGTATCCATGCATATCCATGATAATTATTCCTATGATTCCATGTCATATAATTGTTGCTCAATTGATTCCGTGTATAGCCCCGATTATTGCTCCTCCAATTCCCTACATATTTAAATAGATTTCTGCCCTTATGTGGCCTAACATAACTCCATGATTATTCCCTCTCATGATGATGTGGGTGTCTATATGGTGTAACTCTGGTATCCTTAACCTTATCAGCTTTTTTCTTTATTTTTCTCTTCCACCTTGTTTGCTATTTCTTTTTTCTCTTGATTAGATGAATTATTTTTTTCTTTTTCACCTTTCTCTACAGCCTCTCTTTCTGAATAATCCTTATTTCCTTCTTCATCATGTTCAAATTTCTCTTCATGATCCCTATTTATATTAATTTTTTTCCTGCTAAGTGTGATATCTTGCAATGTGATTTTCTTTAGCTTTTATCACAATTTCATGAATTTCTTTTGAACATTAAGATTAATTGTTCCCAATGTCTCTAACGAAGGATATCTAATAAAAATATCCATACCATCCATATCTAAAGCATAAAAATCTTAATGTAAAACATATTTATCCAAAGAGAGCTTTAAATCTTCAAAAACTTGAATATGCTTACGATCCATTTGAGATTCCTTTATATGCTTTGCTTGCACATGTAGATTTTGAGCTATATCCATATTGATGAAGTTATATTTTCTACTAGGGTTTATGGAAAAAATTACCTTTTTTCTTTGAATACACCCTTCAAATTGATATATTGAACCTTCCTTCTTTGGAGATGCACTATCATGTGTAACAATTTTATCATCAACATTTTCTTCTTCTTCTTCTTCTTCTTCTTCTTCTGTTATTGTTGCTTCTTCTTTAAAAAAATTATGTTTCTTTTTTGTTTCCCATTTGGCTAAGAAAATATCTTCCATTTCCTCCCAATCCCATTCCAATAGATCTATATCCAAATAAGAATACCAATGTCACGCTTTCCCACCAAGATGAAGATAAAAACTAACCCATACTAAACATTCTTCAAAATACATTTGTTTAAATTGTATCCACCATCTTTTTACATCAATTCCCCCATTGCCATAGAAAATTGGTATATCCATCATGCACAAAATTTAGGGTTTCACAAACTTACTCCTTTGACCAATATTTGACATTATGATTTCATCTATAATTTGGCCTCCAATTTGAAACCACAAAAATGTAACCCCTACTAAAATTGTGAGAGATTTCCGAATATGTAAAAAAATCAAGGAAATATGGAAAATTGCAACCTATAGGTTGATTTTATATAAAACCCTAAAACTCTAAATATCTTCTTCAAACTAGATCCAAAAATTCTAAAATATTTACCATATATTTATGAATGAGATTCACAATTCTAGTAAAACTTTAGAAAATTAATTCCACAAAGTACATCCTGTGAAGCAAATTTAGGTGAAACCCTAAAAATCCAATAACTTCCACAAAATACCTCGAAAAGTTATGAAATTTATACTGTATCTTTCTGAAACCCTTTCAAAACTATGGTAAAAAAATTTGAGAAAAAATTCAAAACAAATTTTAAAAAATAGATGAATCTCTAAAATTAGGGTTTGGACCCAATTTTTGCCGAAATGGATCCTCTGATACCACTTGATAAGATATTTGCATATAATAAATGAATAATCTGCACTAGATAATGTACCACAAGATATATGGGGGCCAATATTCCCTAATATGAAATATATTCATAATAATTCCCTTAAGGTAGGGAAACACCATACAATGCTCCTTAAGGAAGGAGTAACTCCACAATCTCCCAAGATAGGAATCTGCTTTAAGGGGGACACCTCCAATATACCTTTAACAAGTAGAAGAATCAAATCATGCATCCATGATTTCCTCATAATGATAATTACATCCTTTAAATAGGATGGGTAACACCTAATCCCAATGAAGGCCGACTCATTACCCAATATAACTAATTCCTATGTGAGCTCATATAACTAACTAAGGGGATGTGTGCCATATGTTAGAATATCCATCAACCCATACACATTATAATATCATATCCCATGTGAACCCATACATATAACTTAGGGGATGTGTGCCATATTTTTGCATCTCCATCAACACATATACATTATAATATCATATCCCAAGGTACATATCACTCTACCTTAGGGATCTGTTATGGATCAAGTGCAGCAAGGATAGAGCATGCAGGAATCCTAGAATCTCAATTCACTTTGTGGATGATTGTTTTATCCATTGGGATTATGGATTCATTTCTTCCAAACACACAAACAAACACACGGAAGGGAAACACAATAAAAGAGGAAAACAACACACAATAGAAAAGGGAAATTATGTTATAGGGGAGGGATATTTACAGAGGCGGGGAAAGAATGTACACATACCCAGAAATGGGTTGGGAAAAGTACATACCATCATGGAATAATGGACTGAAATGCGATCTTTGAAGCACAAAAAATTACTATCTGATCATAGCATGTTTTTATAATGGCTTTGCATGGATTGATAAGAATAATAAAAACCATGATTCCATCTTCATACTCATAATACACTAAAACAATTCTTATATCCAATGAAAAATTTGCAACCTATTTGGAATCTTTATATCTTGTAGCTTCCATTTGATGTCATGTGATCATGAGACACCATTCCTCCATGTCCTCAAGAGTGGGAAAATTGATCTTGTCATGAAAACATTCATTCTCCCTGAATTTCAACATGAAATAATCTCCTACATTGGTGAAGCACTCAGAAGGAGTGAGAATGAATTGATTTCCTTCACATTCAATAGCTTCTCTAGACATCTCACTTTGCTACTTTGAGAAAGTGCTTACAAAAATAGATATTACATCATTGACTTGGAGGCCTTCATCACCATTGAGTGAATGTTGTATCATGAAGACATGTTCAAGATAAATTGGAGCTCGAAAAATAGTGAATGTAATTTGATTTTGAATTATTTCACAAGAGTCATGCACATTATTGCTTTGTTGTTCAGAACAATTTTTGTCAATATCCATCTACTCAAAATTTATTTTCACATCATTCTCAAAACTGCAATCCTTGATTCATTCATAGAGTCATTCTTCACCCTTGAATAAATATTACAGTGTGGATTATTTTTCTGAATTGTTTGGACATCTAACGATGGTGAGGAAGAGTTTATCTTGAATACACTCACAAGGATCCTATAAATTTTCACCTTGTTTTGAACAACTATCTTCAATGTAAATCAGCTCAATATTTTTCTCACTATCACCCTCCATGGCAGAGGTGCCTTTAAGATTGGGAATCATTGTCCCAAATAACTCCCCTAGTTATTTGGACAACTCATATTTGTATTCTCACTTTGATGGTTCAAATTTCAGGTTGTGCACACTTTGACAGCTACCTTCGCACAGTTATAGTTCTTCCATGCATCCTTCCACACCCTTCCTACTTCTCCTTTTACAACCCATTTCCTTTTTCTTCCTCTCATTCTTTCTTTATGTTCTTTCCCTTCCCTCTATATTCTTCTATCTCCTTAACTTTACCATTTTTTCCTTCTCTCTATGCACCTTCTTTCATTCCTAGTCTGTCGTGTTCTCCTTCAATACACATCATGAGACTTGCCTTCTGATTTGGCTAAGTCCCTCACATGTCTTCATGTTTTCATACCATGTGTTTCCTACTTACTTGGTCAGTGCTCCCTTTCCTTTCTATTCCCATACATTCCTCAATAGATTCTCGCGCCCCACTTATATAATTTACTTCTGTAGTTATACATATTTTCCTCTCATGTGCATCGCCTTCACACGCCTGCCTTCTGCTGAATCGCACCTCTTCCTTTCACGCCTTGAGCCTTCTTCTGTGCTAGTCACTATGTCACATCATCAACTGTTAAACTTGAGTGTGCTACACACAACCAATTAAAGCATGCTAATAGGGATCCGAATCGTGATAACGAACTAGTGTGTGACACATGGTAAAAGTCACAAAACAAATAAACAGTTGGCTGATTCCTTCAGTCAATCAGTGCGTGCCACGTGTCATTATATGTTTAGTTTGCACTATAGAACTTTTGACAACCATAATTGTTTCTGTAGTGCTCCAATTCCCATGCACCAGGGCTTGTTTAGAAGATGTTGATGTGGGCTATGTGTTGGAATTTTCAAATCATATTTAGACAGGATTTGGTAGGCATAAAATAGGGAAACATATCTCATCTCATTAATGCACAGATCTAATCGAATCAACCACTAGATTTCTTTCAAATTAACTCTCCTTCCTTTTCCTACATGCCAAACAGACATGGGAGGAACATCTAACAGCTTTGCAGGTGGATTTACAGGCATTTAATACTTTCTGTTGGTGGTTACAATTTTGGATACGAGTTTCCCTTTTCTTTCTCCTCTTCTTCTCTCCTTATTCTTCTATAAATTATAGATCTTTGCTCATTAAAAGGATCCTCTTTGTTGTAACGACACCATGCAAAAAAGGTGGCTGACTTCCCACGAGTTTCAGACCTTGAGCTTGGTCCTTAAAATGTACTCTCACCTCTTGCTATGAATGTAAATGATTTTTTATACCTCAAGCATTAAAATCAGATTTTGTGTAATTTCTATCTGTCTTTCCTTATTTTCTTACATCTTGCCTCTGTGTCTGCATTTTTGCATGTTGTGTTTACTTTCCTATTTGTAGGTTTCAGTTTCATGTGTTATCGATGTGTAGAAAGTTATATTCATGGTTCTTGTTTGTGGTACACATCTATCCACCATCTCTCATGTGTATTATCCTTTTCCTTCCCCTCATGGAGAGTGATAAACCCTCTTTTTGGCATTATCACATTCCTTAGCTTAGTATTTCCTTCACACATCTCCTTCTCACCCTGGTCCATTGGAATTATAGAGTAGTGTAGATAGCTTCATTTCTAACATCAAGAGTAGTGTTAGCATTAGAAATAGGTAGAGGAACCAGTCTGCTTTGAAGGTCTGTCTCAAGCATGCAAGGTACCAAAACTTGGATATAGTCCCATTGTTGACTCAAATGACTCATCTCTTTCATATTTAAGAAAAAGGTACAATTTTGAATGACCAAAATTAATATTTAAATTAGATTCAAGGATCTCCTTTTCCTTACATATATTATCTTCTTCACAAATCATCAAGAGAAAGACATATCTTCACATTTTGTCTTACCAACCAAGGAATTGGGGAGGACATCAAGCTCATCCATTTTCTTCGTATTAGCATCAAACATTGGTGTATCAAAATGAGAAGCACAAATTGACTCATACCTATCTTGCATTTCCATATCTCGAGTTAGAATCTTGAGATTGAGTTGAGGGTCTTTATTTTCTTCCAAAACCTTCAATATGTCTTGCATAGATAACTCTTCTGAGTTTTACATATACTCACCCTCATCTTCATTGGAAGAATATTTTCATTGGTGCCTCTAGGAGATGGTTGAAAATATGATTTCCACATTGCCAAACTTCATCTAAAACCTCTTCACTCTCTTGATCAACATTTCTTTTCCTCCAAGTCTCACCTTCTTATAAGAATGGGCATACTTGGTTTTCAACATTTTCTAACAAGGAGAGGAGATCCAAGCTACATGAGAAGGGCAATCCAGTAAGCTCAAGATTTATTTCATCATCCTCATGATGGGAAGTAGAGAACCATGTTGGGGCATCAATATGGGAAGAATTTAAAAATCTATCTTGATCATCCATTATTGAATCCTCTTGCTCATACCGAAAATGAAATATTTCATACTCATTGTGATGATCAACATTACGCTCCTTGGTTGAGAATGGTGGAGTTAACTCCTTGAAGAGGTTATGTTCAAATTTATCATTCTCATTGGCTTCAAAAAATAAATTGGCCTCTTCCATTTGTTCATTTATGGTCATATCAAGAAGGGAACTTGATTCTTCAACTATCTCCATTCCATCATTAATTGAAAGGTCAAAATTTGAAAGGATATTATCCATGATTACCTCTAACTCGTCATCTTGAGTCTGAGATGCAAGATTGAATTATTCATAATTCTTCATGATTGATGGAGTCTTTACCAAGAAATAGCTCTTATGTTGCAACAAGAAGACTCCTCCTTACGTGAATTCATTGTTTCATCAACGGGTTGTGCCTTGGAATAGAATGAGTTAATGAATGGAGGTTCAATTGTCATGTCTTCCTCATCATACTCCACAGGTACTGATTTGGCTGATTTGATCCTCAACATAAGGTTTAAGAATATGAAATTCATCATAAGTGTCTAAGAATATTCTAGGGATGAACACCTCATAGTGTGGACATTTTTTAGGATCTTCCTCCATAGGAAAAATCTCCTCTTCTTCTTCCTTGTTATGGAGTGCTTCAAGTTGTTCATACATTTCTTTTAAGGATTTAGAATATTTAATAACTTTGAGGTAGATTTGGGGATTATAATTTCCTTGTGAAATGCTCATAACTCTTAGCACATATTAATTCTTCAAGGCTTTCATTTATTCATTTCTATATGCAAGGAAATCATCCCAAGGGAGAGAGATAAAATACATGGCTTTGAGATTCTCATTAAATTGTGTGAGATTGAAAGTATTACCTTCAGTAGATTCTTTGTCTTCGTTGACTTCATACAACATCGTATACCTCTTTTGCATCTTTTTCATCACTTTCTTACCTTTTTCTTCATCGACAAGTCCTATTTTATTTCCTTTAGTTACAATCCACTTGAACTGAAACCACCAGGATTTGATGATAGGTTCTTCACAAACATTAATTTTCTTCATTGTAGATAGTCTTTCCTTGATTTTTGGAGACATGCCACTAGCCTTCTTTCCCTTGTTTGATTAAATATTATCTCTTGAAGTAGGAGAACTTTTTATCATTCTTGAATTCTCTTCTTTATAAGAACTGGTCCAGAGTGATGGATGATCAAATATTTGCATTTCTTGGCCACCGTCTTCTTCTTCTTCTTCACTCTCACTCATTAGCACTTCACTCCAACTGGAAATTTCCATTATGGTCTGGAAATTTCTTCATTATGGTTGTGGGAAACAAATGTCACATGAATTCATTCCTTGATGGAGTCACCTTCAAAATTTGATTTTATTTTAAAATCTGATTTTTTTTGTTTTTGTATATATAATTTTAGTATTTTGTAGAGATATTTTTGGGTGCAAAAGGGCTTATCTCTCCCCAATAGGTTCACTAAAAATTTTTGGTGAGAAAATCTATTGATATAGAAAATTAGGTGTCTCCACCAACGTTCACTGGGCTATACCCCTTTGTATTGAATATGTGGCTCCCATTATTGAATGGTAACTAATATATTCCTACCTAAGTGTTTTGGGTTGGCCAAAAAAATTGGGGATCACATAGGAACACTCCATTAAACATGGAAAAGTGCTTATATGGGTTAAGGGGAGGAAATTACAATGATGAGGGGTGAATGAGATAAATTAGGAAAGGAAGGTTATTGTTATGAGTAGGAAAATTGCAGATTTCACACCCAATAACCAGAGTAGTTCAATCAATCAATATAGAGGAAAGCAATAATGAAGCTATCTAGTGAGATGAAAAAACCTAGACACCAAAGTTCTTAGATTCATTTATCAAAAATACAAAGATCTTCCTAGATCACTATGCTTGCAAAGTGCATAAGAGAGAAATAGAAGAAACATGAGAAAAGGAGAATGGAAGAAATGTATCTTTTATTTCATGTTCATTGATGACACAAAGTCCAACAATAACAATCCACAATTTCTACAACATAGATGTTATCACAATCTAGCATTTTTAGGATCTTTTGGAATGGAGAAGCCATCCTCAATTTATAGTAAATGTGAATTGACCTCTCATCTCCCCTCACATTACTCTCATGTTCCTATTCCACTTGTGAATTTTCATTTTCCATTAGAAAAGAAAAATTAAGTATTTCTCTTATAATTTTGAGAAAATACTTTTACAATTTCAAAACATGTCACCCTAAGTGAATAGGACAAAATATAATGATTGTCTTCAATGAAGAATTAGAAGAGGGAGAGAAGAAAGAGGGAGAATTAGAGAGGAAGGGAGAATTTAACATTTTTGATGAAGAATATTTCTTGATGAAGAACTTGTTGATTCATGCTTCCCGTTCTTGTTCCTTGAATTCTTTATTGAATTGAGTTATCAAAATCATCAACTTATCCACCTCTGGAATGAACATACATCCCAACACCTTGATCCATGTTCCTGGAACATCATTGATATTTTTACACTGACTAAGCCATACTTCATGATCTATTGCAATTGCAGTAATAAAACTTCTGATACTGTTTAGGGACTCAAATTGTCTTCATTGAAGGAAAGATATTCACCTACCTCTTTCTTGACCAATCTCCTGGAATGAAATGATGAGCTCTTCTGATGATTATTCCTTAGTGAGCAGAGGGAAATTGAGTCTCTAAATAGAATTGTAGACATCATTTAATATCTCAAAATCATGTTGCATGTATGAGTCCAACTCAGAGATTGAAATTCTTGAGCATTTCATATCTTGCATCCATGATGTGGATCCAAACTTGAGACAAGTTCTCAGCAGTAGATGAGAACACATTCTTACTCATGAGGGTGTGAGAATCGAAAGAAATCATCTCAAAAGCTAGGGAAAACATATCATCCAAGTGATTGAATTATTTTTTAAACTCCTCCTTTTCTTTGATCACCTCAGATAATGTTGTGAGAACATATTTTATGAGAGAGATGACTTCTGGAAATAATGTCTTTCCTTGGTTGAGTATTTTCTCAACCCATCTTTGACTAGCCTTCCCCTACATCATGTATCCTTTTTATTTCTTAACCACTTCAGGATCAACAATTCTGATTGGAAGAATGTTTTCCATCAAATGGAAATATGTTTATTTAGGTCCCGAGAAAGGTATAATGTAGGCACTAAGATATTTTACTTATTTCTCCAATTATAATGATTTTTTCTTGTATTCTTATTTCTAAGTGAGGATACGAGAAGAGGATTCCTTGAATATGTGAGAATAACCCTCATGTGAGGCTTCACCCAATGATATGAAGGTTAACTCATAATCTAATAGAGTCATTTCCTCAATAGGATTTTCAAACTTAGGTCTAGAAACTTCAAGATATTGATTACTTGAGGTCCTACTGAAGAAGTGGGATGTTGTTTGAGCGTTCTTTCTTCGTTTGGGCTTCTATATCTTTGATATTTATTTAAGAATTGGAAATGATAAATATTTAATTTTACTTGGAGCTCATTTCTTATCATTTATAAAATCCATGGGAATGGATCATCAGGTGTTGACATGGTGTTTTTCACTAGAGTATTCTCAAGAGATCGTTATGGAATCAATTCTTTACTGTCACGAGGAATCTTTGAATTTTAGGGAGAAATACTTGAACACTTGAATGTTCTATAATGAATTAATATTTCATGATGGACCTTTATTATCTTGAGAAAATAAACCCAACTTGCTCACTTAGCCCTCCGAGTTTAACTAGTTTGGCTCACTTTGAACAATTCATCAAGCTAACTCAACTTGTTCACCAGGGGAGAGTGGATTCCTTCAACTTGATTAAATATTTATAATGATGATATTTACAGCTCTTAAACCTTTTTTAATATCTCATTAGACTACATGATGCCTCTTGTTTTCCATTATTGTGCCCTATGGTGGTTCTACTTCACTCATGTACACCAATGTGACCAAAGTGATGCCTCGGGATCCGTGTGAAGGATGAATGATGTCACTTAAGCCATGAAACTGTCATAAAAACCCATGAAGATGATACAAATTAGAGAGATGAGTGGAAAAAAATAATTTCTATTTTTATAAAATTACCATTTTTTCCCTTCCTCATTTTATTACCTTCTTTGTTTCCCTAGTTATTCCCTGTGAACACTGCCTTGAAGAAATTTGCCTTCTGTGTGAATTTACTATTTATAGTAATTTATCATAGAGAGACTTAATATTTTTGTAAATTTCCCTTCCACACCTCGTATTTTGATGAAACTACCTCCACTAGACTAGGTTTCTTCCTTCAATCTCATGCACAAATTTTCAGCTCAATTTGATCACTAGAATGGTGGGAAATAAAATAAAAAAGAAAAACTAGGGCACAAATTTGGGGTTTCTTCATCATAAAAAATAATATCATTCAATATGTAATTTATTTCTCCTTGAAGGATTTTGGAAATGGTGAATAATGTAAAAAACCCCACCTTAATCCACGCATCGGTTTATGAGATATGAGAATTTCACCTTCGTGGGTTATAGAGTCATTCTGGAAAAAATGTATACTAGAGCCCTTTAAAAATTTTATATATTACATGAAAATATTTTTTTTGAGATCATGGAAATATGGAGGGATGAATGAAAGAGAAACAATGGAGGTGAAGATTCTGGAGAAAAAAATCGCTAGAGTTCTAAGTGCATTTAGAGCAAAATGGGGGAAAGATGGAAAAATGGCTATCTCTTTGGTTTTTATGCCTTTGGTGGGGGGAAAATTTTTATATCCCCCTTTTTCCCTTGAAAATGGGATGAAGGGGAAACATTTTTTTTTTCCCTATCCCTAGGAGGACAAGTGGCGAGCATGCACGGGAGGAGGAGAGAGAGGAAAAGGCTTATTTTCAACATCTGGGAGCCAAACTTGGTCATGTGAGGAATCGGATGGGATGAAGGTGGGGGCACATTTTTATGTCCCCCTTATTCCCTTGTAAATGGATGAAGGGGACACAAAAAAAATTCTCATCCCTAGGAGGACAAGTGTCGAGCATGCATGATATGGAGTAGGGGCTAGAAAATTTCCAAAAGGTGCTTATTGGAGCCTCCCAGGGTCATGTGGTGGGTCTAGGAGGTCTAACGTGGGGAGTGATTTTTTGTGTCCCCCTTTTCCCCTTAGAAAGGGATTAAGGGGAAAAAAAATTTCACCCAAGCCTCATGCTACCTTGTGGAATTGAAAAATTTGACAAAGGACATAGCTTGTACCTTGGAAAGGAGCTTGGAAATGATGTTGTAAGAGCTCCCGAATGAATTTTTAGGCACTTATTTATACGAATTTGACTGAAAAAGGAAGTTTTTACAGAATGAGATGGGTCTCAAGGTATGATTCATATTTCAACCTCCTCAAAAATGACCTTTTTATCTGGTTCGTCAGTTGTGCCTATCAAGAATGATTCGTGGAGAAAAATGCATGGGTTTTGAGAAAAAACTGAAATTACCACCATGTAGAGAATTGAATCATATTTCCATTGATATCTTGTTTTACCTCCAACTCATTAAAAATATCCCAAAATCATATTTTGAATCTCAAGTGCTTTTTTGTAGTGTGAGCTCCTTTAGCTTCAAAAACCCTTCTTTCACTAAACTTGAAACAAAATATCTAAATCCTTCCTAAATCATTTATAAAATGATATTGGATCATTAATACAACTCCTTGATGACTTTACGACTTTAAATCCACTATGAAGAATATGCACCAGCCTTATAATATCCATTCCTAAACCTCCTCAAAGCTCTACCTTGAAATACACTGTCTCAGAAGAATCTTATGAACTTGCTTCCATCTTTCCAACACAAGGGAAAAGTCATCACAAAACATGAGAGGACTAAAAGGATTGGGATAATACTGACGTAAGGGGTAAAATGATCTAAAATAGTGCCCATGAATTTTTACAATCCAAAATATTAACATTGGGGTCTATTTTCATGCTTGAAAATATGAAATTTTCATGTTACATATTTGCATGACAATAAACTCAATTTTTAGAACTGCTCAACCCTGCTCTAAAGGCTCAAGAACCAGTATTGAGGAATCAATATCCAATCACTTAAATCATTACTTCCAGAATCAACTAAATAATGAAACACATCATCAAGGACTAGACACACCTTCTCAAACCTTTATAAGTATATGCCATATGGAGGAATACACACTAACACACCTGATCCAACTAACCTTCTTGGAAAGCCTAAGAGGGATGATTAAGCCACTAGAGCTCAAGAAAAAAGCAACCTCTCTATATCAAATCAATAACTTCAACACATCATACCAAGTCACTAACAACTACCCATGCTTAAAAATAACTACTCCAACATGTATTTCAACAAAACTCATCTCAAGCCACAAGACTAGGTTTCAGCCCTTCCAGACCAAAAGAGGTAAGGTAACTTGGAGGACATATATATTAAATTTTATCTAGTTTACCTATCTAAAAATTTTCATGGTCATCTAGTACACCTCCCATGGTATCTATAAAAATACACTTATTTTCATGAAACCTCCATTTCAGCCCTGAAATAGTAAATCTCCAAAACTAGGGTTTTTCACCATCTTGTTGAAACACCTGGAACATGAAACCACTACCAAAAATAGACCTAAATATTCCTATACAACACTAATTAATAAAATTTTAATGCCCAATCCATTTGGAGCCCATATAATTCATCTTTCTCATATCGCTTTAGGTCTAGGGTTGAACTAGGATTTTAGACCTCCCTAGCTTGTTAATGATTGTTCATAAATGTCTAACGTTCAAGATGATTAGTTATTTTTTCAAAATAATCTTATCTCCAATACAAAAATTTCCTAAAATCCTCAGGACCCCATGCAAAGTGTGCATGATTGTGTGAGTATATGAAGTTCATCATCGAGTTGGTTTTTTCCTTCTCAAGAGCTCAGCTTTTCCAAATATCATGTTTCTTGCATTTATTTCACTTCCTTGACCTAAAATCCAACCCAGAGCACCATGGAAACCTCATCCATTCTTTTCATATCTTATTATTTTTCAAATACTTCTTGAACTCTCTCACCACTATGACATACCTATGTCTTCATGTCGTGTTCTTAATGTTTTGATTCAAAAGGACATTGTACATGCACTATACCTCTGAAATATGAACTTGTATGTCTTTTATAACTATCATGGAATGTAACAATACCTTCCAAAAGATTATGTAAACATTCCATGTTCCATATTACATGTTTCCATACCATACCATGAACTAGGTTTAATATTATGTCTAGTAAGTTTGTCTCAACACTTGACTCAAAATATTTGACCTTATTGACATTTTACATACTCATTAACACATTTGAATCATCATATTAACCATTCTTGACCTCATACCATCCTTTCAAAAACTTTAGATCTCACCTAAAACACCTAGCTTGTTTGACTGTTCACCAAGACACCACTTGGAGACACCAAAACCTTACACTATTAATCAACCTTCAAGATTAAACATGAATGAAACCTCATGGAGACACCTAAACCACCTTGACACCATTTGACATCAATGTCACACTTGACATAAATTAAAAAAAACTAGACATAATTCCCAACAATCTCCCCCTTTTTCATTTATGGAAACCACTTTCATACTAAATTGATGAAAACCATACACACAAGTACCTACAAGAATCTTAACTTATTGTTTCTAAGAATACTCTTCCGCTTTGACAT